>CM053585.1:448464007-448515840 GCA_028646515.1 Pseudochirops corinnae | reverse complement strand
TTAGTGGGAAGTATCTTTGTGCACGTTTTGGAGTTCTAGGATTGGTTTAGAGTCCTATTTTATGGGTGTTTTGGGGTGGCTATGTGAGAGCTGCAATATGTTGCTGCTGCTACGCTGCCATCTTGGCTCCGCCCCCTCAAGTTTGTTTTTAAATAAATCTGTTTTATGTTCTTTGGACTATAGTATATACCAGTTCACTTGGACATTTCTTCCACAGTTGCTTCATCCATAAAATAAGGGCAATGTCTTACCTGCTTAAAGGCTAAAACAAGATGATTTTGTGGCTAATTAAGGAGGAAGTTCGGCTCACACCTGGTTGCACTACTTTGAGACTTCTCTAACTTTTTTGCCAGCCCTAAGGAAGCTCACGATTGGGAATATCCACTCCTGCAAGATCTCATTAACTTTAGTATTCTACTCTGTCTCCACCCTGTTTCTCTGATTGAGGTGGGGGAGAAGGGAAGAGCCATGAACTCCAAAACCTCCATTTAAGAAGGGCAGCTAGAACACCGAGCCTGCAGTCAGGAAGTCCTGAGTTTGAATCCAACCTCAGACATTTGCTAACTCTGTGACCCTGGGCAAGTCACTTAACCCTGTTTGTCTCAGTTTCCTTATATGTTAAATGAGCTGTAGAAGGAAATGGCCAAGCACTCCAGTATCTTTGCCAAGAAATCCCCCAAAAGGGCCAGAAATAGTAGGATGTGACTGAAATGACTGAACAATAAAAGGACTAGAGTTGCTACTTCATTGATAAAAAAAATTCCTGGACAATTTATTAGCTGTTTGCCTCTGATTCCTCAACTGTAAATTGGCGATAATAATGGCATCTACCTTACCCAGCTGTTGTGAGGATCAAATAAGATAATATTTGTAAAAGCACTCAGTGAACTGCATAACATACAGTAGTAAAGCAGCTATACAAATGCTGATTCCCCCTTCTTTTTTCTTGATGAAAAAACTCTCTGAAACTTACAGTCCTTAGACAGTTGCCTAAGAAATTCAGCAATTTGTCTAAGGTCACACAGCATCTAATCGGTCAGAGACAGGACCAGAAACCTAGGCTTTGAGGCCAGGTCACTAATCATTTTTTCATGATGCCAAAAGAGGACAAAACTGAAAGCAGTTTTCACTTAAAGGTCTTATTAAGCAAAGATTCATCAAGCTGCAACCTTGTAAGTTGGGTGAGGTTGACTTTCAACAGTTTATTTGTTAAGCTTGGTGTCCGGAAATCAGAATATCTCATGAAATCTTTAAGCTGAAGCAATGAAAATGCATCAGGGCACAAATAGCCTTGTCTTGTCCTGGTCTTTCTCCACTCCTGGCTTCCTCCCTCTTCTGCCCCTTCTGTGGAGGTAGGAGGAGGGAAAGGAGGATCCCTGAGACAAAGCCACTTAATTGACTTGTTTTCTTTTAGTCAATAATGGGCTCTTTTGGTTGGTGGGGTGGGACGAGGGGAAAGGTCAGGGTGAGAGTAGGGACAGGAAGGATGAGGGAGGGAACAGTGGGAGGAGTAAGAGGATCCAGAGAAGGTGGGGGCAGGAAGCTACTTGCCTCACTCTCGGCAGGGACACCATAGCAAGTATGGGAGAAAAACCGTAGTGTCCTGGGAAAAGATGCCAGTGCTCTCTTTCTCCTCCCCACCCCTTTCTTCTTCCTCCTCTCTCTCTCCCCTCCTCCCCACTTTGAAACTTTGCTGGTATCCAGAGATATTCATTGTAACTTGGTGAGTGGCTATAGAGTGACTGGGAGAATGACCTTTGGAATGCTATTTCTAAAAAGTAAGCATTATTTTGAGATATTTTGTAATAGCAATACACATAGCCAGTTGTCCTAGTGATCTAATAAGTAATAACCATAATATATATATATATAATGCAATAATACAATTATTCTTTTATTCATGAAGTCAGAAAACAGTTTTCTACTAGCATAATAGACTAGCTGAAGTTAGAAGCATAGGTGGAAGGCTGGGAGTTACCATAGGATTTCAGCCTTAAAGGTGGAAGAGACCTTTTGTGTTGTTGAGCCATTTTTCAGTCTTGTCTGATTCTTTGTGACTCTATTTGAGGTTTTTTTGATAAAGATACTGGGGTATGGCACATAGGTGGTGCGGTGAATAGAGTACTGGCCCTGGAGTCAGGAGTACCTGGGTTCAAATCCGGCCTCAGACACTTAACACTGGAGGGGGAGAAGCCCCTCAAAAAAGCAAAAAAAAAAAAAAAAAAAAGATACTGGAGTGGCTTGCCATTCCCTTCTCCAGCTCATTGTACAGATGAGGAAACTCAAACAGGATTAAGTGACTTGCCCAGGGTCACACAGCTAGTAAGTCCCTGAGGCCATATTTCAACTCTTCCAGACTCCAGTCAGGTGTTCTATCCACTAAGCCACCTAGCTGTCCATAAGGGGCCTTAGAGGCCATTTAGTGCAACCCCCCTCATTTTACAAAGGAAGATCATGAGACCCAGGGAGTCTGAGTACCTTGGTCAAACATCAGAAGTAGATTTGAACCTAGTGACTTCAGTCAGTGCTTTTCCCAATTGTACCAGGAAGTAGCTCAGACCCTTGTTTGTTTTGTGACATTCATCAAAGATGTCAGAAAATTTTAAAATGAGAGAGAAAAGTAAAAAAGGAGAGAAAATAAAACGTTTCAATGGAAACATTTAATAATGTCCACATGTGCTACAGTGTAAACATTCATTAAGGGCAGAAGAATATGTTCACATAGCTCAGAAACCAAGCTGACTTGTAGCTCATGACGTGTATGGCATGACACAGCACACTTCTGACCTCATTCTCACATGAATCAGAGAGCTTTTACTCGACAACAATGGCATATGATTCATAAGAGTTCATCCCAAAGCTCTTCGGGACAAGCAGAAAGAAAACAGCTGATGGTTTTTTCCCTGTTATCCTCAATCTAAGTGCCAGGTGGGAACAGCAGCTGTCACTACCCAGTCCATGTAACCCAGGCAGGTCTCTCTCACTTTTGCCCCTACAAAGTCTGCCACATACATAAAAAGAAGTATGAGATGACAGAAAAACTCAGACAGAAATTGGTTCCGTTTGTTTGTGTGTTTTTCCCTGCAAAGAAAATTCACTTCAAATCATTTGGAGGAAAAATGAATTGGAACCTTGACAATGTTGTTTGAGTTGTTTTAGGTGTTTCTGATTCTCTGTGACTCCATTTGTGGTTTTCTTGGCAAAGATACTGGACTGATTTTCCATTTCCTTCTCCAGCTTATTTTATATATGAGGAAATGAGGCAAGCAGGATTAAGGGACTCACCCAAGGTCACACAGCTAGTAAGTATTTGAGGCCAAATTTGAACTCGGGTCCTCCTGACTCCAGGGTCAGCACTCTATTCACTGTGCCATCTAGATACC
This sequence comes from Pseudochirops corinnae, assembly GCA_028646515.1. Lineage (NCBI taxonomy): Eukaryota > Metazoa > Chordata > Mammalia > Diprotodontia > Pseudocheiridae > Pseudochirops > Pseudochirops corinnae. The sequence goes on along the minus strand of CM053585.1, from coordinate 448,512,457 downwards.
TCTTTGATTATATTATTTCCCTACTTAATGTATGCCACAAATTCCCTGTTATCTCTATAAACTAAACTTCTTTTTGTCTTTTAAGGCTCTTTACAACCTGCTCCAACCTCCCTTTTCATATATTATTCCTCTCCACACATATTAGACCAGCCAAACTCATCTTTCTTGATGTTGCTCATACACAAAACTACAAATCTTATCTCTGTGCATTTTTGCTGGTTATTGGTCATGGCTGAAATGTATTACCTCCTCCCCTCCTTTTCTCACAAGGAGAAGCTTCCTTCAAGAGTTAACTCAAAGCCACCTTCTATACCTGTTCTACACCATTCCTTTCCTAAGCTCGCTAATTGCTAATGCCTTTCCCTCCCATCACCCTACATTTACTTTTGCATGTAACTCTATTTGTAGATGTCTCCCTTGGCTAGGCTATGTGAGCCTATGTTGTAAACAACTCACATAATACCTTGCATGTAGTAAGTGCTTAATAAATGGTTGTTTATTAACCTGTTGAAATTAGGCCTACTTGTTTGGACTATTTTACTGTGTGTATGAAAAAGGCAGGGACCTTACGTTAATAACAGGAGCCATTTCTGTAGCACTTGGTAAATTTACAAGGTGCTTTTATCAAAATGACTCCAGTAGGTGGGCAGTATGGGCACTATTTGGGCAGCTAGGTGGTGCACTGGATAGAGTGGGGGCCTGGAGGAAGGAAGATACATCTTGGTGAGTTCAAATCCAGCTTCAGACACTTACTAGCTTTGTGACCCTGGGCAAGTCACCCTGTTTGCCTCAGTTTCATCATCTGTAAAATGAGTTGGAGAAGGAAGTGGCAAATCATTCCAGTATCTTTGCCAAGAAAATCCCAAGTGAAGTCATCAAAAGTTGGACATGACTGAAAAATGACTGGGTACTATTATCTCCATTTTATAGCTGTATCCATTGAGATGCAGATTGTTGAAGGGGAGAAAGGATGTAAAGTTTTTAAGTGTTAGAGGTGGTATTTATACCCAAGTCTCTGGACTCCCAAATTCCATATTATTTCCACAGCATATTTAATACAAATGTCTTTTACATATTGGTAATACTTAGGAGCTATTTCTTGATGAGACAGAACTGAAGATTTGTTTTTATTTCATACTCTCCAGAACTGGATTAGCCTCACTAAAAAATTTTCCATGATATGAGATACTAGTTAGTTTCCACTAGTGGCAAGACACTGTTACTCCTTTACCACCCTGGAAAAATACAAAACCAAAAAGCTGTTACACACCAGATATTAACTACTAGTTAAGTACTAGTCCAACACCAAAGTGTCTTTGGAAGTAGCCCCAATGAATATTAATGCAACTTTAAAAGATGTAATATTTTAGGTTAGAAAACAACATTTAATCCAATTTTAAAATAAAATGCTTAATCTCAATGACAATGTGAATTCCATCCCATAAAAGTAAGCTAAAGTCTTCTCATACCAATTTGGACCAGATACATCTGTAACTTATTGGAAAGCATATGTTTACACCTAAATTAATCATGGTACAATACTTTACACCAGGTTTTCCTATTTTACCTAGGCTGGAAGTACAGCAGCCACTCATAAACCCAGTCCCACTAGTAATCACCTAAGAAGCTTTGACTTGCTCTGTTTCTGTTTGACTTGCTCTAATTTGGTTTAGCTCTCTTTAGGCAGCTTCATGGTCTCTTTCTCCTAGAGGTGCCCTATATTAATGCCAATTTTAATTCAAATACCCAGTTGGATTAACCTCACTGTAACTCAGAACTCCTGAGCTAAAGCAGTCCACCAGAATTAACCTCCCAAATGAAAGGAATTACAGGTATGTACTATCATTCTTGGTCTAGATAGATGATGCAATTTTTTTTAAAACTTTCTACTTTTCCTATTATGTTGCATTCTATTCTTAACACCAGGCAACTAAGTGGCACAGTAGACAGTGCACTGGGCCTGGAGTGAAAGTCACCTGACTCTGTTTGTCTTAGTTTCCTCATCTATAAAATGAGATGGTGAAGGAAATGGGAAAACACTCTAGTATCTTTGAGAAGAAAACCTCAAATGGGGTCACAGAAAGTCAGACAAAACTGAAATGACTGAACAACAAATTCTTAATGTATTGTTTCCTTTCATTAATTATATGATGATATATAAATTATACTGAACTTTATTCCATTTTTAACTCTAAAGAGATCAAACATCTAGGTACCTCATTTGAGGTACAAGCATTTTCATGAAAAATAATAGAGTAAGTCAAGTGTTAAAGAGTTTTTTCCATGTTTGAATGACTTAAGTGGATTTTTTTAAAAAAAGAACTGACCTCAAGAAAGTAATAATTTCATTTCAAGGGCAACTGTCTTTCCTTCTCTGTAATCTCTTCCTCTACCATTCATAAAGGTCATGGTAGAGAGGAAAGGAAAGGAGAAATAAGCTGACATAAGTACCAGAAATAATAGAAAAAGCACGTACTGGGTTTTCAAATATTTTCCAGTGGTACCATTAAAAAAAAATGGAAGTCTATGTAAAACAATATCTTTTAAAAATATAGGAGGGGGAGAGAATTATAATAAGAGACAGGACAGAAATGACTAAAAAAGATGAAACAATTTTAATGATCTAAAATTTTTAAAACTTTGAACAACTAAAAACAATGCAGCTAAAATTGGAATAAAAGTTGTGAATGGGAGGGTGATTATAAGATCATAAATTTAAAGTTGGAAGAGAGCACAGAATATATAATTCTCAATTTCCTCATTTTACAGATGGGGGAGATAAGGATCAGAAAGACTAAGAGATTTGTATAAAACCACATAAGCCATTAATGGCAAAAGATAAGTTTCAAACCCTGGTCTCCTGACTTAAAATCTAGTACTTTCCACTGTACCACACTTACTTTCTATCACGTAGCTTTGATATCTGACATCTCAAATCTATAGGAATTTGACATATAAATAAGGATCATTTAATATTTTATATACATTTATATACATAAAAGAATATATACATACAGAGTGTCATATATAAATATCATTGATCACTAGAGAGGTGATCAAAGGGTAGAAGCAATTTTCAAAAGAATAAGTCAGAACTCATAACCATCTAAAAATGTTCAAAGCCACAAATAATCAGAGAACATGTAAATCAAAACTCTGAATTACCACCTCACACTCACACTTAGAGGGGGCTATGGGAAAAGAGGCATGTTAATTCACAGCTAGTAGAGCTAAAAATTGCTTCAATGGTTCAATAGTTTTTAGTATTATGGGTAGTAATACCAATAACAATAATGTAGTTTACATGTATAAACTTTAAGCTTACAAGGTACTAATAATACAAGTCATTTATAAATATATATATATATATATATATATAAATATAGGTTGATATATGTTTATAAATATGTTAAATAGCCAAGCACAGATCCATGAGACATTTCTGTATCCCACATTTAGCAATCACTTACATTTTTCTTTTTTCCTATGTGTCTGGAACAGGCTAACGTGCATGCACAGAACTTTTAAAAAGTCAACCAGGGCATGAATCACAACCAGCTTTGCCACTTATTTGTCTCATGACATTGGAATAACCTTCATCTTTCTAAATGTTTCATCATCACTAAAACTACAGTAATAATACTTACACTATCTACTTCAACATGTTATAAGAAAATACTTCATAGATTGTAAAGTATGATACTGTTATTAGTAGATAATTTTGGTAGTAGTAGTAGTAGTAGTAGATTATTGGTAGATAGATACTATTATTAGTAGATTAGTAGTAATGTATAATACTATTATTATGATGATGAATGAAGACATAAATGAAAAAAGCATTTATTGAGCTCTTATCATCTGTCAAATGAGGTACTAAACACTGGAAATACAAATACAAAAACTCCCTTATGAAGCTTACATTCTACTCTTGTGCTATAAGAAATGATGAAGGGGATGGTTTCAGAGAAATCTGAGAAGACTTTTACTAACACAGAATGAAGTGAGCAGAATCAATAGTACAATTTATAAAATGACAAGAAGATTGTAAAGACAAATAACTTTGAAAGACTCAAGAACTCTGATCAGCGTAACGGCCAACCATCATTCTAGAGCAGTGGTTCTCAACCTGTGAGTTATGTTCAATTTGTAACAATGAAAATACATCCTGCATATCAGATATTTACATTACAATTCATAACGGTAGCAAAATTACAGTTATGAAGTAGCAATGAAAATAATTTTATGGTTGGGGGTCACCACAACATGAGGAACTGTATTAAAGGGTCATGGCATTAGGAAGGTTGAGAACCACTGTTCTAGAGGATTTGGGATTAAATATGCTACCCATACTTCCTAACAGAGAGATGATGGACTCAAGAATGCAAAATGATGTTTTTTGGATGTGGTCAGTTCAAAAATTTGTTTTGCTTGACTACATGTGTTTGTAACTGGAGTTATGTTTTGTTTTTCCTTTTCTTTCTTTTTCATTTGGGTGTAGGGAGAGTCAGTAGAAGGGAGAGAAGGTAGATTTTTGCTGATTGAAAAAAAATTAGTGGTGACATAGGTATTTGACTGACATACCCTTTCCAAAAGTAATGACTGAATTATGGTTCCAGAAATGTAAAGTAAAAGAAAGAAGTAGAGAGTTTGGGATGTGGGGTGGAGGGCAGCAGTGGGGAGGGGGGGGGGGGAGATAAGGATAATTTTCTGTTTTCTCACCACTGATGAGGAAGATGGATGAGAGGATCCTTTCAGGTCCTTAGGGGAAGCTAGGTGGCTGCCTCCCTGAGTCCGGAAGACTTGAGTACAAATCCTGCTTCCTACATTTACTAGCTCTGTGACCCTGGGCAAATCACTTAACTCTCTTTGCCTCAATTTCCTTATCTGTAAAATGAGCTGGAGAAAAAAATGGCAAAATACTCCAGTATCTTTGCCAAGGAAACCCCAAAATGGGGTTACAGAGAGTCAGATACAACTGAAGGAAATCAACATCTTACACCTCTGTGAGTTTACAAGTTATTGTGTCTTCCTACGTGGACTCCCTCCCAACAACCTGCTTAGTGTGGTCCTATTTATCTAACTTGTTTCTACATCAGAGCCTAAAGAGATTTTTTCTTATCTCCCTGGGGAAAATACTTCCCTCTCTTTCAGAACCAACCCAGCAGTCCCACCATTGTTCTGTTTCCTCCACACCCACCAACAGAAAGATCCTCTATCTACCTGGAATTTTCATTTACAAAAAGAGCTATGCCTCAGAAAGATAGTTCTCACCCAGAGAACCTCTCCCTCAAATATGTAAGCTATACAACTGTTAATTGAATTAGGGGGGTAAGGGATTGTAGTGCAGAAGAATAAGTAATCATTATTTACCAAAAACCTCTAAAATATGAATTGTGAGGAAGGATGGAAAACTTTCTAAGACTTGGCACTTTTCTAATTTCTGGTGGGTTTACAATAAAATGCCCATGTGGAGAATTTATTCCAAATCACAAAATAAAAGTTTAACTCCTGGTCCTAAAAAAAACAATGAAATGTGTAACATATCAGCCATTAGACACTATTAGAAAAACAATACTGTCTTTTATACTTCATTTAACAGGGCTATCTCAAAATTACATACCAATAGATGGCAACAGTTTGTAATTAAAGGTTATATAGTAGTCTGTACTTTTATTTACACTCCATCAAAGTCCATTTAAACTCTTTCTCTATAAATTTACAACTTTCACTTTAATGTGTTTATGCTACTGTGGAAAATGTAATCAATTATCTACAAGTAGTTGAAAATTCTCACTTTAAAAATCAACCCTTTTCTTCTTTATCTGATATGGATGAGTTCTTGATAGTCTGTACTCTTTAAAAATAATTTCTAGCCAGTGTAATGCTCATGTTCCATTTAGTGTACTGGCTGTAGAATTAGATTTATTAAAATACTGTTTTCCAAAGGTCTGACACATATTCCTTTCTCCCATATCAGTTTAGTGACACAGAATGAAAGGGCCAGTCAGTGCCTGGGAAAAACAAAACAAGATAGCATTCAAAAACAACCAAGTATGTGGAGCAATTCAGAGCTATTTCCTGTCAGAAGTCATAGGAAATCTGTTTCTGGAAGCTGTGATTACACCACCAGATCATACCATTCTTTTATCCTCCATGAGTATATTTCATTCTCTTCCGTGAAGAAAAACTAAAATTGTAGGTTAAATGAGAATCCAGAGCTCTACAATCTAAATATTAATTCCAGAGTTTGGTTATTTTACTTGGTTTTACAATCTACATTATTCTAGAATTAGTGTAATTAGGAGAAAGAACCTGGGTCTAGGGAATCAGGAGTACAGGATCATTGATTGAGAGCCCAAATTTAGATGTTTCCTAATCCAGCCTTCTAGGTTTAAAGGTGAAGAAACTAAGTCCTAGAGAAGCTAAAAGGCATACTCATACTCACACCTGGGCTAAAGGTTAGAGACAAGATTTGACCTTCTGTCCTCCTCTGCCTCCAAATCCAATAATCATTTATTTTGTGCTTACTTATTCCCTTTTTATAGATGAGGAAAGTGGGGCAGATAGAGGCTATGTGACTTGCCTAAGGCCATGCAACTAGTCAAGTATTTGAGGCTATATTTGAACTCAGATCTTCCTGACTCCAGGTCCAGTGCTCTATCCATTGCACTACCTAGCCAACTAACTTTACACTTACCCATCTCCATACCCTTACGTACACCATTCCCATACCCTAGAATATTCTACCCCAATCCCCTCATCTCATACTCACCCTTCAATGCCCAACTCAAATGACATGAAAAAGTCCTTGATCATTAAAGAATTAATTATTTAAAACATACTTTAAATATCTCTTTTTTTAAAGAGATAGACTTGCACAGCAATTTTATTACAACATTAATATATTACTTATGATATACCTCATATTTTAAAGATAAAGCATTTATTAAATGTTTACTATGTGCCAAGCTCTGTTCTAAGTATTGAGGATACAAATATAAACTTGAAGATAATTTCTCCATTTGAGAAACCTACATTTTCATATGAAAGACTACATATATTGGTGAGTGATGGCCAGGGAAGGGTATTTGGGTTTGAAAAGCTATAGAGGAAGTGAGTTGAGCCATATGGATAGAGACCAGTACATCCTTTCCACTAGCAATGAAAGAATTTCTATATTTATAGTTAAGGACTGGACAGAGGCTGGTATAAGGCAAGGGCAGGGAGGATGGTATTCATGTCACATGGGACCTTCCCCAGTCATCCAAACACTGGGAGCCCTCAGGTGAAAGTTCCATAGCTAAAAGGGGTCCATGTCTCCCCCCTTTTATTCCTTGACCATGAGGTCCTTGAAAGAAGGGATAATGTCTCATACATGAGTTTCCTCTAAACCAGTGGTTCTCAACCTGTGGGTTATGTTCAATTTGTAACAATGAAAATACATCCTGCATATCAGATAGATTCATAACAGTAGCAAAATTACAGTTATGAAGTAGCAACAAAAATAATTTTATGGTTGGGGGTCACCACAACATGAGGAACTGTATTAAAGGGTCACGGCATTAGAAAGGTTGAGAACCACTGCTCTAGACAGCTTAGGTATAGACTGGTAGAAGATCTCTATGTTGATTAAATGATGCGGCTATCAGTACAACTCATTCTGAAATAATTCATTAATGAGAATACTGAAAGAGTGTGAGTGCTAAAAAGGTTGAAAATATATAAATGCAGATACTTGCAGGAGCAGTGTCAATTTCCCCACAGTTATATATGGCATTCCCAGGGCTGACAACTATTTGTCAAGAGTTGGATTACCATTTAAGGGGTGGAAAATAATACAGAAATTCCATAGTGACCTAAAAACCAGAATTCTCTTACTATGTCATGCATTTTCAGTGCCAAAATAGCCAGGAAGTAACCCGAGCATTTCCTAGATAACAGAACTCATCCCTGAAGAATCATGGCCCTTCCAGGTACATGACTGCAGAATCAATAAGATTTCTGCAATGTTTGCTTAATTTTACAGAGAGAATTTTGGTGTTAACGGAAGTGGAACTAAGTTACTGATAACTATATAATAATGTTCCTCAAAGAGTACTGAGAAGGATATGACTAAGTTAATATGGGATTGCTGAACCAATCAACCAACCAGAATTTATTAATAGCCCACTATGTGTTAGGCACTGGGGATACAAAGACAAAAAAATGAAACCATCTCGACTTTCAAGAAGCTTACACTATAAAAATAAGATATGTTTTTTAATAAGCTGCAAAATTATTCATGAAATTTTAGATTTATAAGTAGCTACAACTGAAAATGAGAAGGATCATTGTGACTTCTATATATTGCTATACTCATCATCCTATCTCTGAAATTGTGTCCAATGAGATGTTTAGATAAGGTGTATATGTCTTCATAAATGTTCAACCTACAACGTCAAATATGAGCTATTTAAATTAAATATACAAAATATAATGGCAAATGCCACCCAAAGATAAAATGGCTACTGAGAATAACTTTGTTGAAACTTTATTTTACAAAAAACCTTTGATGGTAATTGGCCAGCCTAAAACATACTTGGATTTATCACTGTTCTATTTGGCAGGGAGAGTCCCTTTGCCTGTAATGAAAACCATCAGCAATTTGAATATTACAGAATACTAGATTATTATACTATAATTACTTAAAAGGTCAAGAATCTTAAACATTTAGTCTTAAAACTCTCCACCTGAATGATGCAATCAGAAAAGTAAAGTATGTATGAAAATATTTAATTATACCAAAACAAGGAGAAATATGATAATTTAATAATCTTTAAATAAATTATACAATGTTTCCCCACATAGATACCTATCCCCAACCAATTCCATTAAAGGCACTTAACAAAAAACAGCACTTTTTAATGTGTGTGAGCATACATTTATTTTCTAGTAGTGGTTTTTAAAGAAAATTGGAAGGAACACTTTGGGATATAATGGTTTATGCTGCTTACCTGTCTCAATAGGAGGCAAATTGATTAAAGCCTTTTTGAAAATGTATATTCATGAAATACATCTATCTTTATACAAGAAAGAAATCATTAAGAATTTTAAAAGAAAACAGAATAATTTCAGTAAGAAACAAATGTCTGAGAGACATACATATCTAAACCATAAACATGAAAGTGATTAATACTTTGGTGGAAACATACTGAATTCATGTCACCAAAGACTATTCAGTCTTAAATAAAAACCAAAATCTTTTGTATGTATCTACATACACGCTGTTTCCACCCCCCACAAAACATAAGCTCCCAAAAGGCAGGAATCATTTCATTTTTGTCATTATATCACCAGTGCCCAGAAACAGTGTTTAATAAACACTTATTGAATGACTCAATGAATGAATCAGTCAATCAAATGTTTGGTCCACTGTCAATTTAATTTTTAAAATTAAATTTAGATTAATAGATTTATTTAGATTGATAATGAGGTTCTACTGTTCCCCTACAGAGTTAGGAGATTTTGTCTTTCTCAACAATAACATAACCTATGGCTTCAAGTTTTAGCTCTTTCACTTATAACCATGTGATGCTGGACAAGGCATTTAATCTCAGAGCCTCTGTCCTACCATCTGTAAAATAGGGAGAATAATACTTGCACTAACTCCTAACAGTGTTGTAATGTGAATCAAATGAAATAATATATACAAAGGCTTTACAAATCATAACACCCTATGCAAATATCAACTACAAATATTAAACAATTTTTAAAAAGTTATTTATTACAACAATGGGTAGCTAGGTGTCACAGTAGACAGAGTGCCAGGATTAGAGTCAGGAAGACTTTTCTTCACAAGTTCAAATTCAGGCTCAGTCACTTTTTAGCTGTGTAACCTTGGGCAGTTCACTTAATTTTGCCTCTGTTACTCATCTGTAAAATTAGATGGAGTAAGGAAAGGCAAAACATTCCAGTATCTTTGACAAGAAAACCCCAAATGGGGTCATGAAGAGTCAGACACAACTGAAACAACTCAACAACAACAAAAACAACATGACAACGATAAAGTCATCCAATTTTAGGGCTATAAGAGAGAGTGGACTAGAGGCTGGCTTTGGAGTCACTGTGACCTGGGTTCAAGGTTCTATCAACGTAGCACTGGCTCTATTATCCTGGACAAGTTATTTTACCTCTAAGTACCTCCAGGAAATTCTAAGACAATATAGCCTGCAAAACAGTTGCAGGTTGTTGTTGGTAGGAGAAGTTTCCTCACCCAGAGTTCCCTTAACTAATCACAAATCTAAAACTTCCATCTTCTCTCCACATAAGGGTAGGAGATCTTTAAAGATTATCTAGGACAATCAAGTCATTTTCAAAATGAGGGGATACTGAGCCCCACAGAGGTTAGGGGACTTTTCCAGTTGTCACAAAGCTAAGTCCATTAGTTGGACTGGGTTTATAAAAGCTAGCCTTTTAAGGCAGTTGGTGGTACTTAGTATATAGAAAGCCACATGTAGAGTCAAGAAGACTTAATTTCATTCTACTTAGATATTTAATCGTTCTATGACCTTGGACTCAGTCTGCCTCAGATGCCTTATCTATAAAATGAGGTTAACAGCAGCACATATCTACCAGAGATGTGAGGGTTCCTTGAGGTAATATTTATACAATGCTTTTGTAGACCTTAAAGTGCTGTGCAAATAAATGCTAGTTTATATTATTACTATTCCTGCCTCACCATCTCGGGTTCTTTAAACAACATCACAGAAAGCACCCAACTTTAAAACTGAAGTTAGATAAAGAACTTTAGCATATACCAGAGACTTTGGCACAACAAGAGTCCCTGCAAAGCAAAGCATAAAGAAAGCTATTTTTTTTTTTTTGGCAGGAAGGAAGAGTGTCAATGTCTCAAAACTATAAAAAAAATATACAAAAATTTCCAAATCTGAGCTCAGACATAATTTATATAATAAAAGAAAACAACTTTTAAAAGGGTGAACTTATGAAGCTGTGTGGTTAAAGAAGTGTATTTCTCTGGATACTAACAACCTGTAGTGTTATGCCAGTTTAAGAACAGAAGGTGAAAGCCTACAAAGTGTGAAAGTCTGAAGTCATTTATGATTACTAGTGTTTTCTAAGCTACAAAGTATAAGCACTCAAAAAAAATATTTCTTGATTGATAAACTATAGAAACAAGTTTTACTTTAAAATAGTCTCCAAATTAGTGCCTACTTGGCTTAATGACTACTGTTAAATTCTCAAACCTACCCAATTTAAACTTATTTTGTGTTTATCTGTGAATATACCTAGTTCATAACTTCTTGATAGAATTACTAATGCCTTCTAACCTAATTCTAATGAATCATCATTTGGCCTGTTTCCCAAGACCTATATCAAGCAGAGATCATCTTGGGCCTGAGTGACAGCATCTCACCTACATATCAGTTTGTTCTATTTCTTACCACCTGTGCATAAGTTCTTACAGAACTCAGGGATAGTTCTTGCTCCCAAGGAGATCACGATTTAATGGGGGAATATAACAACAAAACACTTAGAATAAATTGGACATCATCAACTATCAGAAGGAACAGACTAGGATTAAGGGAGACTGAGAAAGGTTTCCAGTAGAAGATGGGATTTTAGCTGGGACTTGAAGAAAGTCAGGAGACTGAGAATTCAAAAGAAGAGAGTTCCAGGCATGAGGGACAACCTGTGAAAATGCCCAGAGTCAGGAGATAAGAGCATCTTGTGTAAGACACAGCAAGGAGACCAGTGTCTCTGGGTCATGGAGTACATGGGTAAGAAGCACAGGGTAGAGGTATATACAAACAAGGTATCAGAAGACTAGAAAAGCAAAAGAAGCTTCTGAATGCCAAAAAGAAGATTTTGTGTTTAAGGTTGGAGGTGACATGAATCCAGTGGGTTTGTGAAGTGTGGGGTGACAGGATCAGACCTGTACTTTAGGAAGATTGCTTTGACAGTTGAATGGAAGATGGGAGTGGGGGCAGACCTGAGGAAGGCAGAACCACCAGAAGTTTATTGTAATAGTTGTAACAGTTCAAGTGTGAGGTGATGAGGGCTTGTACCAGGCTGGTAGCAATGTCAAAAGAAAGAAGGGGGAGTGTACAAGAGATGTTAGAAAGGTAAAATCAATACATCAGGCAGTACCTCATATTAATTGTACTCATATTAATGCCAGACATAATACCACCCAATTGGCATAGCCTCAGAACTTCTAAGTTCAAGATATCTACCAGCTTTACACTCTCTCACAGAGGAATTTATAGGCATCAACCACCACACTTAATCCAAAAATACTTTGAAAAGATTATCTGATGTTATAAATTATTCAGCTAGGTGGTACAGTAGTTAAAGCACTAAGCCTGAAATCTAGGAAGACCTGAGTTCAAATCTAGCTTCAGACACTTACTACCCTGTGATCCTGGGCAAGTCACTTAACCCTGTTTGCCTTAGTTTCCTCATCTGTAAAATTAGCTAGAGAAGGAAATGGCAAACCACTCTAGTATCGTGGTCAAGAAAACTCCAATTGCAGTCACAAGAGTTGGATAAGGTTGAGCAACAACAACAACAACAACATGAATTATTCATTAGTTTCCCTCCACCTCCTTCACACCACTCACCTTCTGTCTGATCTTCCTTAAGTAGAAATCTGGTCAGGTAGCTTCTTTGTTTGGAATTCTCCAGGGACTCTCTATTGGTTACACAGCAAAATTCAAACTTTTTGCCTGACATTCATGGTCTTCCATGATCTGGTACCACTTACCTTTGCAATCTAGCCTTTCCTTATTCTTTGCCTAGCTTAAAATATCCCCTCTTGAAGTTCCAGACAAACATGACTGCTCTCTAGTCCCTTAACATCTCCCCTGCTTCTGGATGGGCTTTCATGCCTTTACTCAAACACGCTTATGCCTGGAATAATTCTCTTCTTCTGTTTTCACCTGTTGAGTCACTAGCCATACTTTAAAGTCCAACTCAAATACCACCTCTTCCAGGAAGCCTTCCCTGATCTCCACTGATAACAATCATTTGCCATGTGAGCCTTACCTAAGAAAGACCTCTCTAAAGAAGTTAATACCTATTATTTTGTATTTGAGAATGTGTCATATCTCCCTACTACACTATAATCCCCATGAGGTCTAAGATACTCAAGCAAAACTGGGTATCTTGCTCAGTTCAGTGCTACAGAAGCAAAAGAAGATCAACAATTTTTTTTTTAATTTCTTGGTATTATGAATGCTCATGACATTTTATCATGCTTTAATGATTTAGAAAGACTAGTAGATGAATACATTCCTTATCTAATCCTCAAAATAACCCAATAAAGACAAAACAAGCATTATTATTCCCACTTTATAGATGAAGAAAACGAGGTCTGGGACAGATAAGAGATTGGCTCAAGATCAAACAGCGGGCAAACGGAATATCTGATACTTAAAACCAGAATGACTTACACTTTATCACAACTAACTTCTTTGTCTAATTCACAAGATATAATTTAATGCATTGTAAGTGAATGTATATGATTTCAATTGGGGGGGAGAATAAGAAAATTTCATTTCAGAGGAAATTGTGAATGCTGTTTTTATTTTTAACCTACTTATATTTTATATTGAAATAACATAATATTAAGTCTTCTGGTAACTAGTGAGACTCAAGGTCCTGAATTGCTTTCCTTTGATGTCCATTTTTCTCATCTTAAAAAAAAAACGAAGGCCCCATTTCTGATACTATTTTATTTTCACATTACCATTTGAAAAAGAAAATCTGAATATTTATGTTTTAAGATTATGTTTAGCAGTGAAAATTAATTTCTTCATCTTTCAAAAACCAATCATTTTGGACTGTGAAGATTGCCATCTTTTTAAATGGTATGCTTGTTGCGTGTAATACATGCTCTTCAATTTTAGCAAAGTGCTTCCAAAACTGGTTATTTGCAAAATGGAAATTTTCCTCAGGATAGTAACCATATATATACAATTTATCCATGGACATTTCACAGGCCCTCACAGAAATGTGTAAAAAAAATTTTTTGGGAAGAGCAAATGGTCTAAATTATATACTTCTGAAATCCTTGGCTTTGACAAAGTCTAATTTACTTTTGTTAAATTGATTTAGAGTTTGTAAAATGTTAGCTATCAGGTCTGAGAGTAAAATTAATACAGGACTGTGGTAGTAATCGAGAGTATTTATATATTAGCCTTGCTTCTTCTTCACTAAATATAACAAATGGCCTTCTGAGAAATAGAAAGATACCTCCTTTCCACAGAGTTTGAGGTACAGTTGTACTAACCTATTCAAGGCTAAGCCTCTCTAAGATGAATGTTAAGGGGAAAAAAAAGACAACCTATAAAAATGTCAGGTAGAGTTACCAAAAGAACAGGCAAGAACTAAATTACTTCAAACTAAGAATCAAATCATGGATTAGCCTTACTTGAAATCCACCCATCAAGGGCAATGTTTCCTCAGTTTCATTATTCCCCCTGGTACTACTCTGTCAGGAACAGAATGAGGGCACTTATCTCCTCCAAATATGGGCAGAATTTTCTTTGCTTTTGCAAATGTAATGTATTCATTTGCATTTTTATTCTAATAATGTCTACTTGATGTCTTTAATCAATCAACAAACTTTTATTAAGTACTATTTATAGCCCTATTACAGACTGTAAATACTTAAAATACTTTCAAATTTTTAAGTAGTCTGCCTTTTCATAAAGAATGTAGATTTTTAAGCTATCATGAAAGGCAAGGGAATTAAAGGAAAATGCTTTTAAAAAAGTGACTAGATTAAAAGGAAAAAGACAAAATGAAATGATAGATGTCTTAAATAACACATATATAGTACTTCTCTTTGACATAGCATTATTTCACCTGATCACCTAGATTCTGAAGTCTTCTAAATAAAATTGCATTGCATTCTCAACCCCTCAGAGAGTCAGTTTAGTTAACAGCCTACCTGTGCTTCAGAGCTGACCACACATCTTACATGTCAAACTCATTTTAAAGTGCCAATCATGTCCCTTCCAATCTAATTAGTTTGGGAAGTAATGTCACTGACCTAGAACTATGCAGACAGCTTATTATCATATCATTTGATCAACCTAACACTTTAACTCAGTTGAATTTAGAACACCGGTAAGCAAAATGTAATATAGTTTCTTCCAATTCATTACTGGTAATTCTCAACACAATTTCCTATTTGTGAATAAAATCCATCTTGACAAATGAAGAGTGCTCAGCTTTACACAGGCATCAAACAGGAAGTAATTATTTAGATTTTAATAGAAGTTGAAAAAGAAAGTTAGTGGAAATGAATACATAGCCAATATAATTTGATATAGACTAAACTAAAAGGTGTCAAGCATTACAGGAAGAAGAAGGCCTAGAAAACAAAGGAATACCTGAGAGGGATACATATGGGCAAAAATTCATATGGATTTCCAGTAAAAAAAAAAAAAAGGCTTTTGTAGGTAAAACAACAAATATTTCAAAAGTACTTATACTAGTAAGAGAGAATAAGTTGCTATCTAATATTATTTATGACTCATCAAAGATTTTTAAATTAAATCTTGGTGTTAAATCTACAGAATCTCAGAGTTGGAAGGAATGTCAGAAGTCATCTAGTATAACTTATACTTGTAGAAGACATTATCCAATTAACACCATTTCCAACAAATAATTGAACAGTTAATACTTCAAGACCTCTAGTGATGGGGAATCTTTTGTGGCAGCCCCTGTTGCTGGACAATTGAAACTGTTATAATTTTTTTTCCCTTATAGCAAACCTAAATCTGCCTCTCTGCCAATGTGCTCTCATTTCTTGGAGTTCTGCTCTCTGAGGCCAAGCAAAGACAGTCTGATTCCCTTCCACATAGCAGCTTTTAAAATACTTGAAGAAAGCTATCATGTCCCCAGGTCTTCTCCACCTAACTATCCCTAGTACCTTCAGCGAGGGACTTTGGGCCTGCTACAAGATTGGGGTAGGCACAGCTGCAATGAGAAGGCAATCAGCAGAGATGAACAGGAATTAGGATTATCTGTTATCTATTAGCTATTATCAACAGGTGACAATAAAGTCCACTGTTCATGGCAGTGGAAATGAAAAACAAGGGAATATTTGAAAAGTCTAACTTTTCTCAGTGGGAATGACCAGAGGTATTCTAACAGACAACATATGATTAGTGAGACTTATACTCGATTGTAAAGTGAGTATAACTATATACATAGATGAAGTTTGGTGTACTGAATAGAGAACTAACTTCAAAGTCAAGAAGGACAGGGTTCCAGACCTGTTTCTGACACATATTGTCTATGTAACACTGGGAAGTTACTCAACTTGCCAGTTTTCTACCTAACTGTAGTTGCAGAGTAGGGACTGACCTGCTTCAGTAAAGGGAAGTGATCCTTTCTTATGCCAATAAAATTATGAGTCTAGTTCCTGTCTGTATTCTATATATGACATTTAAATAATATGTGTGTCTGTGTATTAATGAGAGAGATAGTAAAGTAACAGGAGTCATTTATATAGGGTATACTAAAAGTCTTATTGTAGTTTTAAGTTTCAATAGTCTAAAACTACACTAAGATTTTAAGTTTTAGGCTATTAAAGTTTTAGACTGGAGTTACTCTTCACTTTTGAGAATTTACCTGTAGAGATGATGAGAGCTTAAAAGTGGTAAGTCAGTTGTCACTTTGTTGAAATATGTAATGATTTCCTATGGGGAAGTTAGTTTGTGTTTTGTCCTAATTTCTATTTTTCTTTGAAAAATAAATAAAATTAGAAGAGCATGGGCAGAGAAATCAGAACAGTTGAGTTCTGGCCTTGGCTTTGACATTAACTTCTATATTTCATTTTCAGTGAAAAATGAGGAACTAGACCCAATCATCTTTAAGGTCCTTTCCTGATACAATTCTGTAGTGACTTTAGTTATGTTTCATCGATTCTGCTGCTATTAGCAAGAATGAATTTCAATTAGTATCAAAATAAAAAAAACAAAATCTGCCCAGGACTTGGCTTACCTTCAGGTGATGAGCCTGGTTTTTGAGAAAAGACAGCGCTGACTTTACTCTTCTTGCTCATATCACTGTTTACAGACAAGCTGGACTGAATTTTTTTATGCATTTTTTGTGAAACAGGTGCAGAAAGTTTTCTGTTATCTATAGATACATGTCTAACCCCACTGTGGATTCCATTTCCATTTCTCAGATTTGTACGACCATTCTTTATCTTGCCCAAGTCTTCCTCAGTTTGTTCCTGTGCTGAAGTTTGGGGCTCAGGCAAGCGCTGAGGTTGTGCTAAAATGAAGAAAAGAAGGAAATTTTAATGTGGCAGAAATCTAATGTTAGGAAACAAAGTTTTCTTATACACACGTATATATGTGTGTATGTGTGTGCGTGTACACACACATATTTCAAATGGTAAAGGAGAGAAATTATGGAAAAGGACTGGCAAAATTCACAAAGACATACTTGAAAATTAGGCACTTAACAAATACCTGTTGATTGGTTGACTGGTAGGGCTGTCAAATGTGAGATTCAGGATAGAACTAGGAGTAATGGAATAAGTGAATTTTTTATAATAGGAAATTTTCAATCATGGAACTGTATTTAAAAATAAGTCATGGAAGAAATAATCTAGGCCTTAAGAATGAGACAACATACTCTAAAATATACTATTGGAAAAAATTATGTGCTGGACTTGGGGACTGAAAGAAATTATCTTCCAAATATCTTCCCTCTTTAAATTCTCTGTTTTCATGCTAATAACCATGGATGAGACAGTAGAATGTAAGTTCCTTGAAGGCAGGTGCTATTGATTTTTTTTTTTACTCCATATCCCCAGTATCTAGGAGCTAAGTGGTACAGTGGATAGAGCACCTCAGATACTTACTAGATGTGTGATCCTGGGCAAGTCACTTAACCCTCTTTGCCTCACCCTCATCTGTAAAATGAGCTAGAGAAGGAAATGGCAAATTACTCCAATATCTTTGTCAAGAAAACCCCAAATGGGATCAAATGAAGTGACTGAACTAGATAGACTTATTCTTTCTAAATTGGATTTAGTTGAGGTAGCATGTGATGGCTAAATCTGGAGTCACGTTCAAATCCTACCTGTTATTTATAATGTCATGTGTTATTACATCATAATTATATTATATAAATATCATTATATTATAGCATGATGTGTAAAATACTTAACCCTCAATCTCCTCATCTATAAACTAAGGAGGTAGGAGTACTAAGTCATTCAAAAGGTCCCTTCTAACTATAACTCTATGATTCTAGGATTTCCTTGGAATGTACAAACAAGATCATGTTCCTTTTAAAATTTGGACAGTCAATTATCATTAGATTGCCATGCCTTACTTAAATTTTACGTCTTCCTATCTACCTAACACAGTGTTCTACACCTAATAGATGCTTAATAAATGTCTGTTGAACTGAAAATATAGATATTTTCATTTTTTTAAAATGGTATAATGTAAAAATGCAGTAACATAGTAATTCACAATAAAATTAACAAAATAACAGTAATTAGTAGGGATTTGCCAGGACTTATTTCAACTCTTCAAGAGTATCTTTGATTTCGCTGGTGCAAATATTTTCACCAACAATGCAGAATGCAATCCTTAGGTGACTCAATGGATAGATAGTCTTTAAAAGTTTGTTGCTGTTTAGTTATTTTTCAGTTGTGTCTGACTCCTTGTTGACCTCATTTGAGGTTTTCTTGGCAAAGATACTGGAGTGGTTTGCCATTTCCTTCTCCAGCTCATTTTACAGATGAGGAAATAAGGCAAAGTGAATTAGGTGACTTTCCCAGGGTCACACAATAAGTGTCTGAGGCCAGATTTGAGCTCAGGAAGATTCATCTCCAGGCCTGGCACACTATCCATTGTGCTACCTAGGCATTGCTATAGCCAAAAAATTAATCATCTTGCAGCCAACCTGGCAATGATCTTTGTTCAATTTAGCAAGACTAAATCTCAGAAAATGGACATGTACTTTTATCGACAGATCCATACTTAATGACTTTCCAGGTTGGTAAAAGGTGTCAGTGTTTACACTATTGATCAAATAGCCTTCAAGAAAGTAGGGTCGTCTTCTAGGACACAATAAAGCAACAAAATAGGACTTTGGCAGATAATGGACTAAAGTGTAATAAATATCCAAGACAAGGAGGGCCTAACTTTAAGTGAAGGAATAATTTCATCACATCATATTTTGCCTCAGTTACTGTACACATACACATACCAAGTGATATACACATACCCTAAACCACACTTACATGTTCAAAACCATCAAAAACACCATGAACCATATTTATATCTTCAAAACTATCTAAAATACCAAAGCCATACTTAACAACTTTTAAAACGGCATCAATTTCTATTAGTCTGCAACAGAAATGCTTTAACTATGCCCCCCAAAATAGTTTATTTGCACAGTATAAATTCCAAAGGAATTTATGCCTCACGATATTTTCAGTTGACAAAAGATGATACCCAGAAGTTTTTTCAGACTATTTTTATTACCATCAATTACCAATTGCTTTCTAAAGCAAGAAATCCAATTATCTAAAAAACTTGTTACTCACTTTGGCAATACTATACAGTATCAGTAGGAGAAAAGTATCACGACTCTCTATTTTTGTTCTGACAATGTCTCATATCTTTAAAAAGTACTTGCTCTTCTGACAATTATATACATCCTCTCAAAGCCATAAAGTACAATCAAGGCTTCTATAAAAGGTGTTCTGTTTCCTATGTGTGCAGTCCTTTGAACTGGTGATTAATTAGCTGCTCACATAACCTCCTTTATCACTGAGAATGGCATTCTGATGACTGTGATGGAGCCTAAAACTAGGAATGCATATGTATTGAAAAAAAATCCTAGAAACAATTAAACCCAATCTAGTACCCTTCTTCTCATTTGAGTTCAAAGTAACTAGAATACTTTAGTCCCAATTTTCACCAGTAATAGCAGTTCAAAGAAAAGAACTCTGTGGGTGGCTAAGTGGCACAGTGAGTAGAGCACTGGCCCTGGAGTCAGGAGGACCTGAGTTCAAATCCGGCCACTTAACACTTACTAGCTGTGTGACCTTGGGCAAGTCACTTAACTCCAACTGCCCTGCTCTCCCCCCTCCAAAAAAGCAAAAAAAAAAAAAACACGCAGAGAACTCTGTTATGAATGTGTACTGTCCACCTCTAAGAAGATGGCTAAGCTCCTAAAAAAACTTCTTGACATGTACTACAGGCAAAATTTAATAAAGATTCCTAAGTAATAGATAAATGATCTCAACAATAAAAATAAAACCACCAGAAGATACTTCTATGGCTAAAAAAATAAAGTTCTTCAAATTGATAGATTTGACCTTTCCCCAACCACCTAAAGTGGTTTAATTTGTCAAGTCATCATAGTATAATACCATACTTATGTCTTCAAAACCATAAAAAACACCATGAACCATATTCACATCTTCAAAACTATCTAAAATACTGAAACCATATTTACAACTTTAAAACAGCATCTATTTCTATTAGTGAGTCTGCAAATGAGCAACCTCAAAAAAAAAAATGACAGTCTTAATTCTTTATTGTTTCACATTCAATTTATTATGATTGTGTTGCAGTTTTTATTATTAATGCCTAGTCCCTAAAAAAAGTATTTGATTTCAGCATATTAACATTAAAACAAAACTTTTTGGCTGAATGATTTTGGTAGTCACACAAGGCATACAGGTCAAATAAAATTGGATGAACCCCCAAATGTGTTAGTCATCTCCATTTAAATTTATTTTAGCTTTATTGATAATTTTTCACAGGGGAGAACTGAATCTTGTGGTTAAATTGCTTTTGAATCCAGTTAGGAAGCATATAACTGCTTTCTAACATAAAGAACAAAAGTACCTGACAGTTAGAAAATTAAGCCACAATCATGTGGTCTAAAACAGAAATATTTTTTACCTTATTATATAAAGGTTGTGTATTGCTTTAAAAAAAAAAAGGTAATATGGGAAACGACACAATGCTTCTTAAAACACAAGTGATGCCTAGGGACCCTCACTCTCCCTTTAATGATCCACTGCTCTCATTCAGCTGTCTTTCTTTTTTCAAATCTTTACATATGTGACAGCTCTCAAAAGTAGACCATAGACCATCTGGCATTTTCAGAGGTGTAACTTGTGCAAATTCAGCTCTACTGGGAGCACAATGCTATCTTCTGCCTGCGTTATAAAAGGTACAATAGAATGTAGAACTTATGAGTTGTTTTGAATTATTCATTTTTTTGCCTGTATATTCAAGAAATTTTACAAACTCTGCATTTTGTACTACATAATCACATGCGTTAAAGGTACAAAGAAACTTTTTGACACCTCTTTTCTACAGAAAGCTGGCATTTTGTTTGATATGTGAACATTCAGCATCTGTTATATCATTCTAAACAGACCGTATGCTTCTACAAAAGACCCCATTTTAAACTCTCTCTGTATGAGCAAAAAAACGTATTCTTGATATTCAGTAACAAATGCAATACACATCAAAATTTCAAATACAAGTTATATGAACATTCAGCATCTTCAAACCTGGATAGCATTGGTCACCCGCTTACCATATGTTTAAAGATTTTTTTTAATCACTCCTCACACTACACACAGCCTGATTGTAATTTTAATATCCATGATGAATACTTACAAATGTCTTAGGAAATACTGTGCTTTCTAAGTTCAAATGTTTTCAATCTAGAGAGAAACCAATAGATTTAGGTCTAGTGATTTTCAATAAGAATGATAAATATTGGAGTAATGATTCAATAGCATGAACCTCTTTTGAGGAAAAAAAAAAAGAGATGGTGTAGCTAGTAATAACTATACATGAATCTGCTGCTTCTAAAATAGCAATAAAAAAGCAATATATTGCTATTGCATATAATCTATTAGCATATACCAATGATGTTCACTCACTGGTTTCTTTACAAAAGTAAGACTTAATAAAATTACAAAAATTTCCCAGGCTTTTTAGCCAATTTCCATGGTTATTTAATTGTGTGTGTGTGTGTACGTATATGCAGTGCCATAAAATTAAATGGTTATAGATTTAAAATTTACAATAAAAAAGATAAATGCATATTGAAAAATATAAGAGAAAACATGCAAATTAGAGAATTTAAGTTAACCAATCAATAAGTATATAATAAGAAAATACAAGATGCTCAGCACTTTACTTTTCTGTTCAATGCGGATAAAGGTTCTAGGAAATAAATACTATCAAAAGAAAGAAGTTGTTTCAATACATACCAATATGATATATTTTCCTGCTTAGTATAAGGTTATACACTTTAGTGTTTGATCTATTGCAAACCTGGAGGCACCCACTTCTATAAATGTGATTAATTTAAACTGCCTTACCTGTAGCAGACCTTTTTCATTTTGACTGGACCACAGACTCTCAAAAACAAGTATGGCAGTTACCAAGGGTGTTTTCTCCAATCCATTTTTTTTTTTTTGGTAATGGTTTGGATAAAAATTCTTACCATGTCCTGATCAGCTCTGTCTTGGAACTTTCCTGTCAATACCAATTCACTGGGCACCCAGAGTTTCATTTCACCCAAAGTGTAAAGGAGAAATCATTGGAGAATCTGATAATCAGAACTGCAATTTTATAAAATTTCGTATAAAATCCTTCCTTTTCTTGCAGGAGTTGAAGTTCTTCTTTTGAAAATTCTTGTTACATTAGCTTCACTGATACACATTGATTACATTTTAACCACTACCTCCATACCCTAAGATACTCTGTTGCCTAAAGACTACCCCAATTACCAGCTTAGGCATTTGTTTCTTCCTAATCATCTTGATTCTTTTTCCTTATTTCTTGGAACTACCGTGCCCTAGAGACAAAGGTGCCATCTAGTTATGTGCCAGCCACTATTTGTTCTTCTTCAATGAACTTTTTGAATCATCTTTCCCTAGAATCATCTTGCTTATCTTTTTTTTTTTTTTTTTTTTTTTGCATTTCCCAACATTGTTCTAGCACCTATTTCCTTAGTTATTATCCGTGGTTTTTGGCCGTTTTCCTTATGCATTCGTACTTCTGACCATTTTCCACTGTCTTTCATTGTTCTATTTTTAATGCAATACAGCATTACACACTATACCTTAGAATATCTGTATTATTTTTTATACCAAATTAATTCTGTGAGCACATGTAGAATGAAGGTAGAAAGGAACATTACATAAAAAATAAAAAAGACACAAAAATTGTAAATTTTTCATAACTTTTGACCCAAAGAGTCTACTACTGGGCCTCTATTCCAAAGATATTATCAACAGAAAGAAAGACATGTACAAAAATGTTCATTGGAGCATTATTTAAGATTTTTTAAAAAGCTACAAACAAAATTGGCACACAGAAATTGTGAAATGGATGAAGAAATTATGATACAAAAATATAATGAAACGTTACTGCATTCTAAGGAACTAAGAATGTGAGGAATTTGGAGAAACATGGAAAGATTTGCATGAAGTACAGTCTAATGCATAATAAAGGTAAAAGTCAAAAGAAAAGTACATATCACAAATATAAAAAGACAAATAAAGTCAACAAAGGGACAGGAACTGGACTGGAGATTTTACTGGAATGTGGAAACCTCTGGTAAGAAAGAAATTCCTTTTTAACAATGTAGGTTTGTACCTTCTCTTCAACTTACAGTTTTAGAGATCTACATAAAGTGTTAAGGGATTAAAAGACTTCCTCACAGTTATATAACCAATTAAGTGTCAGTAGTGACACTTGAACCCAGGTCTTCCTGATTTAAAACTATGTACAAAGGTCAATGTCAATATCATAATTTCTAAGTTAAAGGACATGCCCATTTTTGTGCTAGTAAATGTTTAACAATTGGCTTCTGGGAGGAAAAACAATACACATAGCACACTTAACTCTAATATTCAATGACAATATTTTCTCAATAACTTTCTTTTTTTTAATTTATTTTTAGTTTTCAACATCCATTTTCATAAGATTTTGAGTTGCAAATTTTCTCCCCATCTTTCCCCTCCCCCCACCCCAAGATGGTGTGTAATTTGATATAAGGTTCTACATATACATTCATATTGAACCTTTTTCACATTAGTCATGTTGTAAAGAAGAATGAGAACCAATAGGAGAAACCACGAGAAAGAAGACACAAAAAAAAGAGAGAAAGAGCGAATAATATGCTTCAATCTGCATTCAGACTCCATAGCTCTTTTCCTGGAGGTGGACCTCATTTTCCATCCTGAGTCCTTTGGAGTTGTCTTGGATCTTTCCATTGATAAGAAGAGATAAGTCTATCAAAGTTAGTCATTGCACATTGTGACTATTACTGTGCACAATGTTCTCCTAGTTCTGCTCATGTCACTCAGCATAAGTTCATGTAAGTCTTTCCAGGTTTTTCTGAAATCCACCTGCTCATCAATTCTTATGGAACAATAGTATTCTATTACATTCATATACCACAATTTGTTTAACCATTCTCGAGGTGATGGGCATCCCCTCAATTTCCAATTCTTGACAACCACAAAAAGAGCTGCTATAAATATTTTTGTACATGTGGATCCTTTTACCTTTTTATGATGATTCTGGGATACAGATCTGGTAGTGGTATTGCTGGATCAAAGGGTATACACAATTTTACAGCCTTTTGCACATAGTTCCAAATTGTTCTCCAGAATGGTTGGATCAGTTCACAACTCAACCCACAACACATTAGAATTCCAATTTTCCCACATCTTCTCCAAGATTTATCATTTTCTTGTTTTGTCATGTTAGCCAATCTGATATGTGTGATGTGGTATTTCATAGTTGTTTCGATTTGCATTTCTCTAATCAATAGTGATTTAGAGTTGTTTTTTTTTTCATACGACTATAGATAACTTTAATTTCTTCATCTGAAAACTGCCTGTTCATATCCTTTGACCATTTAGCAATTGGGGAATTGATTCAGTTCTCTATATATTTTAGAAATGAGGCCTTTATCAGAAACACTAGTTGTAAAAATTCTCTTCCAGTTTTCTACAATAACTTTCTTAAATCTAAATAATCAATAAAATATTAAATCAAGCCCTGATTTGTAGCATTTGTTGATTTCTGAGGTATAAATGCCCACATTAAAAATGTAACAAGTTGGTTCAAGCAGGATCTAGCACACCCTTGGAAACATCTCTTTTCTGTTAAGAAATGATAAATTGTTTTATTTTGCGTGTTTATTGAGAACTGTCTTCAGAATCAAAACAAAATCTATCCAATTTTAAAGGAAAATACAAAGTTAGAGAGAGGAGGACAAAACTAGGCTTTTTAAAATGTTTGGAAGACTCATCCCATACCTACACATCTTCAAGAAAGACTTAAAAATACTTGGAATACAGAGAATTAACACTTGATTTTTTTTTTAATGCTAACATTAGTTATGGTATATGAATGTAATGGAATACTATTGTGCTATAAGAAATGAGGAGTAGATGGACTTCATATTTTCTTGGAGAGGCTTATATGAACTGATGCTGAGTGAGAAGAGCAGAACCAGGAGAAATCTATACACAATTACAGATACAACGTATGTGTGACGAACAACTCTGATAGACTGGACTCTTCTCAGCAATGCAGGGTTATAAGACAACTCCAAAACTCATAATGGAGAGAGATGTCTATATTCACAGAAAAAACTAGAAAGAAATGAGTTTGAATATAAATTGAAGCAAACTACCTGCTCTCTTTCTTTTTCTTGTTTGGTTTTGTTTCATCCTTCCCATTGTTCATTCCATCGATTACAATCCTTCTTTATAATGTGACTAATGTCTAATGTGACAGTATTTGCAGATCCTATACTTGATTGCATGCCTCCATGGGTGGGGGGGGGGGGAGAGGAAGGGGAGAAAATTTGAAACTCAAGGGATTGTGGAAGTGAATTTTATAATCCAAAAGTAAACAATCAAATTAATAAAGACAAAAAATGCTAACATTAGAAAACATTTTACAAGGAGATATTTAAAAAGAATTAAAGACTTTTTGTGCTAAAGCTTATTTGCAATAAACACATATAAAATTCTTTATGATAAAATGATTATTTTTAGGTCAATAAAAATTTATTAGATACCTATTAATGTGGCAGGCGCTGGCATAAAGCATTAGGGCTAGAGAAAGAGCGGGAAAAACAAAAGCACAAAAATCCCACCCAAACCAGTTTAAAATAACTATTGAGGATTTACAATAAGATTGTATAATTTTTTATTTGAAGGAAATATAAAGATCACTAGCCCTAACACCTTGTTATTTTTAATTGATCAGGCATCTTTTCACTTTAAGTGGAGCTTGAATGAGTAAGTCAATCAACCTTTACCCTTATACTATTCAACCAGAAGACACAATTAATTCAGACATTAAAAAAGAATCACAAGGAAAAGAAGTAGTAATGAAAAAATTTTCCCATAAACCCTGAGCCCTCCCTCTCACAAATACATAAACTGCCAATGGACACATTCAGGAAATGTTCATGAAATTAACTCCCTCATTTTTCAGATAAAAGAATAGAGATTTGGACTTGGTCAAAGTCATATGGGTAATTAAAAGCATCAGGATTGGAATATAAGTCCTTCCATTTTGACCCAATGTTTGCTGTTATATCAGTAGAAGAAGATCACGAATTGGAAGCATTAGAAGTGTAACATGATAATACTACAGTACTGTTAGCACACTATTTTCTAGAACTAGAACTAGTGGAAGCTATCTTCCACTTCTATAAAGATGTCTCCTAATTTATCATTCAGGGTCTTCTGACTACTGTTGAAGTGTAAAAGTAAATTGTATACAGTGTTCTAGGAAATATATCTCAGTGTAAAAAGGCACTATTTAAAAGGAAAGGGAACTTATGATTTAGTAGATGAATAAAAAAAACTTTAAGGGCTTTTAAAGGATAGTAATTTATATCCTTTCCAAAAACTAACATGTTAAAGTATGAGAAAGTAAACAATGAATGACAAAATCCTTATGCATCTTATTACACATATTTTCCTCAAAACATTTTTTAATCTCAAACTCTACTAATAGATTTGACCTTATTTTAAGTAAACTAAAGTACATCAATTCAAACCAACTTATTTAGATTTGCATAACTTAACCAGAAAAGTATTTGGGTTTAAGTTGGGTCCCATTACAAAAATGGATTGTTTTTCCTTATAAATTACTGCATCAGTTGTTTAAAAAATGACAAATTTGAAAATTACTCTGGAAATGCATCTCATACATAATAAATTCCTTTTAAGTGGAGGGCCTATTCTTCTTGTCTTTGTAATGTTTTAGAAACTTTAGTCAGACATGAAAAGGCCAAATTTTTATATCACATAACCCTTTAGGAAAAGGTATACTCAGTGGTTATGCAAGCTTCTCTTTCTTCCTTTTTAAAAATGAAAACCTTCACTGGACTCCATGAGAATCTTCAAAATACATCAATAGGTACTTCTGCATAACTATCCACAATATTAACATTCATATTACAAGATGTACCTCTGTAAAGTGGCTTTTGTCAGCAATTATTTTTGAATATTTTGTTGGAAATAAATAGCACATACTGTATCTTCTGTAGCACAGAAAGCATATATTAACTAAATAACAGGGTACCATCAAGGCACAATCAATCTTTTAAAATCAATTTTTCATACTGAATTTTTTATGCTATGCTGACTTTATAAGGAAAATCAAGGATCAACCAACACCAACCATTTCTTTTGAAATATCTCTGTATTTTATGAGGCATTTTTGATACAAATACATGCCCTTTTAGTGCTATCAAAAGAATGTCTATGAATATTTTTAAAAATTTGTTAATTTTCAAGAAGTCTGAAAGACCCACTTTGATGATTCAATAAATAACTATTTTCAGCAGAATATCAAAAATACCATCTAACCCAAAGGAACTATTTAGCTGATATACACTAATATAAGAATTTCAACTACTGGGTCATAAGTTATGAAAACACCCCTATCCCATTCCACTCATGTTACATACATAAGTTTATCGGAAAAGACGGGGAGAAGAAAAATAATCTATTTACAAAGTTATTCCTGAAAACAGCAACACTATTTTTATTACTATTAACTGGCACATTTCAGTTATAATCTATTCTATGAGCTAATCCAGTAAACTTCTGGTTAAGTAATATCTAAGAAACTGAACAAATGAGCAAAAAATATTGCAATGAACTTAAGTACAAGTCTATTCTCAAAAACTGTTGCAGATGTAGCCTTGAAACACTGTGATGTAATTATGCTGAAAGGAAGAGGCAAGTGATAGAGCAAATCTAGGGTGTCCTTACCTACTTTTACGGTAAGGATAGTACACTCTTTGTTATTGTAATCCAGCAACCCTGGCTTCCTTGATGTTTCTTGCATAAGATAGTACCTCTACCAACTATAGGTATTTTCACTAGTCAACCACCACGCCTGAAATTCTCTACCTCCTCATCTCTGCTTTTTTTTCTTCCTTCAAGTCCCAGCTAAAATCCCACCTTCTACAAGAAGCCTATGCAATTCCCCCCATAAGGGGCAGCTAGGTGGCACTGTGTTTACGGAGTGCTAGACCTGAAGTCAAGAAGACCTGAATTCAAATCCAGCCTGAGATGCTTATCAGTTGGGTGACCAAAGCTGATTTTCCTTAAGCACAGCTCTATGTCACTCTACTCAACCAAATTCATGGCTCCCCACTACCCCTAGGATAAAATACAAACTCCTTGTGTTTGGTATTTAAAGCCCTTCATAACCTGGAACCAAACTACTGTTATTATATATTACTCCCTTCTTGCACTCTATGGGCCAGACTAACATTCCTTGCTTATAGGACATCTCTACCCTCCATGCTTTTTATGCTGACTGACCCCATTTCTAGAATGCATTTCCTTCTCTGACCTCAAAGAATCCTCTTTTCCTTTAAGAACTCAGAGCAAATGAGATAATATTTGTTTAAAAAGCCAAAAAAAAAAAAAAAAAGCGCGGTTCCTGACACATAGTAGAAACTATATAAATGCTTATTCCCTTCTATTAAGAAGGAAATGAACACACCAACTGTGTAAAATGCTGGGTTTCACTCATTCAACCACCTGAAAACACACAAAAATAGTTTCAAAGTCATAGTATAAAAAGTCACAGCATTTTGGTTTTGGACTCCCTACTGAAGTAATGATACATGAAGTATAAAAAGTTTAAGAGACATAATTTCTGGGTAATTAATCATTTTTATTAATTATTGCTAGAGGACAATTAATTAAAGGGTCATTTGGCTGTCTTTCCTGACATGGAATATTCTTGAGCTCATATGCCTTGGAAGAGTGAGTGTTCCAGATAGAAAGCAATCAACTCTGATTGGTTAAAATTAAAGAAAATAATAAATATTCTAATGAGAGGTAGACCTATTCTAATGAGAGGCTGGTAGACAAGACTTTGATTACTGCACCTTTACTCCCAGACCACCCCTAGCTCTAGGCAATCTAGATAAAGGATCTAACTGCACCCAACCCTGAGTAGAACACAATGGACTTCCCTATTTGGGTGGAGTCTGAACAAGATTGAGGAGAAAGATAATCCAATATCATTATCAGCAATGTTCTTCAGATGCTAGCTGACAATTTACAAGGGGCTGATTTCTGAATGAGGAAATAGGGAAGTAAAAAGTCCTGGTCCTAATTCAATAATAATAGAAGAGAGAAAAAATAACTTCTCTCAGATATTATTTCTATATTTTTCTTTCTACTCTAATATTCTATAACTGACATTTTATTTTATTGTGAGGTTTTTATGCCCTAATACATGGCCAATTTTTATGTATGTGCCATGTACTGCTGAGAAAAAGGTATATTCCTTTCTATCCCCATTCACCAGAGGTCTACTATATCTACCTTTTCTAAAATTCTATTTACTTCCTTAACTTCTTTCTTTTTTATTTTGAAGTTAGATTTATCAAGTTCAGAGAGGGGGAGGTTGAGGTCCCCAACTAGTGTAGTTTTGCTATCTATTTCTTCCTGTAAATCCCTTAACTTCTCCTCCAAGAATTTGGATACTATACCACTTGGTACATATATGTTTAGTAATAATATTACTTCATTATCAATGGTGCCTTTTAGCAGGATATAGTTTCCTTCCTTACCTCTTTTAATTAGATCTAATTTTGCTTTTGCTTTGTCTGAAATTAACATTGCTGCCCCTCCTTTTTTTTACTTCAGCTGAAACATAATATATTCTACTCCAGCCTTTATACCTTTACCCTGTGTATCCCTCTGTTTCAAATGTGTTTCCTGTAAACAACATATTGTAGGATTATCGTTTTTAATCCATTTTATGGGAGAGTTCATCCCATTCAGCTTCACAGTTATGATTACCATCTGTGTCTTTCTCTCTATCCCATTTCCCTCCTCACATTTATGCTTTTATTTGTCCCTTCTGTTTCCCTCCTCAGAAGAGTTTGACTTTTGACCACTGCCTCCCTTAATCTTCCTTCCCTTCTATTAGTTCCCCCTTCCTTTTCTTTTCCTTTTCCCCATGACTTCTTCCCTCCCTTCTAACCACCCCTCCCTTTTCTTTCCCCTTTCTCCTCCTACTGCCTGTAGTGTAAATTAGATTTCTATACTTAAGTCTGTTATTCCCTCCTTGAACCAATTCTGATGAGAGTAGAGTTCAAATAACGCTCATCTCCCTCCCTTCCTTCTCTGGACTGTAATGTGTTTTTGTGCCTCATCATGTGATATAGTTCCAAGATTTTTCCTGGGGTGTTATTTTCTGGGTTTCTCAAAGTCAGTAAAGAAGAGTGAGAGGGACTCACTGTTTACTCCACCATCTTGGCTCCCAGAAGACATGGTCCATTTTAGAAACCCATTTGTATATATACGTCTCCCTCCAAATGGCCAAAAGGGGCTTGACTCAAGTTTGAAGAACACACAGGGTCATTCACAAATATCAACAGACCTCAAAGACAGTTATAAATAATCCAGATCCCAAATTAGATATGATTTGAAATAAGTGGAATCAACAAAACAATGTATTCATTATAAGTCACTTAGGGGACGTTCATACTTTAAATTTTGCTGTGAAGATTCAGAAAGGCGGAGAGAATGTCAGCAAAAAATAGATCCTTGTTGGGGAAGTATTTGTTAATCCTGGTTAATGGAAGCCAGAACTAATAATATCAAATGTGGTCTCTGATCCTAAATGATACCCTGAACCTGGAAATGAAACTTACATAGAGTAGGCCTTTAAAAAATGCCTAACTGAACCCAGAGAAGGCACCATTCTGGTCCTTTGCAACTAAGTATAGCCAACCAAAGGCAGATTGTTTTCTACAGACTCTACCACTTATGTATTTTTTTGCCCAGACATTATTTTATTAGTGTGGGGAGCTCCTTGCTGAGAGAAATCTCTCTATCAAAGCACATCTTCATCATCTGTTCTACAAACTTGTCTCAAAACAGGGGGTTCTTAATTTGGCCTCCCATGAAGTCCAAGGATAGAATTCCAGAGGTCCATGAACATGGAAGAAAAAATATCACGTTATTTTCACTAATCTCTAACTGAAATTTAGCATTTCCTTCAATTGTGAATTGTGTAAAAAAGAAAACCCCTATTATTCTGGAAAAAAAAAAAAACATTATTCAGTGACACAAGGGTCCAAGAAACACAAAAAGTTAGGGCTTCTGTCAGAGAGTCACTTGGGGCACTGTGGAGTAAAGTGTCACAGAGTCAGAATAAGCCATTCCATCCATGATACCAAGTTGCTGCACTTATACTATCACCAAACAAGCACAAACATTTATTTAACATTTATGTGGTCTGATATTTGAGGGAATTTAACTAATTGAAAAAACAATAGCCAGTTTATGTTTCTCAGCCTTTATAAGTGACCATTAAATGTTGGAACAAGCATTTTTCTGATATGTTCATCTAAATCTAATCTTCCTATTATTGTCATTGGGAATGGGTCTCTTTATTGAAGTTAGGCTAGAAGTGCTTTAATGTGATATATTTTTCCAGTCAAGGCTGGCTCACCTTTCAATAGGCAGCCTCTAAGTCCTCTGCTTTGGGGGAGGGGGCTGGAAGGAGGAGGTCCATGTTGATGGGACTTATGGAGGACACCCAACCGGCTCAGAACTCCTGAATTCATGTGATCCAATAGCCTGTGGCATTCTAGAAACAAGGACTAAAAGCAGATACCACTAGGCCCCGCTGTTGTCAGATTTTAAAACCCCTTCTGCTTGCCACTTGTCTAATATAGCAAACTATCAAAACATGAAAAATCCCACAATTTGCTAAACAAGATAAATGAGAGGGATGGGGGGTGGGGGAGGAAGGAATGCGTAAATACAAATTCGATGCCATAAGTGATAAGCCACCAAGACTCATCTGTATCTAGGTGGGCATTTTAGCTACCACAAGAGAAAAAGATTTAACAAAGAGAGGAAGGAAATACATAGTACTGGAGGAAATTAAAACTAAAATTACACTAAAATGACTAAATTGTGGGGATTTTATATCTCATTATTTTAAAAATCTTAAAGTGCAGAATTTTAGAGTCTATACTTTCCAAAGTTTTAATAGTTATGAACATAAAGTTGCCAACTCCATAAAGAGAACTGGGCCTTTTGTCTTCACTGTTTAACATTTTTTGTTATACCTATCTATCATTCAAGCCTGCTTTCCTACATCAAAATTCAACGTGAAACTCAGTTTATTCCAAAAGATTTTCTTGAGAGTATTGGAAACAGGAAGCCCCAATCTTGCCTCAGTTTCACTAGCCTGCCTACTTCACACCCTAATGTATACTTTGTTTTACAGTTTTATATAAATATCTTAGTATACCTAGACATGGAGTGTCCCAAGTCTTAATGCAGTTTAAACTTCAATAACTCAGAAATGCACTGAGACTTTTGGGACACCTTGCAAGTGAAAGAAGTTGACCTCAAAATCCAGAAGATCTGGGGTCAAGCCTTACTTTAAACACATTCTGACCCTATGAAACACTTAACAACTCTCTAAGGAGGAATTCTTAACCCTTTTTTTTTGTGGTATAGATAATCTTATGAAGCCTACTGACCCCATGCTCAGAATTATGCTTTAAGCTACATGAAATAAAATATAAAGGATTGCAAAGTAAACCAATTAAATTAAAATGACATTTTCAAAATGCTGAAATATAGAAATTCATAGATCACTCACTGCTCTAAGAACCCAAACTGAAGAGAAGATTCCAAACTGTAAGAGGCTTATATATGTCACAGGGCTTCTATATGTCACAGGGGGACAGAGCACTGGGCCCAGAGTCCGGAAGACCTGAGTTCAAATCCAGTCTCAGACCCTTATTGGCTAGGTGACTTTGGGCAAGGCACTTGAATCTCCATCTGCCTCAGTTTCTTCAACTGGAAGATGTGAATAATAATATCACCTACCTCCCAGGTTTGCTGTGAGGATCAGATAAGATATATGTAAAGTGCATAGCATAGTCACTTAATAAATGCTTATTCCATTCCATTCCATTAGCAGAGGAAGTTCCTAACTAATGAAATCACATATCAGGTGCTGTCTTGTCTTTGTCTTATAGCAAACTTCTAAAAGACTCCAATCTAGTGTCCTCCCAGTTCTGTCCACCCTATCTATACAAATGCAGGTAAAGTACCTTGTACACTGAATAAAAGTTAAATAAAGATAAATTATCTTGCCTTTGGGCTATATATGAAATCAGAATATAACAATTTCTTTAAAATAATTGAAAGCACTGTTCATTAGTTGACATCATAAAACACAACCTGCACCTTCCCAAGCTTGGGGAGGAGCTGCGTAAGTAAAATGTAGGGAGGACTTTGGGGTCCTAAAAAGGAGCCAAAAAAAGTTCTCCAGGTAACAAGAAAGGAATGAAAGGCTCAATTATGCATGAACTAACACATTTCACTTAGGTACATGTTATTTGTAGGAAAATAAAATTTAAAATTCAGCAAAAATATGCAAAATCAGTGCCAAAAAGCATAGCACATTTGAATTTTTTTTTTTAGGAATAAATGCACATCTAGAATAGAAGGAATGATATTTGAGCCAAACTCATATCTTACTTATAGCACCTAAAATGCCAGATAAAGATAAGCAGTGCAGAATTTAGTTTGTTAAATGAATGTCTGCAAAATAAATTTAGTTTGACTAACTTACCTGAGGGATTAAAAAAAATCAAAAGGAAGAGGATATTTTTTGTTACTAATAATTAAATCCCATCTATTTAATCCCTTCAAAAATAAAATAAGGTTATTATTAACTAAAGTATTTGATCAAAATATTCCATTCCTCAGTCATACTATATGGCAGAGTTTCTTCAATCAACATTATTCTAAGTTTTGTGTTTTTTTTCTAATTTTAACCAAAATATCCAAAAATCTGATCTTTTTTATGTTTCAGGTTACTGATTCCCCCCCTAAAACAATGATAAGATCTTCAAAAAGTGAATGAAAGCAAAAGTTTGTAGCTTCTAAAATTTACTTCATTTCTAAAATTGAGTGTAGAAAAATGAAATGGAATTTATAAGAGGGCAGGGACTTGTAAATAAGATTTATCTGTAGAAGACTTCAACATTAAACAGCATTATCAGGACTGATCTTAAGGTTCTTTAAATACTAAAACTGGAAACCACTAAAGGAAATATCTCTTATTTGTCCAAAAACTAATAAATTTACTCTACAGAATATAGAAAAACAAAAAAGAGCAAAGCTTCAAATAACCTGAATACTAAGAGAATGGATTTACACTGGTTGGCATTTCTAATACTTATAAGAAAAATTGCCGTCTCTTCCAAAGATGCATAAAAAGAGCACTTCAGTTAAAAAGAAAAGTCAAGTCAAAAGTCATTTAGTAAGTGCTCACTCTAGCCGGTGAGCAGAGTGACTATAAATTTTAGAAATGTGCAGATAAGACAATAACAATTTTCCTGGTTCCAGAGTTAAACTGTCTCTCCAAACATAAACACCAGCATTTGTAATAAGCTCATATAGGACAAAAGTTGGTTAGAGAATGCCCAAGGCTAAGATTGCTAAGACATGTTGAACTAATATTCTTCCATATAGCTTTAGTTCTCAAGCTAACTCCTTTTTCATATAACGAAAGTACCAGCCAGATCACACCAATTCTGAAACTCACATCTCTTTAGTATCTCCTACCCTAGGGTACTTTCCTCCCTCTGATTGGAGAAATTAGAGGGTAGACAATGGAGAGGTCCTCCTACATGTTGCAGTGACTGTTGAGCCTGAGCTAATATTAAATAAATTCGAATTAAAAATTCTATTTTGAATGAATGAATAAAGCATTTATTAAGTGCTTACTATGTACAAAGCACCATACTGTACCAAGTTCTGGGGTTAAAATAGAAAAGACAGCCCCTGCTCTCAAGGAGCTTACATTCTAATAGGGGGAAATAAAACAGAAGATTTCAGCTGCTGCTGACTTTTATATAGCAGAAAACCATTTGTTGATGTACACTAAAGAAAAATATTCCCCCAAAAAACCCCAATGAATAGGTGATTAATCATAATAGGATGATGCCACCTACATGGATGCCTATTTTAAGTAAAAGATCAGAGTAAGCCCAGTGAGAGATTCTCTTCTAACGTCACAAAGTCCAATCACTATGCTCAAGTAATTTCAATATAGCAAAGACCTATGGCATTCACAAATCCTTAGCTTTCAGTAATAGCAGATAATATTGTCCTTTATCTCTAACAATCTGAGCACTAGAGTAATTTGGCTATAAAATGATTAAAAAACACGCTCCCCAATTTTTAAAAAGATATGTTTGCCCCACTAATTGAAAATCATATTATAATTATGAATCTGATTTAGATTAATAGTTCTTAAAACATCTGAAATTTGTCAATATTTCTCACTGAGTAAATTTCAAATAAAACCCAAGAGTTCAGATGATCTGAATCCTTTAGAGTAGTACTATCTTTTCAGGGTGCTTGTAGAAAGACAGTGTGCTAATCCATTAAGATGAACTTAGCAATTTTTAAAGAAAGCATTCCATCTTTGCAGTGATAAATTATAAATAATGCATTGACCAAGAAAGATGCTAAAGTTGCAAAGAACAGGAAAGAAGAAAGGGGGAGGGCAGGAGGAGAAGGGAAATAGCAAAGCTGAGAAAGACATAATGAAATACAAGAGACAAAGGAAACTGCAAGGCATAATTGAAAAAGGATTGAATTAGAGTTGTTGGAATACTTAAACTTAAACCTTGGCTCTGACTCTTACATACATGACCTTAGACAAGTCACTTAGTTTATCTTAGCCACTATTTCCTTGACTGTTAAGGAGTTAATTTAGACTATCTCTAAGTTCTTTTCTAACCCCAAAACTCTATAAACTGATATAAGACAGAGAATATCTGGAAAAAAGAATTATAATTACTATTCTACCTCTCTTAATTCTTAGTCCCTCCCATCATTTTTTTCAAAGTAGCTTTATTAAAATGAAAAGTATAATTAAGCATATAACATAATATTATAGAATATTGTTATATAATATATGATATGCTATATAAATATATGTTACATAAATATATAATATGATTAAGTACATAAATATAAAAGTATAATTAAGGACAGCAGCAGATGGAG
The DNA here is from genome assembly GCA_028646515.1 of Pseudochirops corinnae. Taxonomy (NCBI): domain Eukaryota; kingdom Metazoa; phylum Chordata; class Mammalia; order Diprotodontia; family Pseudocheiridae; genus Pseudochirops; species Pseudochirops corinnae. The sequence goes on along the minus strand of CM053585.1, from coordinate 448,475,802 downwards.
TGCTGGGCTTCATCAGGAAGACCTGAGTCCAAATACTGTCTCAGACACTTTCTAGCTGTGTGACACTGGGCAAGTCAGTTACCCTATTTGCCTCAGTTTCCTCATTTGTAAAATGATCTGGAGAAGGAAATGGCAAACCACTCTGGAATCTTTGTCAAGAAAACACCAAATGGGGTCATGAAGAGTCAGACACAACTGAGATGAATGAACAGTAACGACAAATCCCTCAAGTACTTTAGTATTCTGAGGAAAGAAAACAAGAAAATATTCTATCAGCCGGCTGAACAAGATTTAGTCAATTTCTTTAAGCCATCACAGTGGCTAGAGGGTATGAAGACTCTAGAGCCAAACTGGAAAAGGATGAAAGGTTATCTTCCCAAGGCTGAAGAAGGAGGCTTTCTGCTGTTCGTTGAGCCTATTATGGGTGTCAGGAAGTAACCTCAGGTAGGTTGAACATTTCCATGGCTAAAAACTATCCTGGGTTAGTGAAAGATGTCTACATAAAAAACCAGTTCACATCAATTCTTTTCAAGTTTTAAGTCAGTGGAGACTGAAAGGTATAGCACAGAGAGAGACTTGACTGAAAGACTCTGGAAAGATTAATAGATAATGAATTAGGGAGAAGAGGATAGAGAGAGTGATCTTCATGGTAACCATAGTTCTGACCAGACCTATGCATGCACAGAGCACTGATCCTAAAAGTACTCTCTGGGGGAATAAGAATCCTACTTGCCACCCTACAAAGAATACATACCAGTAGCAGAGTAGCAACAAATGGCTATTAGTCAGATGTAGTATTGGAGACAATGGTTTAATAGAGAAGCACGCAGTATTTGAAGTCACAGAACATGAGTTCCTTGTGGGCAGGGGCTGTGTTTTTGTCATTATTAGTTTCCCCATCATTTGCTTGTTGTTGTTGTTGTTGTTACTTTAAGAGACCCCATGGACTTGTCCTCATTGTGTAATTGTGTCCCTATGTAACATGGGGAACTGAGGCAAATAAGGCTTAAGTGACTTGTCCAGGGCCACAGGGCCAATCAGTTGTCTGAGGCCAGATCTGAACTCAGATCTTCCTGCCTCTAAGCCTGATGCTCTATCCACTGTACCACTTCTTGTCCAGTTACACAGTGCTTGGTACTTCACTTTAAGAAATGTTTATTGACTGGCTGTTTCTGCAGGTATAACCTTGGAAAAGTCAATTAACCACACTGGACCTCAGTTCCTACATCTTTAAAATGAGATTAGCCTGGAAGACCTCTAAGGTCACCTCAGGTCATTGCCAGTCATCCTTACTTTTGTCCTGCATTGAATTATGATGACTCAGGAAAAGAGTGTGGTTGATGACTTTGGGCAACTCTGCTTCACTTAAATCCAATTCACGAGCAAGTCAAGACATCACCCATGATGTTACTGGTCCTCTTCAGAAATGAAGGACAAATACAACAAGAAGTTCTAAATCTCTGATCTCATAATATGAATCAGATGGTTTCTAAAATCTTTCATTTTGGGGGAAAAATACTAGTAGGCAAGGAAGAGTTCAACATATACAAAGCAGCTTTACTGTATACATACTCAATCTCAATCTCTTCAGTGTAATGGATTTCAAAACACTTAATGATTTCCAAAATGATTCATACTTTACATCAGTAATTCACCTATCTTTTATACCTATCTTTTCTTGGTCAAAAATGCAGAAAAAGGCAACTGTTGTTCAGGCACTACAGCCTAGCCCCAAACTGTTCAAAGCTTCAGAAATCAAAGGCAGCCCTTCATAGGAAATTAAAATGAAGAACATAATTTAAAAAAGAGAACCATCAACTTTTAAAAACTGCTTACATATTGTAGAGGGGTTTTTTTGAGGAAAAAAAACCAAGTAGCATAAAGTGGGGGGAGGGGGCCTAACATGTCCATGAACATGGTTTTTAAAAAATATTTTGATAGCTATATTTCAATATCACTGGTTTCCTTTGTTATCCTACTATTTTATTTTATGCCTTTAAAAATATTTTTCTGAGAAGGGTTCCGTTGACTTCACCAGACTACCAAAGGGCTCCATGACATAAAAGGTAAGAACTCCAGTCTTAAAGGTTAGAAGAAAGGGAACTTCCACTATGTTTTATTCTGATGTCTCACTGGGGTGTGGGAAGTGACTCTACATCAATTCTATGCCACGTACTTTGATAAATACTACCAAGCCAGGAAAGCTTCTGCTGTGGCCCTAAATACATACTGTCTCATCTAAATACCAATCTAGCCAAATGTAGAGAGGCTTATCACTAGACTGACCACGAGGGATGATTTTTTTTTTAACAGCAACTGTAAAAAGTTGTCTACTAACTTATAGAGGAGATAATTTCGTCATCAGGGAAGTACCCACACCAGAAAACAGAAAATGAAAGGCAATCAGAAAACCAAAACAGTCAGTCTACCAAAGAGAAAAACCCATAGATGAAGTTGTTGTCAGAGATTCTTCTAACATCCTGAGATATGATAACTAAGTTTAATTACAAGTTTAATCCACATTCAATCTATAGAAAGTAATTAAGGTGAGCAACCAATATGAGGCATACCCTCATGAAACACAACCTGGCCCCTACCAATGCCAAATTTGAAGGAAGGGGGAATTAAAAGGAAATGGATCCAGAAATCTTTGGCTGTACCAGTGAAGCAACGTGGTTAGCATTTCAAGGCTTATAAGTCTACCTTAGGAAAGAGAATCTCTAAAGTCCAATTTTAACGTAACCCATACTCTACTAATTCTGATTGACAATAAAGTATCCCAATAGAAAACAAAAATAATTCAGTTCACTAGATAAAAGAACTTAAGGCACATAATGGAGGTGAATTAGGACTCACCATCTGCAATTAGATTGTAAGCTCCTTCTGGGGAAATTCTGTCTTTTTCTTAATTGTGTCCCCAGTGCTTAGCATAATACCTGCCACTTAATAAACGTGTATTGTATTGAATAGTATAAATATAGTATAGTTTGGTATGGTATGGTATAGTGTGCTATGCTACGGTACCATATACTATAGTATTACATTGTATTATTAAAAAGTTACTTACCCTGCCATTGTATATAATGTTAATTCATTTTAATTCAATACAATGTTAATATAGGTAACAAGTTAAAAAAATTTTGCTTTATTTTCTTAAGTGTTTCATAATAATTACTGTAAAAACAATTAAAGAAGGAAACTGGAGTAATTTCAAAATCTTCCATCTTTCCATGTCACACTAATTCATCTACAATTAATTTCATGCCAAGAAATAAAAAGAGTGAAGATCATATATAAGCTATTAAAGTTCATAAAACTCTCTAAATGTTGTAAATGAACTAACAGAAAGACCTGAGCAGTTAAAGTGTGGATCAAAATGCTTGTTATTTCAAATTTACATTTCCTTCGACTGTACATGTTCTTCCTCCCTCCCCCTGCCCCCTACCCCTGTATGATTCCAAGAGAAAAAACTAACACACATTAGAAGAATCATAGAACGTGGTTTCAAAAACTCTTACTGGTAGCACCTTTCTGGGCATTTTGTTCCTTTCCCACATAAGACATTATTCTAATAAATTATTCATTTAAAAAGCTACTCTCCATCTAAGTGACCAGAGATTAGGCTCAATTCTTATCAAAATATCAAGATATCACAAATAAAAGGGTACTTGGAAAGCTAAGTAAAGGAGATCACAACTATTTGAGTTTAATACAACTAAATTCCAGAATCTTGTGGAATCTATTTATTATAAATATATCCTTTAATTAAAAGAAACAAAACACATCCATTTCTCTGTAATACTCAACTGTGTGAACAGCTTTTGTGTTTGACAGAATAAAATTTTATGTAATTAGGTAGTAGAATAAATAGTCAGGGGAAACAAGGTCATCTGTAAAATGTGAGCACATTTATTAAAATTGTAAGACTACTACTACTTGATTTTATATTTATCTGTACAATATAGATAAAATCTCAGTTCCCTGAAGTATCAGACTCTGTTGTGCATTGGAGGGCTGGAGCAGGGAGAGGGTTGGGGAGGAGAGCCCTTACCTGCCAAAAACTATCATAGATTTCTCTAGTGTTTGCTTCTTTTATATAGACAGCATGGTGATCAAGGGTCAGTTTTACCAGGAAGCTGGATTGTCAGAGAGTAAATTTAGCAAGCGAACAACACATTAGTCACTGAATGAGTTTGTCTCTCTGTAGCCTAACAAATTTATTTTGTTTAACAGAATACCAAAGGCAGGGGTTTTCTGGAGCCATATTGACCAGATTGTGAAATTTTCACTATCAACTTTTGATTTATTGTTTTGTTGAATTTCTACACTTTAGAAAGTAATAGAGAAAATGCTAATAACATAGATTATACACAAAAGTATGTTGTGCACTTTTCTCCCCTGGTGAGCTGGTTGTCAAACATTTACTAACCCAACCACTGACCATATCCCATACTGTTATTCCATTATTCAAGAAACGATCATTTCTTATTGATTCTCTTAGAATCACAGTATTAAGAGCTAAAGGAATTCTCAGAGATAATCTAGTCCTGCGCCCTTATTTTAAAGACAAGAAAAGTTAGGCCCAGATTGATTAAATTAATAGTCTGAGATCATTTAGGAAGCAAATCCAGTAGGGTTAGAATTTGAACCCAAAGCTAGTATTCTGTTGGCTCAGCTATGGAACTCAACATTTGCCTGATCTGGAAACAAACTATGGGGAAAGTGATGAGATGTCTCTCCCAGTTGATAATCTGAACTCGCTACTTTTGCAAAAGAGAACCAAAAGGGAAATTAAGTGCATTCCTTTCTTTAACCCAATGCCCCAGTTACTACATAAGCCCTGTCATGGGATGTTGTCCATAGACATCCTGAACATGAGGCCAACACCTCTGGAAAATGGAGTTAATTGTTAAGTAAATCTAGCTTTTAGCTGTCACTAAATGTTCTGTTTATGCTCCAAATACAGTATGCTTACTTTTTCAAGTCCCATAAATACGGAAGTTAGACTAACTGGCTTGTCATGGGTGGGTACTTTCTAATTTTTCAGGAAGTATCTTTATATTTCCAGCCATCAGTGATTTTACCAGTCCTTCACTAGTCTTCATGTATAATCATTAACAGCTCATGAGATTTCAACAGTCAGTTCCCAAAGCACTCTAAGAGGTAGGTTTCATCAGACCCGGTAGATTGGAAACTCTATAGTTCAAAGTAAATCTTGTGAGAATTTGTAAGAATTAATTAAAATCTCTCTATGGCAAAACTTCTTTATGGCATTTTTCAAGGGACTAAGTTTTAATGTTATACGCAAAAATCCACAGAGAGTCACTGAGACACACATCAAGATGGACTTCACTGAAATACACAGTCTTCACAGGTCTATCCAAGTACATATTTTCAAGGAGTGAAGTAAGATCTACACTCTCCATCAGTAAGGGAAAAAACCAAAAATGCCAAATTGGCTCAACCACATCCCCTCCCCTCTAACCCAGGAAATACTATTCTAGGCTTCCAAACTGTACACTATCTTTCAATTCATTGTAATTTTGTGTCTCAAACGCTAAAAATATTCACTGCAATCTATCATTATTACCAAACAAGCTGAAATTCTCTGCTGCAGTTTCTGACTTTGGGGACTTAGCTATATAATTTCATATTTAATACCTAACTGGTAATGATTGGGAGTAGGAGGTTTTGTTGTTGTTGTTTTCTTTTTTCATTTTTTAGAAAGAAATAAGATTTACTAAATTGAAAAATCATTCCCACCTCACTTTTTGCATATGATTAAACCCTACAGCTTGTACCATTAATATACTTGCACTTAAAATGCTGCAGACATCACCAAAAAATAAAAGTGAATGAATTACTTTTTTCCATTATATTCCAGTGGCATGGCTAAGTAAGAGCTTAGAATTAGGGAGACCTGGATTCAAATCCTACCTCAGACACTTACTAGCTATGTATAAATCAGTTATTTGCCTCCATTTCCTCCTCTGTACAATGGGAATAATAATTGTACAACTACCCCCCAGGCTGCTGAGAGAATAAAATGATATCGTATTTTAAAAGCACTCTGCAAACCTTAAAACATTAAATAAATAAATAATAAGCTACAATATTGTGACTTCTAGCTGGTTAAGCAAGCCTGAAGAAAATGTTCGCTCAGGATTCATATGGTCCTGGGTTATGATAAGGCATCATTCCTTGAGATGAAAAGTTTTAAATAATCAGAGATCAGGGTAGTTAATTATGCCATTTTTATGGTAGGTCTTTTTTCTAATAAACTATAGGATTAACAACAACATTATAAACACAAACAACTTTTTAAAAAGTAATAATTCTGACCGATGGAATGAGCAATCACAAATCTAGAGAACCAATGATGAAGCATTACTCTTCTCCTGTTAAAGGGGTTATAGACTCAAAATGTAGAATGATACCTACATTTTTTGGATATGGCCAAAGTGGGAATTTGGCTTCCTTGACTATGTTGGAGGCAGCTAGGTGGCACAGTAGATAGAGAACTAGACCTATAGTCAAGAAAAACTGAATTCAAATCCAGCTTTAAACATAAACTTTCTGCATTAGTTTCAACATTTATAAAAGGACATAATACTAGCACCTAATTCCCAGACTTTGTTATGAGGATAAAATGAGAAAATATTTGTAGAGAGCCTTGCAAACATTATATGTCAGTGGTAACAATGATGATGATGATGATTTGGAAAAAATAAATGCTTGTTAAATGAAAAGAATTAATAATAATAATCTCTAGAGGAGGAAAGAGATGAGAATATTTTATGTGCATGTCCGGGGAGAACTTAAGAGGATAATAAATTGTCCTTTTTTTTTAACAGTGCACAAGAAATTCAATCTTGTAGCTTAGCATATATCTTTCTAATACTAACCTCATTGAACATGTATTGACTGTACTATTAAGGTGCAAGCAGTCCTTTAGCAGAAATAGTAATTCGGTGGATTATTTTCCAAAATTCAATTCATCTTATGTACACTCTCCTGTTCATTGATAGAATTTTTTAAAATCCTCCTTTCCATCAATTTTATTTCCACATTTTGCCACTCAGAACAACCAGGTCTGTTGAATGTGCGTAAAAGGCAACCAAAATGGAAAAACCATTGACTAGTACTTTTTTCTGGTACCATAAAGATTTCTTAAAAAGAGGCAGTTTTGTTATTTTCCTCTTATATTGTCACCTTACCCCCAAATCCTACATTCCCCACCTACCCAGAAGAAGCACCATTTTAGCAGTCTAAACTTCATTATACATATGATGGTGCTCCTGGAGCAGGCTAATTTTTTAGTGCTCTGTGAAAGAATAACCATTAGTCCATTTCTGAGTAGCTAAATAACAAAGACTATCTTCAGCACTTTAATATATTTAAGAATTGTTGTCCAGCATGTTCTGGTACAGGCAGATAATTAGTCTATGTTTATTGGACACCAACAATGCGTTAGATATTATACAGAACAGATGTTTGCCCAATAAGGTTAGAGATATTTGCTACTCTCCCCTATTTAACTAACTTTTACTAAATTAGCAAAGTCTGAACTTTTATAAAGGAGGAATGGTTGAAAACTGCCCCTAATAAATCTTCACAGTCTCTTACTATATTTCCATAGAATTGAAAGAAATGGCTGATATTGCACAAAGTTTCCAAATACACTATTCTTTCAAGTAGATGCTTTATCAGCAATTTATTTTAACTCTCACATCTCCTTCTTATAGGAAATAGAAACTAATTATGCATTGTCCCAACTGCCCAAATACCAATGAGATACCATACAGATATTTATATTGTTAAAAATTTTAATATTGTTATACTTATTAATATCATTCTTAGATAAATTATACCTCTATTACATAAGATTTTGTTTTATTCTGGTAATTTTAATTAGAGTAGTTGCCAAAAGTCTTTACAATATATTCTGAGGGGCATTATATACATATATGTGTGTACAGATGTATATATGTGTATATATGCATATTTACACATATACACAGAATGTACATTTCATTGGAATACTACAGGAAAGAACTATTTAAGAATACCAAGTGGAAGTATTATGTTCAAACTATAGATTTTAGCAGCAAAATTATTGAGAGGAAGCATAAATCTTAAATACTTTAGAAATATAGAAAGGGGGACCTTTGGCCTTTAAAATAAATCTCATATATATGAAATACATTGATTCCTGCTCAGCAAATGTTCTGCCTTAAGATTATTAAGTCTTCCCTATGTGTACGGCACTGTGTTAGGCACACGGGCTCCAAAGAAAAAAATGAAATAAGCTTGAGAAGCTTGCATTCTATCATGAAAGACATGTACTCTGTGAGTATATACACATATATATACACTTATAAATACTTACTATATTTCCACAGCACATAGTATAAGGATAGATAAACACATACAAATTAATTACAATATAATTTAGATACATACATATGTACTTATTATTTTGCCACAGCATATAGCACAATAAGTATATATAAATATATACAAATTAAATCCAATGTAGCTTTAGGGGATGGAGAGAAGTACTAACAGAAGGAGAGGAATCAAGAAAGGCCTCTAGCAGTAGGTGATATTTGAGCTAAGCTTAAGTTAAATCAAATGATGCCACCATACTTTTTTTTTTAATGCTTTACAGTTTTCAAAGTAATTTCACAAATATTATCCCATGCACAGCATCCAAATAAAATACAATCAGTAATAATATTATTTCTTTTTTTCTTAAATGTCAAAGAATTCCAATGCTGAAGCAAAGTACATGAGGGCATGAAAGTCATACAAAGTGAACAGTGCCTAGCACAGTACCCTGTATGTAGCAGTCATTCAATTATAAATGTGTTAAATGAATTGAATGAAATGAATGAATAACCTAGCAAAGCAAGGCAGTAAAGCTGGAGAGCCAATAACTGCTCTGTCAAAAAGATTACATTTTAATAACCAGTTTATATGAATCATTTATAATAATAATCATAATAGCTGACATTTATATAGCGCTTTACCAACCACTTCCAGTACACTATTGAATAAGTCATATTCTATAAGTTTCAGCTACTTTTCACACCCTTATATTTGATCCATTACATTTTCTTCAATAACTCAACTGATCTATCTACAGTAGGGTTTGAACAAGGAAGGAAGGAAGGAAAATCACAAAAGCTACCTTATGCACTTGATCTCTTTCTTTTCCTATCTCCTTTTAGAGCTGCTCCACTCCCCTCCCCCCAGTCTCCCACTCTATTCGTTCCTTCCTGTCAGACATCAACTATACTAACATATCTACTTTTCTAAAACATAACTTTACTCAATCACATCCTTAATCTATAATCTTCTTTCTCCTCCCTTTGCTGCTCAGTTTGAGAAAAAGTAGTCTTTATTCTCAACCCTATACTTCTCCATCACCCACTTACTCCTCAATGCTTTTGGTTATTACTTTTATATCCACTGTTCTACCAAAATTGCTTTCTCTCAGTTATCTAAAGATTTTTTTTTAAGGGGAGAAGGTAAGGCATTTGGGGTTAAGTGATTTGCCCAAGGTCATACAGCTAGTGTCAAGTGTCTGAAGCCAAATTTGGACTCCAGGGTCGGTTCATTCATTCATTCATTCATTCATTCTTTTTGGACACTCTCTCCTGTCTTGGATTCTAGATAATTAATTTCTTCTGGTTCTCCTCCTGTCTGTCCTAACCAATGCTACTCAGTCACTTTAACTGACGATTCTTCCTCCTTCAGCTTTGAGTGTTTCCCCAAAAGCTTGGCTCTCTTCTCTCTCAATACTCTGCAGAACTTCAAACTTGACTCATCATCTCCCAACTAACAATCTGCCCCTACTCCTAGTTTCCATCTTTTTATTAACAGACGAACCATGTTCCCATCATCCATGCTCAAAGTATGAGCCATTTCTGACTTTACCCGCCCCCCCTTTCCCTCTCACCCATCCTATCAGTTGGCAAGTCCTGTAGATTCTACTTTGATTTATTTTTCACATCTGCCCCTCCTTTCAATTCGTACTATCACCCTCTCCCCATCATTTCATGTCTTCATCACCATCACCTGGTCTATAATAATAGCTTTCCACTTGGCCTCTCAGCATCCAGCTTTTATACAGCTTTCAAAGGAATCTCCCTAATATGAAAGTGTAATGTGCTGGCAGAAAAATGCAGAATAAAATCACGGAACAATTAGTAAGAAATTCAATTTGACTGCAACACAGAATTCATTAAAAAAAAAAAAAAAGAATAGCGTGAAATGAGTAAGAAAAAATAAGTAGAAGCCAGATTGAAAGGTGTTCTGAATTCCAGGCTGAAGAATTTATACTTTAGCCTAAGAGGATCCAATTGAGATATCATGGCTTAGGGGGAAAAGAGGGTCAGCCTCCATTTCAGAAAAGGCTGAGTTTTAATCTTGCTTCTGACACATACAAGTTGTGTGACCACAAGGAAATCACCTGAATTCTCAGTGTTTCAGCTAACTCTAAGACTATGAAATGTAGCTGAATTACCCATATGCATTCATCCTTGAAAGGAGTTTCCACAATAGGAGTTCCCCTACACAAATTAAATCACAGGTCTAGACCTAAAACAAAAAATGCATAGGTCACTCAACCCAAAAACTTTATCAACATTTCCTTCCCACTTCTGCCTATCTCATAAAATATAAACTTTAGCCCATATCCTTACAACCTCATTTCACTCCATTCTTTTTTATAGATCCTTCATCCCATTCAAGCTAGTCTACTCAATATTATGTGATCTTATCCCATTTTATTTTGCCTGTTCATTCTCTCTCTCTCATACACACACACACACACACACACACAAACACACACAAACACACACACATGCTGCTTCCTAAAACACACTCTTCATTCCCTGGAATTTCCTGTTGAAATGTCAGCTCAGAGCCATCTCTACCACCAAGCCTTTCCTCAACTCCCAGGTAAAAATGATCACTCATACAACATTGTATTCAGACCCTTTCCTTTGCCCATACCACACACTTATTTGTGTGTGCCTTATCCTTTGCCTTATCTTGCCTCCTCTCCCTCCTTCCTCCAAAGTGCATGATCCTTGAAGGCTAGGACTGTGCTATTTCTCATTGTTAACCCCAATTACCTTATGCTGAACAGGCCTATTTAATAAATATTTGTTTAATTAAATAGAACTTGCTGAAAAAAAAAAACTAGGAACTATTATTCTTCTCTCACTGCCTTCTACTTTGAAATCTGTTAGGAAACTTGAGGCCAATACTGTTGTTGTCTTATATTCTTATACATTCTCTTTGTCTCTGTGTCTTGTTCTCTCTCTGTCTCTCTGTCTTGCTCTCTCTCCATCTCTCTCTAGCTCTCTCCCTCTCTCTTTCTCTCCCTCCTGCCCCCTGCTCTTTTGCACACACACACACACACACACACACACACACACACACACGCGCGCGCGCGCGCGCGCGCACACACACATACGCACAATCACATTTAGAAGTGAATAGGACCCTGAAGACCATTTAGTCCAAGCCCCTCTTTTATCTATGTGTAATAGTAATTAATTTAGCAGGTACTTAGTCCTTAGTAACTAAGGGCTAAGTACTTCTGTGGAAGAAACAGAAGGTGTGAACTCTGTCTCCTGTTGCTGACATAACAGGAAAGGGTTGGCTGAGATAGGAACCTGGACCCTGTGAACTTCAGTGTGTAGCAGGAACTGCCTGGAGGACTGGACACAGACCTGGGAGCTGTCTGCCTCTGAATCCAGGTGACTACTTGGTGGATTCAG
>CM053585.1:448436357-448463907 GCA_028646515.1 Pseudochirops corinnae | reverse complement strand
ATTGTGAATCTGGATAAGTGACTGATTAAGTTAACTTATGATTGCCCCATGAGTGGAAGATTGATTATTGTATTGTGAGATGATTGAATGGTTAAGTAAGGAGGGTTTCCCCCTTAGGGAAACCAGATGATTATTCTTTTATTCTTTGTTCTAAATACTGTGGCCACTGTAGTGAAAACTATGTGGCCATTCTAATGTTAAGCTGTTGTGAACACTACATTGTGATTTTCTGTGACAAGATGTGATATTGTGAATATTATATTGTAATATGTTGTGAATGTTTGCCTTGATTTGTTATGGAATAAATAGAGTGTTCACTATACTGTGTAATCAGAACCTTAAAAGCTGTTCACAGTAGCATTCTTTTGGGAAGCTGCAGGAAGCTGCTCGTGCATGACATTATACTATGAGGAAAATTAGGTCCAAAGACACTAAATAATAGTAAATAGCATTTAATTTACAGAAAAATTTAAAGTCTTGCAAGGTGCTTCATATATACTATGCCATTTGATCTTCACAATAACCTGTGATATAGGTGCTGTTATTAGTCTCATTTTACAGAGGAAGAAACTGAGGTAGCTAGATTCAATAATTTGCACAGGGTCACACAGCAAGTTTTGAATTCAGGTCATCCCTGGTTCTAAATCCAAGACTCCTCCCATGTTGCCATGCTCTCTGCTGCTCAAACTGCTAAAAGAAGAGCTATCATGACATTTCTAGCCCCGATATACAGTGACATCAATTATTTACAGAGGTTGTGAATGAAGTAACACTAGAATCCAAAGCAGACATTTTCTACTGTAGAATACAGATCTAGCTTTGCTACTTATTCAACAAGTTTTCCTCACTGTAAAGTGGGAATAATAAATGTCTTGCACAAAAAATAAAATGAGATAGAGACTGGGAAAACACTTTGTAAGCAAATGCAAGACAAATGCAAGATTCTATAATTAATAAATTGTTTTCTAGCAACTGAGCATAAACTTCATCTGAAGAAGCTGTCTTCCTCCTTAACAGAAACAAAACAACAGTACCACACATTTTCGTAATGCATTATTTTTAATAAGATCAAGAGTGCTAAGAAGTCCAATTAAAAGGCTAAGTGTGGTAAAGATCATACAGGCCCTGCTATTTTGCTCCCTGTGTTGCTGACTCTTAGAAAGGGATTGAACCTGTTCTTTCACTGATATAAGGAACTTCCTGGTGAAAAAAACAATGCAGGTCCACACCTCTCAGAAACTTAGAACCCTGGAGGGTTCCCTAGAAAAAGAAAAAAATTTCGCAGGGTCCCATAGCTAGTATATGCCAAAGGCAGCGCTTCAATCTAGGCATTCCTAACTCTAATATCTAATCTCTATCCATCACACCACACTGCCTCTGTTGTCTACTATATTTATATAAAAATCCAACAGATAATTCTGGTGCTTACTATCTGGTGTTAAATAGACTTGAGGAATTAATTCACTCCCTCCCTTCAACTAGTAAATAATTAACTGCACCCAAATTTAATCTGGTGCTGAATAATCAGGAGGGCTTATAGCAGGGCTCTCTTCACATTACAAACGGATTTCAAAGAAGCTTAGACTTTAAGAAGGGGATTTTTAACCTGTTCTTGTGCCATGGCACCTTCTGGCAATCTGGTAAAGCCTAATAGACCCTTCTGGGAATTATGTTTTTAAACGCATAAAATAAAATACTGAGAACAACAAAGGAAACAAATTATATTGAAATAGTTACTCAAATATATATAGTTACTAAAATATGTAATACATATACATATACATATACATATACATATACATATACATATACATATACATATACATATACAACCAAGTTTAGAGACCCCAGTTTAAGAATTCCTGCTTTAAGGAAAGGAACAGTATCATTCTAGTCCTTCAGGTTTGAAATCTTCCAAATCATCCTAGATTCCTCACTGTCTCTCACCCCAACAACCCCATTCCCCCACATCCAAGCTCTTAACAAGGCCTGTTGATTTCACCTTTCCAGTTTCTCTCCAATATGCCACCTTCTCCCCTCTGACACTGTCACCCAGCACTCTGGTGCAGGTCCTTATCACCTGATGCCTTGATTATGGCAATAGCCTGCCGGTGGGTCTGCCTGCCTCAAGTCTCTCCCCACTCTAATCTATCATCTGCTCAGCCACTAAAGTGATTTTCCTAAAATTCATTTCTAATCAAGTTACCACACACACCCACACACCCCGATCAATAAATTCCACAAGTTTCCTATGACCTATAGGAGCAAATACAAAAGGTTCTGTCTGGCATTCAAACCTCTTCATAACCTATTCCCCTCCCACCTTTCTATCTTCTTTCACCTTACTCCCCTAACATGTACTCTTCAATCTAGTAACAATGGCCTACTGACTAGTCCACGAACAAGACATTTCATCTCTGGACTCCAGGCATTTTCTCTGCCTGTTCTACACACCTGGAACATTCTCCCTCCTCCACTCCAACTATTCACCTCCCTGTCTCCCTATAAATACCAACTAAAATCCCACCTTCTACAGGAAGACTTCTTCATCCCCTCTTAATTACAGGGCTTTCCCTCTTTTAATTATGTCCCATTTTTCCTGTATATAGCTTTATTTGTGTGTATTTATTTGTATGTTATCTCTCCCATCAGACTGTAAGCTCCTGGAGGGCAGGGACTATCTTCTGCCTCTTCATGTATCCCCAGTGCTTAGCATAATGCCTTATACATAGTAGGCAATTAATACATGTTTACTGAAAACTGAATTAAATTCTTTATCCTTCACTCTATGGTATTCTGTTCCAGGGGAAAAAAACATGATTATAAGAGTAGTAGGTACCATGTAAAGTATGAATTGGAGAATTGTCCCTTCAGTATATATTATATACATAGAAGTTTATCTGTTTGCTTTTAAAAATTCTTTTTAAAGTATGTCATTCACCTCCAAAACTACTGAATTTTTAAAATCAGTTTTATTAAAAAAATTATTCACAACATTGGTACAATGGAAAGAGAGCTGAGCTTGGAACCAAAGAACCTGGGTTAAAATGCCAGCTTTACCATCTGTGCGGCCTCAGGCAACTCAGTTAACTTCTTTGGGTCTCAGGTTTTTTTTTCTGTAAAATCAAGTGTTTGGACTAGCTGGCCTTTTCAGTTCATTCTGGCTCTCAGTTTATGGTCTCATTCATGTTCCTGTGAAAACTCAAGGCTAAAAAGTTTTGTCAAAATGGAAATGCTCTCAATTTAAAAAAAAATTAAATAACCTATATTTAGTGTTAATCTCACAGAACTGTAGAGGTACGGCTTACATTTCTGAAGTTCTGGGTTCAAGTTCTGCCTGACAGGTATTAGCTATATATCTGGGAAACTCACTTAATCTTCTAGTGTTCCCAGGAACTCTCTTAGACTTTAAATTGCCCATAGAGTGCCAGTATGCATTGGTACAGTGAGAGTCTACATCAGAAATCCTCTATTCCAACAAAATCACTGGGCCAATTCTCTTGCATCCTCCTAATACAGCAGTATCTATTCATATATAGTTAAATACTATAAAATAAAATATTTATTTGTAAGAAAACGGTGATAGCAAGAATTCAATCTGATCAACGAACTCTAGGAAGTTAAGAAGATGACAAATATTCAAAAGACTTTTTCTCTGTTTCATGAGGCATCCATTATGGTTGTTCTCTAGGATACTTGAAGGGAAATAAGAAAAATTGTGAAAAATGAAACTTTTAATCCCCAAAGAAGTACCCCTACATAGATGCTGCTTTATGAAAGGGAGCAATATTAAAGATATGGAATGATGGACAGCACCAAATGCTTGAAAGCACAGACTTCATTTAATCTTATTATGATTGCATTGGTATTAATCAATTATTTATGACAATTCGAATCTGTGGGAATCTTACTTTGTTTCTTAAATTTCACAATGCCAAGGTCTCAAAGTACCAAAGAAAATGTATTTAATTAAATAATGTTCCAAAACGGAGAGAATTTTTCCACCTACTTATTTCCCAGACCCATTCTATGACACACTTAATGCAATTTTCACCCTCTAATACCAGAATCGGAAAGTATGCTGAAGAGACTCCCCAGAAGGATCAACACAGATAACTTTTAGGAGCCAGTTTTTTAAAGGTATATTTTGACTACAGTATACTGCAAAGCTCACTCTGTATTAAATGTTCTACAAACGTTTATCTGAATTCAAAGAGTATGCAGCACCTGGGACTAGAGGGCTGAGAACAAGATGAGAGCAGTCATCTCCAACACTTCAAGTGAGATCTACCAGTCAATCATGAATTCTTACCTAGTTGATCTCCAAACCAACTTCCCTGACATACCCATCTTTCCTGGGGCTCATGGACATTAGTACAATTCCTTATTACCACTGAAACCTCTCTCTCTCTCTGGTTAGCAAGGATTCACAACAAGAAGGTAGAGGGAATCAAGATCATCTCACATCTCCTATGCCATCCTATTCCCAAAATACTGTCAGCATAATCTGCCTCCCTTTGTCACTTGTTATAACACTTTGGGGATAGTAAACATAGTTTTTCATCAAGATTAGGTTGCAAATCTCTGAGTGAGGGAAGGATTAAGATACTAATGCAGATTGGGTGGCTGTGGTGGTGGTGGAGGTGGTTAGTGGTGGCCCTTTATTTTCAAAGAGGACCAATAACATTACAGGTGGTATCTTGAATTACCCATGAATTGGATTTAAGTGAAGCAGAGTTGCTCAAAGTCCTCAGCCTCTCTCTACCTGAGTCACTGAAGGACAAACATGACAGACTGATAGCTATGAGTATATGTGTGTGTGTGTGTGTATGTATGTGTGTGTGTGTGTGTGTGTGTTTAAGGTAGATGATAATAGAAAAGACACCTAAGGCATAAATTCTTCAAATTCCAACTCAAATGCTACCTTTTCTATGAATTTTTCTGATGCCATTCCAAGCTAGAAATATTTTCTTTCTTGGATACTGAAATCCACAGTATATCTTGTGAATTTTTCATGTTCTAGTTTCCATTATATCTGAATTCATGTAATTTGCGTATTTGTGCCTACTACTTTGTCAGCTCCTTGACAGCAAGGACCATGTCTTCCTTCCTTCCTTCTTTCCTTCCTTCTTTTCTTCTTTCCTTCTTTCCTTCCTTTTCTTCCTTCCTTCCTTCCTTTCCTTCCTTCTTTCCTTCCTTCTTTCTTTCCTTCCTTCCTTCCTTCTCTCTCTCTTTCCTTCTTTCCTTCCTTTCCTAATTTTTAACACAATGCTTTGCATTCACTAGTGTGAGTACCTCTAATAATGAAGATGAAAACTGCTCCATGTCTCATGAATCATCACAGCAAAAAAACTTATCATTTAATAGTCAGACTTCTGTTGATGACCCTTTTCCACCTTGAGCTAGGCCAAGTGGTTCTCAGACAATAGACATATAAGTTAATACATGAAGCCTTTACAGTTTGCTAAGCCCTACTAGAACTTAACTTCTTCTGAAACAGCCTTTCAAAATCCAGATGACTTCAACAATGTAAACAGAAACAACAACAACAAATTAAACTAAACACTGTGTAATTCTGAAAACCAATCTGGGCCCTCAATGAAAAGAGAAAATGAACCTCTTTCTCTATTTTGCAGAGGTAAGGGACCATGAATACCACAAATATTATTAGCCTAGGGTGATGTTAGTTTTGATCAATTGCTTTTTCTTCCTGTTTAAAAAAAAAATCTGTTACAAGGTATGGTTTACCAGGTATAAGAGGAATATATTGAGAAATTGTGGTCATTTAAAAACAAGAGATCAATAAAATTTAATTTTTTAAAAAGAATACATGTAGGATGAGGTATCTGAGTAGGAGTTCAATGAAAGATCTTTTTTGTTTGTTTGTTTGTTTTGTTTTTGCTTTTTGGAGGGGGCAATTGAGGGTAAGTGACTTGCCCAAGGTCACACAGCTAGTAAGTGTTAAGTGTCTGAGGCTGGATTTGAACTCAGGTCCTTCTGACTCCAGGGCCAGCGCTCTATTCACTGAGCCACCTAACTGCCCTCATTGAAAGATCTACATAAAATAGTTGTCAACATATGTATGTTGAATTGAACTAAAAACAATTGTAATTCAATTTGGTAGCTAATTGCAACACTATGGAAGAATTATAGAAGAGGATTTTTTAAAAACAGGATGTCATGGGGAAATAAAAATGAGGCATGTGACCTGAAAACATATTCCTCTTTAGTACAGTTTGAACCACTATCTTTTGCCAGGTTAGTCTGTATACAACTTACCATTTCATAACCCCATTACATTCCTGAGGCAAAGTCAAGTTTACAAATCCAGGCAAGCAAAGTTAAATATTGGAACAAACTAATTACTAAGAAGAGACTCTAAAATCATAATGAATTTCATCCCCTGCACATTAGAACAATTTTAAATAAGTGCACAGTAGGATTACAAACATCCAGAAAAGGGAAAGGAGGAAAAGTCAGAAAAAGAGAGAAGGAAGGGAAACGAGGTGTTGGAAAATTAACAACTGGAAATGCTTAAGAAAAAAAAAAAACAATATCCTGAAGATCGTCCTTACAAAAAGGAGCAGTGTGTGGACAAACAAAAGGGGGGGGGGGGGAATGAATCATTAGGGCAATGGCAGATATGAGTATTTGTATTTTGCTTAACATTAATAGACAAAAATAAAGATATGATCAGGAAGCACTATAAAATTTCACACTGGTATAGTTGTACACCCTAAAGCCTAGTATAAAAAGTTCTAAATAAAACCGTTTATGCTTTCTCACTAAAGTAGCAGGTACTCAACTACACCCTAACAAATTCCAAAACAGTTTTTCTAAGTAGAATTAGCATTCTACCTTAACATAATCAGTAAGCCTTAGAGAACATTTTTCTGTGTACACACACACACACACACACACACACACACACACACACACACACACACACATATGCTGAGGGTTGGGATAAAAAACAAAAAACAGCAGAATTTGTCTACGTATAGGGTACATTAGAATCTTCCCTATTATTGGGGGTGACCAGCAGGGAATATTAAAGTGGAAAAGGAAGGGTAGGAAAGGAATAAATCCTAGAGCCTGCCATTCTTCTATTTTGGGAACAGCCAATCAAACAGGGTTAGCAAGGCATAGCAAAATATTTTTCTTCCCATCTCTCCACAACCTCTATCCTTCTTCCATCATCACCTTTTTTTCTTTTCTACATGTTGGAAAAACAACTGTATAGGAAAGTAATTAACATTTTGCTCAAATGTACTTTAAAATGTAATTGATAGGCACCTTTTTGGTAAAGGTAGGAAATGGTCCAATTGTTCTGTATCTCCAGTTGGAATTATTCATGAAAATTGAGTAACTTGTCTGTACTCTTTGATACAGAGATCTCACTACTGGTCCTATATCCCCAAGGATATCAAAAAACAAGACAAAGATCCAATATACCAAAATATTCAATGTGCTTTTTGTGGTACTAATGAACTTCAAATAAAGTAGATATCCATTGACTGAGGAATGCCTGAACAAAACTATGGATGTAATAAAATATCATTGTACAATAAGAAATGAAATATAAAAGAAATTCATAGGAACATGGGAGGAATTATATGAAAACTGATGTGGAGCAAAACAAGCAGAACCAAGATAATATACTCAAAGACTATAATAATTTACATGAAAAGATCACTGAAATGAAGTCAAATTCTGAGTGACTGAAAAATCAGGCCATGTCCTATAGCAGTGGTATTAAACTCAAAGAGAAATGGATCTGAATTTCATATTTCTGTCCTAGACTAACAGCTAATGAAACATATATTGCCTCTCACAGCAGAGCCAGAGGACTACTAGGACAAAATCCAGTATTTTGTACATTGGTTGGTGAGTTGAATTTTTTGCTTAATTGTTTTTCTTTGTTAGAAGGGAAGGAATAAAAAAAAAAAAACTGAAGACAAAAAGCATCAATAATGCTGAAGCCTTGTGAAAAATGCAAATGACCATTTCCAATACAACAAGGTTTACATCAAGGCAGCCCAGTTTCCATATAATAATATCCAGCACAATAATCATACATATGATTAGCAAAACCAGGAACAAATCTGACTCATGGTGCTTTACATAAAGCAGTCACTAGGCAAAATTTTGGAATGAGTTTCATTACAAAGAAATCCAATGGTCAGCTGGCAAGGGAGGATGAAAAAGATAACAGTTTCCAATTATTAAAACAATGCTAACTATAAAGATTCTTTAAGAGGAAACAGAAAATGCTATGGGAAAAACATCATGTGGTTCAGTGATTTAAAAAAATAATAACAACAGTTTCATAAAGTTAGGGTAATTCTGAATTGGTGTCAGAGTTTGGCATCCTATTAGAAATTAAGCACCTTAACTAAAATAGCAAAACTTCACAAAAAAATGAAGAAAATAGGTTAAATAGGATAGTGATTACAATCTAAGTATAGCATGTTGATTAAAACATGGGAATTCTATAAAATCACAAAGGAGACAAGTATTTGAACTAAACTGTTGAACCTAATGAGAATTCCACCAGAAGAGAATCTAAAGAAGCATTCTGGAGAAAAGGGATAAAATTTAGAATTAGAAGTCATATGTATAAAGGAAATGTCCAAAGCTATAATAATCAGTAAAAATTGTCATAAAAGAAGTCTAGGATAGAGACTCCAGGCACTTTAATAATGAAGAAAATTCTATAAGTATTTACATGGAGCACCTTGTGAAGATGGGAGAATCTGACCCAAGTAGTAGGATGGCATAGAGTACAGAGGGGTCCTGAAAAGCAGGAAGACTTGGGTGAAAGTCCTGTCACAGGCACTTAATAGCTACAGGACCATGAGCAAGTCACTTAACATTTCAATATCCCCTATCTTAGCCTAGAAGTAGTACAGAAGTGGATACAGTGATGAAGGTGAAGTCAGAAAGACCTAATTCAAATCAGGCCTCAGACTCTAATTAGTGATGTGTCCTGGAGAAGGTTGCTTAGTGTCTGTCTGCCTGCACTTAGTCTCACCTGTAAAATGGAGATGATGATAATAGCACTTACCTCACAGAACTGTTGTGAAGATAAAATGAAATAATATTTATGATGCCCTTTGCACAGTACCAAGCATATAGTAGGTGTAATACACAGCAGGCATAATGTAATACCTGACACAACAGGTATACTTGTTATCCCCTACCCCAACCATACTAGGAGTTCTTTTAACCACTGAAATCACAAGTCTGTACAAAAAAAAAAGACTCAAATGCAAAAGACATGCATGCATGCTAATGTGTAGATGTGTAGGAATATAAGTAATCCCCGAAAAGACCAAGATCAAAATATTACTCTTATTCCACCTCTATTGTAATTTTAAAAAGCAAAGTTGGCTATCTAGCTATTAGTTTATATATATAATGAGTTCATTAGAAAATTAGCATTACTTGAAATAGTCCTATAACAGTAACATTTATTTTACAAAGATGAAAAATTATCATTAAAAAAATAATAAACAATATTAACATATGCTAGGTATCTCAAGAAGAAAATGTAAAAGGTTTCATGTATGTCAGGTTATTTTTGCTTTGGTTCTGGTATCCTGTAACTAAAAATCATAACTTTACAAAACCTCAAAAGTGGAACCCTAGTTTCTGAACTTAAAGTGCAAATAAATATTTTCTCTTAACTATGGTATGTACTGAAATCAATAGCAACAAAAAAGGGTTTTAATATATAAGACTTCTCAACAAAAACTCCACAACATTTCTTAATTCTTCCCTAATTTGATAATGAAATATTTCTCAACTCGAATGGGTAGGCTCATTTTTCAACATAAATTATACTAATTAGTAGAAACTTTCCATGTATTATATTACCTCAGTCGTCCTAATTCTGATCTAACACAATTTATATTATCCCAGGGGTAAACCATCTATGTATCTCTGTGAACCAATCATGATCCAGAAGTGGGTGGTCCATATGGGTCAAGGTTAGAGTTGACAACAATTTGGAAAATGCTCAGCTTATACAGCCTCAGAGGTACACCCTTTAATTAGAGAACAATTTCCAAAGCGACCACTCCCTTGACTTTCCAGAGCTCAGTTCTCAGAAAACTAAATCAAAAACAACCACAGCACATGAGGCTAACAGTCCGTTATATAAATTATCTCCTAAAGGAGTCTAAGAAGGAGGGCAGCCAGCATCTGGGGGAATGGAGAGGTAAGCTGCCAACCCCAGCTACCCACCCCTCAAAGGAAAGAGGAGAAAGTTCTGTCAACCAGTGGGAAAGAACTCATCCTGGCTCTGCAGCTGTCTGAACTGATTCCATGGAAGCAAGGAAAATAGAGTGGGTAGTTCATTTGAAAATGTTCCCACACTCTTGCCTGTTTCTTTTTTCTGATGGCCCCACCATCCAGCACCGTGGCGGGAGCACTAGAACCAATTCTGTGAGAGCCAGCTGTCCGCCTCTGTCTCTTCTACTCAGGGAGCCACCACAAGGCTCCCGTAAACTAAAGCCAACTCTCTCCTGACTCACCACAGATGTTACTCCCTGCTCCCTCCTCCTCTCCTGGAACAGCAATGAGCCAAAGCCCTCTTTCCAGGGTCTATTATTGTTGTAAAAGATTTATTGGGTCCTTACAATGTGCTAGATGCTAGAAGGGAGAGGGAAACACATGCTCCTTGACTGCTCCGCTGAGAGAGATGTTATGTTGTTCAGGGACAGCCAGCAGTTCTGGATGCCTCTGAAGGCCAAAAGGAGGAAAGTCAAGTTTAAGCAACCATTTCTTTGGAATCCTTGGGCAAAAGATTCATTCTAGTTTCAGGGAATAAGAAAAAAAAGGAAAACCGATCAGTAATCCTAAATTTGTTTAAAAAAATACTCTGATTTGAGTTTATTTTTTAAATGATGTTTTTACAAAAGGGTACAGAGTGCTGTGTGTACACTGTGGAAATGGAACATGCATACAACAATTGTCAATGTATGGACAATCAGGATCAACAAAAAGAGCAACAGTTGGTTTATGATAATTGTAAGCAAGGGATCTGGTTGGTTTTGTTTTTGTTTTTTAATATTTGTCAGCTGCAATTCAGAGAATACCATTGTAACTTGCTGGTGACAGTTCCCTTCATGTTGCTAGTCAGTTTCAAAACCCAATTAAGCATTTATTATGTGCCAAGCATTGTGCTAAGTTCTGGGGATACAAAGAAAGAAGTAATTCTTGATCTCAAGAAGCTCACAAGTCTAATGGGGCACAGACAGACAGCATACAAAAAAATTATGTACACACAAGATACAGACAGGATAAACTGAGGATAATTTCTTTTGTTGCTCAGCTCTCAAGTTTGCCCA
Source organism: Pseudochirops corinnae (assembly GCA_028646515.1). Lineage (NCBI taxonomy): Eukaryota > Metazoa > Chordata > Mammalia > Diprotodontia > Pseudocheiridae > Pseudochirops > Pseudochirops corinnae. The sequence goes on along the minus strand of CM053585.1, from coordinate 448,452,553 downwards.
AGAGCCATCTAAGAGATGGTAACTGTAAATCTATCTATGCATTCCTAACAGTGATTATCACTATAAACAAGGCAAATATTCTAAATGCTTCAGTATGCTAAGCCACGCTCTATCATCTACTCAAAAGAGAAAAAAAGCTTTATGTAACAATAACTCATATTTATATAATACATAATGCTGACAAAGCACTTTCCACTCATCATGTACCTATGAAATGGGAAGGGCTTGTACTACTGTATATTTAAGTCGAGTGACTTGCCCTTGGTCACACATCTAAACTATCAGCTTTGAACTCTGAGCATCTTATAACTCCAAGAATTTCATAAATACAACATTCTGCCCCAATCATATGTTTGAAGTTTACTGAGAATTTAGTTGTAAATTTAAATCAGTTTCTTTGAACTGATTTAATCTTTTATTTCCTACTGTTGCAGGAAATTAGAAATTTAGAATTTTTCCTCAGGTGAATATGATTTCATAAGATCACAAAATCATTTATTTATAATTGGAACTAAGTCCCAAACATAGACTAAGTCCCCTATTTTCTAATAAAACCTCCTCATTTTACAGATAAGGAAATTTATCTGTAAAAGATTAAGTGACCTACCCAAGGTTACACAGAGAGTGGAGGGGTTGGGGATATGAATGCAGAACCTCTCCAAAGCCAGTTCTCTTTCAAATGTGTCATATTGTTTCCTAGCAAACACCTTGCAACAATGCAGATTTTGAAGTCAATTTAAACACATACAAAATAATCCACTACAATTCAGTTCTACTCAATGTCATGGATTTTGTGTTTCATTGAAAACAGCTTTTAGCTCCTTGAATTTTGGTTAATTTAAGTTTTTATCTTATTTTGTTTTTGCAACCTGAGAGCACACATACAAAGTTCTAGTGTTAGTGAGCTTTGGAAAAAGAAAGTACTGACATGGATTGTAGTTAGTGAGAAAATTTACCATTCTGCAAACTTAAAGTACTCAAGGTAAATAGAGTTTTCCAAAGACTAGATTCCTCCCTCCACTCTTGGTACAATTTTGTAGCTCTTTCTATCTGATCTCCTCCAAAATTCCTTAGGTCCCTTTGTCCCCATTTCTTTCCCCTATGCTTCTCTGGACCTAAAACCTACAAATGGAAAAGACCCTGTAGTTGTACTGAAAATAAGCACACACATTTAAGCTGCTTTGAAGGTAAATTGTCTGTGTTTAAAAAATAAGTTAGTAAAAGTTACATGGTATCCTAGAGGAGAAATAAGGCATAAAACATAAGGTAATGAAGACTATGCCTAATTCTCCAGTGAATTAACAAAAATGACTCTAGATGCCTGAGCTTCCTAGTCAGAGAAATGATGGCAGTAATAACCCCTTGACTCTACACTGAGTTGCAAGTACTTCCATATACATTCACTCTAAGCCCCAGAGAATAAACAAGTGAGCATGTAATCAGGAATAAAGAAGAAGACTTCGCAAACTTAAAATTTCCACAAAGCTCCTGGCCTTCCAGTGGAGTAGGCCTTCTCTAACTGTGGCAATAAGGGACATTTTTATGGGGCAATGTGGTAGCTATTATTCACAGAATCATAGAATCCCATGAGTTGGAAGGGACCTTGGAATCTATTCCATTGAACTTTCCACTAAAGGCTCAACCTACCACTACTTAGAAATTCACCCTCTCAGAGCCCAAGACTAAAAGGCCATAAAAAGTTTGCCCAAATATATTATATGGGTATGTATCCTTCAGATTTGGTGGATGTCCCAAGACCTCCCAAATCACCACACCCTGTTGACCAAACACATTTCCAAGATGGAAATGAAGGAGGCCACATCTACTGCAACCAAGTGCTACTGTATTCTTTTTTTAGTTATTTTTTTTAATGTATTTATTTACTTTTAGTTTACAACATTCAGTTCTACAATCCCTTGAATTTCAAAATTTTTCCCCCTCCCTCTTCTCTGCTCTTCCCCCTATGGCAGCGTGCAATCCAATATAGGTTCTACAAATACCTTCACATTAAACATTAGTCATATTGTAAAGAAAGATTATAACCAATGTAGTGAAAAATGAGAAAGAAGAAACAAAATAAAACAAAACATAAGAGAAAGAGCAAGTAGTTTGCTTCAATCTGCATTCAGACTCTGTAGTTCTTTCTCTGGATGTGGGTATCCCTTTCCATCATGAGTCTTTTGTAGTTGTCTTATAACCTCACATTGGTGAGAGGAGCCCAGTCCATCAAAGTTAGTTGTCACAGATACAATGCGTCTGTAATTGTGTACAAAGTTCTCCTGGTTCTAGTGCTATAGTATTCTTGCTAAATATACTTAATATTCTAACCTTCTGTTACTTGTTCAATGACATATGAGTACTTTATTTCATCCCAGTACTGAACCTAACCTAACAGAGTACTGGTCTAAGTCAAGCCTGCCACTAAAAAATGTTACCCACAAATAGGAATCTATATTAATCTCAGTAGTTGACCTTCATCCTCAACAACTTTCCAGCTAGCTCAACCATTTCAGTACTTCCTGTTTTTACTTCAGGCAGTCATAAATTGGTAGAATTACAGAAAATCAGGGGCAAAACATATTTGTGGTATCTATTTGTCATCAAATTACTCATGATGTACTTTGTACTATATAGTACATATGTACACGTGTATGTACATATGAACATGTACATATAGTACATCATACTATAGTATGATCCTGCTATCTTTTAGGAGTATGTCACTGGACTAGCCTAAATTAGTACAGGAGGGAAGCTAGGTGGCACAGTAGATAGAATTCAGGCCTGGAGTCAATAAGACTCATCTCTCTGAGTTCAAATCTGCCCTCAGACGCTTACTAGCTGTGTGACCCCGGTCAAGTCACTTAACCTCAGTTTCCTCATCTGTAAAAGAAGCCAGAGAAGGAAATGGCAAACCACTTCAGTAACTTTGCCAAGAAAACCCGAAAACTGGGTCATGATTAGAGTCAGACATAAGTGAAATGACTGACCAACAAATTAGTATTGCTGACTTATTTGATTCAGAAGCACTTGATATTTGGGTCAACTAAAAAGATTACCAACTTCAAGTCTAAATAGAAACTTGCAATGTGGACACTTCTGAATTGTCACTATTCGACTTTGGTCAAGTGACATAAGCAATAAAATCTAAGTGTGGTTTCTACTGTCTTAAATTAGCTGAAACAGGTGGAATAAAATACTATAGGATTTTTACATTCCATTGGACATAGACTATTTTAAAGAGCATGGTGATTTAATAAGAGGCAGCAAAACATAACGGATGGAGGAAAGGACCTGGAGTCAAGAAGACTCGGAGTTCAAGTCCTACTTCTGACACATGCTTGCTGTGTGACCGTGGGCAAGTCAACTGACCTCTGTGACTCAATCTCCTCATCTGTAAAACGATGGGATAGGAACTGTATGGCCTCTAACTTTTGTTCCAAATCTACAGCCCTATGAGTTAAACTCTGAGTGCCCCTGACATCTCTCTCAAACTATAAAGCTATAGAGAAACTGCTGGTGGCAGGAGTTTTTACACTAGCTGTTCCCCATTCCAATGAGAGAACTTTAAGATACACCTCAAGAGATAATTAGAAACATTCTAGAGTGAAACAGTCAAGGACTGAGAACCACTATTTTTACAATTCTGGACTAAAATCTAGATTTGGACCAAAACAACAAAAACACAACAAATGAACAAAAATTGAATATTATTATACTTACAACCTTCAGAACTAAATAATTTTCATTCTGTACCACCGCACACAACTAGAATTCAAATACACACTACTTATATCTTGACTGTCACAGAATCTGTACACAGTTTGGGAATAAATGCAACTAATCAAGCAGATGAAAAATATGTTACTTATGAGTTTCTTTAATTTAGCAAATCAAATCACAAAGCATACTGATAATAATTTCCCTCTTGGAGTTCTAAGAGATCTAAGTAGTTTGCCTTCTCAGGTATGGATCACAGAAAACCCTCTTGACACTCCCAGTGCCTTGTCTTATGCAGTTAGTATTACTGTCAAACACCTCCCTCCTTTCCCTAGAAAATTTGTTGGCCACCACTGCAGACACAAATCCATCAGTGTGGTAGCCAAGAAAATCTGTTTGCTTTTCGATTCTGAAATTTAAGCTCCAGACTAAGGTCATAAATGGTAGTGATTCTCACTCCTACACTCCTAGACTGTAACACTCCAGAATGTTTCTAATTATCTCATGAAGTATTCTCTCAAAAATCTCCTGGAGAAAATTAGCTTAATTCATCTGAGTTTTAAAATAAGCACGCAAGAATAATGCTATTTGTTATCAAGGATAACCTAGTATGTGCTGGCTTAGATATGGAGGGACTAAAATGACAGTGATTTGCTTGTTTGTTTTAAGGTAGTTCCCACGCTGAAGACAATATTATACTGAGGTTCTGTTGTGCAAACTACATAGAACTTTTAAGAGGTGGTGAGACACCCAAGATGATCGAATATCAGTTGTCAAAGTCTGGAAGTCACTGACACTCTGGAGAAGTCACTTATTCTTCCTGCACCTCCGTTTACTCGTCTGTTAAATGAAGGGACTGGACTAGAGGGTTCTGAGATTCCTTTCTATTTCTAAATGTATGATTTACATCGAATCCTGCTTAGAAGAACCAGTGATCTTAGGGTAGAATCACAGCATGAAAGCTCTTTAATACTATCCTTCCATACCCTTCTCCCCCTTTGAACTACACACCTAAAAGGGTTTAAAATTCTGGGAACAGGGAGGGCAGCCAAATAATCTTTCCATTTAGGCAAAGGCTAGGATTCTCCCCAAAGTCTTCCAGTAACCTTTGGCTGGCTATCCCATACTGGATTGTGAACTCACTGGCTCCATTACTGTGGGAAGGGTGGGAATTGGCCTCCCGTACATATTTGTTTCTGGCCTTATAAGCAAGGATAGGAACCATTTCAGGAAATAACACTGTTGACATATTTCAAGAAATAACAGTAACACAATTACACATGACACATTTAACTGAGTCAATAATTCTTATTTTTATCTTGCCAGCAAAGTAAAACTAAAGCATTACAATTTACTTACTTCTGATGAGATCCCCATCTGAACGATTTCCCCATATGGACTGGTCTTGATTCTCTCCATGCATAAATAGACTATTGGTGGGTGGTGTGATAGCTCTCTCTGTGTTGTCTTGGTCACATTTTTCTAAATAGAAAAAAAATAACTTTACTTTTGGCCACCAGATTTTCTTGTTTAGGTTTCATTTAATGCATTTGTATCACAAGACTAGCACATAATAGGAACTTAATAAATGCTTTTAATTGATAATGTTCCTTTTACTTCAAGGATCATCAATTTAGATGTAAAAGGGACCACAGAGACCATTTACTCTAATCCCTCTGATTTTAACTGAGGTTCGGAGAGGTTAAGTTTTTTGCCCAAAGCCACACAGGTAAGAAACATCAGAGTCAAAACTTGAACCCAGATCTTCTGACTTCAAAGCCAATGCTCTTTTCATTTCACCATGTTGCAAATGATGAGAATAAATTCAACTTAAAGAGTTTTCTAGATGCTTAAAGATCTTATAAGAGGCAGCATGGCACAGCAGATAGACCTCTGACACCCACCTCTGACACACTGTCCCTGAGAGCGTAGGCTTCTAGTACTCTAGGTAACTGAGACTATAAGTGCAAGAAAGGTGACAACCTACACTGATAAAGGGAGTTTCCTCTCCCAGTGAAATCACAGTTCTAGTCCTGGTCCCTATTCTTAAAAGTCCTACTACTTTAGGGAGGAGGAAGAGACTATCCTTTCCAAGTATTGTCTCCAAGTAGCATTAAGGATTATTATCTCTAAAACTCCTTAAGAAAATTCTGTATTTTGTATAATGTTCTAGTGTACCTGTTTAAACACTCCTTAGTTATTAACCTAGTATTGTGATTCCAGCTTTGTTAAGATAAGTCTCTCTTCAAAATCATGTTTCAAATAAAACAAAACCAACCGAATTAATTATAATACTTGGGTTTTCTGTGTATGTGTATCTCATGAGCAAGTCACTTACTCTGCAGTAATTTCAGAAACATTGAGGAGTTCTGCCAAAAGTCTGTTTTGTATTTTTTATGATTCAACACATGACAATGGAAAGATACCACATGGAACTAAAAGGAGTGGGTAAAGAAGAAAAGAGGACCTTCAGTTCTATTATTACTAAGAAAGAACCATGAAATATTTTTAAATAGTAACAAACAAATTTGGTAAATTCTTAACACTTTTTAGCTTTGTAAAACTTTTATTCAATATTACTACAAATAATATAGAATGATCTTTATCATGTCATGGAATTTATCTTTTTTAATGGTAATTTTAGAATCTTTTCTCTTCCAAATGTTAAGTGTTTTACCAAATAGCCAAAGGAAAAAAATTACTATCATACATAAATTTTAAGCAATAATTAGAGAATCTGTGAGTTCATCAATATGACCTTTGTATCTGTCTCCAAGACTGAGTGCTCAGCTTCTATTGTAAAGAAAAAAGGAATGAACAAAAGAGAGGGAAGAGAAAAAGGAAAATGAAATTTAAGAAGGATAAATGTAAAGTTTTACATCTGTACTCAAAAAATAAACTGTACAAGTACAAGACTGGAGAGACATGCTTAGATAACAGGCCATGTGAAGAAGAACTATAGGTTTTAATGGACTCCAAGATCAAACAGTCAACAGCGTCATATGACAGTTAAAAAAATTAATTTAATCTCAGGCTATAGTAATAAAATTGTGGTATTCAAATAGAACAACTGATAGTCCCACTGTACCTAATCTGGCCAAATCACAGTGGAAGTTGTGTGTGTTCAGGCCTAAGTGCCACATTTTTGAGCCTTCAAGTAAGATGGATGACCATTTGTTAAGAGGAGCCTCTAGAGGTACAGGTCTATAGGACAGACTCTGTGACTTCTCCTGTGACTTCCAGTTTTGAGAGTTTATTTCTGTGAAAATGCAAGTTCTACCAAAGGAGTACAAAGGGGTAAAGTTTCATATTTCTTTTGTACACTAATATTCAAGGGGCAGCTAGGTGGTGCAGTGGATAGAGTGCCATTTCCGTAGTCAGGAAGACCCATCTTCCTGAATTCAAATCTGGTCTCAGACATTTCCTAGCTGTGTGACCCTGCCCGAGTCATTTAATCCTGTTTGCCTCAGTTTCCTCATCTGTAAAATAAGCCAGACAAGGAAATGGCAAACCATTCCAGTATCTTTGCCAAGAAAACCCAAAATGGAATCATGAAGAGTCAGACATGACTGGAAAGCAACTCAACAATAACAAAAATCATATTTCATAGTTTTTGAAGGACTTTCATACATTACTTTACTTGATCTTCCAACCCCCCAAGAGAGTTAGGGAGGGCAAGCACTATTATCTTACATTTTACAGAGATGGAAACCAAGCCTCAGAGACAGCCAGTTATAATCCTAGGGTTCCAGGATTTCTATCTAGCAAGGCTAGACCAGGAAGTCACTTCTCCCAAGCCCCAGCATACTGTTTTTGTTTTGTTTTGTTTTTCACTAGAACATAATGCTTCCACCCCAAGTCCAGTGTTAGATACAGGATAGGAACTGATTAAATACTATGATTTGAATTTCCCGGACTCTTCACTTCCATGAACTGGATAATCTCTGTCGATTATCTGTTCCGTGATTTGCTAATATCTATCATTTTATATGATACAAGTCTCCTTCAATATTCATTTCCATAAAACACTTATGAGGTACATAGCACTATTTTAAACACCACAGTGGAGGTAATAGACTGAATTCCAATCGCTGAGAATCTTATGAAGCTTAATTTTATAGAAGCGAACATAATTGACACAATTGTAATCAACAAGATGTACAGCCACAGAACCAGACAGTCTGGTGGCACATTTCAGTCAACCAATCAGATTCTGGATATTAAGACAACTATAAAATCAGTCTCTATTTCCAGATTTTCACTGCTTATAAAACCATGTATATTAATAGTAGCAATTTGTAATTGCCAAATATTTTGGCAGGGCTGAATCCAAAGCATACACAGAGATATATTCTAAAATAGCATTTCTACCTTAAATATGGGTTGTCCCAAAAATCTTATTAAGGCACTGCACTAAGACTTTAGGGACAACCTATATATTGTGACTCTGGAAGATTTACCCCCCAAGACAGGTGATCTATATGGAAACACGTCATCAGACATTTTGTGCTTTTCTAGCATTTTTTTATATGCCTCTAGTTTCTTTATTCTTCAGTATTGTAATTTTTCCCTTAAAGAGAGTGTCAGTATCAATGAAATGGATGTGATAGACTTCCTAAGCTCTTCTCCTCATATAATGTAATTGGAACATAATGCTATACAATTATTTTTTTTTTAAACTGAGAGCACCTTGAATGTTGAAATAGAGCAATACTACTCATCACCAAGTGTCACAGTATTCTGAATAATCATAGAATATTATCTAATCATCTAATTAATATAAAGGTATGTTTTTTCTGCCAACATGTCAAAGATAGCTTAAAAGAAGGGGAAAAGAAGCATATATATATATAATTCTATTAACAGACAAGTTGAAAGAAACAGTGTGGTGTAGAGGTTAAAACACTGACAGAAAATCTGGATTCCAGTTTAGGCAATTAGGTGGCATGGTAGATAAGAGTGCTAGGCCTGGAGCCAGCCAGATCTGAGTTCAAATCCAGCCTTACTTTAGCTGAGTGACCTGAGGCAAGTCACAATTCCAGCTTCCTCAGCTATAAAATGGGGATAATAATAGCACCAACCTAATGGAGTTGTTGTGAGGATCAAATGAGATTATTTTTGGCAAAATATCTGGCACATAGTAAGCCTATCCACATGCTAGCTATTATCATTGTCATTACTATTAATCCTGCCAATAAATGGCTCTATTTACATGATCAAGTCACTTAATCTTTCTCAACTTCTTCACCTGTAAGATAATGATTATGAGCCCAGCCCACATCACAGGGAGAGGAAATCATAGAGCACAGATGGAGAGAAGAAGAGGACTTTAGAAGCCATGAGTCTGATCATTTTGCAGATGAAAAAACTGAAGCAAAGCAGTGTCAACTTGCCCAGTGTCACAAAACTAATAAATGACTAAGTCATGATTTGGCCCTAGGTGGATTAATTCCAGTCCAGTGTCTATCTGTGAAAGCATCCTGCAAAGTGCTATATAAAAAGGAGAGATTAATTTATAGATAAAAACAAGAACAACAAGAAACTACAATGATTTTAAAAGTAACACTGGGTCAAGGTACAGGGTTGTACTGTCAATTTTTTAAAACTATCTACAAAACAATTCACAGTGAAAAGTCTTATCATTTATTCATTTGTCATACTCCCAACTCTTACACTGAGAACACCACCAATCCATCCCTTCATACTTAAGTTCTTCCCCAGTGCATCACACCTGCAATGGCTACACTCTCTTGCCTTCCCTATCTCAAGCCTTCGATAAATTACCTCAACACTAACTCTTACATCGGAGTCCCTTGCCCCTTACACGGTTAACCTTCATGCCTTACCAGATCACAAACTCATATCATTTCCATCATTAGCCAACTTGCCTCCTATTCACATGCTGTTGAATGGAGTTGGAGGACATCACAAAACCCTGCTGACCAGATCCACTATAATTGCATGTTACATAATCTTAACTGTGCCCTCATTGCAGCAAGGCAAGCTTTTTACCGTCTCCCTAATCAATTTAGTCTTCAACTCACCACAGTGGCTATTCAAAACACTTCCATCCATTTGTAAGTCTCCTATAGAACCTCATCTCTCTTTCTAAATTCACTGAAAAAATTGAGATCATTGGGTGAACATTCTCTTTTCTCCCCTCCATCTCATCTCACATCTCTCAGATACCTTTCCCCACTATCTCCTCCTTCACCACTGTCTCACATGAAGAAGTGATCTTTCTTGTCATGGTAAACTCCTCTACATGCACAGGTGACTCCATTCTATTTCATCTTCTCCAGCAGATTCCCCCCCTCTAAATACGATTCTCTTACTAAGCTTCAGTCTCTTATCTGATAGTTGTTTCTGTGCTGCTGAAAAACATGCCCATACCTTCTCCATCTTTAAACCCTCACTTGGTCAACAACCTCCACTATCTACCATCCTTTATCTCTTCTTCCTTTTGTGGGTATCTAATGCCTTCAGAAAGCCATTCACAAACAAAGGCTTCACTGCCTCTACTTTCACTCTCTTCTAAGTTCTATGGCTCTCAGCTTCATCATTCAAATGAAACTGTCTCTCCAAAGTTATCAATGATGTCTTAATTGCTATTCTAACATTGCTTTCTCATTACATCTTACTTCTCTTCCCACAATCCTTGGTCCAGACAAATTGTCCTCTCTCTTTTTTTTTTTTATTGATGTCTTTTTATTTACTTTTAGTTTACAACATTCAGTTCCACAATCTCTTAAGTTTCAAATTTTCACCTCCTCCCTTTCTTCCCCCACCCCCACCCCCATAACAGCATGTAATCAAATACAGGTTCTACAAATACCTTCACATTGAAAACATTAATCATGTTGTAAAGGATTATAACCACGGGCTGAACAATGAAAAAGAAGGGATAAAACAAAACAAAGCACAAATGAGAGAGAACAAATAGTTTCCTTCAATCTGCAGACTGTAGTTCTTTCTCTGGTTGTGGATATCCCTTTCCATCATGAGTCTTTTGTAGTTGTCTTCTAACCCTGTATTGCTGAGAGGAGTCCAGTCTATCAAAAATAGTCATCAGACATATGATATGTCTGTAATTGTGTATAAAGTTCTCCTGGTTCTGCTCTCCTCACTCAGAATCAGTTTATATAAGTCTATTCAAGTTATTATGAAGTCCATCTGCTCCTCATTTCTTATAGCACAGTAGTATTCCATTACATTCATATACCACAATTTGTTTAGCCATTCCCAATTGATGGGGATCCTCTTGACTTCTAATTCTTTGCCACCGCAAAAAGAGCTGCTATAAATATTTTTGCACATACAGGTCTTTTCCCACTTCTGTGATTTCTTTGAGATACAGCCCCAGAAGTGGTATTGCTGGGTCAAAGGGTATGCATTTATTTATAGCCCTTTGGGCATAGTTCCAAATTGCTCTCCAAAATGGCTGGATTAGTTCACAACTCCACCAACAATGCATCAGCATTCCAATTTTTCCACATCCTCTCCAGCATTTATCATTTTCCTGTTTTGTCATCTTAGCCAATCTGACCGGTGAGATGCGGTACCTCAGAGTTGTTTTGATTTGCATTTCTCTAATCAATAGTATTTAGAGTATTTTTTCATATGCTTACATCCTTAATTTCTTTCTCTGAAAACTGTCTGTTCATATCCTTTGACCATTTATCAACTGGGGAATGTCCTCTCTTTTCTTCATACAATGAACTTAATCACACACACACACACACGCGCGCACACACACACACACACACACACACACACACACACACACACACATCTTCCTCCATGCCTTTCACTGGCCATCTCCAATGCCTGGAAGACATTTTATACTCTTCAGATCACTCAAATACCATCTTCTGCATAAAACCTTTCTTGATTCTTCTCCCTCCCCCAATCAATACTGTACTGCGTAACTACTGTATATTTAATCACTGTGTACAAAACTGTCTAATTCAGTATTTATTCTATATGTGTTTGCTTGTACTATCTATGTGTGTGTGTATATTATGCATGTACATGCGTGCTGTCTCCCCCAATGAAATGTAACCTTGAGAATAGGGATTGTTTAATTTTTTTGCATTCCAGAGCTTAGTACATAATAAATACCTGTTGACTGAGTCAAACGATGAGCAAAAAAAAGAAGAAATGAAGGAAATTTGACATTTCCATATTTTAAGTTAATATCAAAACTATGTGGTACAAGATATAAAAAAAAGCTGGCAAATTTTAGCTAATAGATAAGAAAATCTCAGAAGAAAATATTTATAGCAATATTCACAGTGATAATATCATTAGTCCACAAAAGAATCAAAGAAAAGGACAAAAGATGCTGTAACAAAACCATTATTTTGTGAGTTTCAATTGCTGTTTAAAGACATCTTCATTGATACAGTTGCAACATTTGCATCTAGTTCTTTCTGTCCTGCTTTGTTAACTCTGTATCAATTCATATAAGTCTCTTCATCCTTTGAATTCTTAAAATTACTTTTGCCTCCGATGCTTATTGGCTGGGTGACACTGGACAAGTCACCTGACCTCTTAGCCCTCTAGGCAGCTAGGACTGTAAATGCAAAAAAAAAAAAAAAAAAAGAGGCTACCTGTACTGCAATAATTTCCTCATCTGAAAGTTCTCTAGATTGATGATATAACAGGTGTAGTTCCCATCCTACGCATATCTTTCCTTAGAAAATAGTAATATTCCATCAATTCTATATAGTATACATTTGCTCTATCATTCCTCAATCATTAGGCAGTTTCTTTTTAAACTGTTTACTATTAAAAATTGTGTGTGTGTGTGTGTGTATTAATCTCTTCATACAGAAAGGTCTTCCTTGTTCTCAGTAAACCTGATATTTTTTATATATATAGCCCCCAAACAGAGATGGCTGCTAGGTCAAAGCAAACCTATAACTCTGTAACTTTTCTTCCATGACTCCAAACTCTTTTCCAAAATGGCTAGATCAGGGGCAACTAGGGGTTGCAGTGAATAGAGAACCAGCCCTGGAGTCAGGAGAACCTGAGCTCAAATCTCAACCTCAGATATCTAACTCTTACTAGCTGTGTGACCTTGGGCAGGTCACTTAACCCCAATTGCCCTGCCTTCCCCCCTCTAAAATAAAATGGCTGGATACCATTAAAGTGTAAGGTTGCATGTACTATGAATTATAATCACTCTGGACAGTGTTATTTAACTGCTTCCAAGGTTTCGTTGCAAGGGATACAATGGACATTTACAGATGTGTTAAGGCAAAATTTATCACAAATTTTTTTTAAGAATTGTTATAATAAATGCCCACAAAAGGTAATTTAAAAGAATTTACTCAGAACTACAGGATCTTATATTTAGAATAGTAAGAGAGACCCTAAGTTGTCAAGTTCCATCACCCCAGGCAACAGTCAGTCAACATGCATTTACGAAAGCCTTACTATATGCCAGGCACTGTACTAAATGCTAAGGATAGAAGAAGAGGAAAACAGTTCGTATGCCATTCTCTTCAAAGAAATTACATCCTAATGGGGAGTATAGCATGCAAGGATATACGAGATATAAAGAGTACATACGAGAGAGATGAGAAATAGACAGATTGATAGACAAACAGAAAGACAGAGTGGAAATGGAAGGTAATCTCAGAGGGAATACTTCATTTTACAGAAGAAACTGAGAGCAAGGGGATCTGCAATTTGCTTAAGATCACACATGTAGTAAACAGCAGGTTCAGACTCTGAACTCAGGGTCTCTGGTTCCACATCTCACAGTCTTACCACTGTATCCCTTAGTAATGACAGTTTCACCTGGAACCCTCCTCAAAAGGTAGAATAAACAGTTAACTATGGGAATGTGGAGCCATTTGGGATATCCCCTGGGAATGTTCCCACCCTTTAGAGGTTCCAGAACCTTGCTCTATTCCTGTCTCACTCTGGCAAAATTCTTAAACAAGTAGGAAAGTTTGCACTATCCTTTTTCCCCTCTCATGTTTACCCCTTCCTTCCTATTCCCACAGGCCACCACCCTAATTCAATAATAGCTGCTATTATGTTTATGTAGAGCTTTGTGGCTTATACAGACACTTTTCTCAGAACTCTATACAGTGGATAATAGAGACGTGCAAATGGAGGATCAAAATAGCCAGATGACAAGGAAAAAAAATAGCCAGATGATTTGTCCAAGGTCATACATACAGCTATCAAGGTGGTAGAGCTAGAACTCACTCCTGGTCCTCTGTATCCAAAAATCAATGTTTGTTTTTACACACACACACACACACACACACACACACGTGCGTGTAGGTATGTATATGTGTAGGTGTAGGTATGTATTATGTGTATGTATACATATATATGTATGTGTATACACACACACTGCTTTCTACATACTACTTTATACTGCTTCTTCCTCCCATCAGATAGCTAGTGGAACAATGAACAAAATGGTCACTTTGGAGTGAGGAAGACCTGAGTTGAAATTATGCTCCAGATACCAGTTACATGACCTTGGACAAGTCACCTAACCTCTCAAAGCCTTGGTTTCCTCATCTATAAAATGGGGATAATAACAGTCCCTACTTCACAGGTTGCTGTCAGAATCAAAGGTACTTTCCTAACCTTAAAGTGTTATGTAAATGTTATCTATTGTCATCATCTGAAATCTCAGAATGTTACAACTGAAACTTACTTCAAGGATGAAACTGAGGATCAAAGAAATTAAGTGACTTGACCAAGATCACATAATTGATAAATGGCAGCTGGCATATAAACTCAGGTCTTCTAATTAGTAATCTCATATTTCTTCTATTACAAGATGCTGCCTTCTCACCACTGAGTTACTGTACTTGCATCCCATACTCCCCTGCCTCCAGTCTCACATTCATCATGCATACTACAGACAAAAATCATTCCTAAAATGTGATTTTGATCATGTTACTGTCCTGCTCCAAAGTCTTCAATCCTTTCAGCTGCCTAGATTATGAGTTCAGCTTAAACTGGAATTCCAGGCTCTCCACAATCTGATCCCAAGCTACTTTTCCACAGCTGCCCAATCAAGTCCTTTCTTCTGCTTACCTCTAAATGATCTAAACTAGCCACCTGGAAACTCTCTAACCCCGCCCCCCTTGCCCCCCCCACCCCCCCCCCCCCAAAGCAGCATCACAGCCTACTGACCTAAGTAGATAAGGATGGACCACTCCTAGCTTGAAATTTTTTCCTTTTCTGACACACCAGATATGTGATCAATATGTGATCAATAGCTGTATTATTCATTCTGCAGTTGATTGATTGCATGTTACATTGTGACATCCCTTCTATTATTTTCATATATTCATTTAAATCTTGTAGTATCATTAACTCTTTATCTTTACAGTCTTTGTTTGTTTGTTGGAGGGATGCCTCCAACTATACTGCAAATTTGTTGAAGAAAGCAAATCGATCCTATTTTTTCTGACTTCTTCAGGGTGCCTAGAATGCTTTGCACCCAGGAGGTGCTTGATAAATATTTGCTGATTCGATTTTCCCTTTTGACATTCCAATGATGAAAAATGATTCAGATGTGCAAATACTAACTTCAGATTAGTAGTCAAACTTGAAACTTCCAGAAGGACAGGAGTAAAGGCACATGCAGATGAATCATCTTGTTAGGAATATGTGGGTGTGAATATGAAAACAGAAGTGAGAATACATCTAGAAGCCCAAAAGTTGAGTATAAACTAAAATGACTTATCTTCTCAACAGATCCTATTTCATGCTGGAAAATGCCATTAATATCTATAAAACAAATATGTTTCTAAAAAGTAAAAAATCAAAGACTTTCCTGCTTGAGGATATTTGTGTTGATACAAAAAAGGAACTACTGAAAATCTGAGTGACTTTATTAAATTGCATTTACTGCCTCCACCTAAAAAAGTCATTCAAAATATAAATATGCTTAAATATAAAGAGTGATGATTAAGAGAATAGGAAGCAACAGTTTTAATCTGCACCAGTGTTATACTGAAGTGAAACTACTCTAAACTATTCTAATCTCAAACCAGAAAATCAGAAGAGAAATTTAGAAATCATGTAATCAGTCTACTACCTCCCAGAAGTACTATGCTACACTATCCCAAAAAGATGGATTTGTTGTGCATTTTCCACACTTGTATTTCAACAAATTTGTCAAGGGTGAAAGGCATAATGTTCTGATTCTGCCAATGCATTTTGCTTCTATTTTTCCCAAATCTATACTTTAAAACCACAACACGAGCTGACTAACTTGCACATTGTGACTGGACCTTTTTTGAAATGAAATCACTTTACGCCCAGGAAATGAGGTTAAAAATATGGGGGAAATGCCAGCTCATGCAAGCTTTCTACAGACTCCCTAATAATCATATTAATATAACCACTGTCAATACTGTTATAAAATGAGTCTCCTCACTTTGAATTTCTCTATCCAAAAGAAATCACTGGTCCAGTCTCTCTCTCCCTAG
>CM053585.1:448392180-448436257 GCA_028646515.1 Pseudochirops corinnae | reverse complement strand
TCTCTCTCTCTCTCTCTCTCTCTCTCTCTCTCTCTCTCTCTCTCTCTCTCTCTCTCTCTCTCTCTCTTTCTCATCAGTTCTCCACAAAATCCAAAGGGATTTTTGTAAAGCACCACTCTGATGAGGCCAACAACCCTACTCAACAAGCTCCAACGGCTCCCTGTTCCCTAGAAACAATTATAAACTCCTGCACTGAGTTGGTATTGTAAAGTCCTTTACAACCTGGCTCCAATCTACCTTTGCAGACTTATATGTTGCTCTCTTTCATAAATAGTCTATAGACTATAGTCTAGCCATACTCTCTTGCTGTGCCTTAAATCACATTTAATCTCTCATCTCAAGACCTTAGTACTATCTTTTCTCCAAACCCAGATTTCACTCTCCTTTCACTTTCCTTCAAAGCTCAGCTCAAGCATCACCTTTTACATGAAGTCTCTGTCCTGAGACAGCCTAGTTACTAGTGCTTTAAACCCCCCCCACATACACACACAAAACCCTTGTATTTATTTTGCACATGCTACACATCTTCTCTAACAGAATGTAAAGTTCTCTTCCTCTAAAATCAATGTTTTTTCCCCACTACTTTATGCCAAGGAAGAGACTCACTTGTGTCTCTGACTCATCAGCACCCTAGCACACACCCTGGCATACAAAAGGAGCTTAATAAATTCTTGTTTTATTATTTATCCAAATGCCTCCAAGTCCTTCTTCTGGGGCTCTTATATTGCAGCTATCAGGATATCACATACATTAAAGTCCATCACGTGCAAGGCAGGAAACCTCATTCAAATAAGTCATTTAGACAAGATCTTTGCTGTTTGGGAATATCAAATGACGACTAAGCACATTTTCAGGACAAAGGAATTAGACACTGATAACTAGAGTAAACATAGTTTTGAAGCCATAGCAGAGACAAAATGCTTATAAACTCAAATTTAAAGATTATTTATGCAGTCTTCAGTCAAAAGCGCCTAATTCCTGACAGTCCCATACAAATAGTTGGCAAGGCGTAGACAGGCTGACCCTCACCCATCCACCCTAAGACCTTTCTCCCTTTAGGACTAATGGCTAACCATTACCCCAATCATAACTGGAATCTGTATCCAGGTCCTCTCTCCAGAAATCATGTTGTTTTTTTCTCCATAACATGTAATGCTGCTCAAGTTGTATGGTAGGACAATAGATAACAGAGAGAAGGAACTCTTATTTTTCTCCTGCTTTTCTCTATGAGGAGGAATAATCTATGGATTGGGGAGAACAGAAGAAAAATAAATAATGGGAATTTGAAGCCAAGAAATAGGGAGAAGACAGTAAGAGATTGCTTAGCTTCCCTTAATTAGCTCAGGTCATCATATATGAACTTACTGCACCTAAGTATTAAAAAAAAAAAAAAAGCAGCAGCTATTATTGCTGAGTTGCTATAAGTAATCTCTTTAAAAATCATAGAGAATGGGAAAAATACCAATGAGTTAGAGATGCAAAAACATCCTAATTTTCAACAAAAGGGGAATGAGAGCAAAAAAATGTATGAACTATACAGGCAGTTAAAATTTTAATTCTTGAAAAAATTCTAGAATTTAACTTCTAGATAATTTTGGAATTTTAAGATTCCAGAAATTTAAAGAGAGGAATTTTGAACACTTATAAAGGAAACAGTGATCACCAAGAGCCAGCATGTGTTTATCAAGAATAACTCTGCTAGACCAACAGTATTTCCTTTTTTTGTTAATAGGGTTACCAGACAGGTGATTAATTCCTTCACTAAAGTCCTTTCATAATGACCTTAGGTTGTCAAAGTTCTGGTAGGGAGTACTAGGTTGGAAAGACTTCAAATGCAGATCCAGGAACGGATGCATGTCTGTTACCTACAGAGATTAGAAAAGCTGAGTTCAAAAAAGGCTTATCATCAAAATGTTTGCAAGGTGATAAATGTTTTGCCCATAGAAACTGTTTTAAAAAATCATTTACTATGTCATATTAGATTTGTAATCAACATCAGTAGGGGGTATGTATGTTGGATATAGAAAGGAATTTCATCACCACACTAAAGAAATGACAGATCATTGAAGCATTATAAAGAATGAGCATGATAGATTCATGGAATACGAAAGACACAATATACTGTACTTGGCAAGGCATTTGACAAAGCTTCTTATGATATCTTTGTAGATAAAATCAGGGGCAGCCCGGTGACACAGTGGATAGAGAGTGCTGAGCTTGGAGTCAGGAAAATTCATCTTCCTGAGTTCAAATCTGGCCTCAGACATTTACTAGTTATGTGAACCTGGGCAAGTCACTTAACCCTGTTTGCCTCAGTTTCCTCATTTGTAAAATGAGCCAGAGAAGGTAAACCATTCCAGTATCTTTGCCAAGAAAAGCCCAAAGGACATCATGAAGATTTGGACACAACTGAAACAATTCAACAACAGCCATAGTAACACTTGTACTACCTACCTCACTAGGCACTTTTGAAGAATGTACTTTGCAAAATACCGTGGTGCTACATAAATGAGTCATTGAAGCAGCTGGTGGCATAGTGGATAGAGAACTGAGGCTGGACCTAGCAAGACCAGGGTTCAAATCTTGCCTCAGACACCTACTAGATATGTGACCCTGGTCAAGTTATTTAACCTCTAGCTGCTTTAGTGTCCTCAACTATAAGATACGAAAATAATCTCACCAAGTTTTATGAAGATCAAGTGTAAAAGTGCCTAGCACACAGTAGGCAACATACAAGTGCTTATTCCCTTTCTTCTCCCCACTGAAAAATTGGAAAACACCCAGGGAAAAGTGAGTAGGATTATGAAGCATTATGGACCATGACACACATGGAATTTAAGAAGGAACCAGGGAAGTTTAGCCAGAAAAAAAGAAGAGACTGAGTGAGGAAAAAAGTGAAATATAATCTAGAAGGCACAGATCATTTTGTTTTTGTATATCCAGCTGTTGTTCAGCCTTTTTCAGTTGTGTTCGACTCTTCATGACCCCATTTGGGGTTTTCTTGGCAAAGATACTGGAGTGGTTTGTCATTTTCTTCTCTAATTCATTTTACAGTTTAGGAAACTGAGGTAAATAGGTTTAAGTGACTTGCCGAGGGCCAGCACAGTAGTCTAAACACAGCAGGCACCTAGTAAGTGTTTGCTGAATCTAAGTGATATATTTAACACTGACATGATAACTATCTGAGGTCTTTAGAAGGGCTATCAGCTAGAAGATGGATTACACTCTTTATTCTTGGCTCTAGAAGTCACAATTAATTTTAACAATCTGACTAAAGCTCAGTTTAAGGTAAAGCTTTCTAGCAATTTGAGCAGCTCCAAAAGTTGAATGAGCAGCCTCAGGAGGTGGGGAGATTAGCTATCACTGGATATCTGCATAAAGAAGCTTGATGATCAGAGGTTTACTGATGGATTTGATGACCTCCAAGGTCCCTACTGACTGTAGAGATTCAATGATTCCATATTCAGTTTGTGATCCAAAAATCAACCCAACACTGGCTGATCGTAAAAAATATCAAATAAAAAATAAAGTCAATAGTCTTAAAATGAGGCATGAAAATGAAACAGTAGCATCTGTTAAAATAGTTCTTGAAATAGCTGAGGGACAGATAGACAGACAGATAGATAGACAAAGATAGATAAACAGACAGACAAAAATAGATAGACAGATGGATAGATGGATGATAGATAGATATAAATAAATATATCTATATCTGGGGACAGACAGAGATGGGTTCAGAGCCAGAAAACCTGAATTCAAATTCAGCTCTGATATACAGGGGCCTTGGCAAGTCACTTAACCTCTTAATGTCCCCAAAACTCTCTGATACTATATGATGTACAAAAGGTGACAATCTGCATTGGTAGTAACATCTTCCACATTAGGAATTCACTAAACCAATAAGATTACAAATACAGGCCAAAATAAACAAGGTAGGTAAGGAAAGAAGGAAGAAGGAAAGTTTGTTTCCTTTCTAATTAAATTTGTTTTCTCTTATTAAACTTCTACTCAAGTAACAGCACTCGACAAGGTTTTTAAACTATTAATTATTTTTCTGCTTAATTTTACTTAATTACTAGCACTGAAAAATATTATAATATTAATTTTATATCAAAATGTATAGTACATTTATTTTAGAATGATCTTTTACAAACTAATTACAGTTCACATTTAACTTAAGTGCTTTATAGTTTGCAAAGAACTTGCCTTAACGTTTCCCTGTCAATGAAAAGTATTTTTTAAGCTTCTACTCTGTATCAGGCTAGAAATACAAGTACAAAGAGATGAAACAACCCCCACTTTGAAGGTGCTTACCTATTACCTGAGGACACTTAGGTAAATATATACCACATAAATGCAAAGTTGATAAATCCAAATATATGCAAAATAGTTAAATCCCAGGCAGTTTGGAAGGGAAATACATACAAGATAAATAGTGCAAGTATTATAACCAGTTAATAAATGAGGAAACTGCTTCTTGGAGAGATTAATTATCATGTCTATTTTCACAAGGCTAGCTAAGTCCAGATCTTGAAGTCCAGGTGTGTTTCTGTTTCATAAGGAATAGTGATTTCTCTAGAAACCATAAGACTCTCTCACAGAATCAGAATTTTTGGAACTGAATGTTTCTATGGAAAAATTAATCCTAAAACTCCAAAGACAAATTTACAACAAACTTTTGGAAGACAAGCCAGTTTTTCAAATCAAGGGCTTAATTTGCTGTGTATATTGAACTTAGTCATGTGGACTGACTTGGACTCTGAAGTCAAAAGCAATAGGAAAGAAAGTTACTGATCTCCTTTGCAAAGTCTTAGATTTAATATTCCTTCATAAAGATCAAAACTAATTCTGCACATGTCTTTGACTTCTATAGAGAAACGATGCTATAGAAATCAAAAGGATGAATGTATGTATGTCTATACACATACATATGATATATATTTACATATAGGTTATGATCTGATATAGATATATAAATGTGTATAGATAGTGATCAGAACCATTTTCTCCTAGGAAGTCTTAATAGGTATTTAAAAGTCTTGGACGTCTAAACTACACATCTAAAATAAAGCTTTTTCTATGTAATTCCAACTTGAAAACCTGCTCCCTGGCTTCTATTTCAGATTATTTTTAATTAACTTCATTGGCGTTTTGCATCCTGCTATGAAAAGTCCGCCTAATAGTCTCAGAGGAGCCTCCCAAGAGAAAAGAATGCATTAAATCACACATTATCACATTATCGTGTATTTCAGTACTTAGAGTCCACATATTAAAGGCTTGGCAAAAGCACCAGGGAAAAAAAAACACAACGCATGAATAACTTTGACTGGCTCAAATATTCAGATAGTATTATCTTTCATAGTACTAAAAGTTAGAATATTGATTTCTTGTTTTGCCATATTTATCCTAGTAAACACACAGGATGACTCGAAAATTCTATTCCTATCACCTTTGCATAATATACTAACTAGCTCTGGGACATTGGGAATATCTCTTGACCTCTCTGGGTTTCAGTGTGGAATGGTGGAAAGCACAGTGGATTTGGACTCAGGGGACCTAGTTTAAAATTCCAGCACTAAGACTCACTAGCTCTATAACCATAAGCAAGTCATTAACATCTCTGGGCTCCAGTTTGTTCATCTGTGAAATGGGGATGATAATAATTACCCCCAGATTGTTTTGAGGAAAACACTTAGTAAAACTCACAGCCCAATTCAGAAATGTAAATAAGCCAGTTTCACAATTAAGATAAATCTTAAGTTTATTTCCTAGACTCATTCTGCTTCATAAATGAAGGCACTTGTCTAAGTGGTTTTCATAAGCACAGATTCATCACAAACTAACATTGAATCAACTGTATGTTCACTTTTTCCTGATAACATATTTAATTCAAAAATATTTTAATCAAAAAATAAAGATTATTAGAGTGGCCCCTGCATAGGACATGTTCTTGTTTTTGAGCAAACATAAGTTCTTTTCAAGTTTTCTCCAAATATAAAAGAACCACTTCCAGATATCACAGCACCACCATTTTTCCAGTCACCCAAGATCAAAGTTTACAGTCACCTTTTGGGTGACTTGGGTCTTGCCTCCCTCCTCCCCCACATCCAATTTGCTTGGAAGTACTCTAGATCCTACATCTCTGACATCCATCCTTTTCTTTGTATTCACAATGCCTGCACCTACTTCAGGCCTTCATCCCTATATACTCAGACTTCTAGAATCTGCCTCCTAATTGATCTCCCTGCCTCCAGCCTTCTCCCTCTGATCCAGACCTATTCTTCCTTGCCAAAATAATCTTAGTAGGGCACTAACCTATGTCACTATCCTACTAAAGAATCTTCTGTAGCTCCCACCTGATCCCAGGATAAAATTTAAACTCCTACGCTAGGTCCTTCATAAACTGACTCCAAACTATATTTAAAATCTCATTATGGGGGCAGCTAGGTGACACAGTAGACAGAGCCCTGGGCCTGGGGTCAGGAGGACCTGAGTTCAAATACAACCTCAGACACTTATTAACTGTGTGACCCTGGGCAAGTCACTTAACACCCAATTGCCTCAAAAAAAAAAAAGCCTCATTACATATCACTTCCCTGAAGTTTTCCAAAACTGATGTGAGGTCTCTCACCTCCATGAATTTGTACAGGGATTCAAATCCCCTATGTGGAATGTTTTTCTTCTTCATCTCCCCTTTCAGAATCTTTCTGTTTCTTTACATTGATTCAATTTAATTTGATAAGTAAATATTAAGCATCTATTATGTGTGAGACATTGTGCTTGGCGCTAGGTTTACAAAGGCAAAAACGAAAAACAGTCCTCAGGGAGCTTACATTCTAATGAAGGCTAAAACATGTAAATAGAGAATTAAGTATAAGATAATTTGAGGTGGGAGAGACTACTAATAAGTAAGCAGTTTAGGAAAGGCTTTTGGTAGAAGGAGACATATAAACTAAGTTTTAGGCAACATCAGGATTTTAAGAGGCAGAGCTGACAAAGGTATACACTTCAGGTATGTTAGGACAGCTCTTGCAGAGGCATGGAAGCTGAAGGTGCCATGTTAGATTCAGCCAACAGTCAAGTAGACCATTTGGGCTGGAACATAGAATGCATCAAGGGTGATAATGAGAAATGTTTGGAAAGGCAGAATGGAACCAGATTATAAAGGGTTTAAATGTCAACTTACGGAGAATGAATTTTATAATAGAGGAATTCAGGAGTCACTGAAGATTTTTAAGCAAGAAGTGACTTGGTCAGACTCTTGCTTTAGGAAGTTTACTTTGGCAGCTGTGTGGAAGATGGATTAGAGAAGGGAAAGATTTGAAGCAGAAATACCAACTGAAGTCTATTGAAACTTTCTGAGCTTGAGGTGATGGAGGTCTCAACTATGGTGGTGATACGTAAATGGAAACTAGGGAATGAATATGAGAGCTGTGAAGGCAGGATTCACAAAACTGGGCAGCTAATATGAAGGCAAAGTAGAGGAAAGACTGACACCAAGACTGAAAACTGGCTCCTTAACAGAAATTGGGAAGTGGGAAGGAAGAGTGGGTTTAGGGAGAAAGAAATGAGTGGAATGGGACATGAGTTAGAGATACCCACGAGACCTCAAGGTGGAGAAATCCAGTACAAGTTGGTGATAAGAGGATAGAACTCAGGAAATAGGCTGGGAGAAATGCACCACCTCCTCCAGGAAGCCTTTCCTGTTTCTCCCAGTTGAAAGTTTTCTTTACCTCTTCAAATTCTCCTATGACCTCTTCACAGAAATGTTCAGTTTGAATGAAAGCATTTTCAACAATTTCAAAGTAACAGCAACAATATGAAACTTAGATGTAGGTCAGGTAGAATTATTAGTCAAGTGTGGTGGACAGAACCCTGGGCTCAGAATCAGGAAGATTCATCTTTATGAGTTCAAATCTAGCCTCGGACATTTACTAAGTTGTGTGACTCTGGGCAAGTTACTTAACCATTTGTAACTCCTTATCTGTAAAATGAGATGGAGAAGGAAATGGCAAACCACTCTTGTGTCTTTACCAAGAAAACCCCCAATGGGGTCACTTAAGAGTCGGGCACTGGCAATACTGAAATGACTCAACAACCAACAGGTAGTATTATGTTACACAATGCTAAAATATGGAAAGAGATTTTGTGACTATCTAAACACAGATTTCACCTTTTGCAAAGTATAGACTTGGTCTAAATGAGTTTACTTTATGCTGATATAACTTCTGAGTTACATAAAACATTTCAGGTCTGCCTTTTATTTTCCAGTATTTAATAAAGAAGCCACTAGGTAGTATCTTAGTAGAGAGAGCACTGGACTTGAGGTCAGGAAGACATGAGTGCAAATTCGACCTCATTGACTAGCATACTGGGCAACTCATTTAATTTGTTTCAGCCTCAATTGTTCATCTGTAGAATGGGGATAAAAATAGCACCTAATTCCCAAGGTTTTTAAGAACCGAACAAGATAATACACTCAAACTTTACACAAAAGTGCTATATAATTATAAGCTATTATAATTTCTAAGATTATATTTGCATGAGGTTTTTAAATAAAGCTTCAGTTAACTTCTGTTACTTCCTATCACAAATTCATTGATCTATCTGTACTTTAGAGGACTGGTCTAAGTAAAAGACTATAAGAGGTCATGACAAGCAAAGTAGGAGAAAATTTTCTATACAGATATTCTCTACCTTGACCTGGAAATCCAACCGAAGTAAGTTAATTTTCAATTAAAATTAAAATCAAGTGCACACACTAAATAAACGAGTTTTAAACAGCTTACTCTCAAAAGTCATATAACAAGTACTGCATTGATCCATATGACACTCACAATGACCTACTCTACAGGTGAAGGAACTTGTCATTCTAAGCTTTTATAGCAGCTTACTGTAAGGATAATTTAAAAATAAAAATAAGAACACTATTAAAATAAGGATTAATAATATAGAAGGTAATTTTTTAAAATAACAGTTTTTCAAAAGTTCCAAATTGGTTTTATGACACAAACATTGTTTAGGGTGATGAATGGCCCCTGTCTGAGTATAAACAGCATGTTGATTAGTTGAAATGAATATAAAGGTAATGCCTAATGACAAGAAAATTATTCTTGTTGACAATAATATGTGTAGAACAGAGATGGGTTCTGGAAAAACACCTGTTTATCATTCCAGCTCTCTGTGTGATACTTTTTTTTTGTAGCTAATTCAGTTTTATTTTCTCTGTTTAGAAATTATGAGTCCATTTTTTAGAAGAGAAAAATAATGATAACTATAATTCAATTTTACAGCCCTCCATGCCAGAACATTTTTCTTTAACCATGGGTATTTTCTGGTTTCATCTGTTCAGATTTTGATTTACTTCTCTCTCATTTTCTTCCATGTTCTTAAAAAAATTTTTTTTTCTCAGAAGCCTATAGTATTGTTATTTAAAAAGAAAAAACTGTTCAGCTATAAATTAAACTGAAAATCAAGGTTCTAGATTAGGTTTCTTAACTCTAAAAAGTATTTGACTGATCCAGAACTTTCAGTGGGATTTAAAAAAAAAAAAGCATCAGAAAGCACTGGTCATGTTATGGATGATAAATGAAAGCAATGAGTTATCTCCAGTAGAAGGAAGCTATTGTCTAACTTGTTTATAAGGCTGCTTTGGAAGTTACCCAAGTGCAAAACTATTTTCTTTGACAAACAGTACAGGACACGAGAGTTAATTCATTCTTATGAAGTCTTCCTTTTTAAGGCACCTATACATCAAAACAAACAACTTCAGTGAAAATGTATGCATAAGACATTTCAAAGAAATGGGTCACAGGAACCAGAATTAGGAAACAGATTTTTGAGGCAGCCTCCTAGACAATCAGATCAAACTTGGAGCACAGACATCTTTACAGACCTACAGCATTCCAAAATCTGCTGAGGATAGAGGAATTTGAGAGGCATTTCTAAGCACTGCTTCCAAACACAGTTTCCTCAACTGTAAAAAAGGGAGCTGGACTAGATGGCCTCTGGCTCCTCTTCCAGCTTGAGATCTATGAGCCTATGAGTCTTAGGTCCTGAGCTATAAATGCATTTGCCCTCAAAATGAAGTTCATCAATTCTGTTTCTCCCCAGCATGGGGAAAGAGGAATAGAGTTCCTAGCAGCTGATACTCTCCTTGGTAATAAGTTCTATACAGGCAAAAGGTCAGCGCTACAGAGCTTAGAACAGATCCACACACACCAAATAATCCCTAAATCTATCAGTCAATTTTTTTTTTTAAGGCAACAATTATAAAGAAACGTTAAAGCAAGCAACTTACCCCCAGGGAGTGAGATGAAAAAGCTGCTTTCAGACTCAGCTCCATGCTTTGGCCCTTCAGGCCCAGGAGGAAGAGGTTCTCCCACTTGGGACATCTGCCAGCCCTCTCACCAAGAAATATAGAGCTTACACCCCTCTGACACAACTAACAGATGACCCTGAAGGAACAAACAAATGAAAGGACTCTTATGTGTTGCGTTCGGGAAACTTACTGCAGCTGACAAGGGGGAAAAATAACATTTTAAAAGAAAAGCACACCACCCACCAGGAATATTTCCTCCCCACGCTCCCCTCCCCAAACCCCACCCCTTAGGAAGTTTTGATTTGAAAAAGAGAAGTAAGCAAACTATTACAAAGCCACTCGACGGCCAAAGTAAAGTTTCTGCTAGTCCTGGGGATGGGAAGGGAAGAGCTAGAAAGGGCTGGATGTGTGGGTGCTGGGGAAGGGGGCGGGAGGGAGGAGAGGGGCTCAGAGTTTGAGTTTGGGAGAAGAGGGAGGAGGAGCGAGCAGAGTGAGAGGGGAGGAGGGGGGACATGAAAGCCCCTCCTCCGGCGGGGCGGTAGGGGAACCAACAAACCAACTCCACAGAGCTAACAAACTTCTCTTACGTACCTCGGCATCCCTGTCTACGAGACCGGCGCGCTCTTCCCCTTTCTCGTTCCCCCAGCCTCTCCTACAGTGGAAAGTTAGCGAGACTCCCGGAGCCGCAGCATCTCCCGACCCGCGACCGTGGCCGTGGCCTTGGTCTCGGCTGCCGCTGCCGCTGCTGCAGTCGCTGCCGCTGCTGTTCCCGGGACTACGTCTCAGTCTGCTGCGCTGGCTCCGCGCACCCCGCCCCTTCCCCGCGCTTCGAAGCACCCACTGCTGGGGACCTTTCACCCTGTACCTCCCCTTCTTTCTTCCTCCCTCCCCTCCCCTCCTACCACACTTCAGAAACACTTTTCTTTCTTTCTTTCTTTTTTCATCATTTCCGGATCATGAAAGCATCTAACTCTTGGCGGGTGGCCACAGCCACTGAGACTGAAGGGAGGCGCAGCCCGGCGTCCTGTTGCCCGCCCCGCTCCTCCTCCCCACCCCCTGGTCCGTGTCTGGGTCAGGAGGCCAGAAGGCTGCGCAGTCCTCTGGCCAGCAGTTTAGAGCTCAGACTTCACCCTATTAATGGGCCTTTGGAAAAGAGAATGGGAAGTTAATGCTGAGCACCGAACCCCCAACACACTCGCACACGCACAGGCCCTTCTAATATAGTTTTCCTCCACTTTCCAATTCTGCCCCAGGCGAAGTTGCAATCATGAGAATGCCCTGAGGGAAATTGAAAACCAGCAACTGAAAGGGGAAAACTGAAATCTGGTCGGGTGGCCAACTCCTGGTCTTGGCAAAAAGAAACTTCTGAAATCAGGTAGAACTAGTTGGCATGGGACAACAGGAAACGGTTTGGACAAGCAAACTTGAGCTGCTCAACTTGGGACAGATGCCCTGACCAGGATCTCAAATGGTTATTCTCAGGAAGGACGAAATGCATCAGCCCGACAGATACCCTATGTGTTAAGTGTAGAAATTTTATGTAAGGATGTCAAGGACCTGGTAAAAACTGTTTTAAATTAAACACTTTGTACTTTAGTTTAATGTGCTAAGTGAATAACAATTGTAAAACTCTATGAAGTCCTTAATGTCCCATATAATGTTTAGTAAGGTCCTATCAATATTAAAATGCAAAATCAACTTTTTTTAAAAGCTGAAATAGACTTTGACTCAGTCAAAAGGGGAAAAATTATAATATAAATGATCAGACTTGAAAGTAAATGTAAATGAAGTAAATGTGTCACTACTGGAGTCTTGCTCATTTTTTTCCTAGAAGGATTACTCAGAATTGGTACTTATTCAGATGCCCCATATCTTAACTTTTTGTAATCATCATTAAAAGTCCCTAAAAATAATTAGTTTCCCTGTTAAGTTTTTAAAGTCAGTTGCTGAGTGAATTTGACTCTCCCACTATACAACTAGCTACTTGACCAGGGGCAAATCTGGGATAAAATTCCTGCTTTCCTCAAATTATACTCAGGTTAGGACTCTATCTGGACTTGTATTTTTCCCTAATTGTAATATGAATATAAATCTTGCTTTCCTCAAAAGATTGCAAATTAGCTGTGTTAATGCTGAAGTGCTTGTTGCTTAATTTATTCTTGTTAGTTGATTGGCAAATAGTTTGATGTATATCATAATACAATGCATGTAGTAGGTGGTAAGCTTATATTTGTTGAATGAATAAAGTCATCTTGTATCCCCTTTCAAATCCACCTTCTGATGCCTACTATTTTTGTGACCTTGGGAAAGTCATTGAATCTTCCTGGACCTCAGTTTCCTTATCTGCAAATGAGATTCTACAGTTTTGTATTTTTATGCAAATGTTAATGTAGTAGGAATATTTCCTGAATTTCCACAAGTGCTCACAGATTGGGTCCCCAGAAGGCAGCTACCACCCTCAGATTCTAAGGGCAACTCTATGGGTGTGTCTAATACTCTAGTCTAGATAATGAGTCCCTTCCAATGTGCTTCCCATAAATAATCAGCCAGTAGATCATCAGCTCTTTGTAAATGCATTTGCTAAGGTAGCATGGTATATAAAAGTATATAAAAAGTATATGAGGTAGCATAGCTATAAAACATTCTCTCCAAAATATTGGGGTACACCTTCCCACAAATATGTATGGAAGAGCAGGCTCAAATTTAGCATATTATATTAAGGAGGCACAAGTGTAGGATGTATGTCTAGCAAAAGCAACTAAAACTTCTAGTTCTATAAAGCCTGGAAATATCCTCTTTTATTGTAGAGTTTTCATGTTGGGTCCCCAGGGTCAGCTCCATTTCATAGCCTGACTCTCAAATGTCAGGGATCATACTCCATGAAACTTCTTCCTCACTCTGGTGACAATCTCTCAGTATGTGTGTCTGTCTGAGTGTGTGTCTCTCCTCCCTGCTAGATGTAGTATCTCCTGGTCCAGTGGCTCTCTTCAAAGCTACATTTCCAATGTGGAGAATGGGAAGAAAGAAATTCTCTTTCTCCTCCCCACAGGGCTTCTCCTTAACTGGCAGCTCCAAGCTTGCAAAGTCTCTTGAACTGGAACTACTGAAATTCATCCAGGAATAATCTGTTTAAAGCCCCCAGAGGCTTGATCAGTGCTTTTGCCCAGCCAATCACTGAGGCAACTATTTGGTCCAATCAGAGATTTATTCCCACTTCCCAAAGAGATCAAATCATAGATCAATCTTATATGGTTAATTTAATATCTCATTAACACCTTGAGATCATATTCTGTGCTGTATGTGATTAAAGCAACTGAGGTGGGGAAGGGAACTCTTCTTTTTCATTAGAAAGCAAACTTCAGCAGTAAGGCACTAGGTACAGCTATATATCAAGAGTACTTCCTATGAGAAGATAATTGAATCATTGAATAATGTGACCAAAAAGAAAAAAAAGAAATTGATTATATTTTAAGAGAAAAAATATGACTGATTACTGAAAGAAGTCATTTTAAAATCAACTATCTGTATACAGTCAGAAAATCAACATGTTAAAGATCAAAGTCAATACCAAGCTAGAAGAAAGAATCAAGAGGATTTCCCAAGGTCACATATAACTGAGGCAACTCTAACCTGGCATAGCTAAGCATATTGTTGAATGGACAGTGAACTGGCCCCTAACTGATAAGAAAGAGGAAAATGAGTCTACTTTGCCCTGGGAAAACTGCCATGGCTTAATGATCTCAAACATCTTCCTGAAACAAAGGCTTATTTTTGAACAGCAATATTCTTCCACTGATGACATGTGCCTTGTGAGTCATGGAATACCAAAGTCTCTGCAAAAGTTAAGTTGAAGGTCACCCAGAGGACAAGCAGAAATGAAGGCTGAAACATATTGCCTATGAAAGATAACACAGGAGAAGTGGTTTAAAGTATATAGTCAGAAAGATATATGACCCCCAAAAGGAGATGGTTTAGTCATATAATAAGAGTGAAAGATGACTAGTAGAAAGCCTTCTTCCCTTATTGATATCCACAAAATATCAAGAGAGCGAGAGGAAAGTTTCAGCATACTGGGTGATCCCTATGAAGAATTTGTGGGAAGACAGGGACGAGATGAGAAGATGCAGACAGGTTGTGATTTATATCAAAGTACCTACACGTTGGTCAGCCACAGATTCATTGTAAATAAATCTAAGTAAGTATCTAAGTAAATCACAATAAAGTCTGATTATTAGAGTACAAGGACATTATATAATGACATGGTAGGAGCATTCTTGGACCCTACCACCTACATGATAGAAAATGGTTTAGACTAAAGTAGGGGTTCTTAACCTTGGGTAAACAAACTTGGGTTTTTAAAAAAATATATTTTAATAACTGTATTTTGACATTATTCATTCCTTTGCAATCCTGTGTATTTTATTTTCTGCATTTAAAAACATTATTCTGGGGCATCTAGGTGGCACAGTGGACAGAGCACTGGCCTAGTAGTCAGGAGAACTTGAGTTCAAATTTGGCTTCAGGCATTTGACACTTACTTGCTATGTGATTCTGGGTAAGTCACTTAACCCTGATTGCCTCACCAAAACAAACAAACAAACAAACAAACAAAACAGCGTTATTCTGAGAAGGGGTCCATAGGCTTCACCAGATTGCCAAAGGAGTCCATGACTCAAAAGAGGTTAAGAGCCTCTGGTCAGTGGACATGCAGATTTTGAAAAAGGCATCTAGGCCTGATCACTTATTACCTAAAGCTTATCTAGAGTTATGATGGAAGTTAATTTCTGACTTACAAATTGTTTTGTCTGAATGTAGTGTGCCTTACAAGTCAGCCTCATATTTCCTCAGGTTATGTATAGTCCAGTACAGAGAGGGACAGGGCTGAAAACCTTAGTTTTTTTAAAAAGCATTTGAGGTAAATGGGTGAATTCAACAGTGTTGCAATTGAAACCCAGGGACACCAAAAAACTGTTGTAGTTTAAACCCAGGGACACCAAAAAAATATTGTGGTTTAAAACCAGGGATGCCAAAACCTGTTGAGGTGGGGGCTTTGCCCACCCCAAAATGATTACAGTTTCATGATGTGTTGTGGTGGAATCATCTCAAAGAATTCAGAGTCAGACCACCCCTAATCCAAGTATAGGCATTTATTGAGATTGACACCTCTCATGAAGCAGGCTAAGTTTCAAGAGGAACCAGCAACTTTAAAGAAAGCAAGATGGATTTTTATAGGATAAAGATGCAGTTACATAACAGAAATCATGAATATTAAAAAGGCAGAAGGGCTTTGTTAAGGGATTAGGTAATGGAGGAGGGGTCCCATCACTGGTCCTGTGGTTAAACATTCGGGTAGTGCTGCCCTCTAATTGGCTAGTTATTGTGGTCCTGTCTGGTCAAGATGGATAGTTAGGTATTGTGGTCCTGAATTGGATTAGATGGATGATGTGATTGTGGTTGAGTACAAGAACACACCTGTTTCTGTGGGAATGGGTCTGGGGGCAGTGACTAGGTAGAGGCAGTAGCTAGGTTCCCATCACATGGACACAGCTGCTGTTTCTGTGGGAACTAAGAGTTCAGGGACACACTTGTTCCATTGAGCAGTGAGGCACATATGAAAAAGTTAGGCCACTGATAGGTAGGGGTCTTGGAGGGGAGGGGGAAATAGGTAGGTACATTGGGCCTGCTGTTCAGTGGGGCCAGGCCTATAATGAAGTTAGAATGTTGGGGCTGGGGGCAGTTTTATCAGGACTCCATCAACAGTGTGCAGGGATCAAATCATCTTGATGTTGAGAAGTATAACACTTTAGATATTCTTCAAATATCTAGGTCATTTTCCCTGTACTGGGGTGATATGCCATATAAAGAAGAATTTTTATCTAGAAAACCACAAAGAGTAAGCAGAGCCCAGAGGTGACAGATAAACTAGATGTAACAGAGAGAACATGAAAGGAAAGACTATGCAGCTAGAAAATTATTTTCAGGAATAAGTGTCCAGTCTTTATAGGACTAGGAGGTCCAGGAGAAAAGAGAAAATGAGCTGTCTTGGTCAAGATTTTTACCACCACCAGAAATGGCTTTGACATCCTTGAATAGAGGCAGGTCTATAGCAAAGACCAGTATTACTATTACTTAGGAGTAGAAGAGAGACTATAGGAATAATAAGTCTGCTGGATTTCCATAAATACACAGTCTTTCTGCTTCTTCCATCCCCAAATTGTCAATCCAACATGATATGACATGTGCTATTAATGGTCATGGTGGCTGATATTGAGATGTTATCTTCCCTCGAGATGGTACTCCCATACCTTAAATATAACCTTTACTGGGAGTAATCCCTTCTCCCATATTTACTTTGGCCAAGTTGTAGAAGTAATACAAACACACTGTGGAGTGGAGGAGGGTAGAGTAGTCTATCAAATGAGAGCCACAAAGAACTTGGTGTACTAAAAAAAACAAAAATGATTTTTGTAGGTTGTGGTAGGTCAAGGTGGGAGTCAAAGTAAATTGGCTTTTGAAATTATTGAATCTCCCTCCTGGTTTTGCTGTCTAAGCAGACTTCCTTGGGCTATTATACTAAGTAAGACTGAAGGAGTATCAAGAGCAGAAAATCTGGGGATGAAAAATGTGGCAACATCTCACAAACCTAGGGAATTGCTTCATATACTCATATATATGGAAGCTCTTAACTATAGGATATTTTCTAAGTCATGTAGACACAAAGTACCCTCCATTAAAAGGCAATATTTCTTTTGTCACCTTTGCATATCCTGAAGAAACCATTATATACCATGAAAGGGTTTGGTCAATACCACCATCCCTACATATTTTCTGGATCAAAGAACCCTTTCCTGGCTACCATGTGTCTTCCCTTTCCTAATTAGAATAGGAGCTCCTTGAGGGCAGGGACTGTTTTGCTTTTCCTTTTTGTATCCCACACACTTAGGACAGCCCATAGCACTTAATACTTTTTCATTCATTCATTCATTCATTCATTCATTCATTCATTCATCTATCATACCTTCTCTCTCATTTTCAGTCCCTTCTTTTCTACTTGCTTCCTCCCTGACCATACTTACAAACATGTGCAGGTTTTGATCCTGGTTCATCAGACTATCCACCTGGAAATAGTACTTCAAGGACATTCTGCTGGCTCAATTGTGCTAAAAAAATTTTTTTTCATCTCCCTAAATTCTCTATTAGAAAGGAAATTCTGGCTCTAGGCTTGGAGATGGATGTGACTCCATGCAATGCTCTGAGTCCCACACAGCAAATGGATTATACCACACTACCCAACAGATTTACACCTTCGTAACACAGCCATTTTACTTTTTGTACAACTCTCATTGTCAGAATTTTCCCTTACCTCAAGTTGAAATCTATGTCTTTATAAGTTTCTTTTGCTTCAGTCTCTGCTCTCTTAAATAAATAAACAAACAAAAAAGTCTAGTACCTCGTGTACATAAAAAGTCAGTCCCTGAAGAGAGCAAAAATGTTTATTCCCCATCCTCCAACATAAGCTCTCCAAGTTAAAAAAAAAAACTCCATTTCTTCCTACCAGTCCTCATATGGCATAGTCTCCATTCCGGCTCACCCTTCTTTAGTCTTTCAATGTCCTTACAAAAATCCACTGCTGAATTAAATACAGTTTTCCAGATGAATTCTAAAAGCTGAGTACAATGGGACTACTGTCTGCCTTACTTTTGACACCTTGCCTCTTAATTCAGCTGCTGGACACAGAGGACCTGAGTTGAAAACTCACCTCTGATGTTTACTGCCTATAAGATCTTGGCCAAATTACTTATCATCCCTAGGCCTCAGTTTCTTCATATTAAACAACTAGGGAGTTGACTGAATGTCTTCTGAGCAAAAGATCTTCCAGCATAAGATCTATGAATGGTGTAAGTCATGTAAAATTATGTGACTTCTATGTCACTCTACTGGCTAAAGTACCAAGGTGTATTTCAGATCACCTCTTGTTTAGTCACACTTTCCCCATCATATCCTTGTAGAGTTGCGTTTTTGTTTTGTTTTGTTTTTGCATTTTGCAGGGGGAGGGGGAAAGGCGGGGCAATTGGGGTCGAGTGACTTACCCAAGGTCACATGGCTAGTAAGTGTTAAGTGTCTGAGGTCACATTTGAACTCAGGTCCTCTTGACTCCAGGGCCAGTACTCTATTCACTGCGCCACCTAGCTGCCCCAAGTTGGGTTTTTTTAATTGAAGTTTTGGACAGGATATCTAACCCTATTAAATTTTATCTTAGTCACAAAACACTTAAGTTTTTCTTCATTATCTTTCTGTATAACCAGTCCAAGTTAAATGACTAATTCTCTATGTGAGGTGAGGACCTCCAAATGTGCCTGGTTTTTAAATTATTGGGCTATGTTTGCATTATCGGAAGACAGATTACAGATCTTCCTAAATGAGACCCATAACCAGTCAAAAGGGCTTGGTCTAACCAAACTAAGTGTATAAAGAATGCTGATTGTCCAGAATACAACAGGCAGTTATGTAGATAAACTGTAGAACTTCTACACACACACACACACACACACACACACACACACACACACACACATGGCTGGATTTAACCTGGCTGATCTGTTGCTTTAGGTCTGAGATTGGAATAAAATAAGACACAATAGGCCCATCTAACCTTTTAAGGAAAAAAAAAAGGCTTACCAGTATCTCTGATAAAAGCCTCATTTCTAAAAGAGAGAACTGAGTTAAATTTATAAGAATACAAATCATTCCCCAATTGATAAATGGTCAAAGGATATGAACAGGAAGTTTTCAGAGGAAGAAATTAAAGTTATCTACAATCATATGAAAAAATGGTCTAAATCACTATTGATTAGAGAAATGCAAATTAAAACAACTGAGGTACCATATCACACCTATCAGATTGGCTAACATGACAAAATGATAAATGTTGGAGATGTGGGAAAATTGGAACACTAATGCATTGTTAGTGGAGTTGTGAACTGATCTAAGCATTCTGGAGAGCAATTTGGAATTATGTGCAAAGGGCTATAAAATTGTGCATACCCTTTGATTCAGCAATATCACTTCTAGAGTTGTATCCCAAAGAGATTATAAAAAAGGTACAAAGACCCACATGTACAAAAAATATTTATAGCACTACTTTTTGTGGTGACCAAGAACTGGAAATTGAAGCGATGCTCATCAATTGGGGAATGGCTAAACATGTTGTGGTACATGAATGCAATGGAATAATATTGGTCCATAAGAAATGATGAGCGGGTGGACTTCAGAAAAACCTGAAAAGACTTATGTGAACTGATGCCAAGCAAAATGAGCAGAACCAGGAGAACATTGTACATTGTAACAGCCACATTATGTGATGACCAACTTTGATAAACTTTGTTCTTCTCAGCAATGCAATAATTTAAGACAGTTTCAAAAGACTCACAATGGAAAATGCTATCCACATCCAGAGAGAGAACTGAGTCTGAGTACAGATCAAAGCATACTCTTTTCTCTTTATTTCTTTCTAGTGGTTTTTCCCTTTTGTTCTGATTCTTCTTTCATAATATGACTAATGTGGAAATAGGTTTAACATGATTGAACATGTATAACCTATATCAAATTGCATGCTGCCTTGCAGAGGGGAAAGGTGGGGGGGGGATTAGAATTCAAAATCTTATAAAAGTGAATATTGAAAATTAAAAATAAATAACTTAACCAATTTTTAAAAGAAGGCTTACTTGGGTTACCATAGCATAGGAAGGACATTCCAAGAAGGAAAAGGATATTCCTCAAGAATATAATTGATTCAGGGGAATGCTCCTTTTCTATACTATTGTTGGTCATGCTGTAAATCTTCCATACAAAACCTGAGGGCTGATGCCCTGTATATCAATATCTACCCCTTTAGAAAGCTTCCCTTTTTTCTTCCTCATCAGAATTGTTGAGGGTTTTTTTTTTTTCCAGCTGTCAGAATTTGGTTTTTGAGAATTTCCTGTCCCTTTTGAGTTGCTACCCCTTTAGAATGTAAGGCCATAGGATTTTACCTCTCCTTTTCTTCTGAACTCTTTGAAATTTGTTCTCCCCAAAACTCAAGTATGAATTAGGCCATGGCCAGCTTTCCTTTCATTTTCTATTAAGAATTCTAAGATGAGGTACTTCTTTCCAAGACATCCTCTTCTAATTTAGCAATGAACCCTTCCTTTTTAGGCAAAATCAGATCTAGGATAACAGTTCTCTATATCTTTGAAGGTGGAGTTTCCCACTTTTGAAATACTTCCTCACCTTTTGAAGAATGAACTTTTTATTAAACTAATGCAAAAATTTATCCGTTTTTTATTTACTCTTAACAAAGAGTCCCAAGAGTCATCTGGCCAGTGGAAATCTCTCATTGCCACTGGGTTATGCCTCTGAGTCCCTTTTTCATGTTTCTCAAATTCATCCATTTTTTCATGATCCTGGTGAGTAGAATGTAGCATAACCTTACTTCTCTTTCTCCCTCCTATTCATTCTCATGGTTTCTGAAAGAACCTTTCCATATTACCTCCCTTGGTGATTTTATCTACTCCCATGTGTTCAATTATAATTTCTATCCAAATAACTCTGAATTCTATATCCAACCCCAATCTCTCTCTTGATTCCCAATTCTGTCTTTCTAGTTGCCTTCTGGACTTCTTCTGAATATCTCACTGACACCTCAAATTCAACATGTACAAAACTGAATTTCATTATTCCTTCCTCTAAACCTTTCCTCCCTATTCTCTGTTTCTGGTTGATGCCAGCTTTATCCTTCCAACCACTCAGGTTTAAAACTTAGGGTAATCTTTGACTCTTATCATTCCCTTGAATGCCCACATTTGATCAGTCACTGACTCCATACTGTATCATAAATCCCTCCTTCCCGTCTTTTCCATTTTATATGTCCAAAGTCTAGTTCAGATCCTCACTATCTCTCACCCTGCCTACTGGAACATAATCCTAATTAACCTTCTCTTTTATAGGTTCTCATTTTTTCTATAAAACTAGAGTGCCAGCTAAGTCAAACCACTGCTACCACCTCAAACCACCACTTCCCCTCAGACTCAAGAGCCTAGGAGCCCCAGGAATTGTACTTTCTCCAGACTACATGCGCAGCTTCCAATCTGACTCTCACAGTTATCCCTGGGACGGGCAATTCTAGTGGAGAAGGGGACAAACATTCAAACTGCACCAACACCAACCACTAACTGGCTGCCAGTGATGGGCAAGTAAGCCCGACTCCTGAGAATAGAAATGCCTCAATACCACTGACCCTGCTTCTCGGCCAGCCCCACCCTCTCTCAACTGTCATCAAAGGAAGCTACCCTTGTGGAGAGAAACTTGGCAACATTTTTTGCATCCTGTCTTCTCAGCAATGCCAGCCAAAGACCCAGAAAAGAAAGTGCTTGTCACCAAGATTCTTGGCACTATCAAATAACTAAATATTATAGTTTTGTTACAGAGATGGTATATACTTTGTTGCTGGGACCACCGGACCTTTCCATCTGATTGGCAACTGAAACTTCTTGTATGTGTTGTCTTTCCCTATTTGAATGTGAGCTTCTTGAGAGCTGGAGACTTTCTTATTTTTTTTATCCCCAGTACTTATTTCTGTACTTTTTCACTGGTTTCATCCTTTACATAATTATTGAAATAATTTTCCTAATTCATAGGTTTGACCATCTATGTCAATTCTCTGCTTAAAATATTTCAATGGCTCCCCGTTGCCTTTAAAGGGCAAAACAGAGGTTGTTTCGATTTCCTTTTTGGTCTTTTTTCACTTTAGTCTCCTTCACATTCTATATTCCAGCCAAACTGAACTAGAATCTGTTCCCCAATTCATTCTGTCATCCTCTGTCCCTATATAGGCTATATATTCTCCTGCTTGGAATAAACTCCCTCCTTCTCTCTGCTGCTTGAAATCCTCTTTCTTCCGTGCTTAGACCAGGTTTCACCTTCAAGTTGAAGCCCTCTCTTATCCTCCCATTCTTTTCCAATTCTCCCAGAATGAGTACTCATATTCCATCTGTATTATAGTTATTTGCTTATATACTATATTTTCCCTTAGTAAAATATAAGTTCCTTGATGGTAAGGATTGAATTGTTTGGTTTTTTTTCATTTTTGAGTCCATGGTACTCTGCACATAGTAATCATTTACTAAATGTTTGTTAAGTTGAATTGGCCTGAAATCCAAAAAAGGGGCAGGTTCCTACATTAATAATAGCTTATGTTTATGTAGTGTGTACCATGTGCCAGACATTGTGCTAATCACTTTACAAATATTATCTCATTTAATCCTCACAATACTCTGGGAGGTGGATGCTATTATTTTATAGACAAGGAAACTGAAAATAAAAGAGATTAAGTGACTTTCCCGGGGTTATACAGCTCGTAAGTATCTGATGCTAGATTTGAACTCAGGTCTGACTGACTGCAAGTCCAGCATTCTATTTTCTGTGTCATCTAACTGCTCCCAACATGAGAGGTGGTAGGCCACTGAGGAGCTTGTCCCATCAGATGACATATGATCAAGGTGACCTTGGACTAGAGGGAGTTCTTAGAGGTAGGGTTCCAGAAACAGTTTTCATTCAGCCAGAAACCCTGAAAGTTCTTCCACCTGTTCAGTAAAGAATCTGAATGGTTCACTGCGCTGCCTGGAGTAGATCATCTGATTCCTACAAGGCCTTGAAAGCTCTCCAGGACATTGCCAGATCTGTCCTTTCACCCAGAGGAAAGAGGGGTAAGGACACACAGACCAAAAATGACCAGATCGCCTGATGTATCCGTTGAGCATCGAAAGAATTGTACTAACTGATAAGTACCAAAATCAGGGGTAAAATAATCACAAGCTGGCTCATGTCTTTAGTACTTTCTGGTTTTGTATCCCTCTTTTTTGATATCAATAAACTATAACTAGGTTATTTCCCTATGAGCATGAGCTGTCTTTCACTTCCTTAAATCCCAGAGCCAGATGGTACAAACCAGAGACCTCACCAGTGTTAATGAATACGGAGGACTATGGAGGAGTCGTGATAATGACATTGGAGCAGTGACCAAGGCAAAGAGACTCAGCAAAGCAGCACAAAGGACTGAAGAACAGGCATTTGTCTCACAAAGTCCCCGTCTGGTACAAAATAGAGCACTGGGCAACTCAGAAAGACCTGAGTTCAAATCCAGCCTCAAACAAGCCATGTGACTCTGGACAAGTAACAACCTTTGTCTGCTTCAGTTTCATTAGCTATAAATTAGGGATAATGACAATATCCCTCCCAAGGTTGTTGTGGGGATCAAATGAAGGAAAGTTTGTAAAGCACTTGGTACAGTGCTTGGACAGTTAGTAAATACATGTTATCTTCCTTCTTCCTTCTTTCTTTCCTTGCTCCCTTCCTCCTTTCCTTTCTCCCTCCTTTCTTTCCTCCCTTCCTTCTTTTCCCTCCTTCCTGACTTCTTTCTTTTCTTCTTTCCTTCCTTCCTTCTTTCCTTCCTTCCTTCCTTTCTCCTTTCCTTGCTTCCTTCTCTCTTTCTTTCCTTCCTCCTTTCCTTGCTTCCTGCCTCCTTTCTTTCCTTCTTTCTTTTCTTCTTTCCTTCCTTCCTTCTTTTTTCTTTTTTCCTTCCTTCCTTCCTTCCAAAAGGCCATATACTAGCCTATAGCATTAATTTACTTGGCTACATGGTATCATTGGAGTCCAGGCACACAGCTAGTCAAGAGCAGAGTAAAGCCTAGAAGAACCCAGGAGAACTGATGGATAGTCAAGTCTCTTAGTTTACTGAAATCTGTATCAAACATATCACTGTTATGATTGGCATTAAAAGTCAATGTTATGGGGCAGCTAGGTGACGCAGTGAATAGAGCACCGGCCCTGGAGTCAGGAGGACCTGAGTTCAAATCCAGCCTCAGACACTTAGCACTTACTAGCCATGTGACCTTGGGCAAGTCACTCAACCCCAATTGTTCTGCTTTCCCCCCCTCCAAAAAGCAAAAAAAGAAAAAGTCAATGTTATTATTAGTGTTTAAAAAAATGCTACTGTACTAAATGCTTTACAAATTTTACTTCATTTGATCCTCACAACAACTTTGTGAAAGAGATATCATCATTGTACCTATTTTATAGCTAAGAAAACTGAATTAGACAAAGGTGGTTACTTGTCTAGTTACATGATTTGTTTGAGGCTAGATTTGAACTCATGTCTTTGTGAGTAGCCCAGTGCTCTATGCTATTGTTGTTGTTATTGTTCTGGTCTACTCTTTAGACTGTATGTGTGTGGGAAGCACAGAGCAGGAAGCTTCATCTACCACTTCACATCAACAACTTATCTATACTTTTTAGCTTTAGAGAGTTTCCTAGAAACACCAAAAGCTTCAGTGACTTGTCCAAGATGTCACAGTTACTAAGTCACAAATAGAACTTGAACCTAGCACCTCCTGACAGTGAAGTCAGTTCCCTAACCACTATCCATACTGCCTCTTATTGTATATGACCTCTAACTGGCCACTCTAGTGTTTGGTTAACCAGAGGCACTTAGGGCACATTAATTTTTATTTAAATTACCTTGATTCAACTTAATACATTAATTAGCCTCCAATAGGTATGTCCTGTTTCAGCTCATTCAAGGTTCATCCAAGGCTCGTCAAATAGCTCTTCCTCTTGGGATCACTTTGTTCTTTCTTGATAGTGCTTAGAAGGAGGGGTAGTATGTAGCATGGCAGAGCAGATTGTATCAGCAAGCGCCCTAGCATACCCAGGATGGCTGCTAGCACACGTTCTTAGATCTGCTTTTTTAAAGGAAAGCAAGTCAAAATGGGTTAACAGTCTCACTTTAATCAAACACATATCATTTACCTAGTTCAGGGGAAAAAGTCAGCACCCTGAACTTCAGAGAATACAAACAGAATATAAGGAGCAGACAAAGAAACAGATCATCAGACGGGCTTCCAAATATCTGACCATTACATCCGTACCTAGTCAGTTACCAGAGAGGGAAGCACCAACATCTGGGTTTTCAAAGCCGGGGGGCTCAATGGCTGCCCAGAGTCTAGTCTGGCCAAATCACACAACTCTTTCCAAAGTGAGCCTCAAAGCAAAAACTCACATCAAGGTATACATAGCCTTCTCCTGGATCAGAGAATGTCACAGCCCTCTTGATCAACTGCCCAATCACAAAGCAATAAGATGTGGGCATTCCTGAAGAACAAGCCTCCCGCCACAGGCTACATGTGACCACATTCAGCCTCTTAGGGGGCAGAGTATATTTTCAAATCAGGGAAGGTTCTCAGAGTTACTTAAGCCTATTAAAGGACCTAGGGGCAGGGAAGATCTTCAGATTCCCATAACACAGATGGCATTACAAAAATGAATGCCAAGTGAAATCTCAGAAATGGAAGCAAGGATGCTATAGGCATTTGACAATAAGCAGGTTTGCTTGGTGAAGACAAAGAGGGTAAATGCAGGTATGCCAAGAGGTTAGGTGGTAAGGAGGGCCAATTAGTAGAAGGCCTTGAAACAGATGGTTCAAAATGTAGATTTGCTAAAGAGTCAATTGGGAATCATTACAGAGTTTTGAGTCAGGAAATGACAGTCAAAACAATTAATAAAGAAGATAATTCTCACTGAGCATGAATCTTCGGCTCTTTTTGACAGATAAGTTACACAGAAGCTCATTTTAGTCTGATTTTTTTTTTCACAATAACATTTTTAACTCATCTCCATTTTTCTCCAAATTTTGCATTAGGAAATAAAAGCCATGTCAGAAATTCAACATAACTACGGCTATAGTTAACATATAACACATACTAGGCTGGCCCTGGGCAAAATCTTAAAGTAGGTGAAGTTTGCCTTTGGCACCCTTCTAACTCCCCTTTATCATTTCCCCCTTTATTCTTCCTGTTCCCACCTCCTGATGTCCCTGTTT
Organism: Pseudochirops corinnae; assembly: GCA_028646515.1. Lineage (NCBI taxonomy): Eukaryota > Metazoa > Chordata > Mammalia > Diprotodontia > Pseudocheiridae > Pseudochirops > Pseudochirops corinnae. Next base: position 448,410,023 of record CM053585.1, on the reverse strand, counting down.
CCCAGGCATCCAAGACTTCAGATTTCTTTCTGATTACCCAAAGCTTGGACAATGGCCTTAGTGCCCTGATTTGTCCAAGTGGTTGATAGAAAGCATCTGATTAAACTAATTCACAGAAAGGTATGGCTAACATCTTTCTTAACTTTCTCAGGAGTATTTGTCTTTTAAAAAAGAACTGATCAATATCTCAATTAATCTTATAACTGACAAAATACCAGTAAATGTGATAAAATGAAGTGGAGCATTTATGGCAATTCCTTCCTAATTTAAAGAAAATATTTTGAAGGGATCTTTTTTTTCATCTTTTGAGTGTCACTTCAAATAGGCAGTCACCTACCCTATCAACATATAAGGCCAAGACATGGCATCCCACCAATGATGTATTTTCTGAGACAAAAATAAATGAAAGAGAAAATTTGCTTTAGTAAGAAACACTGTGATATAGAGGATAGAGAGATGACCTCAAAGTCAGGAAGACCTAGGTTCAGTTATCTAATCTCTAATGCGAACTGACTGTGTGACCTTAGTTAAGACACTAACCATCTTAGTACATTAGGAAATTTTCTAAGATTATAAATTTCAGTAAAGGTAATAACTTGCGATGATATAGGGAGCTTTCTATGTCAATGAAATCACATGTCCATGATACCACTGCTAGGCTTATAACTCAAAGAAAGAAAAAAAGAACTCATAAGTACAAACATTTATTATAGCTATTTTTATAGTAGCAAAGAAATGGAAACTAGGAGGGTGTCAATCACTTGAGAATGACTGAATAAATTATGGTATCTGCATTCAATGGCATACTATTATTACCTAAGAAATAAAGGGACAGTTACGGTGACTGTGTGAATCACAACAAAATATGGCAAGTCCTCAAAAAGATGGGAGTACCAGATCATCTTGCTTGTCTCCTGAGGAACCTATATGTGGACCAAGAAATAACAGAAGTGAACATGGAATGACTGATTGGTTTAAGATTGGAAAAGGAGGGGTGGCTAGGTGGCACAGTGAATAAAGACAGCACCAGCCCTGGAGTCAGGAGGACCTGAGTTCAAATCTGTCCTCAGACACTTAATACTAACCATGTAACCTTGGGCAAGTCACTTAACCCCAATTGCCCTGCCTTCCCACCTCCAAAAAGAAAAAAAAAAGATTGGAAAAGGAGTATGAGGTTGTATATCCTTGCTTTATTTAACTTATGTGGAAATAACATCATGCAAAATATCAGGCTGGATGAATCAAAAGCCAGAAGTAGGGTTGCTGGGAGAAATATCAATAATCTCAGATATGCTGATGATACCATTTTGATGGCAGAAAATTAAGAGGAATTAAGAAACCTCTTGATAAGGGTGAAAGAGGAGAATGTAAAAGCTTGCTTGAAGTTTAACTTAAAAAAAACAAAAAACTATGATCTTGGCAATGGGTCCCATCACTTCCTGGCAGATAGAGAGAGAAGAAATGTAAACACAATCAGATTTTATATTAGGCTCAAAGATCACTGCAGACAATGACCACAGCTGTGAAATGAAAAGGCACTTGCTCCTTGCAAGGAAAGCTACTAAAAATCTGAGATACCACCTTGCTGACAAAAGTCCATATAGTCAAAGCTCTGTTTTTTCCAGTAGCAGGATATGACTATGAGAGTTGGACTACAAGGAAAGTTGAGGGCTGGAGAATAGACATTTTCAAATTATGGTGCCGGAGAAAATTTTTGAGAGTCCTTTGGATAGCCAGGAGGTCAAATCAGTCAATACTTAAAGAAATTAATTCAGGTTAGTCACTGGAAGGTCAAATACTGAAGCTTAAATACTTTGTCTACATAAAGAAATGATGGGACTTGTTGGTAAATACCCTGATGTTGGGAAAGATTAAAGGCGAAAGAAAGGCAACAGAGGATGATATGGATAGATAGCAACAAAGAAACAATGAACATATGAACTTGGACAGATTTGAGAGATAGTGGAGGATAGAGTCCATGAGGTCACGAAGAATCAGTCACAACCAAACAAGTTCCCATGAAACCTGGGAAGACTCGTATGAACTGATGCAAAGTGGCATAAAACAAGGAGAACATTTTACACAGTAACAACAGCACGATGAAAATAAACAGCTTTGAAAGACTTAAGAACTCTGAGAAATCTAGTGACTAACCATCATTCCAGAGACACATGATGAACTCAGCATGTAGGGTACAGATATGTTTTTAATGTGGCCAATGCAGGAATTTGTTTTCCTTAACTATGCATGTTTGTTTTGAAGGTTTTCTTTCCTTTGTTTCCCCCACTAGTGGAGGGGAGAAGGGGTGCTGGGGGTGGAAAGGAAAGATGAGAATTGTTTTTTGTTCATGGAAAAAAAAAAACTTAATCACAGGTCTGGGTCCTGTCCCTAGTTAATTTACTCCAGTATAAACTATCTATCCAGAAGGGGGAAATAACCATGTTTAAGATTGAATACATTGAATAAACTATAACATTAATTGTTTAATTTATGTCTTATACTAGTGGCTGCTCAGCTGCCACCTTGGAATTTCTCCAGACCTTGCAATGCCTACAAGGTCACTGCCTAGATATATATCCACCTCAGGGTTACTTCTGGGTCCTCTTGTGACTTCTGCAGTAAATAGTGACTGTAGTAGCAGGTCACGTACATTCTGTTACTTACTGACTTTGGCCACCATTAGGACTTTTGAGATGACCTCAGTAGATCTGAAATTCATATGGTTATGTGAGTACTCCTATCTTGTCATACTTATTTACTTCAAATCAGGAAATAGCCAATACAAAGAAAAATCAGAAGTGTTATGTGCTCACAAACACATAGTAGCCAGATGGGAGATGGGATAGCCATCCATCCCTACAACTCAAAGCAGTCTTCCTAACTCAAAGACTCCAAAGAATAAAGTGAGAGATGGGCAGGTCACATTTTTTCTATTTATATTCAGTTCTAGCTTAGCACCTCTTGAGTCATCAATACTTTTTTGAATCCATTAGATGTTTTTGTTTTTTGTTTTTGATCACTGACACAGTACCAACCCCTGAATCACTTGTGGCCAGAAATAGACTTCCAAAGTACAACACGTTGGATGGAACCAGGCAATCTATTCATTCACAACTGCCATCTCTAAACTTATCTAGGCCAAACTAGAAGAATATTGTTCTTATGTTACAGGAGCCTTTGATTTGTTTAAAATTCATAGACTACCCTTTTTAACCTAAGATTTACAAAATCAGCTGATTCATTGACAGGAACATCAGAGTCTTTAGAATCAGAAGACATGAACTCAAATCCCAGCTTCCCCATACATATTATCTATGTCATTTTGGGAAAGTCACGATTTCTTTTAATCTCAGATTTCTCATCTGCCGAATTTCTCATCTATTATTATTTATACTATACCTTCTATATGCTGCAGTGTGCATCAAATTAAATACAAAATATTTCATATCTACCAAGAGTTATAGAAATGTGAGCCATTACCGAATGAATTTCTTACCCAAATTTTTGCCTTAGTCTAGAGTTAGATAACATAGAATCAAATCTTTACAGACACAAAACAGCAATAAGAGCTTGCTATTTCTGGAACTACATATGTGTTTTTCATTTGAGTTTTATTATTTCCACCAGACTCTTGTTTTTACAAAATGTCTAGCTATGATAGTGTTTATTGAAGCTTCTAAGAAAAATAAAAAAGCAAAAACTTAACAGCATCTTTTGACCAAGTAGACCCTTTAGAAAAAGCAATCTCAAGCTGAAGGTCTGGAATTTTCCCAGAATCCATTTTTCAAAATAGTGTTTTTTTAATTGAGTGCTATTCCCAAAGTGAGCATAACCATCTCGCGAAAGAGGCTACTGAGCATTGTGAAACATCCCAAATTATAGATTCAGATTTTTATTTCAGCATAAGGGACATCGATCACTCTCTCATTTCACTTCTGTGGAAGCCATGCCTTCCCAAGAGTCAGTAGTTTCTAAATCAAGGAACCACGGCCTCCTCCCCCCATTCATAAAAGAAAATGGGTGGGGCTTAAGGGGATGAGGTAGGGATACTGGATTAATCAGAGAATCCCAACTCTTAACCCAGGAGAAAGCTGAAATATCCTAGAAAAACAATTGGCACTTTGAAGTGTGGGGAGTTTTAATGGCTCTCCCTTTTTTCCATATGTCTCCCTGGTGCACTTCGGCCCCAGGCAATAGATACATAAAAAAACTGCACACTCCAAATGAGATGAAATGAAGAAAATTCATTCCTAAATCCCTGGTGACTTTACGCCATTCTTGTAGTTGGCAAAAACTCCTCAACAGTGATAGCCTATCTACTTATATGAATCTTACTTTCATATTTGTGGATGATAATGAAGTTTAATTAATTAGAATTTCTGCAGAAGTGTTTTCCTTTCTGCCTGTCTATGGTTTATTGTATTCAGTAGAGGCTCAAAGTAGATTGGATAGAAATTTCAAAACACTAGATAAAAGACATTTTTGATTCCATAGTACAGGTTAAAAATAAATCCAAACTATTTGACTTTCCCTTGACATATTTATGTGTATATTTATCATTTCAGGGGTATAGTGAATAAATAAAAGAAAAAAGAAACTTTCTAAAAAGCTTATTATTAGTTCTTTTTTGGTGGCTTTGGCTGTTTTCTCATAGAAATTTCTAGGCAGGAGATAATAACTTGAAAAGACAATCAATTTTAAAATGGATTAGATCATATACTAAATCATGCAAACTACTGTGTTACAACGCATGCAAAAAATTTGACTTGTAATTCATATTTCTGCAAACATGCCAGTCAACTAAGTGAGTTGAGTTAAAATAATTAACTTATTTAGACCATATTCCCTTTAGTATTCAACTTTACAAATTGTAATGCAAATTTAATAACTTTTATAACCTTAGGGGATTACTTTGTTTCACTGTCAGTCAATATTTATATTACATGCATACAACTACCAACTCTATATTCTTACAGATTATGTAATACTTTCTCCACACTATCATGTTAATTCCCCAATATTATTAAACAAAAGAACCCAACTCCACTGAATGCTAGGAAATGTGATTTTCCATAAAATAGTACTTTACACCTTGCAACTCCAACACCCTGTGAGGTTCACAAGTGTCATTTAGTCCTCTATCCTCTTTCTAGCTCCACAGGGTACAATAACATCCATTCCGGCTGTAGAAGTGAATAAGATGGAAAGTTAGCAAAATTTCAACCTTGGCAAATCCCCATAGTACCAGCCCACCAGACACACCTTCCAGGATCTGCAGATCTCGGCTATCCCTTTACTTATCAAAATCCAATAAACACAGTATTTTTATGCAGGCCAAGGGGCAAATGCCTGATTATCCCTGCTATAATCTGACCTACTCTTCAGTGCCTGTGGGGCTAGGAAATGAATTCCTCTACTCCCATAAACCTTCAGATTTCCCTCTATAGGTTTATGACAACCTAGCTTCCAACCTGCAGAGAATCAAGATAAGTATGAAGGAGCTGTGTGTATCTGTTAGTATTCTAAGATGGAGTCTGGTTTTTTTTATAATACAGAAAATGGAATTGTAATATAATATTTTCTTTTCCTAGTTTTTTTTTTATGTACTCAATAGGTAAATTAAATTGTTCTTTATTTGAATATGGAACTTGGAAGTGAGAAAATGAACATGTCTCTAATATTCCTAATTTTTTTAGTCGATCCCGGTACCAGGAACAGCTCACTTCTGTCTGCATTTTACCCCCACTGGATAGACGTTCCTTTTTATTACACTGAATTCTGGTAAACCTAGGCACATCTTTTATTAGTTTGAGAAATAACACAATATTTCATGAAGAAATTTTTTTAACAGTCAGGTCTGCTACAAGGTTTTTGAGAAGGAAATTTGTATTTAAACTACATAGGTAAAAGGATAGAAGATTAGAACAATTACCCAGTCATTTTAGTGGTGGGGGTGAGAAAGGTCCTTATACCTTGTATAAGATGTCCTGGGGCGGCTAGGTGGTAGAAGGGTAATAGAGAATCCAGAAGACTGATCTTCCTGACTTCAAATCTGGCCTCAAATACTTACTAGCTGTGTGACCCTGGGCAGGTCACTTAATCTTGTCTGCCTCAGTTTCTTCATTTGTAAAATGAGCTGTAGAAGGAAATGGCAAAAACCACTCCAGGATCTTTGACAAGAAAACTCCAAAATGGGAAGAGTCAGACAAAACTGAAAGAACTGAACAACAAAAATAACAACCAGATGTCCTAAATCTTCTAGATTGAGTTAGTACTATGTAGCTAATTCTACCTTAACTAAATACTTGTGAGGCAGTTGCTGAGGTTCCTATTTCTCCTGGCCTGAATTATATTGTTCACTTACCTAGTTAACTCTGTAGGGTGATAGCTCCTGATTTAGCACACTGGATGAACAACATTTGTTTGTCTTTAATCCTCATTTGATATTTTTCTTAAAGCTTATAGATTCCTTTCCTCAGTGAGTATGTATTCTCTTTGTCTTCTGGAGCTGTACTTAATTTGTGCCCAATCATTACTATTGTCATAATAGTAACAGCTAGCATTTTTATAGTGCTATAAAGTTTGCAAAGCGCTATACACATATGACAATAGCAGCATAGTGATTACTATGTTTTAGGTACTGTACTAAGTGCTTTACAATTATTATCTCATATAATCTTCACAACAATCCTGGGAGATAGCTGCTATTACTATCCAGATGAAAAAATTGAACCTCAGAAATACTTAAAGGATCACATAGTTAGTGTCTGAGGCAGAAATTGAACTCATATTTTCCTGATCCCAAATCTGACGCTCTTATTCATTATACCATATAGTTGCCTTGGGTTTACAAAGAACTTTACAAATGTTATCTCATTTATTCTTATGACAGCTCTAGAGGTAGGTGCCATTGTTAGCAAATAATGCTATAATTTCATTAAGTTTTTAATTAATAATCTATTTATGAGCTTGATTTATTTTCTAAGGTGACTGCAACTATATTTATAGACTTGATTTCCTAGTTCATCTACATACATACATACATACATACATATATATATATACACACAAACATATGCATGTATAAGTACATATAAACATGTACATATAAACATATAAATAAGTATAAACATATAAACAATTTTTATATTTACCTTCAATCAAGCCCATAAGTATAGCTGTATTCACCATGTAAAAGATATTCCCAAATTCTAAAAGTAACATGGAGGGCTATACTGGGGAGAAAATCACTGGACATTCAGAAAATCTAGGTTCTCCTTCCTGATCTGCTACTGAATTTCTGTGCAATCTTGGGCGAGTCATAACCCATCTGGCTTTCTGTTTCATCATCTAGAAAATGAACAGGTTGGACAAGATTACCTAAAGCTCTAAGATTCCATAAATTTTCATTTACAAACACACATTTCTTTATGTCTGGAGAGCTTTTCCCACTAACAGGACTAACACTTTCTTTGTTTTTAATGTGTTGCTAATTGCTCATATCCACCAAAGGCCTCTTCCTTACCCTTTGAAGCAATCCTCAACTATCTTCCCTCTTTAGACACTGTAGTGATCTATGACCTGAAATTATACAACATCAGTGGAAAATAATATTTTTAAAATGGGTCTTTAGGGGTAACTAAGTGGCACATTAAATAGAGCACCAGGAGTGAAGTCAGGAAGACTCATTTTCATGAGTTCAAATCTGGCCTCAGACATGTACTAGCTGTGTGATCCTGGGCAAGTCACTTAACTTTGTTTGCCTCAGTTCCCCCACCTGTAAAATGAGCTGGAGAAGGAAATGGCAAACCATTCCAGTATCTTGTCTCTTACTTAATATGTGTTTTGGAAGTTACACAAAAGTGATTTGGGTTTGTTTTGTTACTTTGATATATTTTGTGAATGAGTTTTAGCCAACTAATACATTCTGTATTTTTGGACTCCTAATATACAATGAATCCAGTTACACAGTACAGATCATTCTTAATATGTATTCAGAGCATATTTATAAGAGCTCCTTTGGAGCTATTATCCACGTATATAATGAATGTGTATTAACTGGAAAATAGATTTGCATATTATGAGTTCATCATATTGAATGCATAGTAAAATCTTTATAAAATATAGTTGTGATACTCAGGTACTGTTAATTTAAATTCCTTACTTAAAGTTTTGCCATTTGTTAAGGACTCTTCTTCAAATTTCTCCAAATACAATTAGTGGTAAACATTCATTTGTATAGACCTAGTGCTACATTATTGTCAACTACTTTTTATTTTGAACTAGGCCTTGCCTTTTAGCAACCAAAATAGCAACACCTATTTAGAATTAGTGAATTCTGTTGAGATTATCTATCATGTTTCTTTTGGAAGTGTTTCTTTTCATTACACTAACTTTTAAAAGGCCCTTTTAAAAATGTGAAGGTTCTGATAACCTTTTGCTAAATAACAAGTTCACTAATTTGGAAATGAAATTGAAACTATTGCTGTTTCACTTATAAATGATTCTCATAGTTAGCAAGTAGTTGGCAACTACTGGTATGATTCTCTGGTTTTAAAAATACTCAGGAAAATACCTCTCTATGAGATCTCCTAGTACCCCAAATCTTTAGCTTTCTGAGGAATCTGCTAGAATTCTGTGGTGTACAACTAGCATTGCTGGGCAGCTGGAAACAAGAAAGAACATGCATTTCTGGATGATTTTGAACACCCCTGTGGTGTTATAAGGCCACAGGCCGAAGTCTGAGTGACTTGAAGCAGTAAGGAAATGAAATAATTCTCTTGAACTACAAAGCTTGTTATATCTCATTGCTACTCTGAAATGAAATTTCAATGTAGTACAAAAGGAAACAGTCAGATTTCCGCATTCAAGGAGGCATTATTAACATGAGTATGGTGGCTCAGATGTCACTGGAGTCAGAAGGCTCCAATTGTGTGCAGTGTTCTAAAGTTATTTCCCAGTTGAGACACTATTGCTTCAGAGACACTGTTCAGTAGTAAACTCATATGATTAATACAGAATGTCAAACGTCACATGTTTATAACCGCATAAGTAAATAGAATAATGTGCCGAGGGTAAAATGAAGCTGTCACAACGCCCAAAGTGAGATAAACCTTCTCAGTTGCCTTTTGCTGGGACCCAGGTCAGCACAGTGACCAGATTACTTTCATTAGGGTATCAGTAACAGACTGACAATCTAGGGAATCGTTTAACTGAATATAAAATCAAGGAATAAGTCAGGAATGTTTTAGCGCTTTCACTTTCTGAAACAACTACCGCTACAGCAGCCATATGGGTCCTACTAATTTACTGTACTCATATTTTTAATAAGCTATTCATTGGAAATCCTTTAAAACTGCTGTATCTAAGTGCAATTTCATTGAGTGTCATTTAGTCAAAACTTCATATATCTGATTCTATTAGAATTGCCATAGCAATAATACACATGCCAATAATAAAATTGAATAGTAAAGATGAAAAACTTTTTTTTAAAGACTAAGGCAATACGGTCATGGTATAACAGGAGTAACACAGGACTAAGTGCAAGTTGGGAGACCCTAATTCTTATTTCAACTTTATCCCTAACTAGCTGTATGATCTTAGAGAACCAATGCATCTAACTCTAGTAGAAAGTTAAATACTATATATATTTTTTGGTCTGGATCTATGATTTCTTTGGTGATTTCAACCCCTATCGTTGAAACTCCCCCCACTTTACAGACATTTAGATCTATAACTCCCTTGTAATTTATTATAATCTTAGAGAGTTATCGGGAGTATTGAAAAATGATTTACCCATGATTCAAGCGTCAGAGCAGGATTATGAACCCAGGCCTTCTTGACTTTAAGGCAAGCTCTCTATCCCTTATGCCACAGAGTTACAAATTCTATATTGGAGCTTCTAAATACTGTTTACTTGGATTTACATAATTTTTAGTTCAAATAGAAAAAGTAAAACAAAAACAAAAAGAGAATAATAGATCTAGACCTGGAAGGAACCTTAGAGGCCATCCCGTCTAACCCTTTTCTTTTATAGTTGAAGAAACTGAGGCTATGAGAGGGCAAGTGACATGGCCGCACTAAATATCAGAAGTAAAATTTGAACTGGGGGGCAGCTAAGTGGTGCGGTGAATAGAGCGCCAGCCCTGGAGTCAGTAGGACCTGAGTTCAAATCCTCAAAGCCTCAGACACTTAACACAAAGCTAGCCATGTGACCTTGAGCAAGTCACTTAACCCCAATTGCCCTGCCTTCTCCCCTCCAAAAAAAAAGCAAAAAAAAAAAATTTGAACCAGGATCCTCTAACGCTAGAACCTAGAACCACTACTCTTTCTAGCATTCCTCATTGCTGATAGCATCCAATTCACTAACTATAAACTTCATGAAGGCTTAGCTAAACTTTGCACTTCCTGTAATGCCTACCATGGTGCTCCATATAGAGAGGGCCCTTAGTAAATGTCTGGTAAATTAATGAATTCTGGCAGATAGAATTATCATTCTTGAAAGAATAGTTAAAAAAAAATGCAACAGAAATGACCCAAATTTGGGTTGAGAATAAATAAAACTCATTTAGAATATAAGCGTCTCAAGGACAGAGGCTACATATTGTCTACCTTTACGTAATTCTTTTGTATCACCTACAGTCTAGCACAATATTAAGTCTAGGCTTCTCAAATTCATAATGTCCAAAACTTTGTTCATTATTTTTCCCATAAAGCCACCCTTCCTCTAACTTCCTTGCTCTGTCAAGGTTACCATCGTTCTTCTAGTCACACAGTTCCACAACCTCAGGGGTCATACTCTCTCACTGACTCAGCCATGTGGAATCAGTTGTCAAGTCTTATGGGTTCTGCCTCTACAAGAAATCTCATATCTGCTTCCTGTCAAAGCATCTTATTTCCTGGACAATTGTAATAGCTTCCTAAATGGTCTCTACTAGGGGCAGCTAGGTGGTGCAGTGAATAGAGCACCAGCCCTGGAATCAGGAGCACCTGAGTTCAAATCTGAACTCAGACACTTAACACAAAAACTAGCTGTGTGACCTTGCACAAGTCACTTAACCCAAATTGCTCTCCAAAAAGCAAAAAATAAATTAAAAAAAAATAAATGGGCTCTACAGCCAACTTTTTCACCTTGCCAAATAGCATCTTAGAGTAGAAAAAGCAATGAAAAGATTTAGAATTGATTCTTAATCTGGATTTGAACATTAGCTTTGGCACTATCTGTTTTCAGTAAAGTACAGGTTAATGTTTAGCAACTAGTTTTCTGGAAAAACATGTACATATCACACTTTGAAGTTTAATCTTCACTAACAATAATAACAACAATAGCTCATATTTATCATATCCACTTACTCTATGCCGGTTACCATGCTAAATGCCTTACAATTATTATCTCATTTGATCCTCATAACAACCTTGAGGGATAGGGGGTATTATTATTTCTGTTTCGGAGATGAGGAAACTGAGGCAAAGAGGTTAAATGACTTGCCCAGGGTCCCATATCTAGTAAATATCTGAGGCAGGATTTGAGCTCAGATCTTCCTGATTCCAGGCCCAGTGCTCTATCCATTGTGGTTGTTTTCTCTACCACTTTCTTAAGTCTAGAAAATCAACAAAAAAATAGATCAAGTTTTAATTTGTAGCATTTGTTGATTTCTGAGGTTTGAATGCTCATGCTGAAATTTTAACAATTGACTCTCACAAGCCAGTAAAATGGTTCCAGATTCACGCTCCTGTGAATGACTTCAGACAATTCACTTTAATCACTTCACCTCAGTTTCTCTTATCTTTAAAATGCTGACAATAACACCTGCACTATCTACCTGACAGGGTTGTTGTTAGAAAAACATTTTTAAATTCAAAAGCATCAAAGAAATATGAACTTCCCTCAATTCTTTACACTTTCTCACCTCCCACATTTAATCAGTTATCAGTTCTGCCCATTGTCTTTCTAACCAGAATCTTGTTGTTTTTTCTTCCACATCTCCAAATGTTTAGGTAGTTATCCAGCAATTATCTAACCTACTTCTTTTGACCACACAGGCTTGATTTTCATATATCTGCAATGACTAGTGGACAGTCCTTATGCTCCAACGATAGCCACAAAATGTCAAGATTCTCAGCAAGTTGAATGGACCTCCTGTGCCAAACTTGCAGGAGGACATGGATGGGATTTTTCCTAGACCCCCTGTTTCTACTCTCATGGTCACTCCCCTTCTAATTAGACTATCTCCATCTAATCTTTGCATTCTACAATCCATTCCCAACACAATGGCCAAATGAATATACCTAAAGCACAAGGATGATCATGCCACTACACTGCTCAAGAAGCTTCAACAACTCCCTATTGTGTCTTTGACAAAATGCAAACTGTTGGTATGTAAAGCTCTTCACAATCTGGATCCAATATATCTTTCCAGGTTAATTATACACACACACACACACACACACACACACACACACACACACACACATATATATATATATTTGCTTTTTGGAGGGGGGAGGGCAGGACAATTGGGGTTAAATGAATTGCACAAGGTCACACAGCTAGTAAGTGTTAAATGTGTGAGGTCAGATTTGAACTCAGGTCCTCCTGACTCCAGGGCTGGTGCTCTATTCACTGTGCCACCTAGCTGCCCCAAGGTTAATGATATATTAAGCCCACTCATGAACTCTCCATTCTAGTTAAATTGGAACTACTAATTCTTTCTTGCAGAAAACACCCCGGCTCCTCTGTCTTGTGCTCAACAGGCTGTCCCACATGCCTTGAATGATCTCTCTCTTCACTTCCACCTTTTAGAAATGCCTTCAAGACTCAGCTCAGCTCATGTTACCTCCTTTATTGTTCAGTCATTTCAGTCGTGTCCAACTCTTCATGATCACATTTGGGGTTTTCTTGGCAAAGATACTGGACTGGTTTGCTATTTCCTTCTCCAGCTCATTTATAGATGAGGAAACAGAGGCAAACAGGGTTAAGTGACTTGCCCAGGGACACTTAGCTAGTAAGTATCTGAGACCAGATTTGAACTCATGAACATGAGTCTTCCTGACTTCAGGCCTGACACTCTAATCACTGCACCACCTGGCTGCCTCCTTTATGAAGTATTTTTTTTTAATTTCCCCAGTTGTTAGTGCTTTCTCTCCCCCATTGTTTCATATTTGTCCTATACCCACCTTGTAGGTTCCTCGTCAGCATGGATATTTCTGGTTTTGTCTTTGTATCACCAACATCTAGCCTTAATAAATGTTTGTTGAATGAACAGCTTATAAGACATAAATGATGCATAAATAAAAGTTCCTCTAAAATGCTTAGGTTGCTCAGAATCCCGGAGAACATCCAAGGGAATTGTAGGAATTGGGACTGTAATATTCTCAATAGCAACTACATTTTCCCCACCCAATAGCCAGAGGCTGTAGCTTGTTCTCATTAATATCATATTCAGCAAATGCCTCTCCTGGCACTGACTCATTCCCAATCTGCTCCAGTCTGAGAGACAATAGAAAGAAAGACCATTGTTCAAGAATGCATATGGTCATTTCTGATATTCTCTCACTTTGCCAAAATCATAGGAATTTGGTTACACTTGAAAAAAAAGTTTTATTTTATAATATAACTTTTCACATGTCACATTTAAAAAGTCAAAGGTGAAAGATTTCTGTTGTTTAGTGCTATATGTTGGTGGTTGAGAATGTGAAGAGGACCTGATTTATTTGTTGTCTATAGTCATTCAGTAATTATCCAAACTTCTACTTCCTTTAACCCACATAGGCTTGATTTCCATATATCTTCCATAACTAGTAGATAGTCCTTGTGTTTCAATAACAGTCATGAAATGTCAAGACTCTCATCAATTTGGGTGGATCTCCTGTGCTGAACTTGTAGGATCACACGGATGGAAGTTGTCCCATATACACAGGCATGAAAACGTTGTGAAAGGAATGTGCACATTGGCGAGATCATAGATCACATAGTATTGGAATACTTGTACAACAGTATGTGAGAGTCATCATCATCATCTAGTGTTTTTAGTTCTTTATGTTTTACTAATTGCTTTACCAATATTACCTTATTTGATCCTCTCAATAATTTTGGATGGTAGGTGCCGTTGTTATCCCCATTTTACAGATAAGAAAACAAAGGCAGACAGAAGTTAAGAAAAATGCCCAGGGTCACAAAGCTAATGTCTTAGGCTATATTTGAATTTGAGTTTCCTTGACTCCAATCCTACTGCCATGGGTAGTCAGCCTTCTTCCTCAAGATAAATTATCATTCAAACATCCACATATACCTTACTATATCTAAAATTCCAATCACAAGTAAGTCCATGAAGGTTCAAAAGGAAAATTATCTTCTTTCTTCTATATCCTTCTCTTTCTTACTCCTTTTCTAAAAAGTCAAGGAAAACTAGAAGAAGATAGCAGAACCAAGAAAGCATTACTCTGAAAGAACATAAGCTTCTATAATGTAATTCTAACCCTAATCAGTGAGAAAATCTAAGGAAATAGGAAGGGGCCAAGAGAGTAGCTCTTGAAAAAAAATGCTAAATTGTAGCTCAGAGCAAGAGGTTCTTTTTGTATGGGATATGGTGAAGACCCCTCATAGAATTTAAGGCTAAACCCCTCATAGAATTTAAGGCTAAACCCCTCAGAATTTAAGGCTAGGCTTTCAATTCAGTTTTGTTTTCTTTTTTTGTGAAAACAAGCTGTTGACCCAGAAGTGTTCCAGGAGCAAACATGGGAACATAGGATGTAAGCACATCTGCATGTTGTGTACTAAATCTGTGGGATCATCATACCTGCTTCTTCTCATAGGACCAGAACCCACAAAATATAGAATGTTACAATTTCCCCGTGATATCGTAAAGGACTACAAGATATTCCAGGAACAAGAACAAGGACACAGGCTGCTTGTTCTGTATTTCACCACTGTTACTGGTAGATTTATTGCATCTAGATTGCACCCTCAAAGATAAGGAGCTGAGAGAAAAGGGGTCAGGGAGGGGGATTGCAATTAGGGATCTATGAAAGTATTTGTCTCTTCTGTGCCTGGTGTGGTCTAACACTGAGAATGTAGTGAATACATTTGGTGTGAGTTGACCTTTCCTCATGAGATTGTAATAAATTCCTTTCTACTTTCTTGGGAAGCCTCTGAGTTTAATTTGGGTAAGGGTCTCTGTTACCCCACGCAATTTTTTTCCTCAGGATATTAAGAGGAGTGATGTTGAATCCTGACTGGGAGGATATTTAGGTACTAAACTATTGGTGATATCAAACTCTTAAATTATAGGTAGCTTTAAAGAAGATTCTAGAGATATATTCAGAATATCTTTATCCTAATTTAGAATGGAGAAAGGGGAAGGGCATTGCCTTTCTGTATTTTTTTCCTTAGGCATCAAATTTTCTGGCTTCGCCAATGTTCCTATCTAATGTAGGCAGTTGACTTTTTGTTATTTGTTTATTTTTTGGAGACTGGATCTCTCTAGAGCCCAAGTTGGAAATGCAGTGCCTACTCATAGGCCAGATAACCACTACTGATTAGCATGTTAAAGCGCCATTCTCTTTTTTTTTTTTAATTTTTAAATTTTTGCTTTTTGGAGGGCAGTTGGGGTTAAGTGACTTGCCCAAGGTCACATGGCTAGTTTTTGTGGTAAGTGTCTGAGGCTGGATCTGAACTCAGGTTCTCCTTACTCCAGGGCCAGTGTTCTATTCACTGCATCACCTAGCCGCCCCTAAAGCTCCATTCTCAACCTTTGTAGTTTTGCCATTCCTTAGATAGCCTTCTGGTGCCACTTCACTCCCAGGACTCATTCTACTGGTGTCTCATTTAGTGTAGCTTAGACCACTGCAGCTCAGATCTCTTGAGCTCTAGATGTTCACCAACCTCAGTATCTCAACACAAATAAGAGGCATGTGATACAATTATAATGTAGTTACTGTAGCTTAAACAAAACAAAACACTGGAACCCTTCCAATTCAAATGCTATAAACCTTTTTTTTTTTTTTTAACAGACCATATATCTAAATTCACTTCAATAACTTGGGTTAGAAGTTGAGTTCCTTTATTTTTCTTATTTTTTAAATAGTTAAAATACAGTTGAGGACCAAATACAGACCAAATACAAAGACAGCTGAGGAACAAACAATGCACAATTTTTTTTGTATGTGAAGAAACCACTAAGAGTTACCTCTCTATCAGGCAAAGCAACCAAGAAATGAGTACACCCATGTATGAATATTCAAGATTGGTAAAGTTGCCTAAGCATAGTAGATAAGCAATACAGCATCTCAGTGGACTTCTATAACACTGAAACCAGGGTCTTTGTCAGTTAAATAAAGCCAGAATCATAGCTTCCAGAAGTAATGTCTTTCTCAGCTGGGACTGATAATTGTGGCCACAGCTCCTCTGGAGCTTTTGGCTCCAGGTGGTGGAATTAATCATTGCATTGTTCTTAGTGATGAATGGTAAAGTTGAGGAACCCATATTCTTTCTCTGGAGGAATTTTCCTTAAAGTATGGTGGCATCCCCATCCCCAACAGTGTGTTGTGAAAATTCAGCAAATTTATGATGACATTTTTCAAAAGTCCAACCTTGGTGCCATTCTATTTCTAAAAATATTTTGCTTTAATTATGATCGTCACAGGTGGTGACTTCTTCATTTGCCTCAACATGACTGGATGACTTTCAGCTTTATTGGACTCATCCCACAGCCTTGTTTCAAAGTCAATTAGGTTCCTAATTTAAGGCCAGATCATTTTGGTCTATCCACTTCAATGAAACTATTTATTATAAACTTAATAAGTTAACATCACTAGAAACCAATTCAATGCCTTTTGCAGCTATTCACTAAGATAAATACTTCAAGCTGAAAAATGTCATAACAACTTCCTCTAACTCCAAATACTTCCTCTAACTCTCAAATGAGGTTAGCCCTGTTCATTCCCATTTATTCTATTCCTTTCCTATAACCATAGTTGGTTCTTCAAACCATTAATCAACAAAGCACTAAATAAGTACTTACTCTGTGTCAGACAGGATTAAACACTAAGAATGTAAAGATAGTTTTTCCCCTCAGGGACCTTACATTCTAACATGGGAGATAAGACAACATATACAAAACTTCTGGCTACCTACATTCCAGCCATTCTTCTCATTTCTATCCCTTCAGAATCTTGGGCTCTGGGACTCTAGTTTCTGAAAGATGAACTTCTGTCTGTGTGAGATGAAAGAGTTCAGAGTCTGAATCTAAGGTCAGAAAAGGTCTTTATTCTTTCTCATGAAAAGGGACTCTACCCCCTGTCGCCCAACATGGCATCTAAAAGGAGAGAGTGAGAGGTAGAAGGCAGCCCATGATTATATAATCTTCTAATGCAGAAATCCAATCCCCCCAACGGGCCTTCACTCTTATTGGTAGGGGGTGCTGTCCTAAGCATGAGAATTTCTCTGAGACAAAGGACCCAGAAACATGTGGGTGTCCAATGAAAGCAGTCTTAACCTTATTTGGCATATCTTCTGCTGAGCTGGCTCTGGGGGAGGGTCTCCATTGCTCTAAGCCCCAGATTGCTTGAAGGTCAGGTGACCTAACCCTAGGCCTAGTGAATATTGAAGCCATTCTATATTGGATTTTTCAGAATGGGGAAACTTCACTATAAATTATCCCTCACAAATCCCCACTTTTTCTTTTTATACCTTTTGAAGTTTCCCCCAATTTTCTTAATTCTAATTACCCTTGCAGCCCTCATTGCATTGACAATATACAAGGAGGTAGTCCCCTTTATGAGTACAGATATAGAGATTCAAAAGAAAACAATAACAATTGTCTTTTCAAAGTCCAAAAGTCTCT
>CM053585.1:448372364-448391680 GCA_028646515.1 Pseudochirops corinnae | reverse complement strand
TCCTGCCCTACCAGAAAGTCAGAGGGACGAGGGGGAGGACATAGGAGAGAGCAGATTGGGAAGGGGTTATACAGTGGGACGGCTGTTTTGAGGTGTTGGGTAGGGGAAAGATGGGGAGAAAATTTGTAACTCAAAATCTCATGGAAATGAATGTTGTAAACAAGAAAATAAATAATTTTTTTTAAAAAAGGACAAATAAGGATTTGTTCTGTGAAGTTTGTATTCAATCAAAGGACCATACTTGAGGACCCAGAGGGCCACATGTGGCCTGAAGGATGCAAGTTTACCACACTGGACTAGATGGTTCCTGAATTTACTAATGACCTTATAAGTACACTTTTATTCTACTTAGAATGTATGGAAAATTACTTTTTTGCATGTAATTGTACTTACATAAATATAACACAACTAACATTTCACAATCTAGTTGATGCCAGTAATATCTGCTTGATTTTGTCTGTGTACCACATAAACATCCAATTAAATAGTAAAACTGGCCAATCCGATTTTTTCCCTTCTATATGACATTTCATATATGTAGGATCATAGCTCTAGCAGTAGTGGAGATAAAGTTCATCTACCCCAACTTCCTTATTTTATAGATAAGTAAACTGAAGCCCAGAGATGCTGTAATTTGTCCACAGTCTCATAGGTTATAGTAGTTCAATTGTTCAGTTGTGTCGGACTCTGTGACATGGTGGAACGGAACGGGTTTTCTTGGCAAAGATACTGGAGTTGTTTGCCATTCCCTTGTCCAGTGAATTAAGGCAATCAGAGTTAAGTGACTTGCCCTGGGTCATATGGCTACTAAGTGTCTGAGACTGGATTTGAACTCAGGTCTTCCTGACTCCAGGCCCGGTGTTCCATCCACTGAGTCATCTAGACAGAATTTGAACGTAACTCATCTCTGACTCTAAAACTAGTAACACTGTCCACTTTACTACATACCCCCAATATACTCCCACTATGCATCATCATACATGTATTCTGTTTGATCAATAAAACCCTAACGATTTACCAGAAATTTCATTTTTCATACAGATCTTTTAACTTCATTGAGATTACAGCCATTGACTAATAATGTTATTGGCTAAAAAGAAGGGTTTGGAGTTATTTCTTTGCTTTCCAGTATGAAGGTCATATTTAGGCCTATGGTAGTTGGCTCTAGCCAATTTGTTTCTTTTAGTTTTATTTTTTATTGGTTTATAAAGACAGGAAAATGAAACAAAAGGAAAAGGAAGTTTACACTTATATTTTAAGTTACAGTTTATATGAGCATCTAACATGAGTGTTTTATTTAATTCTGCAGGTTGCTACCTTTCTTGTTTCCTGAAATATAATACCCATTAATCCATGTTTGCAGACACCTTGAAATATTTATTGAATAATACAATACAGATTCTAAAATGTAATCTTCTTTTATGAATACTGGCACAATCTAACCCAGCTCTGTAGAAGATTTAAGAAAAATGGCAGGGCAAGATCAGACACTGTTTACATCTCACCTCCAGCAAGATATAACTTTACTCTTGGCTGACCTTTAAGCAAAGGCAATGGTTATGTAACAGAGTAAGCTAAAAACTAAACAGGAAAAGACAGGAAAAGGGGCACATAGCCCAGAATGAACTGCATACTTGCAGTATTTGTTAAATTTTGATTTTTATCACGCTTCTCAAAAGGACACTGAAGTTTTCTATAACTGAAAATTTAACATTTTATCTTTCATATTTGAAGCTTTAAATGTAAATATGTCATTACTTAATTAAAGTAATTTATGAGGTCATATGACATTCATAGAATAGGCTGTTCATTTCACAGGGTCTTAGTGTTCATCTGCTCACCACTCTCCTTCACAGCTGGTGACCATCAGTAGAAAACAAGATCCAGCCTTGATAAAGTTCTACAAACAAATTAAATGAATCATTCCCTGCAGTTAAGTCAAAGAGTCACAAAACCATAGAATTGGAAGGGGACTTGTAGTCCATGAACCACATCCCTAACCTAAGTCAAGAATTTCCTTTACAACCAATACAAGGTCATTCATCCTTCCTCTCCAGTGATGGGAAATTCACTACCTAATAAACAAAGCTCATTCTAATTTTAGAATTGCTAGAAAATTCCTATAGTCCTTATGCTGAACCACAATCTTCCCTTTCCCCTTTTTTCATATTTATATTGTGCCTCATTGCTTACAAATTGCTTTCTTCCCAACAACCAGGTGAAATAGGTATTACAATTATCCCCATTTCACAGATGAGGAAACTAAGGCTAAGAGAATTTAAGGGTCTTATAAATATAAACTACTGGAATCTGACCTTGAATCAGGTCTTCTGACTGTAAAAAGATTGTGTTTTTGTTGTTATAGTTGTTGTTAGGAACTCTAGCTTCATTTGTATAGTGATCTTCAGGTGAGGAAACTCCTATTATGCCTCTCTTTTAATTTCATCCATTGTCCTAATGCTTCCTTCTTGGTCCAAGTAGAATAAATCTATCTGCCTTCCACGTTTTAACCCTTCAGATAGTTGAAAAATAATAATCATGTTGCCTTCTGCATCTTCTCTTCTTCAGGCTAAACATTCAGTTTCTAGAATAGATCGTTTTATGGCAGTCATCTTGGTCACCTTTCCATGTGCTCAAGATTGTGAATGTTGCGATCATCCCTGAATACAATACTCCAGACACGGTAATGGATCAGTGCAATAGGACCCTTCCCTTTCTGGTTTGGGAGACTACTTTTATTAATGTAATCTGATCTTATGCTTGAGAGGCTACATGGTATAGTCTTAGAGTCAGGAAAACATGGTTTATGTTTTGCCTCTGATACATACTAGCTCTGTGTCCATGGGCTCACATTGTGCAATAAATTATGGACAAGATCACAGTAACCATCAGTGGAGGGAACTCCCACACTAAGACTTTCCTGTACTGATGTAATCATAGATCTAAAGCAGAGGTCATTAACTTTTCTGTGTTATGGATCCCTTTAGCAGTATAACGAAGCCTATGAATTCCTTCTCAGGTTCATGTATTTAAATGCATAAAGCAAAATATAGGATTGCAAAGAAAAACAATTATGTTAAAGTAAAAAAAAAAAGTGTGTGTAGTGTGTGTGTGTGTGTGTGTCTATAAGTTTTCCCAATTAAGTTCATAAACCATCTGAAATCTATCCATGTACCCCAGGGTAAGAATCCTAGTCTACACTCACTGCCCCCTCCCCATACATATTCCACCCCTTTAAAAACAATTTTTACTAATTGTAATTGTTTCATTTTTTTCTTTTGTCTACCACATTGCAAAGTTGGCTATTATTGGTTTGCAGTTACCTAAAACATTTGTCTGCTTTTAAATGTGATACTGTTTTGTCACCTTTTGTGCAATTGAGATTTTAAACATAAGTGCAGGATTTGTCATTCATCCCTATTAAATTTCATTTTATTAGATACCTCTACTGAAGTCCTCCTCAGCTTTATTATTGGGGCATAGAGAAAGCTCTGGATTCTTTAAGTCTAAGAGAGAGGAAGGCAAACTCTGGCAAGTTCTACAAAGCTGGAAAGGCTTTTTGACTCAGAAATAAACAGGGTGTCCCCAAGATCTTAGTGCAATCTTAAGTTTTTAATAGCCAAAAATTGTACTGAGACTTTTGGGATATCCTATATTACACGTATCTAATCTTTGAACCAGCCTGGCTAACTTCAGAAAGTCATCCACCAGTTAATAAAGACTTTCAGATGCAACTACCTATGAAAACTGTTAAGAGAGACAGAGGGAGTTGGAGAAAGAGCGAGAGAGAGAAACAGAGAGAGAGAGAGAGCTTTTATTAAGCACTTAATGTGTACCAGGCACTTTTCTAAGCTCTGGACACACAAATTAAACCTAGCAAAATAGTCCCCGCCCTCAAATAGCTTACATTCCAGCAGGGAAAGACAACACATGTGAGGGACTTTAGAGAGGGGGATACATAACTGCTGACATGACTGAAGATGTGGAAGTGCTGTGAAGTCTTGTAAGCCTGCAAGATAATGATAAAACTCACCTATAAAATCCCATGACTTTAGAAATTAAAGGGGACGCAGGGCCTATATTTACACCACATTTATGGTGTTGCCTTATACCAGCACCATACCCCACTTATTTTGTGAAACAAGACTTTTTCACATATTTGCAACTAGTTTTATAAAACTTTGATTACACTACTACGAAAGCAATGTAAACTTACTGAGGAAATAAAGAAGACAAAATAATATGGCTCATAGTGAAGTAAGAGGACATGAAAACGGTTATTCCAAAATCTATGTTCATAATGGATGATTAGGCTACATAAAAATAGAGACTTTGCTTTTCCTTCCATGATTTCAATTTTTTTTTGAAAAAAAGCGAAAAAAAATGCCTCACTTAAAGGAAATAAGCCTTCAATTCACTAAACTGTTTTAAATGCCTACTATGTATAAGACAAGTGCTAGGCACTGATGATACATAGGTTAAAAAAAATTGATAGTTTTCATCCTCCAGGAGTTTAAAAATCTAAGCAGGAAAGACAAAGATAATTGCAAATAATTATGCTAGACCTTAGAGTGTTACTGGAGCAAAAAAGAGGTCTAGATAAGAAAATGGGAAGGGGATTACTTTGTCATTTGTGTTTTGGCATGACTTCTTGAAGGAGCTGATATTGAACTGGGCATTGAAGGAAGAGAAAGGTTTCCACACACACATTTGCAGGAAGTATGTTTCAGATAATGAGCAACATCAGCAAGACCCTACACAAACGCTCAGAAATGGAAGGGTGCTGGAACTGTGTTAGAGAGTACCTAGCAGTTCAATTTCATTTAAATTTAGATTAGATGAAGTGGAATAGTATGAAACCAACCTGGAAAGGTAAGTAGAATGAAAACAATTTGTGCAGTCCTTACATACCTAAAGAGTTTATAATCTATGTGAGGCATCCCAAAAGTCTTAATGTCATGTTAAGATTTCATAGCTCTGGCAGTTTAAAATTGTAATAAGATTTTTGGGACAGTCTGCACTATAGGCAATAGGGAACCATTCAAAGTTTTTGTACAGGGAAGTGACATGGTAAAATCTGTGCATTAGAATGTTTATTTTGACATTTGCATGAAGTTAGATCATAGGAATGCAAGGATGGGAAGACAAGGAGAAGAGTTAGGATTTTTCAATTGCCCAAGTGACATAAGTAGTACCATTGAACATAAACTCCTTTGAGAATTGACCTTGTTTCATCTTTTATCTTATTAAAAGAGAGGTTAATAGAAAGGGCTTAAGAAATAAAAAAAACAAAGAAAAATAGAAATCAATGAGATGTGAATACATCTAAGTCCTGTACAGTACAAATACGGCATCTTCCAAAGTGGTTGTGTAAATTCAGATTTGCATGTGCATTTCCATTGTCTTGGAACCAATGGCAATATTTTGCATAATTATAATTTCAAATAGTGTGAATTTAAATTCATGAGACAACTTAAGAGGAATCCAGTGGTTGCACTGATCAGGACCTAGCTGTAAAAATAGAAAAACATCCTGATGTCAGTAATCAATCTTATTATGCTGAAGCCCCACTGGCCAGTTAGGTTTTTCTAAAAAAAAAATCTTGGTAAGAAACTTGGTCTTAGTAATAAATACTTGCCTTTATTTAAATACCAGGTGGCATTGACAGCCACTCATCTAATTGGGATCAGTTCTGAGGATCTGGGTACTGGGGTGTCCAATATTTATGTTGGCACCTTGACTTAACCTTGGCTGCTGAGAAATAGAGTAAGTACTGAGTTATCTATGGCTCTCAGGAAATAAGCAATCTTTTGTTCCTCTGTTCGTCCTCTCCCTGGCAGAGTTTACTCTCAAAGGGTGTGTACATTTGTGTATTTACCCAATTAGATTTTATCTGGAACTTACCATACTTCAATGACCCCTGTCCCTATGACCATGACATAAGAGAGTGGGCTTGCCACATGTTGTTTTTACTCAGTGTAGCATCAGTAAACAAATGAATACAAATCGGTGTTCGTTGTTCAGTCGTATCCAATTTTTTGTGACCCCATTTAGATTTTTCTTGGCAGAGATACTAAAGTGGTTTGCCATTTCTTTTTCCAGATGAAGAAACTGAGACAAACAGGGTTAAGTGACTTGCCCAAGGTCACACAGCTAGTAAGTATCTGAGGCCTGATTTGAATTCAGAAAGATGAGTCTTCCTGACTCCAGGTCCAGCACTCCATCCACTGAGCCACCTAGCTACTCCAGATTGGCTATTTACCCACAGTTTTCAGTCTGTCCCAGGAGTTCTAAGAGATTTAGTTTGAATCTGTTTAATTTCCCACTACCTCTCCCCTTTGAGTGGGCACAGGAATTGATTCATGTCTCATAAGGCTGGTCTTTAGGTGAAGAGGCAGAACTTTGAAAGAAACTCTGAACCTGAGACTCATGAGAAATAGAATGAGGATACAGGAATACTCAGGAGAAGACTGAAGTTCCAATGGTAGATGATGTTCTTGGTCTTGACTGTCTTGTTCTGGCAGGGAACTCCAATCTTATCTGCCCTCTTACTCCAGCCTGGAGCATATTACCTCACTAATGAAATGGAACTTCTTCTCTCATTTCTTGTTATAGCTAGGTAGAAAAGGGGCCCATAGAGTGAGAGGTAAACCATATGTATACATGATAATGGTAGCTTGTTGGTATTTTTTTTTTTAAGTTATAGCTAGCTATTTCTCTTGAGGTTCATTATGGAAATAAACATAATTTACTGAGCATTTTATTTGTCAATTTTCTAGTTATTAAAAAAAAAAAAGAAAACATTGGCATCTGAGATTAAAGTCTGACAATGGATCCTGAAATCCAGCTGAGAAGCCTCTGAAATTCTCGAGGTAACGTGTTTAGTGTACAGTATTTCCTGCTGTCCAAGTTAAAGGTTCTTTGTTGGAGGTCAGTTGAAAAAGTAGGGAGTTGGAGGATACTATTTGAAATATTTACAACAAATGTTTTGAGAAAGACAAATATTATTTAAAGGAACAAAATGTTTCCAACCAAATCCTTCATCAAACCATGTTTTATTGATAGAATTCTTTTTTAGCATTTCAGGACACATAATAAATCCAGTTTCCAGAGTAGGATTATTTTTTTTTCTGGCATAATTTGAATGCTTTCTCTAGTCTTATTTTAAATGACTAAAATGAAAGATTTTTCACAACTTCCTTTACAAAGTATTCCATGGTTCAATAATTTGAATATAGGAAATTTGCTCACAGACTATGAAGAGAAGTTGTTTTTTTTAAAAAAAAAAAAAACATTACTGCAAGAGTGCATTTTCTGTTCAATACCTGCCCTGAATTTCACATAGATCCTCTATATATTAGATAGTAAATAGGTTCCTTAATACAAGGATTCCTGCTGTTATAGTCCCGCAAATTTACTAATAGTTGAAGTAGAACAAAATGATGGAAATTGTTGGGCTGGATAATTCAAGACTAAAAAGGAGTTGAGAGAACATGAATTGGAGCTGTTTGGGGAACTACCTAGAAAAACTGTGCAAAGATCAAACTTTGTTCACCATGAACTTAGAACAATAAGCAGGATATGTGTTACAAGTTATTCAAAGAATTACTCTGGCTTAACAACCAAATTTAGGATGTAAGAGCAATACTCGCTATTTAGGGGAAGTCATTTCTGAAATCAGATTGGTCTAGGGTGTTAAGTAGAGGTGTGGCAATATTGGCACATAGGAGCCAATTGTTAAAATTTTCATGTGAGATTTATACACCTTGGAAATCAGCAAATGATACATACCAGTACCTGAATGGTTGTTTTGCTGATTGTCAGATTTAAGAAGGGGTAGAAAATTTTAAAAACGCAAATTCAACTTCAAGATGTGTCAAGCATACCATCTCCTCAGAGCCTAGGGTTAAATATTTGCTAGCATACTACTATGCTGAAGTTTGAGACAGTTTCCTGGTCAGCTAGAAAATAAAAAAGCAAGTCGTTTTATGTCACTCAGTCTCAGTTTCTTTATCTACAAAATGGGAATAATAATACCTTTGCATACTTTACAGAGTTGTTATTCATTTCAGGCAATAAAATATTTGTCATGATGCTCTACAAATTTTTAAGTGCTGTATAAAATATCAGTTCTTATGAAGAAAGTGTTTGAAAGGATTCTTTTTAAATGTCTACTCTCTAGACACAAAGAATCAATGCCCTTTAATTTGGCTCCACCATACAGGTCACCATACCTCAAGTACTTTGCTGACTGGACACATTTCAGTATGGGAACAAGAGGGGTTGTGTCTACCCAAACAAGACTGTGTCCTTGCTGAGCACATTTTCCATACTATGGCTAGATAAACTTCTTTTTCTTTACTGTTAGAGGACCTAGAGGTATGCCACTTTGTTCTGATCGTGAACCTCAACCACCAGAATGGTATGTCAGATCTTGTCTAAAACATGGAGGGGAAGTGTTAGGACAGTAAAAGAAAATTTTTTAATATTTCTAAGTCTCTTTTCCAAGTATGATTGAGCAAAACTTAAAAAGTTAATGTATGGGATTGGACAATCTCCAGAAAAATACCTATTTATCCAAATACTTTCTGAAATATCTTTGGAAATATACTCTGTAATCCTGCCATGCAAATCAGCTCATAAGCATAGTTATAAACTATGAAAGAAATCTACCTAAAATCTAAGATAGAGTCCACTGTGTGAGACTAAGGATCTATGAATAATAGATAATTCAGTTTTAGAGGGAGAAGAGGCCTAAGAGAACAAATAGATAATATTTATAAAGCTCTTAGCATAGTACCTGAAACAGAAATGTTTAATAAATGCCTTTTCTCCACTTATTCCCATCTAGTCCTAGAGTATCACAAGACTCAAATGAGATAATGAATATAAAGCACTTTGAAAATTTCAAAATACTTATATAAGTGTCAGTTATTAATATCATCATTGTCATCATAATTATTATTATCAGCCTGAAGTTCCAGGCCTGCAGTCTGGTAGCATCTTCATTCCTTGAGCCTCCTGCCGCGCTCCTGCTGAATTTAAGCAGTGTTTATAGAGTAGAGGAGTGTGCTGGCAAAAGTTTAACAAGTGGTCTGGGGTGGGAGTAGGAGAGTGTGTACCTTTAAATTTAATCTGCATTAATAACATTTTCTTAAGTCTAGACAGTCAACAAAACAATAATTTGTAATGATTGGGGATTTCTGAGATGTAAATGCACTGAAGATTTGACAAACCAGTTAGACCTGACTCTAGCATACTGCGGATCCAGTACAGCAGAAGTCCATGAGGGTGGAATAACTTGTAAAAGGCCACAACACTGAGAATTAGATATGTATGGAATACTCAAATCACAACACAGGACTTGAACTTCTGTAGGTGTTTGATACTCACTACTATCTGGTGGATATTTACCATTAAAGATGGGGTGGAGATGAGTGAAGGGAAGGCAGAATCAATGATGCATGGTAGATCTAGATCCAGACTTGGAATCCCATCTTTCAACCTACTATGTTTGTGATCAAAAGCAAGTCGTTTTATGTCACTCAGTCTCAGTTTCTTTATCTACAAAATGGGAATAATAATACCTTTGCATACTTTACAGAGTTATTCGTTTCAGGCAATAAAATATTTGTCATGATGCTCTACAAATTTTTAAGTGCTGTATAAAATATCAGTTCTTATGAAGAAAGTGTTTGAAAGGATTCTTTTTAAATGTCTACTCTCTAGTTATTATTTTTCAAGTAATTTGTAAGCTTCACCTGAATTCTTGAGGCTCACACTCCAGTGAAGCTGGCATGCAAACATCTCATCTCCATTCCATAAGCCCTCATTAGTGGCATGGAACTATGAAGTTCTATGAAGTTTCATGGAACATGGAGTCAGGAAGACCTGGTTTTAAATCTTATACCATACATTCATTAGTTGTACCTTGGACAAGTCGGTTAACTTGCTGAAGACTCGGTTTCCTCATCTATAAAATGGGGATAATAATAACACCTATGTCACAAGCTCATTGTGAGTCTCAAATGAGATAATATACATAAAACTTTGAAAACCTTAAAGGGCTATATAAATTTTAGTTCAATGTGTGGGTCATATTCCCCTCCGTCTGTCCTCCTGAATCTTCTTTCCAAGCTAGGATCATGTTTTTCAGGCTTCTAGAAATGATGGGACACACCCCTCTGATTATATCCTTGAATATAACTATTTGGAAAGAGTTACTTTTCCTTTTTTTCAAATTAGAAACTTGGATTTTTTTCCTAACTAGCCCAAACAAGAATATCATTTAAATGGGAGTTTATAGTTCATCAGTAAATTGTGTAGAAACTGATTTTTTCATATAATTTTAAGTCAAGCACTCTATGTAAAGAAACAAGCAGAAATAATACCTATTCTACTTACTTCCTTTGGGGTGTGTGTGTGTGTGTGTGTGTGTGTGTGTGTGGTATTAAGTCAGAGATGGTACAGAAAGGAGCTTTGAAGAGCTTAAAGTGTCATGTAGATGTAAGGTATTATTATTTCAGTATAATACCCTAGATAAATAGTCCAAAACCAGACTAATTAGAATATTGAGAGAAAGCTTGGGGGTGGAGTAGGGAGGTTAGGGGACAGATGATTGCTTTTTCAAGTTAAGTGAAGGCAAAACCTGTAATTTTTCTTTCCAGTGCTTGGAGAGCTGCACTGAAGTGCTGGATTTACAGTTAGGGGATCTTAGTAAAATCCTGGCTCTGCCACTCATTATCAGTGAGACCTTGGGCAAGTCATTTAAACTTTCTTCATCTCTAAAATGAGTGTTGGCTAAATGTTGCCTGAACTAAAATGTTGTCTCTTCCAATTCTAAGTTTGTAGTCATGCGTTATCAGTCCACAAGTTCTGTCCTATTGGACAAAGCATCTAAAATATAAGACCAGAAAATTATATGCGCTCTCAGTTATAATTGCTTAACTTTTTTTTCTGGGTAGGCACTCTGGGGAAATTTCTTATTGGTAAATGAGTATTGTGAGTACCTCCAACTAATATTGCTTCATGAATAATGACAGAGGATTCCAGCTCTCGCACATGTACTCTAGGAAAGATTTTTTAAAAACTCAAAAAAAGGATAAAGAAATCCAAAGAGAAACTGTAGTAAGTTTCTTCATTCAACTGAAAACTGTTAAAAAAAAAAATGCTTGAAGCCTTTGGGCACTGGGAAAGAGGTCCTACCATAAAAGCCAGCTATAAAGCACAGATGAACAAGCTGGAAACTTTCAAGCACAGACTACAGATGCTCCAGGGAAGCCTGAAGATTTCAGTACTCTGCACCAGAGTGCTCCAAGGAAGCCCCAGAGTGGTACATACATGGGATCACAGTTAGTGGAACTAAAGTTGGAGCACATATAAATGTGAAAAGTTTATATGTGGACACATATAGGGTCACATGTCATTAGTAGAAATGGTAAACACCTGCATCCAGGTCCAAAACGTGGAGTGTACACATACCAGGGCAATTCATCACTCCAAATCTGAAGAGCTATTGATGTTCTCTGGTGATGTCATCATGCTGCTCTCTACTAGATGTCACCTTGCCTCTACAGAGTCTCTCCTCTCTTTTATGTCTAAAGTCCTCCACAATCACACTCCAGTCTAACTTTCCAGGATGATTACATATCATTTCCCTTAATTCTATCCTCAACAGTTAGAAGATACATTAGTTCAAAACTCAGTAGGACTAGCTTATGAGCTCTGGTATTGAAGGGGTACTGACCTAAAGCGTACCTCAAACATGAGATTACTATTCTAGGGACCCACATGTATGACAGAGTGCTAAGGGACTACACAGAACATTCTTGCATTTGATCTTCAAGATAACTTTTTGAGGTAAGCAACATATTTTGTTACTTTTTTTTCTGGCCAAACTGTCCTATTACCTATTTCCTGTTTAAATATGTTTCATCTCCTGGGGGTCCTCTCTAGTTGTCCTGATATATATCTTGCTGCTGCACCCAGATGACTCTGGAAGAGGAAGTGAGGCTAGTGACTTTGTGCACCCCTCCCTCCCTTAAATCCAGTTCACTTGCATGTCATGGCAGCATCTTCCTGATGTCATGACCCAGTTCAAGAACAAAGGACAAACAACAGTGTTCCATCTCCTACCTCTCTTCTTTTGTACAGGCTATCCCCTATGCCTGGAATGTTCTTCTTCCTCAAATATTTAGACATGTTGTATCCCATCAGTTGAATGTAAGATCCACATGGTTAGGAACTATTTCATTTTTTATGCATATCCCCAGCACCTAGCACAGTGTCTGCTGCAGAGTAGATAATAAATCCTTGTTGATTGACAGTTTGGCTGATTTATCTTATAGTGACTGAGTTTTTTGCCTTAAAATCTAGTTGTCATATCCACAGGGGCTCCTGCTGGCTATCTCAGCTCTTGTTTTCTAAGGTGTAATGGCTAGAAAGCCTCTCCTTGATAGGAAATAACTATCAGACCTTTAATCATAACTGAAGTTATGGGTCACTTCGACTAAGAACAGGAGGAAAAAAATCCATAAAACTGATAACTCACTGCTAGTCTGAGTGAGAGAGAGAGAGAGAGAGAGAGAGAAACTAAATTGCTTAAAGTGCAAGCAAGCCAGGCAAATCTGGTTAATCCTCCCATGCCATATTCCCAGGAACCAACGCTGTATAGATGCAACCTGGCAACTGCTTCTTTGGGAACTGCAGTCTTTACTTCTTCAGCAAACACAGCTATTAAAGATCCAGAAAAGAAAATATTTGACTGTCAAATGGTACACCATTAAAAAAATAGGATTTTATTAGTGGAAAAGATATTAAAGATGGATATCTGCTTTGTTGCTGTATCCTCAAACTATAAGACCTTTCCACTTGACTTGTAGCAGAAATCTCTTATATGTGTTGTTTCTCCCTTAGGATATGAGTTTCTTAAAACCAGGGCTGTTTCTGCTTTTCTATTTATGCCTGAAGTACTTAGCACAATGTCTTGTACATAAGAACTTAAATGTTTTTTCACTCATTCATTCAGTACCAAAAATGGAAAATGCAAATGCAAAACAAATGAAGAGCTAGATGAGACTTTAAAGGCTATTTATTCTAATCTTCTCATTTTAAAAATGAGTATATTGAGTCCAAATGACTTCTTCAAGGTCACACAAGTAGTAATTGACAGCTACAACATTTGAACTCAAGTCCCCTGATTTCAAATCCAGTGCTAGACTGAAAAAAAAGATGAATAATAAGTGTTTTTTCTCTTCAAGTAAGAAACTGGAACTGGACTTTAAACAAATCTGAACACATTTTTGTTGCAATCTACATCAGTATAATATTTGCTTATAAGAAAAAATATGCTTTTGGTAGAATAATTAATCAAATATGTGAGTTGTATGTATGGACTCAAGGTAGTAATATGAAAGAAATCCCAGTGGGAAGTAGATTAAGCAGTTCGAAAATATTTAATGAGGATCTTTATACTGTTATGGTATTCAACTTTGAAAGTAGAGAAACTCAGTAATAGATTTGATTGGTTTGCATTTTACAGTCTGGATATAGGAAGTCTGGATAATATGATGGTTTCAAGCACTCCCAGCAGTATTAACTCTCCACACTTAGGAGGTCTGCCAGAAAAAAAATGGTTTCATGATTAGTCAATTGTTTAGAAAATGTGTAACATTTAGCTCACATTCTGAAGGAACCTAACCAGACCTGCAGTATTATACTTTCAGTAACTGAGTTATTCCTATTACCTCTCTGCTAGAGAAGAGAGAGGATAAGGGAGAGAAATACTATCTCTACCTGGAAGTCCATGGGATAGCTGGCAAAGTCCCAAAGAATGCACTCAAAAAGGGATGGAGGGAAGTTCTTTACAGATCTTATAACCTACAGAAGAGGAAGGTTCTTTTATAATGTCTGTTCCCAATGATACTCAGTGGCCAACCCCCCAAAACAATAAGAAATTGTGTATAGTCCCAAGGCACAGCAGATGTCCTTCAACAAAAGACTAATGAGCATGTCCAATTCTAAGGTTCACTCCTAGTATCCATAGTAATTCTCGTATTCTAGCCCACTTACTCCCACTTTCTGGAAAACATCAAAGCCTGCCAGTGGAAGAGGGTAGAGAAAAAGAGTCAAATGAGCCACCTTAAAGAAATTAAGCATTCAAAGGAATGAGAGAAGGAAATGGACTAGAAAAGCTCTGCCACATAATTTAGTAGAAAGCAAACTGGACTTGGAATCAGAAGACCTGGCTCTATCATGTACTTACTATATGAACTTAAGCAAGTAATTTAACTGTATAGGACCAGAGTGTATAGGACCAGTAATGGCAGAGTGGTCAGTGATGGTCCAGTTCTTTGAGTTCTTTGACAAGATGCCTTGTCTGGTTCCAGCCTTTGTGGAAACTTGGTAAACCTGCTTCTGGTTATGCATGAAGGAAGGACCCTTTCCTCCCCAACAGAGCATGCCCAAGTATCCTCTGACTGTTTTTTTGTCAACTTACTCTGTAGTGATGAAAAGCTTTTTCATTGGCTTCTGAGATGAAATTGAGTATACATAGAGAAAGTTTGAGCAGACAAGCTCTTCCATTGGCACCTGGCAGTTTTTGAGTGAAGTGAAAGATCAACAGAACTGGAGAAGCATTAGGTCCTACTGGCTACTATGTGTCCATGAATGCATGGCCCCTCTGTTTCTTTTGTCTTTTATGTTGATTCTTTCCTGGTCTTAAGTAAAAAAGTATCTGGATTTGGGACAGAGCAAGTTATGACTTTTGAAATGTTTAAAGAGCCATCAGAAGGCCAGCCACTGGAATATGTAATAGAGTATGGTGGTAGCTTCAGCAGGCAAACTTGGTGAGGAGCCCTCACTTGAGAAATAAAATGCTTGATCCAGCCCTGCAAAAAGTCAGTCCAGGAAATTGCAGAGCTGAGTCTAAAATCCAGCTTTTCTTAATTCATATCCAGAGTTTCTTCTACTGTCAGTTTCTGCATTTGTTAGATGGGAACAGTAGTATTCAGAGTAAGACATCATTGTTACTAACAAAAGAAAACAAAATAGGCTTAACTATGCAATGGAGTATGAAGTGAAGGGACAGAATTAAAAGGATAAATCCACAGACAGATGAGGGTTTAGGTAAAACAAGATTTTACTTTTGAGCAGAGGAGGGTATATCTCTCCCCTCTTAAGGTATAGGCTTATGGTAGGAAGATCACACGATTAAGAGCTGGAAGGGACTAGTCCAACTCCTTCATTTTTCAGGTAAGGAAACTGAGACCCAGAGAAATTAAATGAGATTCAAAGGTATGATGTACATGGGATAATAAGATCTTCCCCACCCATTACTAGGCCTCATGTGGAGCCCATTGAGGGAGGGACATGCCCAAGGAGGAGCTTCTTTAGGGGAAGACTTGATTGTAGGAAGGCTTCCACACCTTTTGGTACTAAGTTGATTAGGCACTGAGTCACAAGGGTTGTGATGCCTTCTGACTCTGAGAAGTTAATATATACTCTGAGTTGGTAATTTTGCTTTAGGGGTTCACTTATGAAGAGGACCATTTGATTTCCTGGTTGAGACTCTGAGTAGCCATATGTTCAGATCCCCCAACTGCTCAGATGTAAAGACTCTCTCAATCCAGTGGTGTATATACAGTGTATAGCAATATCGCTTTGATTCAGGTAGTCAAAGCCCTGTCTGTTGGTCTTTTTGCTAATTTCTCTGCTTGTATTTTCTCAGTATTTTCTCTGCTTGTATTTTCTCTGACCTTTAGGGGGCTGACTTTTCTCCTCTGAACTAATGAATGTAAGTAAAAGTAGGACTGTTAACCCTTTTTTGAGCAGTCTTTCCTAGAAAAACAGATCAAAGAACCTGTGCTAGCAGGCCATCCTGGGTATGCTAGGATGCTTGCTGTTACAGTAGGGTCACACAAATAGCAAATGGCAGAGATAAGGATTTAAAATCTAGTCTTCTGACTCAATATTCAGTAGCCTTTCCATTGTAGCAGCCATCCTTTCTAGAAGTGACACCATTATAAATTAGGGACCTAAATTGACTAGGACTGCAATTTGCATAATCAAGTGATTTGAGTGTCACATTTGTAAAATTGTCACTAAAACAAATAATGAAACTTACTTTAAGGTTCCCAAAGTGCTTTCCTAAAAACAACTCTATTTCATAGCTGATGGAATTGAACCTCATAGAGGTTAAATGATTTATATATAGTTGCAACAAACATCAAGTGTTCTGACACTAGACTTCAATTAAATTCTTTTGACTCCATCTTGTACTCTTTACACTGGATTGGACAGTCACCCATGTGACTGTTTGATGCCCAGTTGAAAATAGTAAAATACAAAAATTAGGAAACAGGGCAAGGCTGAGGTTGTATATGCAAATATCACATGTAGGTATGAGTAACACTAAGCTAGAAGCTTATTTTTGGGGAAAAGGGAAGTA
Organism: Pseudochirops corinnae; assembly: GCA_028646515.1. Classification (NCBI taxonomy): domain Eukaryota; kingdom Metazoa; phylum Chordata; class Mammalia; order Diprotodontia; family Pseudocheiridae; genus Pseudochirops; species Pseudochirops corinnae. The sequence continues at coordinate 448,375,233 of CM053585.1, read as the reverse complement.
GACACTAGAAGGAGGAAATGGAGGACTGTCTGCTTGGGGATTTTGCTCTGGTCTTTCCCTAAGCCATAGGCTCCCAGAATGGCTATAAAGAGCATTTCTTTTACTCCTAAACTCTAAAGTATAAGTACAGTTCCTATGAAGGGTCACCCCAAAAGGTATTAGCACAGTTCCTTCAAGAAAAAATACTTAATGTAAAAGGCAGATATACCAGGTAGAGACAACTGTTTCTCCCATAAAAGAAAGGCTTAGAACACAAATAACTCATAATAGTGCCTTAACAATTACTTAATAAGAAACAATGACTTACAGTACCAATTATCTTTCCCAGGAGGTAGCAATGTTAATAGTATTGTTTTATATGTATGTATTTGTGTGTGTGTATATACATATACACATATGTGTGTGTATTTAAATTCACTTTGAATATTGCTTAAATATCCAAGTAAACTTCAAAGGCCAGATCTGACCAACGAGGCAAAATCACTTCAGGTTCAGGATGATCATGTCAGTGGTCATCTCAGCCTCTGAGAAGAAGAGTTGTAGAAGCAGGAAGCGTTTTCCACTGGGCAGCCAGCCATGCCTGTGAAATACATGAACTCCAAAAACCATGAGGCAGCCACTTAAGTTGAAATCATTTGTTTATCAGGATCACTATTCACTGATCTGTGCTTGGGGAAACAAACACTGATGCTGTGAGCAAGAATATAATGAGCAAGATTCTGTGAATAATTATGATATTTCTTTAACTGATAAACTTTTTTCGCTTTTTTTTTTTGGAGGAGGGAGGGCAAGGAAATTGGGGTTAAGTGACTTGCCCAAGGTCACAGGGCTAGTAAGTATTAAGTGTCAGAGGCCAGATGGATTTGAACTCAGGACCTCCTGACTCCAGGGCCATTGCTCTACTCACTGCACCACCTAGATGCTTTGGATGATTTTGTGCTTTTAATGACTCTCAGTCTTATGTAACTTGGTTGGGTGTTCGTGAAGTGGGAAATAACTGAATATACTTGTGGAATATAAACATGATCAGATATTATTTCACCATAAGAAATGATAAATATTGAAGAATTCAGAGAAATATGGGAAGACTTATATAAATTGATGTAGAGCAAGATAAACAAACCAAAAATAATGTATTCAAAGGCTTCTTGTTCAGTCTTTCAGTCATGTTTGACTCTTTGCGACCTTGTGGACCAACTGTCCATGTGGTTTTTTTTTGGCAAAGACACTGGAATGGCTTGGCATTTCCTTCTCCAGTTTTATGCAGACAGGGACTAAGTGACTTACCCAGGGTAAGTATCTGAGGTCATATTTGAACCAGATGTGGTCTGAATCCAGGCCCAGAGTGCTATCCACTGCACCATCTATGCAAAGGCTACAAAGATGCAAATGAGGACAACTCTAAAAGACAGTCATATTCAGATTAACTGCAACAACCAATCTTTTCCCTGGAGAAAAAATGACTCCCTCCTCTTGATAGAATAGTTGGAAAGGGGAATGATAGGGGCAAAATGTTGTGTATGCTGCCACATGAAGTCGCAGTTTCTATCCATGTTTTGCTTAACTTTTTCTTTTGTACAAGGAGTAGTTTCATGAGACAGAGGCCTAACTGAGAAATGACTGATATGAAATTAAAATGTATTAGTAAAACAAAAAATATCAGTTATAAATTAAACAATATTTGATTCAGTAACTTTAAAAACTGAAATTTTCATTTCTACAATTCATGGTGATTGTGGAACACAGTATTTGAAATGGGGAATGTCTGTATAGTGGAAGGAATGCTACATTTGGAGTCAGAAGACTTAACTTCAATTCCTAGCTCTGCCATTTGCCTTCGGTGAAATAATAATACTTATAATAAGAATAATGTTTGCATAAATAAAAATGATAATAGCTAACATTCATATAGCACTTACTATTTTTTAGGCATTGTGCTAAATATTTTAGAATTATTATCTCATATGCTCTTCACAGCAACCCTGAAGTAGGTGATATTGTCTTCCCTGTTTTATAGATGAGCAAACTGAGAAAACAGATTAAGTAACTTGCCTAGGGATATATAACTAGTATGTATCTGAGACACGATTTGAGCTCAGGGCTCAGCCCTCTATCTACTGCACAACCTACGTGCTCTGTTGTCCTCAATTTTTTTCATCTATAAAATGAGGGAGTCAGACTAGATTACCTCCACAGTCTTTTACAGCTCTAGGTCTATGATCCTCTGATTCATAAAATCCAGGATGTTAGACTAGAATTACATTTAAATTATTTTTAGATTAAATTTAAGCTATGGCTTATTTTTATAAAATTTAGAACTTTTTTAAAAAAAACTATGTACTTTACTTCAAATGTATCCCAGTTCCTTCCAGGGTGAAGCAAATTCAGAAACAAATTTTCTTGACCCTATAGCAGAGACACATTTTCTGGAATATTCTTATGGAATATTCTTATTAGAAATTTAAAAAAAATTAAATCAAACCCAAAACAAGGTTATTCTCAAATCAGTAAAACAAGTTATTTTTTAATTAGGTTACATACCCATTTAAACCTAGCAGAAACCCTGAATATGTGTGTCTGTATCTCTCTGTGTGTATCTACATGTGTATGCATGCATCTACGAAGGTAACCCAAGGCTCAAACCAATCTGCATAAAACTGAATGATGGGCAGCGTGGGCAGGAGCTCAGGAGAGGAAAGATCCTTGTTCTTCTGGCTTTCAGTTTCAAGAAAAGAGATATGCCCTTGCAGGAGAGGTCCCTTAAAGGAGAGAAAGACTAGGAAGAAACTAACATGTAAACAGCATGGTCCTATCTAACTATAAAATAAAGTCTGTCTAGGGATTTTTAAATGGAATCGGTTTTAAAATC
>CM053585.1:448352736-448371864 GCA_028646515.1 Pseudochirops corinnae | reverse complement strand
AGCTTCTACATTAAGGAATTGAAGGACTTGGAATATGATATTCCAGAGGTCAAAGGAGCTAGGATTAAAACCAAGAATCACCTACTCAGCAAAACTGAGTATAATACTTGAAGAGAAAATTTGGTCATTCAATGAAATAGAGGACTGAACAGAAAGTTTGATGTTCAAATACAAAAAGCAAGAGAAACATGAATCAATGTTATCAGTTAAATAGCAAAACTAATATCTCCATTTTGCCAGGGAAGAAGATGGGACTCATAAAACTCAAGCCTTGCTCATAGTCTCATCTTAAATCTTGGAATCAGAAAAATAACTGCTATTTATATAATGCTTTGGGATTCACAAAGTACTTAACACTATCTCATTGAATCCTCACTGCAAATCCATGAGATGGGTGCTGTTATTATTCCCATTTTACAGATGAGGAAACTGAGGCAGACAAAGGTTAAGTTAATTGGCTAGGATCACACAACATAGTAAATGTATGAGGTAGGATTTAAATCCAAGTTTTCCTAACTCCAAGTCCAGCACTCTGTGCACTCTGCTAACCACTCCAAGTCAATGGCTTTTCCCACTATAATTCATTGCTTACCCCTTGGTTTTCAAATTAAATTTATCTTACTCCACTTCTGTGGTATCATGAAAAGAGCACTGAACTTCAAGTTAGAGGATGCTGACTCTTCCACTTAATAGTGGTATGACTTCGGACAAGTCAGTTAACCTCACTGGACCTCAGCTTTCTCATATACACAATTAGAGGTTGGACTAGATAAGCCTTAATGTCCTTTACGATGCCATCTATGATTCCCTTGCATATGGTAGGCATTGGATTCTTTTCATTTTCTTGCACCTTTTTACTGGTGTCTTTTGTTTTTACATCACCTACATTTGTCAGTATGCTCTTTCTCTCCCCTTAGTGAGCTATCTGCTATAACAAAGTATTTTTTTTAAATGGGGGGGGGGGAGGGTAGCAAACTAGTTCTTCAAAACTAACCAAAACATTGAAAAAGTCTATTATATGCAGTGTTTCATACTCATATCCCCCATTTCCACAGAGAAGAGGGACAGGAAAGGAGAGGTTTAGAATTTTCAAGATGAACCCAATCAAATAACATTTAAATCATTAGATTACCTTGAAAGTAGAGGTATCCATAGTTCTAGTTTCTGTTCAGTCAAGGATATAGCATATTATGGCTTCATTCAAATTTATTTTCCTTGATTGAGAACCAATTCAATGCAACAAATATTTATTAAGCACTTATTATATGCCAGCATTTAAACTATACAGACATACTAATGGAATTTGCAAGGCAAAATATTAAAAGCCAAGAGCCCAAGGTCAATTATTCAGAAACACAAGCCAATAAGCAAAGAACATATTTCAGTATAAATAGTAACGATGAACTATAAAGTAGGCACTGGGCCAGGAGGTGCTTAGATACCATAGGTAAACTCTATTGAGTATTGGCAAAAGACAAAATATAATCTGATCATAAATCTAGAGCTAAAAGAGACCTCGGAGACCATCTAGTCCAACCACTTCATTTTACAGAGAAAACTGAGACCCAGGGAAATGAAATGATTTACCCCAAATCACATGGCTATGTACTAATCAGCAAAGGCTGGATATCCCAGGTCTTCTGACAACAGACTCATTGGCTGTGCCATGGAACCATTGCTAACCAAAATCCTGTACCAGAGTGACAGAATATTGCAAAGGTCCGTTCTTAATTAAGAAATGCTGATATATACATAAATAAGGAAGCTGGTTTCATAAGATTTAGTGACAACCTATTTCAAGGAGCAATTGATGTGATACTCCTAAAGGAAACCAGTGTAGCCTCTCATTGGTAAGGAGGCTAATGGGAAGTACAGTTTTTTCCAGTTGAAACAAGGGATTGAAGGATCACAGATCATAGAGGCAGAAGTTACATTACATAAGGAAAATCCATGAATTTTGAAACTCTGTGGGGTAGGCTGTTTTGTATTTTTCTTTGTTTCATGGGTTGTCCTGGCCAAATAATTTATCTCCAGGTAGTTAGTCTCCTGGTAATGAGCTTCTCTGTACTTAGCTCATTCTTATAAAATTGAATTTCAAATCCATGACTCCTTCTGTTAGGTGTGCTAATTCTATCAGTTTATTCATTTGCTCAGAGTTAGCAAAAAGGTCAAATTATTTCAAACCACTTCACTCAAGTTTCAAAAATCATCACATCCAGGAAGATTCTTTGGATGTGTTGAAATAAACTCTGATATATTCATCTAATGTATTTCAGTATTTCCAAGAATTACGAATATGTTATTTTTCCTCCCCCTCATTAGCACATTTTAGTGAAAAAACCTTAGTGATGTAAAGGCCAGGAAATGGCTCGGCTGAGTTCTTCCCACAAGAGCTGTTAAGGCAAATTCCTCCTTCAGAGTCCAAGATGACTCTTTCCATTGCGGAGTTGCATAGTTGGACCCAGAAGCCCTAATTTCAGTAAACATATGGTGTTAAACAAATCTAAATGAACTAAAAATGTATGCTCCACAACCAGTTTACTGTGGTCAAATTAATATGGCTTTGGTCTAGTCTGTATTACATAATTAGTATATACCCTTAGGGCATAGTTTAAATAACATGCCTGTGTGAGCAGTTTATACTGATCAATGAAGAGGATCCTTTTCAGCTTTTTTTAAAAAATTTATTTGTTGTTCAGTCATTTCAGTTATGTCTAACTGTTCATTACCCTCTTTGGAGTTTTCTTGGCAAAGATACTAGAGTGGTTTGCCATTTCCTTCTCCAGCTTATTTTATAGATGAACTGAGGCAAAAATGGTTAAGTGACTTGCCCAGGGATACACAGCTAGTAAATGCCTGAGGCCAGATTTGAACTCAGGAAGATGAATCTTCCTGATTCTAAGCCCAGTGATCTATCCACTGTACTGTGAAGTTGCCCCTTAAAAACTTACCACTGAAAATTGTGCATAGACCAACCTCTTAAGTTGAAAAGTTGTCATTCAGTCATTTTTCAATCATGTCCAACTATTTGTGACCCCATTTAGGATTTTCTTGGCAGAGATACTCGAGTGGTTTGCCATTTCCTTCTCCACTTTATTTTACAGATGAGGAAACTGAGGCAAACAGGATTAAGTTACTTGGCCAGAGTTGCACAGCTAGTAAGCATTTGAGGCCAGATTTGAATTTACAAAGATGAGTCTTCCTGACTCAAGGCTGGGTATTCTATCCACCTACCTTTCCCATTGTTGAAAAATAAAGTTGAAAAATAATCTCTCCCAAATTGGTTTATAGCTAAGTGTAAAATGAGAAACTCACTAAATCCAAGCTCCTAAACAAATGTTTATCTCAGACTAATGTCTCTTCTAAAGAAGGAAGTGAAGAAGATAGCTGCTGCCAAGTCAGAGACACCAAGGATAACCAATCAATATGGGACTTCTGGGAAGCCATTTTTAAATAATGCCCTATGGTTTTGATAGGTATGTGTCTATGGTACTAAAGCATTTGTTTTGTAAAGTACTTTTTCTCTTTTTTCTGTACTGATGACAAAAGTCTAAAAAAGAGACTTTCCTGGGCGCAGGGAGATAGTAAAGGCAGGCCTAAGTAGGGAGAAGATAATGACTTTGCCAGCCTTGCTTAGTTTTGTTTCTGTGCCTACCAGAGGCCGACTAATCTGACTGGGAAAAGGGAAGGGGCTTTGGAACTGAGAAACAGGGGAGCCCTTGGCCCTGAGAGCCTTTGGCAATTTGCTGGAAGGACTGCCTCTAGAGAAGATGTTAATTAGACATAGTGTAGCCACAAGAGATTAAACAGGTAGGTAGGTATGAGGAATTTTTACCCAGAGGTAGTGCAAGATCTCAGACAAAGACTCAAGCCCAATTGACAAAAATACTGATATTAGAATTTCTGAAATAGTATTAAAAAAAAGATTAAGCCTGAGGACACTGGCTAGTTATAAGTAGCCCTGTGACAAAGAATATCTTTCTGAAAATGAAAAGGCTGTTCTAAAGGAACAGACAGAATACCGAGGGAAAAAATGTTGGTAAGGTATAGGTTGTTTTCTTCCCAAAGGTCTCTTCCTCATCCAGTGGGTCCAACATGTTAAGGGATACTGCTTTCTAAAAGAACTTTAAAGAGATCAACGATCTTTAAACTGAAAAAGGATCACAGCATCCACTCTTCTCAAGTGGAAGAACCAGTACTCCAACTAAGGTGAGGAGCTCTGCAGCTGCATACCCAACGAAGCTTATTCTGAATGCAGTTGGTGGTGACCACAAGAACAGAAAAGACTATGTCTCCGACTGAGGCTACATGCCTTGTCAAAGGGTATGTGTCACTTAGACTCTGTATTAGACCTCCTAGGACAGTGGAAAGCACCAATAGCAGATAGATATTTCCTTGTTTTATGCTTTGTTTGATATTAAATCAGACTATTGAGTCAAAATGTCCTTGAACAGAGTTTCTGTAGTTGTATGTAACAAAAAAAAATTTTGCTATCATTTATGCATTAGAGGCTTATTGTTGGAGAATAGCTTTTAAGGCTGTATTTTACTCTACAGAATTGGTTGTCTTTTGCAAGCAATAATAAAACAGTGGGATATCATGTTCTTTACATCTTTTGGTCAATTGTGTGGCTACAAAAATTCAGTATGCTATAGAACATCATTTATGAAAGCTTATCTGTTCCATTGTCATATTTTCATCAAGGATGCCTTTTGTATATGTATAGATCATTTTCATAAAGATTTTACAAGCAAGAGAAAGTAATGATACAGGTTAGTAATTACTGACATCTCTCAAATGACTTTTTAGCTAGGGAAAGAGAAGGAAATAAGTATTTAATTAAGCACCTACTGTATTTCAGACAATTAACAAATATTATCTTATATATAGATAGTGATGACAAATACTATCTTTAAATTTTTTCCCTTCTTTTGGTATCTTCTCTTCACTAAGATCTTATAAAACTATTCCTCATCACTTTAAATTTTGCATTATTTTCAACATGAATTTTTTTCTGATTATCTTCCTATTGGTCTTTTTGCTTTTGTTCAAGCACTGAAAGTTAGAGTTGTTGCGGTTTAAACCCAGGGATGCCAAAACCTGTTGTGGTGGGGGCTTGGACCACCCAAAAACTGTTAGGGTGTCAAGATGTGTTGTGGTGGAACCATCTCAAAGAATTCAGAGTCAGAGCACCTGTAATCCAAGTATAGGCATTTATTGAGTTTGACCCCTTTCAAGAAGCAGGTTAAGCTCCAAGAGGAACCAGCAACTTCAGAGAAAGCAAGATGGATTTTTATAGGGTGAAGATGCTGATTACACAATCAAAATTTACATAGGATATAGGAATATGATTAATATTTAAAAGGCAGGAAGAGTTTGTTAAGGGATTAGGTAAAGGAGGAGGGGTCCCATTTCTGGTCTGGTGGTTAAATGTTCTGGTCATGCTGCCCTCTAATTGGTTAGCTATTCTGGTCCTGTCTGGTCAAGATAGATAGTTAGGTTTTGTAGTCCTGTCTTGGACTAAATGGATGATGTGATTGTGATTGAATACAAGAACACACCTGTTTCTGTGGGAGTGGTTCTGGGGGCAGTGACTAGGTAAAGGAAGTGGCTGGGATCCTATCACATGGACAAGTCTGCTGTTCTGTGTATACTATGAGTTCAGGGACATACCTGTTTTTCTAGTGAGCAGTGAGGCATATATGAAGAAGTTAGGACATTGGTGGGGGGAGGGGGGGTATAGGCCTGCTGTTCAGTGGGACCTGGCCTATAATGAAGTTAGAATATTGGGACTGGGTACAGCTTTACTAGGATTCCATCAGAGTGACAAAGTGTCAGCAAAAAAAAAATCAGTGTCATGTAGTGCAAAGAACATCAGACCTAGCTCTAGAGGACCTGAATTCAAATCCTTCCTCTGTTACTTACTATTTGTGTGCTACTAGCCAAGACTTTTTATTTCTATGAGACTTCATTTCCTTATTCATAAAAAGAAGTTGACCTAGGTAGAGGATGATGATTCAGTAGATAAAGAACAATGGGCCTGGAGTCAGGAAGGCATGAGTTCAAATCTATCTTTAGATACTATTTATGTGACCCTGGAAAATCACTTAAATGGTATCTGCCTTAATTTCCTCAAATGTAAAATGAGAATAATAAGAGCACCTACCTAGTAGGATTTTTGTGAGGATCAAATGAATGAATACTTTTAAAAAATATTTTGTATTTTCTAATTGCATGTAAAAATAATTTTTGACATTCATATTTTTAAAATTGAGTTCCAAATTCTCTTCTTCTCCCCTATACTTCCCATGAATTTAAGATGGTAAATAATTTTATATAGGTTATACATGTGCAGTCATGCAAAACATATTTTCATGTTAGTCATATTGTGAAAGAAAACAGAAAAAAAAGAAAAAAGTATGCTTTGATCTGGATTTGGAGTTCATTGGTTCTTTCTCTGGAGGTGGATAGCATTTTTCATCATAAGTCTTTTACAATTGCATTAGATCTTTGTATTGCTAAGAGCAGCTAACTCATTCACAGTTGATCATTGTACAATATTGCTATTACTGTGTCCACGGATCTCCTGATTTCTGCTCACTTCACTTTTTTCACAGGTTTTTTTTTTTTTGGAGGGGAGAGGGCAGGGCAATTGGGGTTATGTGACTTGCCTAAGGTCAAACGGCTAGTAAGTATTAAGTGTCTGAGGCCGGATTTGAACTCAGGTTCTCCTGACTCCAGGGCCAGTGTTCTATTCACTGTTTTCACAGATTTTTCTGAAACCATTTTTGGTCATCACTTCTTACAGCACAATAATATTCTATCACAATCCTATGCCACAACTATTTCAGTCATTTTCCGATTGATGGGATCCCTTCAATTTCTGCTTCATTGCTACCACAAAAATTGCTGCTATAAATATTTTTGTACATATTTTTCCTTTCCCATTTTTCCCCCTTAAATCTCTTTGGGAGACTTAGCACTATTGTTGGCTCCAGGGGTATATACAGTTTTATAGCCCTTTGGGCATAGTTTCAAATTGTTCTCCTGAATGGTTGGACCAGTTCACAACACCAACAGTACATTAGTGTCCCAATTTTTCCATATCCCCTCCAACATTTGTAGGCAAGGTATGAGGTGATACTTCAGAGTTGTTTTAATATGCATTTCTCTAGTTAATAGCTATTTAGAACTTTTTAATATGATTATAGACAGCTTTGATTTCTTCATCTGAAAACTGCCTGTTCATAACCTTTGATTATTATTCTCAATTGAAGAATAACATATTTTTATAAATTTAACTCAGTTCTCTATGTATGAGAAATGTGGCCTTCATCAAAGAAACTTGCTGTAAGAAATTTCCCTCTAGTATTATGCTTTCCTTCTAATCTTGGCTGCATTAGTTTTATTTGTACAAAACCTTTTTTTTGGAATGATTTGTTTATTTACTTTTAGTTTACAAGATTCAATTCCACAATCACTTGAGTTTCAGATTTTCTCCCCTCCCTTTCCCCCTCTCCCCATGGTGGCATGCAATCATGTATAGGATCTGCAAATACTTTCACATTGTACAAAAACTTTTCATTTTACATAATCAAAATTATCTATTTTATATTTCTTAATGCTCTCTCACCCTTGTTTGGTCCTAAATTCTTCCATTATTCAGAAATCCAACAGGCAGGCTGTTCCATGCTCCCCTAATTTGCCCATGGTATCACCCTTTTTGTCTGAATCCTGTACCCATTTTGACTTTATCTTGGTATATGGTATGAGATATTGGTCTATACTTAGTTTGTGCCAAATTGTTTTCTAGTTTTCTCAGCAATTTTTGTAAAATAATGAGTTCTTGTGCCAACAGGTACGATCTTTGCAGTTGTCAAACACTAGATTGCTATGGTGATTTACTATTAGGTATTGTGTATCAAATCTATTCCATTGATCCATCACTCTATCTCTTTTCTAGGACCAGATTGTTTTAATAATCAGCATTTTATAGTAGTTTGAGATCTGGTATGATTAGGCCACCTTCCTTCACATTTTTAAAGAATTAATTCCCTTAATATTCTTGACCTTTTGTTCTTTCAGGTGAATTTTATTATATTTTTCTAGTTCTATAAAATAATTTTTGAGTAGTTTAGTGTAGAACTGAATAAGTAAATTAATTTACATGGAATTATCATTTTTATTATATTGACTTGACCTACCCAGTACCAATTAATAATTTTCGAGTTGTTTAGATTTGACTTTATTAGTGTGAAACACTTTATTAGTGTTTTATAATTGTGTTCATATAGTTCCTGGGTTTATCTCGTCAGGTAGACTCCTAAGTATTTTATATTGTTCATAGTTATATTAAGTGGGATTTCTCTTTCTATCTCTTGTTGCTGGACTTAACTGATAATTTATTTTCTATCCTACAACTTTGCTAAAGTTGTTATCATTTCAATTAGTTTTTTAGTAGATCCTCTAGGATTCTGTAAGTATACCATCATAGCATCTGCAGAGTGATAGTTTTGTTTCCTCATTGCCTTTTCTAATTCCTTCAATTTCTTTTTTTTCTCTTATTGCTACAGCCACTGATCCACAGTACAATACTGAATAACAGTGGTAATAATGGGCATTCTTGCTTCACCCCTGATCTTATTGGGAAGACATCTAGCTTGTTCCCATTACAGATAATGCTTGCCAATGGTTTGAGATAGAGATCATTTTAAGGAAAGCTCCATTTATTACTGTATTCTCTAGTATTTTTAATAAGAATGGATGTTATATATTATCCACAGCTTTTTCCTGCATCTTTTGAGATAATTATATGATTTTTGTTGGTTTTGTTATTGATATGGTCAATCGTGCTAATAGTTTTCTTAAAATTGCACCAGCCTGCATTCCTGGTATAAATTCCACTTGGTCATATGATTTTTGTGTTATATTTCTGTGATTTACTTGCTATTATTTTATTTAAAATTTTTTGCATCAATATTCATTAATCTATAGTTTTCTTTTTCTGTTTTTGCTCTTTCTGGTTTAAGTATCAGAATGATATTTGTGTCATAAGAGGAATTTGGTAGGACTCCTTTGCCTATTTTCCCCAATAATTTATATAGTATTGGAATTAATTGTTCTTTAAGTGTTTGTTAGAATTCACTTGTGAATTCATCTTGTCCTGGGGATTTTTTTTTAGGGAGCTCTTTGATGGCTTGTTCAGTTTCTTTTTCTAAGACTGAGTTATTACTTAAGTATTCTAATTCCTCTTCTGTAAATCTGGGCAGTTTTTGTTTTAGTAAATATTCATTTATTTCACTTAGATCATCATATTTATTGGTATGTAAGTGGGCAAAATATTTCCTAATAATTGCTTTAATTTCCTGTCCATTGGTGGTGAATTCACTTTTCTCAATTTTGATACTGGTCGTTTGATTTTCTTTTTTAAAAAAAATCAAATTTAATGAATGGTGTATCTATTTTTTATGTTTTTTTTTTTCATAAAACCAGCCCCTAGCTTAATTTATTAGGTCAGTGGTTTTCTTACTTTCAATTTCATATATATCTTCTTTGATTTTCAGGATTTCAATTTGGTGTTTGATTATGGACTTTTAATTTGTTTATTTTCTAGGGTTTTTTTTAGTTGCATGCTGTCGTGGCAACCACACTGGCATACCCAGACTAGCTGCTAGCTCACATTCTTAGATCTGCTTTACTAGGCTAGGAAACATAGCTGTTTAAGGGGTCAATAATCTTTTTAAGTTACATTCACTAGATTAGGGGGAAAGTAAGCATCCTGAACTTCAGAGAAAATACAAACAGAGAAAATATAATCAGAGAAATAAAGACCAACAGACAGGGCTCTGACTGCCTGAATCAAAGCAAAATTGCTATACACTTTACATACATCCCTGGATCAAGAGAGCCTTTACATTTGAGCAGTCAGGGAGTTCTGAACAAATGGCCACTTGACCAGGGAATCACAAGACCCTCCTCATAAGTAAGCCCCCAAAGCAAAACACGAACTCAGAGTATATATACACTTCTCAGAGCCAGAAGGCATCACAATACTCTTGACTCAGTGCCTAATTAGAAATTAGCACAAGGTGTGAAAGCTTTCCTACAAGCAAGCTTCCCCTAAGCAAGCTGCCCTTAATGGTCTCCATGTGAGGCCTATTGATGGGCAGGGAAGATCTTAAATCCCATAAACATTACATGTGCCCAATTCATTGATCTGCTCTTTCTCTATTTTATTGAGGTAAGAATTTAGAGATATAAATTTTTCCCAAAATACTGCTTTGGCTGCATTCCATCAATTTTGGTGTATTGTTTCATTGTTATTCTCGTCAATGAAATTGTTTCTGTGATTTGTTCTTTGAATCATACATTCATTAGGATTACATTATTTAGTTTCCAGTTAATTTTATCTATCTTTCCATGGCCCTTTGTTGAATGTATTTTTATAGTATTATGATCTGAAAAGGATGCATTTAATATTTCTGCTTTTCTGCATTTGGTTGTGAGGTTTTTATGCTCTAATACATGGTCAGTTTTTGTGTAGGTCTCATGTACTGCTTAGAAAAAGATATATTCCTTTCTATTCCTGTTCCGTTTTCTCTCAGTGTTTCTCAAATCTAACTTTTAAAAAATTCTGTTCATCTCTCTGTCTCTGTCTCCTTTCACCCTATCCCTCCTCAGAAGTGTTTTGCTTCTGATCATTGCCTCTCCCAATTCAACCTCCGTTCTGTCACAGCCCCATCCCTCTCTTATCCCTTTCTCCTCCTACTTCCCTATGGGTGAAGAGAGATTTCTATACCCAAGTGAGTGTCTTTCAGCCAATTTCAATGAGAGTAAGGTTCAAGTGTTGCCCACCAAACCCCCTCCAATCTTTCCTCTCCACTGTAAAAGTTCTTTCATGGCTCTTTTATATGAGATAATTTACCCTATTTTACCCCTCTCTTTCCCTTAGGCTCAGTGCATCTGTCTTTCTCACTCCTTAATTTTTTTTTTATCATCCCATCATGATCAACTTACACCCATATGCTCTGTCTACATATAATCTTTCTAACTGCCCTAATAATGATAAAGTTTTTAGGAACTATAAGTATCATCTTACTAAGTAGGAATATAAACAGTTTAACTTTATTGAATTCCCTATTTAAATTTCCTATTTATATTTTTCTTCTTCTCTTGAATCTGTCATTTGAAAATCAGATTTTCTGTTCTGCTCTGGTTTTTTCACCAGAAATTCTTGAAAGTCCTCTATTTCATTAAATATTCATTTTTTTTTCCTCTGTAAGATTATACTCAGTTTTTTGGGGTAGGTGATTCTTGTTTGTAATGCTAGATCCTTTGCCCAGAATATCATATTCCAAGTCCAGTGATCCTTTAATGCAGAAGCTGCTAAATCCTGTGTTGTCCTAACTATAGTTCCATGATATTTGAAATGTTTCTTTCTGGCCACTTGCAGTATTTTCTACTTGATCAAGGATCTGGGGAATTTGTTTATAGTATTACTAGATCTTTTCATTTTTGGATCTCTTTCAGGAGGTGATCAGTGAATTTCTAAATTTCTATTTAACCCATCCCTGTGACTGTGAGCTAATTTAGTGCTCTAGTGCTCTTCTTCTCCCTGGGACTATTTACCTGGTCCTGCTTCTAGGATACCTGTATGAGCAATGCAACAGAGACCTTCATCCAGTGCCAGCAATGGGTCCCCTATGGTTTGCTTTTGAAATTGTCCTACTCCCTTATGGCCCCTGGGCTGAGAGCTCCAGAAGTTACTTTGTCTGATTTAATTGCCCCCCAGGCTTGCTGCTGGCTTCTCTGGGAATGCAGAGGGGCCTGTGCCCACTAGACTTTACTCTCACCTCACTGATATTGACCTTACTTGTTACCTTTTAAGTTGTCTTGGAATGGAAAATCATTTCACCCCATGCTTGTGTCAGTTCTGCTGTTTCAGAATTTGTTTTGAGGTATTATTTTGAAGTTTTTTGGAAGGGAATATGGGAAAGTTCAGGCAGTTCCTGTCTTTATTTTGCCATCTTGGCTCTGCCCTCCTGAATTATTATTTTTTTTTAAGTGCTAAGCATAGTGCTTGGTAAATAGCGGGCAATAAATGCTTATTCACTTCCCTTCCCTTACCCCTTAGATGACTGGTAAGGTTTCTTCCATGTCTAAGTCTATGGTTTTATAAAAATAATAGCTAACATTTACATAATGCTTTCAAATTTACCAAGTATTTTATATATATTTTCTCATTTGACCCTCACAACAATTCTGTGAAGCAGATGCTATTATCCACATTTTACAGATGAGAAAATTAAGGCTGAATTTTGAAAATCAAGTAAGAGAAGTAGAGGAAAAATTGGGAAGAGAAATGAGAATGACGCAATAAAATCATGAAAAGAGAGTCAACAACATGACTGAACAAAATAACACCTTGAAAAATAGACTAACTCAGATGGCAGAAGAGGCCGAAAAAGCCAATGAGGAGAGGAATGCCTTAAAAAGCTGAATTTGCCAGATGAAAAAAGAATTTCAAAATCTCACTGAAGAGAATAATTTCTTCAGAATTTGATTGGAGCAAATGGAAGCTAACGACTTTATGAGAAATCAAGATACTATTAAACAGATCCAAACCAATGAAAAAATAGAAGGCAATGTGAAATAGCTCATTGAAAAAACCACTGACCTGGAAAATAGATCCAGGAGAGATAATTTAAAAATTATTGGACTACCTGAAAGCCATGATCAAAAAAAGAACCTAGAAATTACCTTTCAAGAAATTCTCAAGGAAAATTGCCCTGATTTAGAACCAGAGGGCAAAATAGAAATTGAAAGAATTCACTGATTACCTCTTGAAAAAGACCCCCAAAAGAAAACTCTTAGCAATATTATAGCTAGGTTCCAGAGTTCCCAGATCAAGGAGAAAATATTACAAGCAGCCAAGAAGAAAAAATTTTAATATTGTGGACATATAATCAGGATAACACAAGATCTAGCAGCTTCTACATTAAGGGACTGAAGGGCTTGGAATATGATATTCTGGAGGTCAAAGGAGCTAGGATTCAAACCAAGAATCACCTACTCAGCAAAACTGAGTATAATACTTGAAGAGAAAATTTGGTCATTCAATGAAATAGAGAACTTTCAAGCATTCTTGATGAAAAAATCATAGTTGAATAGAAAATTTAACATTCAAATACAAGAAGCAAGAGAAGCATGAGAAGGTAAACAAGGAAGAGAAATCATAAGGAAGTTATCAAAATTGAACTATTTACATTCCTACATGGAAAAATGATGATTGTAACTTAATGAAACTTTTCTCAGTATGAGGATGGTTGAAGGGAATATAAATGTATATATATGTATATATGTATGTATGTATATACACATACATATATATGTGTCTATATAGGAGGGTATATGTACTTATGAATACATATGTGAGTGTGTATATATGTGTACATAGACAGAGGGCACAGGATCAGTAGAATAGGAAAGGATGATATCTAAAAAATAAAATTAAGAGGTTATAGAGGAATATAATGAGAGGAGATAGGGAG
Organism: Pseudochirops corinnae; assembly: GCA_028646515.1. NCBI lineage: Eukaryota > Metazoa > Chordata > Mammalia > Diprotodontia > Pseudocheiridae > Pseudochirops > Pseudochirops corinnae. The sequence continues at coordinate 448,358,314 of CM053585.1, read as the reverse complement.
AGACATAATAGGGTGAATTATCTAATATAAAAGAGGCAAGAGAAAACTGTTACAATGGAGGGGAAGAACACGAAGGCAAAAGGGAATGGGTCAACCTTACTATTATTGAATTTGGCTTAAGGAGGGAATAACATACACACTAAATTGGGTAACTTACCCTATAGAAAAGTAGAGGGGAAGGGGATAAGAGGGAGGATGGTAGAAGAGAGGACAGATTGAGGGGGAGGGTAGTTAGAAGCATACACTTTTTTTTTTGCTTTTTTTTTGGAGGGGGGAATGTAGGGCAGTTGGGGTTAAATGACTTGCCCAAGGTTACACGGCGAGTTTTTTGTGTTAAGTGTCTGAGGCTGGATTTGAACTCAGGTCCTCCTGACTTCAGGGCCAGTGCTCTATTCACTGTGCCACCTAGCCACCCCAGAAGCACATACTTTTGAAAAGGGACTCTCTCACCTCTTAATTTTATTTTTTATATATCATCCTTTCCTATTTGAAGTAGAAAATAGAACAAGTGGTGGGAGGGGGGGGATATGGGATAGGATGGAGGGAAATATAGTCAGTCTTTCACAATATATCCACTATGGAAATGTTTTGCGTAACTACACATATACAACCTATATTGAATTGCTTATCTTCCCAGTAAGGGTCATGAGGGAAGAAGGGAAAGAATCTGAAATTCAAAGTTCTAAAATCAAATGTTTTTAAAATTATTATTATTATTATTATTACATGCAACTGGGAGATATACAGGCTCTGGGGTTTGGAGATCCATCTTGCCCTACCAGAAAGTCGGAGGGGGCAATGGAGGATGATATAGGAGAGAGCAGATTGGGGGGGTATTCAGTGGGATTTCTGTTTTGGGGTAGTAGGTAGGTAAAAGACAGGGAGAAAATTTGTAACTGAAAATCTTGTGGAAATGAATGTTGTAAACTAAAAATAAACAAAATTTATCATTAAAAAAAGAAAAAAAATCAAGGCTGAGAGACAATGAGTAACTCATAGAAGGTTGAATATCTAGTAAGTGTCTGAAACTGAGTGAAAACTCAAGTCTTCCTGATTCCAGATATAGCACTTTATCTACTGTATCACCTTGCTTTGGAACTGTGTTTTATAGCCATTTGATGCATCTTCTGATCTTATCTAAAATCTGAACACTATCTTTAGAGAAAGAATAACATAATAAGTATGGGGCTGGCCCCAAAGTAACTTCATTATCAGATTTTATAGTACATTTAGCAGAAAGCCATATTTTATCACATAATGACAATATGTGGCAAACTACTAGAGCAACAGGGTTACAGAACTTTTAAAACTGGAATTGCTTTAGTCAAGCAGTGGAGAACCTGCAGGCTCGAGGCCACATGTGACCTTTTAGGGCCTTGGTTGCAGCCTTTTGACTGAGTCCAAGTATTACAGAACAAATCCTTTTATTAAGAGGATTTGTTCTGTTAAGTTTGGATTCAGTCAAAGGGTCGCACTTGAGGACCTAAAGGGCCACAGGTGGCCTTGAGGCCACAGGTTCCCCAACCCTGATCTAGTCTATTAGTAAAAATAGAAGTGTTTGGAAATGTTTTAGTTTTCCAGTAAATATTATTGTATCACCTAGAGATTAGACAAGAACATGTAGGTGGCATAGTAGATAAGAGTACAGGACCTGAAGTCAGAAAGACCTGAATTCAAATGTGACCTCAGACACCTACTAGTTGTGTGACTAGCAGGTCACTTAACCCTATTTGACTCAGTTTCCTCATCTGTTAAAATGAGCTGGAGAGGGAAATGACAAATCACTCCAATATCTCTGCCAAAAAAAAATCCCAAATGTGGTCACAAAGAGGCAGACACAACTGAACAAACACAGCAGCAGAGATTAGGGTGGCATAATTATTGTGAATTGATCCACATTCCTTTATCCCTTAAAAGAAAAATGAGACAATAGAATCAGAGGACATTTTTAGAACTGGAAGAGGTTTTAAAAAAATATCTAGTAAAAAGTTGTCACTTTAAGAGAACTGAAATCCATAGTGGATAAATGACTTGCTAGGGGGGCACAGAACTGACAAGAGGAGGTAAAGTCAAGTCTTACGACACCAAATTCCAGCACCCTTTCCACTACACCATTGTATTTTTCATAGCAGTTAAGCCATAATAGCTTAAAACTGTGCTAAGACTTACAGGACGTCTAAGTATTTGAAATACTTAAAATTACATGAAAATTTAAGAATCTGTTACTGATTAGTTGAAAAATGTATTCAAACCATTATTTAGCAAACTGGTGTTACATTTATTCCACATTTTTCTGTGCCTAAAAAGGGATAATGGAATTCCAGAATTGACGTTCAAATCTAAATAATTACCTTGCAGCTGGCTTATATCACCTGTGGGTCGATTTCACATTCTCTGAGGATTCATTCAAAGGTCAACAACCTTTCAGAAGTAGAGTGAAAAACTGGTGACCCCACTTCTTGTGCCATTTGGGGATGCATGTGCCCCGAGTAGGCAACTGCAGTCAAAAAGTTTTCTTAATAAAAATATCATCCTTATACATTAAACCAATTAAATATGCATTTGAAAATCTTCCATTAAAATACAAATATCCTATTTGAAGTTAACTTTATCAGCCATTCATGCTTGAGTATGAATTATTTCAATCAGACCTTTAGATTGCATTCCTCATCATTGTCACCATGGGAATTTTGATTGAGAAGGGAATAGGAGAGCTGTGCTAAGCATTTTTAAAAACATGCGAACAGGACAGAGCCAAGTAGGAGATGCAGCAAAGGCTTCTGGATGTCCTGAGAGGAAGGGAATAGTTAGCTAGGGTAGGGAAGCTGAGAAGAAGGAATCCTTAGAATCAAAGGGTGCCCAAGACCAACTTCAGCTCCTGTGCAATTTGTCACAGAACCACAATGGTGGCTGTTACCCAGGTGCTGCTGAAAACTATCAACAATTTCAGCTTTGGAAATCAATTGATGACACCTGGTCTGGAGGTAGATCCTTGAGAGAATCTTCAAGTTCCATGGTACACATTTAGACAAACAATTTCTCTGAGAGATCTTGTAGCCTTCCTATAACAATCTCCCAATTCCCTTCATAAGTTTTCATTTCTGTGATTCCAAAACTTTACCAAGTTCACTTTTCATTGAATTTTAGAGCTGGAAGTGATTTAAAAATTATTTAATTCTACCTCCTTTATTTTTAAAGAAGAAATTTGTTTAACTTCTAAGTCAGCAGTTCTCAACCTGTGGGTCGCGACCCATTTGGGGGTCGCCTAAGACCATCAGAAAACACATGTCCTCTATCCGTCTCAGGTGGGTCCACCCATATGCAGATATGCCCAAATACAAGTATTAAAGGGTCGCAGTGTTAGAAAGATTGAGAACCACGGCTCTAATTAGCCATGACTAACCACGTAGCTAGCAAGTAACAATGAGAATTTTCACCTATGTCACCTGATACCAAGTCACATGTTCTTTCCACTATAAGCATGTGTTTAATAACATAGCAAAAAAAAATTGCTTTGACTTTTTTTTAATGGATAGATTAAAAGAACTCATTTAGATATCTTTTAGGCAAAGACAATATCAATTTGAGTCTTTGAAAGAACGGTTGGTTTGCTAGAAATTAAGGTATCAGTTTGTGGGGATATCTCTTCTCCAGTGGGGGTAGGAGACATTTATAACAGATAAATGATTACCAAGATTCATAAGTAGTTGCATAACTCACAAGTTAATGAATATTCAAGTATCTTCAAGGGACAGTAAATCATTGGTCTGAGGGCCTACATGGGGCTTAATCAGAATTAATGAAACTATGAGAATCATCTAATAATATGTTCAGAATACTGATACAATACATGCAAGTTATTCCAATTCAAAATTGGGATTCCCTGTGAATTATATGAAGTAAGGCTACCTTATTTTCCTTTCTGACTCAGTCCACCAAGTACATAAAAAAGATGCTATCACATAATTTAAAACTTTCATGAGTCCCCAAATTGTATGAGGCAAAACATTCCATTTAGATCAGAAAAAAAAAAAAAACAGAGGTCAACATTCCCAGCCTAGTGAAAGTTATCTTTGAAAGAGCACAAAGGTTCTCAGTTGGAACTTTCTGATGTGAAGTGGTAACACTGTATATCAACAAGCATTTATTAATATCCTAGGATGTACCAGGTATTCTACTGGGAACCAGGGATACAAGGACCAAAGTGAAGTTAGTCCCTTGCCCTTGAGGAGCTTACAAATTATCCATGTATATAAAATATGACTCTGCCTGTGAAAACCTACAGTGACACTTTTTCTGAAGTTTACAGTCTAATGAGTTCTGGGTTCCTAGAATAGTCTTAGTTATTTTAAATCATACCTCAATAAAACACAGTATATTAAAAAACACTGTGGATCAGATTTCTCTCATCTGTGGATTTTGAAAGATCTGATTTTCAATACAGAAACATATAACAATTGCATGCACTGAGCAATAACTTTTGTATCCTTCGAGAAAATTATAAAGACTTGGGAAGAGTTAGGGTGCTTTTATCATTGCATTGATAATGCATCGATTAGTGTTTAGCTGTTTCTTTTAGTGTTCTTTTTCCTTTTTCTTCCACAAACTCCTTCCTCTAAAAGAAGGAATCATCACCACTTAATAAGTTTTATATCACATTCTCTACAACATTGTGAAACTGGAGGGAGGGTGGAGCCAAGATGGTGGCTTAGAAGCAGGAAAACTCTGCAACTCCCTCCATAACCACCTCAAATACCTATAAAATATGACTCAACAAATTTTAGAGCTCCAGAATCTGCAAAAGTACAGAGAAACAAAGCTCCCCCTGAAGGCAGCCTGGCAGGCAGGATGGGAAGGGCTCATCACAGCACACTGGGAGCTGAAACCAGCTGGACCTGAAACCACAGTTTGGTCCTGGGGGAGCCAGGACAAGCTGTGGCTGGAGCTTTCAGGAGAGTGGATCACTGGCAGCTGTGGCAGTTTCCAGAATTATCAACTCATAAGAAACAAGGACTAAATGAAAGGTCAGTGGAACTTGGCTAAATTTGGGGGAGAAAAGTGGGTCTGGCAGTTGGCCCCCAGGGCAAGAAAGCAGCAGAAGCAGCCCCTGCAGAAGCCTCCACATTACTGCTTCAGAAGCTCCCAGCCTGCAGATTGCAGAGGGGCCAAACAATCATTCAGAGGCTAAGTGCTCTTGCCTTAAGCTGCCTGGGTCTCAATTGTGGTCTTAGGTGGTGGTCCTGAGGTATGTGAACAGTGAGCCAAAGCTGGTGGGGGCTGCAGAGATGGTGGTCTCCTAATAGCTCTGGCAGCTGTGAAAACCCCAGTGATTTGGGACAAAGCTCTCCCCTTTGGAAGTAGAGTTCCACAGGGCTAAAAAGTCAAGTAATTGACTGGCAACATGAGCAGGCAAAGGAAGCAAAGTAAGAACAGCAATCCAACTTTAGATTCCTTTTTAGGGGACAAAAAGGATCAAAGCATGGAATGGGAGGAAGACAACACAGTCAGAACTCCTGCACCAAAAGCTTCCAAGAAAAATGTAGACTGGTTACAAGCCATAGAGGAGCTTAAGAAGGAT
>CM053585.1:448294310-448352236 GCA_028646515.1 Pseudochirops corinnae | reverse complement strand
ATAGGTGAAGGGAATATAAATGTATTTATATATGTATACATATACATATCTATATAGGAGGGTATATATGCATATGAATACATATGTGAGTGTGTGTATATATGTGTACATAGACAGAGGGCACAGGATCAATTGAATAGGAAGGGATGATATTTTAAAAGGTGAAATTGAGAGGTGGGTGAGGAATAAAAGGAGAGGAGACAGGGAGAGACAGAATGGGATTAATCATCTCATATAGAAGAGTCAAAGGATAACTGTTACAATGGAGGGGAAGAATAGGAAGGCAAAAGGGAATGGGTCAACCTTACTTTCATTGAATTTGCTTTAGGGAAGGAATGACATACACTCTAATTGGGTATCTTGCCCTACAGGACAGTAGCGGGGGTTGGGCATGGGGGGGGGGATGATGGAGGGGAGGGCAGGTTGGGGGAGGAGGGTTGTTAGAAGAACGCACTTCTGTAAAGGAACAGGGACAAAGTAGAGAGCAGAACAAGTGTGAAGTGGTATAGGAAGAAGGGAAATATAGTTTGTCTTTCACAATATGTCCATTGTGGAGATGTTCTTTGTAACTATACATGTACAGACTCTATTGAATTGTTTGTCTTTCCAGTGGGGGTGGGTGAAGAGGGAGGTAGGGAAAGAATCTAGAATTTAAATTTCTAAAATCAAATGTTTATATATACATATATATATATATATACATACATACATATATATGTATATATATACATATATATATATATATATATATATATAATTTACATGTAACTGGGAATTAAGATATACAGGCACTGGGTTAAGAAGATCCATCTTGCCCTACCAGAAAGTCAGAGTGGGGATGGGGGAGGATATAGGAGAGAGCAGATTGGGGGAGGGGATAAACATGGGATCGCTGTTTTGGGGTGGTGGGTAAGGAAAAGGTGGGGAGAAAATTTGTAACTCAAAATCTTGTGGAAACAAATGATATAAACGAAAAATAAACAAAAGTTAATTTAAAAAATAATCCATTTTTAAATTAAAAAAAAAAAAAAGAAAGAAACTGGAGGGCCAGGGTGGTGTAGTAGACAGGAACTTGGAGTCAGCAGAGACCTCAGTCCCAATCCTGCCTCAGACATTTATTGAGCTGTGGACAAACCATTTAAAATCTCAGAAACTCATTCTCTTCATTTGTAAAACAAAGGCTGGTGGGTACCCCCTCATTGGAACTAGCCGCAGGTGTGGTAGAGTGCTGGCCGGGAGTCAGAATTGCCTGAGTTCAAATCTTGCCTTAGACAGATAGAAGCTATGAACCTCAGCAAGTCATATAGCCATTGCCTGCCTCAGTTTCCCCAACTGCAAATAAGGATAATAAATGCATCTACCTTGCAGGTTTTTGTGAGGATCAATGAAATAATATGTTTTTAAAAATAGTCCTTACCACAGTGCCTGACATACAATAGGTGCTACATATATTTGTGTATAATTGTTATTCCCATCCCCTTCATTGAAATTCTTCAGTTAGAAGCTAGGTAAAAAACTTGTTGTTGCTTTAGCAAGCCGACCCCCAAGCTCAGCTGTCTTGATTGGTGATTGAAAGCAAACTAGTCCACTGTCCCAAGCTGGACCCAGACTTCAGCACATTCTGCCCTGCTTCCTGCTCACCCCCAAGTGCTTCCCATATCTTGCAGCTAGGTGATGGATAGACCTAGCCAGGAAGACCTGAGTTCTAATATGACCTCAAACACTTATGAGCTGTGTGGCCCTTGGCAACTCATTTAACCTTTATTGGTCTCAGTCTTCTTAACTGTAAAATGGGGATAACAATAGCACCTACCTCCCAGGGTTGTTGGGAGGATTAAATGAGATAATATTTGTAAAGCACTTAGCACAATACCTGGCATACAGTAGTTACCTAATAAATGCTTGTTTCCTTCTTGCTCTGGGCACTTTATTTTTTAAATAATATTTTATTTTTCCCAATTACATGTAAAAAAAATTTGAACATTTTTTTCAAATTTTTGAGTTTTAAATTCTCTCTTTCCCTCTCTACCCTCCCCTCTCCCTGATACAGTATTGCTCTGGACACTTTAGTCAAATCAATAGTATCACTGCATCTGGAAACGTGTATCAGTTAACCTGCCTTCTCTATCAATTTACCATTCTTGTGACTTCTAGACTAAAAGGTTTTTTGTTGACCACCACTCCCATAATAACAGCTTTCCCCCCCATTAGGATGTAAGCTACTTTATATTTTATATTTGTATCACCAATATTTAACATAGGGCCTGTATATATTAAATGCTTGATAATTTTTCTTCATTCATTCAACATTTATTTGTTTTCAGGTATGAGTTACACTAGATGGCTGCTAAAGTCCTAACAGTGAAACTCTATGATTCTGCATTAATGATACTTCCCAACTTATAGGCTCTTGAGAGAATCGCCGTGTAAATACGTTATTATTAAAATTGGGAGAGGCAGTGTGGCAAAATGGGAAGCTTAGAGACAAGAAAAGCCCTAAGTTGCAGAGCAGGTGCTATCTGTATAGGGAGAACTTTTTCATCCCATGCTCCCCATTCCTGTGAAATCATGAATTTACCAATATCTACATACATATCTATATATGCACATAAATATATATTTAATTATATAAATATATATAATATATATATAATATAAATATATAAACATAATTTTATTCTGCTAACTTGAAAGATCTGCTCAGTGCAACAGAAGACTCCATGTCAAATAAGTTATTTTAGGAACAAATGTAACAAACAATCCCTCATGCAAGATATGCACTGCCTCCTTACTTCCACAGCTTCATTCAAGGCTCAATTCAGGTGCCATTTCATATAAGAAGCTTTTATTAATCCACCTATGGCCTTCTCCCTCCTCAAATGACCATTTATATATTTCTCTGTTTTATCTGTTGCTAAGTGAAGACAAGGACTTATTTGGGGGGAGGGGGGGAAGTAATTGTCTTTGTATCCTCAGTGCCTAACATGTTTCTTTGTAGCTCAAATAGTAAACACTAAAGAAATGCTTTTTCAATCAGATTGGCTAAAATTGCAGTAATATATTTGCCTAGAGCTATTGATAGCCTCTTGGTGGCAGAAATCCTTTATTTTTGGATTAAGCAATTTTGATTAATATCTGGAGCAATTCGTTTTCCTTATATGTGGATGCGTCATCATTGAATTGGTTATGGTTAAGGTGTCTCTCCTGGGAGTGGACATAGAGTCAATCAGTCACTCAGTTAATGAAGATAGAATTCTTGTTCAATGTACTTGCTGTCACGGTGTCCTTTTATGCACATGTGGTGTGTAAATTTGGAAACCACAACACTATTTCAGTGTTACAGAATTCAATGAGAATTCGCCCAGAACTAACTATTCTGATGATTGGGACAAGGGTTCTAACACAGGAATATACACACATGTACATGCATGTACATATATATACAAGTATATACCACTACTTAGTAGAGTTTAGAGAGAATGGCCAGTTTTACCTGAAAGAACTTGTCAATATTCATGGGATCATAGATTTTGACTTTTAAAATTCACTTACTGTTTGAATGGCGGTAGAAAATGTTGGTTTTCAGTGATTCACAGGATCATAGATTTTGAAATGACCATAGAGTTTTCTTGGTCAACCCCCTCATTTTATAGATGAAGAAATTGAGGCACAAAAATTCCCTCATTGTTTTTCCCTAAAATCTTCCCTTCTTCCTAATGTCCCTATTTCTATGAAAGGCACCACCATCATTCCTGTTATCCTGGTTTGAAACCTCAGTCATTCTTGATTCATCCCTCTCCTAATACTCTCCCCACCTCCACCCCCCACCCAATCAGGTGCCAAGTTCCATTTACCACCACATCTGTCACATCCATCTCCTTTTTTCCAGCCATAGAGCCAACATCCTACTTCATGCCTTCATCATCTCTTGCCTGTACTATTGCAGTAGCTTCCTAAATGCTCTCTCAACCACAAATCTTCCGCTTTCAGATCCATTCCCCATCCAGCTGCCTAATTGATATTCTTAAAGCCCAGACCTGACTATGTCATTTTCCTGCTCAAAAAGCTCCAGTGGTTCCCTGTTGCTTCCAGGATAAAATACAAACCCCTCTTATATTTAAAGTCCTTCATAAAAGTTTCTGTATCGTACTTCCAGAGTTTTTGCATATTACTTCTCTGATGTACTCAAAAGTTCTAAGCAAACTGGCCTTTTTTGGAGTTCTTCCTGTACTGCACTACGTGTCCTGTTACCCTACCTTTGAACAGATTGTTTCCTCCAATCCTGAACAAAGCATTTCTTGATTCTTATAGTTTCCTTCATCTGTTTATACCAAGTCCTAAAATCCAGTTTGTAACTATAGTATAAACCCCTATCACAAAGGCATTTGGGGATTGACCCAATAGCCATAATTTTGGCAAACTGTTTTGTCAGTTTTAAAATAACTTATTAAGTACTGATACATGCCAAGTACTAACTAAAGTGGTAACTATATTATATATCATGGGACATGATTTGAACCATGTCAAAGCTGAATCTTGTTAATAATATACTACATTATAACACTGACTTAATAAATAAACTTTTAGTCTCCATGTTTTTGTGTGTATGTATACACACATATATAATATGTATAAAAATGTGTTTGTATGTATATATATATACACACACACATATATATATAATTAGCATTTTCATTCCCAGTTGGAGAAAGCCCTGATTTGAGGTTTTCAAAGATATAAGTATAAGAAGAGTAGAAAAGGAGAAGAGGAAAAAGCTGAACACAAGAGGAACAAGGACAAAAGGCACAAGAGGAGCTGAGAAAAGCTGCTTAGAGAAGACAGAACACAGAAGATAACAGGAACAGAGCTGACAGGAAGACTTTCCAGCTATTTTGCCAGTAGCCTTGCTTATTGGAAGAGAGGTGCTGCTTTGCTGAGAGCTGAGTGGTTCATTGGAAAAGAGGTGACTCCCTTTGGTGTGTGGAGGGCTGTCTGAAGCAATTGTTCTGAGAGACAGAGAGAGAGAGAGAGAGAGAGAGAGAGAGAGAGAGAGAGAGAGAGAGAAAGAAAGAAAGAAAGAAACCTCTCAGATATTATTTCTACTGCCCTCTAATTTGAGAGAAAGAAATACAGGCTTCAGATCTGTTTTTCTATGAGATAGTGTTTGACTTTGCAGAGAACTGATTGGACAAAGCAGAATCCCCTACCATTTGAAGAACTGGTTGGGGAAAGACTACGTGGACCTATTATTGGAGAAATAGAAGGCATTAGAACCCCATAACAGACCTGACTTAAGTGAAATTCTTTTCACTGAAAGATCATAATGTCTTCTTCATAATCTGCTAAGGATGGCTATGTGCTAAAAGAATTTGTCACTACTTCACTGGTAAACCAAGGGTAGCAGAGAAGCAGCTTTGACCACCAGCAGAGCCATGAAGACCAGAAAGGGATCAGATAGAAGAGAAATAGTCTCAGCCAGTTATGTGTGTTGTATACTGTTCTCCAAAAAGACCCAAAACATCAAGGCTTGCTACTGTTGGGTTCTTGGGACACTTGGGTTTTCCTATTTATGTGCCTGCTTGCTAAATTTTTGTGTGTGCCCTTATGGAACCCATGCATATTGGTAGGAGAATGTGACCCAGGCTTATGGGTGGATTGGTATATTTCAGTCATTCCTGCTCTTGCTTTTTATTGAGAAAATGTTGAATTATTAATGCTTTTGTCATCTACTCAGAAAGTATTATGCATATTCCTGATTTTGCCTTATCATTAGATAATCATTTCATGTTTATGAGTCAGTGATGTCGTTGTGACTGTTTTGTGTAAATCAGAAGCATCCTAGTTGGGGGGGAATCATGAACTACACTGGAGGTAGTGAGAGTACAACACACATGTATATGCGTACACATATGCATGCATGCACACACACACCAGGGTTACCCCTAGCTCCCTGAGGGTAAGTTTGCCTTTCAGCTGTGGTAGGTAAATTGCTGTGTCCACACCTCTGCTCTCTCAACACCCTCCTCTGCCTGAGAAAGAAAACTTAGAGCTTCCAGCATTAGTGCAGGTTGGAATAAGTGAGTCATCGCATAGAGAGAGAGAAAAAGAGAGGGAAGAGGGTGTGGGGACCACATCAGATACCACACCCTTGGATGATAGTTCCCATGTCAGTGGGTTGGGCATCATGTCCTTTACATATATTCCATCTATAATTGAGTTTAATTCAATTCAGCAAGAGTTTACTGAGTGATTGATATGTGCCAAGTGTTAAATGAAGTGCTACGGATACAAAGATAGAAATGAGAACACAATAACCAGAATAAAGAAATAAAGTTTTCGAGGAAAGTATAATGCTTGTTGGATTCCAAATCATAATCAATCTTGATTCTAGTGGAGTAGAATTGCAATAGACCTTTCTTCTCTTAGCAGAGAAATGGTAAATTTTAGGTATGGAGTGAGTCATTAATTGTCAGGTATGGCCAATGTGTTATCATTGTTGCTGTTGCTTAACTGTTTCAAGAAAGTTGACAAGGGCTCTTTAGTCAACTCAAAAAGCATTTATTAAGGGCCTACTATGTGTCAGGCACTATACTTAAACACTGAAGACAGGTAAAAACAATCCCTGCTGTCAAGCTCACGGTCTAATGGAGAAGACAATATGCAAACAACTATGTACCAATAATATATACAGGATAATTTGAAGACAATTTCAGATTAAAAGCACTGAGATTAAAGAGTGCTGGGAAAGACTTCTGTGAAGAAAATGGGACTTTATCTGAGACTTGAGGGAAGCCAAGGAAGCCAAGAGATGTAGATGAGCAAGGAGAATTTCAGGCATGGGGGACAGCCAGTGAAAATGCCAGGTTGGGAGATGAAGTGTCTTAAGAACAGCAAAGAAGCCAGTATCATCATATTGTTAAAGTACTTGGAAGGCAGTAAAGTACAAGGAGACTAGAAAGGTTGGAAGGATCCAAGTTATGAAGAGCTTTAGAAGTTAAACAGAAGTTTTCATATTTGATTCTGGAAATCATAGGGAACCATTGTATTTATTGAATATTGGGTAGCCTGGTTAGAGCTGTGCTTTAGGAAGATCAGTTTGACAGCTGAGTGAAAGATAGGGTCTTGTTAGGTCAACCAGAAGGCTACTGCAATAGTCCAGTTGTGAGAAGATGAAGGCCTCCCTACACCAGAATGATGGCATTATAGTGTTAAAGGAAAGAAGTGGGTTGGGCATTTGCAAGAGATATTCCAAAGGTAGAAACAACAAGACTTGGTAACTTTTTGAATATGGAGGGTGACAGAGAGTAAGGAAGGAGTCAAGGATGACACCTAAGTTGTGAGACAGGGTGACTGGTATCATCAGTAGTAAAAGGGAGGTTAGGAAAAGAGGATGGTTTGAAGGGAGATGGATAATGAAAAAACCATTAGGAAGTGACAGAGATGTTTGGTAAAAATACCAAAATTTTTTTTAAAAAAACACCTCCAGGTCAAACGGCATGAAAAGCATCTTTAAATCAACTTTCTAAGACCAATCCAAGTTGAGTTAGGGGAGACAGAACCCAAGTCAGTGGCACCTTATGAACAGAGATCCCAAGAAACTGTAAGATCATTCCACTAGGGAAAGGAGGAAGCTTTACCATATGGGTACCTTCCTATTTGAATTAATCCTTTATGCAAATTAGATGTTAAAGTCAACTGTTTTTATGCTGCTAAAAGGTTGTAAGGCTATTGAAATTTCAGTGCCCTTTGACAAAGCCCTGATTGTCCCATCCTAGTTATGATTTTGTTCTAATACATTTTTAATGTGTAGAATGTTCTGTCTTCTTAGAACTATTACAAAATCAGAATCAAATTTCAAAAACTTGAAATTTCACGTGTATATATTTGTATATATGTACATATATAGTCATATGAATATATACACATTTATGTAGTTATGTAAATTAAATATGATTTTGGCATGTACTTTAAATCCATTAAATTTATTCTTTGCTTGTAGAAAATGGCTATAATACTCATTATTTTAAATATCATCTTGTCCTAAAGTATGTTAATGTGGTAGCTTTTCCTTTTACTCATAGTAGTGTGCTCATTTATGTCCCCTTAAATACAGGAAAATTAGGTGAAGCTTTTTTTCTCTCTCCCTGAAAAGATTACCATCTTATGGCCACTTTTTCATAGCATCCTTTTTTACACCATATATACATATAAAGAAAATCCTGATGACACATAGTAGAGTTCAGCCACAGTGATTCAATTTCATGTAAAAAGTGATAATGAAGAAGTTGTTTCACATATATCGCAAAATTCATGCATATCTCAACTGATTTTTTAAAAACTAACACATTTAATACACATTCATTCACATCAGAATTTTGCTATAAAGATCATTTCTTCCCAGAAAGGGCTAAAATTTAAATCAAGAAAATTATGACTTGGTTAAGAAATGATTTATTTTGTTTTTTTTCCACATACAATGGCAACATTTTTAACTTATTTCAACATTTAAGTTTCTTTTATCTTCTCTTAACTCTCCCAACAGGTTCAGTGATCTCTAGTTTATCCTTTTACTGAAAAAGGGAGGTTTGCTTCTCTGTCAAAGTAACAGCCATCATACCATGTCATTGATTTTCTGACATGCCAATCTTTCAACCATAGTGGTAACTTAGAGCATCTAACTCCCCTGTCATTGGAGTCTTCCTCATAAAATGGATATGAAAATCACCGTGTTGCTCAAGAAATCACATTATTTTTACAGTGCAGAAGAATTGCTAAGCTTTTGCCTCCTTTTTTTTTTTTGATTAATTTCATGCCTGACTCAGTCAGAGATTAGGCCTTGACACAGGTTATAATTAAATATTGAAATCATGAAGTGCAAGAATGTTTAATTTTTAAAATATGAGTTTTAATTTACCTCATACAGAGAATAGCTCTGGTCACCTGCAGAGATGCATTACACACTACATTGCCTAATGTAAGATGCCTGAATAAGGCTGAGCATACAGTTAAAGTAAACTAATGCAATTTACTGAACAGCAGTCAAATATTTATCCAGTTGATGAAGCAGACTTTATGTGAAACTCAGACAATAATTAAAGAGAAGCCTTGCTTAAAACATGCTTACTCCAGTTTTCACAAATATGTTATAACCTAGCAGCATCTTCCCTTTTCTCAAATATTGATGTATACCTGAAACACTCTGTAAAGTGTTTTTTTGGTATTGGGTTAAATCTATATCCTAGCATTGCATGGAATGATAGAATTGGAGAATTGGAGAATACTTTAAAATTCATTTTTATCAATGTGGAATTGGAGGTCCAGAGAAGTTGAGGACTTGCCCAGGGTCACACAGCCAATTAGTGGCAGAATTTGAACTAGAGTATAAAACTCCTGACTTTCTAGTTTGGACTTTCTAGCCATCACAGTATTCATTTCTCTCTTGTCTTATCTCTATTACGTTGTTCCTGGGGGAAAAAAAAACAATCTGGCTATCACTTGATAAAAAAGCATCAAAGCAAACCAATAAAGGATCTTAGAGTATCAGAGCCACTAAATGGTATTTGATTAGGTCAAATAATTATGGGGGTATTATATTACAAATTTACTACAGTTAAGACTCTCAGAACATTGAATATTATCTGAGAATATTTCTCAGATCCTTTCCCTAAGTTGTGTGCACAGAATTTTAAATGATAATAGACCTACGACTTTTTTTGAGAAGTAATAAATCCCTTAAATTTCCATCCCTGTGATTTTTGTATTAATTCCAGCATTTGAAATATTTTCCAAATACTAAGGATAACAAGTATTTTGTTGGAGCTTTATTTAGCTGAGTTGAAATTTTCTCTCAATCTCTTTATATCCAAATACCTTTATCAGGAAAATGACTAACAAAATCATCCATCTCAAATTCATATCTATTTTAAATATTCTAGAAGATAAGAAGTGAAGAAATTTCTAAAGAGGAGTGGATTACTTTGAATGGATGAACAAAGACTGATTGAGTAAAACCAGTGCACACCAGTGCACAATAAGGTGCCACATTATAAAATCTTGAATTCAAACTTGACCCAGAAAGAAAATGGTTATCCCTATTTTTAGAAGAATAACTATTTCACTTTATGTTTCCTTTCGACTCATATTAGCTTCATTCCATCTTAATAGTTAGTGTAACTATTAATTAACTTTTATAGCTTTTGTTTGTTGTTATTTTTTAGAAATTATGGGTTGAAGATAGCCCTTCCTGAGAGCATATCTTACCAAGAAATTTTGCTAGTGGTAAAAGAACCATCCACTGTATTCATAATTTACATTAGGAAAAGGATTATAGAGCACAAAATTCTGTCAGTCAAAGGCACTTTGACAGTCACAATGCTTAGGCCATCCATAGCTTTGCTTTGAGGTTAATCTGTGCCCAGATCTGACTTCAGAATAGGAGAGAAGCATTTCAAGATTATCAAATGATGTCAAAAGAGCCCTGGGATTCAGAATTTAGGCAAATCAGCTCAAACGATCACCCTCCAAAAGGAAAGAATTTTGGCAAGGTTGCTATGAGCAAGGTTCAGCAATGTCTGCCCATCTACAGACAGTTTTTTTTTTTTCATTAGAGTATTCACATAACACTTTCCATGACACGGTCTGCTTTCCATCACTCAACTCTTTGTGAAAATAGGCCATTTTTGGCTTACAGAGAGTTCATCATTGGTCTCAGCCCCAAAGTGAACTTCTTGAAAGATTTAAGAAAAATGATTTCACTTGTTTTTGATTCCTGACTCCTTCTACTAAAAAAAACAAACTTAGTAAAAGGTAGTGGTGCACTAATTGCATTTTTCCCCCTGTTTGGATCCTCTAAATCCTCCTAATAGCTCTTCACACACACCCTCACCATGGGGATCACATGCTTTCCTTGGTTTGAAAAAGACTGCTGAGATTAGATTAAAAAAAAAAAAAAAGATTGGCATCTATAAATGTCCTTTAAAAGAGAACTTACTTGTGGCCTGAACTCTAGAGTATGAACATTTGAGGCCCCAGCCAAATTCTATCTTCCTTTCTCAGGGTAAACAGGCCTAAATGGAAACTAGGAGAGCACACTTCATGAGGTGCCAGTGCAGGGTTGTTTATCATTTTCCACCAGTGTGGTCTTTCTTTCACCTATTTAAAAACTCATTTTTCCCCTTTGCTATTCATTCTTCTTTTTATCTTTTTATCTTTTGGTGGAGGGGAGGTGCCTTCGTTGATCCCCTGTGCTACACCATACAAAACAACAGTGAGGTCCAAAATGGAAACACTGTGCAAAAAATATACTAAGACTAGGCAGAGAATGTAGTCCTCATTCTCTTTGTTGTTTTCAGCTGTTCCTTCTTCTGCACTTTCCTTATGTTTTGAATCGGGGGTGCAGTTTAATTGTCCAGAACAGGATAGCTTCAAAGATTTTCTTCAGAGGGGCCTAGAGATGGATTGAGTCAGGTGAAGAATGACCCCCTCAGACTGATAGAATAAATAGCACTTTGATTTTGAGGACTGCTTTCCTCTCCCTGCCGTTATCCTTTAAGAGACAACAAGGCGTAGTGGACAAAGAACTAGACATGACATGAGGAAGATGAGTTTAAATCCTGCCTCAAATCTTGCAGTGTGATTCTGGGCAAGTAGCTCAATGTTTCTTGCCTCAGTTTCCTCATCTGTAAAATGAAGGGGTTGAATTTGATGGTCTGTAAAGTGCCTTGTAGCTCTTAACCTGTGATCTTTTTCATGAAGATATTGAAAGGATTTATCAGTAAATGAGAGTATTTGCATGTTTTTCATAAAACTAGTCCTATTTTTCTAATAATAGAGTTGGAAGTTTGGTTTTCAATGGATGTGCCAGTTTCCACTTCCTCTAAGGAGTCTTCCTTGGCCACCCACAGCAGTGATGTTTTCTTCATTTGGACTCTTCTATCACTTACCATCAGTACTCATAAAGTCACATGACTACTTTAAAACTGCAAGAGAAAACTTTAAAAAAGAAAATTTTGATAGTTTGTTTTTTATATTACCTTCATTTCTAAATATTGTCTTCTGCCCAAGACTGCCAAGCCGTGCAAAAACAGCAGCAACAACAAAATTTTTAAGAAGTAAAAAAACAAAACAAAACTGATGGACTCAACAAATGAGGCTGACAATATATACTTCCCTTTGCTGCAAAGAAGGTGGTACATATTCTTATCCCTTTTATGATACCAGGGTTGGTTACTATAATCACACAGCATTTCTCCTTCTTGTTCTTCTTCTTCATCTTCATCTTCGTCTCCGTCTTCATCTTCTTTCTCCTTCTCTCACCATCACCTCCAGATCCTCAAAGTAATGTAGGTCAATATGGGCCATCAGCCACACTGGTGCATTATCTAGTGGTGGGGCTGTAACCTTCTTTCCTGGATTCTGAGGTTCCCCTGATTCCCCAAATCAAGGCAAATTCTAAAGGGCCTGGGGCCAGGGTCCCCAGTCAGCTTGAGATTAAATTCTATATGAATGTGAGCTACTATTATTATTTTTATCATACATAATTTTAAGTAAGGAAATTGAAGCTCAAAGAGTATAAGTGATATCCCTACTGTCACACACCTAATTTTTGGCAGAATCAAGACTAGAACTCAGATCTACCAGTTCTCAGTTCAAGGTTCTTCATACTAACATTCTACCATGATTTCTTAGCTAACTTTTTACAGCCATATCTTCTCACCCCTAACTAGATTCCTTGAGATCTCCTATTCTTTATATCCTCTAACACCTAACAAAGTGCCTTGTGGTGAGGAGAATCAGTGTATCCTAGAGGATAGGGAGCTAGACCTGGAACCAAGGGGCCTGAGTTCAAATCCTGCTATTGATATAGGCATATATTTCACTTTCTTAGTCTTAGTTTTCTTATTAATAAAGAGATAAGAAAATCTTTGATACCTAGCTGACAGGGTTATTGTGAGTTCTCAAATGATATAATGTTCAAATCTGGTCTGTGACACTCACTAGCTATGTGACCCTGGGTAAGTTACATCACTGTGAGGAGCCAAGTTCAGGGGAACCCTTCTGGGGAACCTTGCCATTCCATGGCAGAGCTGAGAAAGTGTTGGGGAGCCCTGCTGACCAGCAGCAGAGCTGAGAAGGGTTGCTTGAAAAAAGAGCTACTCACCCAAAGGCTGAGATAACATAGAAGAGATGGGACCCCGAGAATGGTGGAAAACAGAGTCAACTTTATTCATCTGAGAGTCCAATATGTATAGTGAAAAAACTGCAGTCATCATAAGCCATATCTTGGGATTACCTCTGTGCCCTAGTTCCCACCCACCTCATCCGTGACTGCCATGTTCTCTATCCTGGTTATCAGGGTACAAATGCCAGGCAGAATGTTCCAAACTTCCCTGGAGCAGGATGGAGTTATCCCAAGGTTTCTAGTTACTACTGCGTTGCAACATTACGATATTTCCCCTAAGAACACTGCGTGCATCCTTGTTCCCAAGCCAGGAGTGCATACTGCACGAATCACAAAAATGTAATGCTTGTGTCTGGGACCCTTCCTGGGGGCTGGGGAACCGATCCAAGCCTGGCAGCAGGCTCTTTTGCTGAGAGGGCTTATTCAGCCATCAGGGTCAGAGTCCCACTGGCCTGTGGTCCTCCTACACATCACTTCTCTCTGCCTCAGTTTCCTCTGTAACATGGAAGTAATACCAGCACCTACCTCCCAGGACTGTTGAGAGGATCAAATGAGATAATATTTATAAAGTGCTTTGCGCAGTGCCTGGTGCATAGTAAGGGCTATATAAATGTTAGTTGTTGTTGTTATTATTGTTTGTTAAGTACTTTGTAATCTTTGAAAAACTATGTAACTTTCTGTTACTATTAGCAGCTATTTAAATATGTATTTATAAGGGAAGCAATCCATCCACCACCACTCTCCCAGGTCCCATCTTGAGACTAGATTAAGGATTCAGGTGCAGGTTTGAAAGGGTGAAAGTGAAATTTCTGTGGTTGGGGAATACTTTATCAATATAGAAAAAGAGCCTCAATTTCAAAAGTAATCTGAGGATGAGCATTGAATTTTCCTGCAGGCAGACAGCTTGGACCAGGAACTACACTAGTCATTCTTGATTGGAAAAACTACATCCTATTGATGAAAGGAATGGTTAATTAGAAGATGCCATGTGGAAAAAAAAAGTGCCATGTGAAGAATCACCATAAAATAAGAAGCAAAAGTAGCAGCAAAGTAGATTTTTTTTTTCAGTACCTTTTGGTAATTTGCACTGGTGTATAGGGTAGGAAAGAGGAGTGCCAGATAAGGGAAGGCTGACTCTAAAGTAAGGAATGTACAAGCAGATGCTGAGGTTGAGCAATAAGAAAGCTCCAAAGAGGCAAGCACACTTCATTTATTCCAGGCTAAACAAGAAACTCAGGAGGACAACCTGTTCTCATCAAAGCAGCCTACAGCCCTTTAGGCAAACACAATTCCTACTTCATTGTTTGGGTACCCAGTTGCTCAGCTGCCCTCTCCACTCCTTTCTGTTCCAGTGTATTGTTTTGCTTGGTTTTTTTTTCCTAAATCAAGCAATTACTTGTGTAGATAAATGAACTAATTGTTTTTCCATCAAAGACCAAGCCCTGTTATGCTGAGACATTCCCAGAGTCATAAATCAATGAGCCAATATGAAGGCAACAACGTGCCCTATTAATTATTATTTTTTAGCTAGTTTCTCAAACCTACCCTTTTCCCACTCTACCTATTGATATGTGACTGGACTAAGAGCTCACACTGACAACATGCATGGGGGAAATATATGATTTCCACTGTGGATTTGGTAACACTTTTAGCTATACATCACTTTATTGTTTCACATTTGTTTTACTTTAGAACTATTAAGTGTTCAAGTCATATAGAAAATAGACATAAAGGTTACATCTTTCAAAGGTTATATCTTGAAATGCAAATCCAAAGTAAAGCATGCCAACTGTTTAACTATGCATAGAAATGCCACAAAACAATTTAGGACCAAAATGAAGAATATTATATCTGGGTGAAGCTACTAGGGAGAAAGAGGTCAACAGAAAATAATTGCATGTAGGAGAATCCAGACAGGACATCAACAAGAGCACAGACCATGAAATCTCTAGTGACCCAAGTGGTTGGGAAATCTTATCCAAAAGATAGAACTTTCAATGGCACAGATGTGCTTGCTTCACGCCAAGCTAGAAAATTAATTCCACCCCGATTCATCCACATCACTTCCCTCAGTTCCTATCCTGAATCGTCCTTATAGACAAGACAGTTAACCATGTTGGTAAAGTGCATGATATCAGCTGACCAAGAAATCCATTCTCCTTCAAAGCAGTGACAGGCTCCACCTACCTGTCACCCAGTTGAATTGAATTTGAATTGGATGAGCCAGTGACAGAGTTTAAAAAAAAGAAAGCTGCCACAAGGAAGGGGGGGCGGGGCATAGGTATGTAACCTCTACTGCTCAGAGATTCTGTCCTGCCCATTTCCACACTTCAGAACCAAGAAAAAAAAAAAAACACTTTGTACTTCAACTTGAAAATGTTATATTCTTCCTGGTTCCACTCTTTCCCCTCTTGGATCTATTACTTTGTACTACTGTCAGAAAAATATTCCTTATACATAGCAAAAGTCAGTACACTTCAAATTTTCTGTTGTCTCAGTCATGTTCAACTCTTCGTGACTCCATTTGGGGTTTTCTTGGCAAAGATACTAGAGTAGTTTGCCATTTCCTTCTCCAACTCATTTTACAGATGAGGAAACTGAGGCAAGCAGAGTTAAGTGACTTGCCCAGTGTCACATAGCTAGTAAGTGTCTGAGACCTGATTTGAACTCAGGAAGATGAGTCTTTCTGACTTCAGACTTGGCACTCTATCTACTGCACCACCTTGCTGCCCCTGAAATTTTCATGTAGCTCCCTATTACCTATTGAATAAAGGTATGACCATTCTGCCTGACATTTAAAGTCTTCCACATTTTGAGATCCCACTGCATTTCTGGCCTCATCTCACATTGTTCCCATACATATACTAAATTCCAAGAAAACTAGACCACTGTCTATCCTGTCTTGTGCTTTCCCACCTCTATGACTTTGCTCATGATGATTCCTGGACTCTGAAAGATCTTGCTCCCCATCTTCACCTGTTGAATCTTGTAAACCTCAACTCAGTTGTCACCTCGTCCAGGAAAACTTGCCTGGTCCCTTCATCAATGACTTCCCCTCTGCTTTGAACCTTAGATGCTGCTTATTCTGTGCTCCTTTAATGTACATGTTTCTTCCTTTGTATGACGGTTACCGATATGTCTTATCCCCCTACTAGAATATAGCCTGAATGAGTGAAATTACTATTTTTATCTAATCTTTGTATCTCCTCTAGCACCCACTGCAGCACTGACTCTATATAGAATAAATATCTCCTAAACTTTAGCGGCATTGTAGAATTCCTTTTGAATAGACTTTTTAAAAAAATGTCATGTTTTATGGAAATTGACATGGTTCATCTAAAAACAAACAATCTATGTCAGAGCCTAGACCATAAAACATTGCAGGGGACCTACAATATTCAGTGTGTAAACTTATCTATTACATAGAAATTATTGTTGTATATAGGTGATGCTTAGTAAATGTTTATTGAATGATGAGTACATCGTTTGTTATGTTCTTGAACCTCAACTCAAGAGGAATTGAAGCTTCTTGAAAATGACCTTATGATCATGAATAGTTTCAGTGAAGAAAAAAAAACCAGAAAGAACATTTTAAAGATCAGTGTAGCTATACAAGGAATTCTATGATGGGCTCAAATTTTGAAAGAATATGATAAAAAATGGTAAGGGTGTTATATCATGAGGGACAAATACAAAAAAGTGGTATAAAACTCGAGGAATGGTGTAAGGGAAATTAAAAAAGAAAATAATCAGAGACTTACAAACATTTTTAAAGATGATAAGAAAGAGCTTTTTAACTGTTGGACTGGGAGAAAAGATAAGGAATAGATCTACTTCTTAAGGAAGATTATTTAATGTTAATAGATTACAATAAAGAAAACAAAATTATTCAATCCCCATTTTGTTTCTGAAGTCTTTTCTACTGAGGAAATCCGTCTTCACACTAGAAAGGGTAGAATAAATTTCATAAGGAATGGAGGCCCAAGAAAGCTGTAAGAAAGCACTGAGTTCAAGGCTCCAGGTCTAGGAAAATCACATGCCAGAGTCTTGAAACAATGTTTAAATGTGACTGCAGAAACGGTTAGTAAGCCTTGTGGAAGCAGAGAAAGTAAGTAAAATACCATTAAACTAGAACTGATAAAACATGGTCCAACTTTCAAAAGAAGGAAAAGGCTGGCTTCTAAGAGGTGTAGGATAGTACACTTCAAATACATTCCTGGTGAAATTCTAGAATGCATTTTCACTGTAGTTTCTGAGCTTCTTAGGGAAAAAAAGGCAAAAAAAACCACTAACATATATGTACCCTTTATCTCAGAGATTGTCATCCTAGGCTTATATTACAGGTTAAGTTCTAGTAACTTATAGTGTTAGCTCCTTGAGGACACTGGGAAGTTATGACTTGCCTATGGTCAAATAGCTGGTATGTGTCAGGCAAGACATGAACATGGGTTTTCCTGACTCCCAGATCATCCCTCTATCTAGTCTGCCACTTGTATAATGGTTTGTAAATTTTAAAAAGTGACTTTATATGATTTTTCACAGCTTATTTGCGCTTTACAAAAGTCCTATCAAGCATAAGACAAATATCATCTCCCTTTTACAAATAAGTTTACTGATGCACAAAGTTATAAAGTCAGCAGCAGAGACTAGAACTCGGGTCCCCTGATGTCTAGGGGGAGTATATATATCTGATTAGACCATGCCATATTTTTCTCAGATAATTTTCAAGTTAAAAATCAGTTTACTGTCTCATGATTTTTCCTTGTTCATCATCATTATAAATAAATATTCATTATATACCCCCTATGAGCAAGGCACTGTTCTAAATTTCCACGGGGTATGGAATAGATTATGGAGAATACATTTCCTGCCCTCAAGGAGTTTATTATCTTCATTCTTCCTCATTAAAAATTATAAATGGCCTAGATTTGTTTTACCCAAAGGGGAGGGGTAGCAGGCAGGAGATGGTGACCTACAGGAAAGAGAAGAAAGAAAGGGCCACTGGAAAGACTCATTAGGCCAAAAAAGTATCGCCAAGATACAGACTGGAAAAGAATATCTTATCTAAGCAAGGAGTTGCTTTGCTTATAAAATGTCATGGGAGTTGAACACAAAGATGTTGATATCAAAAGAAAAATAATACCCTAAACCAAGACTTGGCAACTTGCTGAATCTGGGTGGGCCATGCTAATCACAGCCTAGAGTTGACATAAACACTTATCACAGAAGCTCAAACTGTGTCTGGGTTCAGATGCAACCCCATATTCAGATATAGAGACATTCTTAGAGTATTTTAAATCAGACCAATCACCCTGACCCAGGTCAAAATGTATTTCCCTCACTATTAATCTAGAGAGAATAAACTTCACCCTAACAGGCCCTTTGATAGAAGGGTAGAGCTGCTAAGGAAATCTCCCAGTTGCACATTTATAAGGTTACACTTGGCAAACCTTTACTGCAACAACAGATGTAATAGGGATCACAGATTTAGAACTAGCAGGGAGGTTAAAGGTTGTCCAGTCCCACCTTCCCATTTTATAGATGAAAAACTTGAGGTCATATAGGTAAGAAATGGAAGAACCAGGATTTGAACCTACATCCTCTGAATACAAAACTAGCACTCTTTGCATTGCAACACAGAACACTTCAGTAAATGATTCTCTCCATTTATCTAGCTTTTAACTCAGACACTGGTTGTGACTTCTCTCTCATCTACTGCTTCTTCCTCTCCAGTTCCAAGTCGATCTTTGTCAGCCATACTCCAGACTATCCTTTTCATCTTATCTGTTAGCTTCCAGAACCATTAATCCCCACCCCTGTCTACCTTGACATTCCTTCACCTAGTCCTGCTGCTGAGCTCTGCCCTTGATTGCTCAGTCCTAGTCTCTGTTCTGGGATGCTCTCTTTTTCCCAGGCTTAAGCCCTACTCCTTTTACAAACATCAGACGCTCTAGTCATCTGATTCATGTCACTACTTGCTATTCCTTGTTTTAATGTCTACTTATATCATCTGTGTCACTGATACTGCTAATCATATGTCTGTTAATAGTGATTCTTTAGTCTAAGCTTACAGTTTTATGGTTCAAGTCTGAGAGAAGGAAAACCACCCCATTAGAGGAGAGATTTCCCTATTCTAGTACAAAATGAGAGGCCAATTTCAGTATCTCTATAAATTCAGAAATTATTAGGTATATTAGAGAGTCTATATCAGACTGCTTTTGAACCCAGAGAAAGATTTAACAAAACAAAACAAAAAAAAGGATGATCCTGTGAGCAGCCTAGAGGTGGGGGATGGTGTGGTTTCATCTTACTGCATCCTTGGGCACTGTGGATGGTACCTAGCCTTGCCTGGCATATCAGTGGTTCTCAACCTGTGGGTCACAACCCCTTTGGGGGGGGGGGTCAAACGACCCTTTCACAGGGGTCACAGGGGTAGCCTAAGACCATCAGAAAACACATATTTCCGATGGTCTTAGGAACCCAGACACCACTCCTCTATCTGTCTCCAGGTGGGTCTGCCCACATACAGATACGCCCACATACAAGTATTAAAGGGTTGTGGCATTAGGAAGGTTGAGACTAACTGCATTAGATAATCCCTAATACACATACACTGAAGTCTTCAATTCACATGCGGACCCCCTCCTTTGAATCTCCTTTATATGAAGGAAAGACGAGAGGAGGGAGTAAACTCTTAGATGTATTGACACATGAAATGAGCTGGAACTAGGGAGCTATGAACACACTTTTTCCTGGATGATAGAATTTAGAAGGCACTAATCTTTCAGTAGCATACTATAGAAAAAAAAACTTCACCCTTAGCAAGAATTAGTTAAAACAAGTAGCTACCTTATAGCTATTTCCTCCTCCCTCACAGGTAGCCCACATGAAGCTTTCCTATGTTGATCCTACCCTTCTTCTCTGACAAGAAAAAACTTAAACTGTCTCTGGATCACTGCCCACCATCACCCCCTCCAACTGAATTGATTGGGTATTTTGTGTCACTCGGCCTGGTCAACAAAATGGATAGTTACGGCTCTTCATGTAAAACATTTAACATCTACTGGGGAGATGCAACAGGATGAAAGGGGAAATTTAAAGAAATTTGTGCATTAATCCAACTGATTACTTTACTATTAAGAACAGATGGTAAAATGAATGATTTTTAATACCGTCCTTTAGTAAGCAGGCATCACATTAACAATCTAGTGATCGATAAATGCTGAGAAATGTTCTTGCCCAGTAGCATTAATAATATACTTTTAGCCCTGACTGGGGCAGAGTCTCCCTGTAGACAATTTTTATTCAGCTGAACTCAATATAAATATAGAGGATTGACTGTGTGGTTAAATAGGTGGTCAGCCACAAGTAGCTTTGAGTAATGATGATAGATAGGAGGTGAAGATGTTAAATAGAGCCAGAGTATTCCTTAAGGGTAGGCTTAGTAACATCATGATTTCAATTCACTAATGACCAACTTAATAAACTTGTTCAGTATATTACATACTTCTCTATCAACTAAAATTATTCCCTTTACCAACATTCTTCAATTATATAATTAAAAACTGAACATTTAGAAACACATCTATGTTTGCATTTTTTCCATTCTGCAACCCTTGTTGTCCCCATATATGTCTTGGTAAGCATCAATTAAAATAGACCACTTCTACCCAACAAACTTAGATTCCAAAAACCTGCTTGTGTATAAAGTGCTAACCAACAGGTTAGGCTCAAATTTTCCCCTTATCCCTGTCTTATATCCTAAGTTCTTGAATTTAGGTCGTTAGGTCCTAGGATTTAATTTGTGGCAATATTTAAAAGCATTTGTTAAATATCTATCAATAAAACACCAACATTTACTAGGCACTTACTATATGCCAGGAATTGTCCTAAGCTCCAGAAATATAGACACCAAAAAATTATATACACACACACAAAATAAAAACAAGGTAGTTAAATACAGTGTGGCAGCTAGGTGGCGCAGTGGGAAAAGTGTCAGGATTGGATTTAGGAAGACTTCTTCCTGACTTCAAATCTGACCTCAGACACTAGCTGTGTCACCCTAGAAAAGTCACTTAACCCGGTTTGACTCAGTTTCCTCATCTGTAAAATGAGCTGAAGAAGGAAATGGCAAACTACTCCAGTATCTTTGCCAAGAAAACCCCAAAAAGGTTCAGAGAAGAGGTTGTGGTTGTGTGTTGTATGATTTGTTCTTCATTCTCAAAGAGCACCATGACATCAGGCAAATGATGACATGACTTGCAATTAACTTTGATTTGAGTGAGGAAGGTTGTGCAAAGTCACAAGCCTTACTTTGTTCTCTAGAGCCATCTGGATTCAGTGGCCAGATATTGGTCAAGACAACTGGAGATGACCCAGGATGCATTAGGAAACCTTGGAGCTTTTAAGCTAAGGTCTTTTCAGATTCTCACTGAGTGAAGCTGTGCTCATTCAATGAATAGACCTCTTTAAGAAGTGAGTCAAGGGATTGCCCCTTTAGTAAAAAAAAAAAATCAAACTGGGAGTGGAAGACCCTCAGGATTGCTGTCCCAAAGAGACATTTATATTCAGTCTGAGCCAGGAGGATCCCCCCAAAATAACCATTAAGTGGTGCTTGGGCAAGGATTTATTGTCCAATCCATGAGATCCAGCGTGAATTGGTAGCTTTTTCAATCTTATTTTTTATTTTTGCTTTTTGTAGGGTAGTTGGGGTTAAGCGACTTGCCCAAGGTAACACGGCTAGTAAGTGTTAAGTATCTGAGGCCAGATTTGAACTCAGGTCCTCCTGACTTCAGGACTGGTGCTCTATTCACTGCAGCACCTAGTCGCCCCAAATTGGTAGCTTTTGACTATCAAGATTTACCTTCCTTTGGGCAGAATACCCTCAGGATGGGACAGGAGAGGAGAGGAGAGAAGAGGAGAGGAAGAGGAGAAAAGAAGGGAAGAGAGCAGAGGAGAGCAGAGGAGGACAAGGACTAGGACAAAGTGAGTTGCCCAAACAGAAATGGCCAGCTGGGTCCCCATTCAAGCAGATCAGACTACTCACAGGTTGTGGTTTGTCCTTCGTTCTTGAGGAAGATCGTGACATCAGGCAGATGATGACATGTCTTGGAATAGACTTTCACAACTGAAATGACTGACCAACAAGTTAAATAGAAGGTAGTTAGGGAGAGAATATGCTAGTATTTGGAAAGATCAAGTAAATCTTCATGTAGAAAGTACTTCAACTGCTTCTTGACAGAAAGGGTGATTCTGTGAAGCTGTGTTGAAGAAAGATTGCATTCTAAATATGGAGGCTAGCCAATACAAAGGCACAGAGATGGGAGAGAGAGCGCTCTCTCCGTAAAGAAGAAAATAGAGAATTCCAGTTTGACTGGACCATGGATTGTCTATCAGGTATAAAGCATGTGTTAGAGGCTGAAGTTATAAAGATGAAATCAAACCCCAAAACTCCCTTTAAGGATTCTGTATACAATTTAGAATGGCAGGTCAGACTTAGACACAGTTAACCATAACACTAAGAGTTATGACAGATTCATCGAGGAAGAAATAATTTGTGACG
The DNA here is from genome assembly GCA_028646515.1 of Pseudochirops corinnae. Classification (NCBI taxonomy): domain Eukaryota; kingdom Metazoa; phylum Chordata; class Mammalia; order Diprotodontia; family Pseudocheiridae; genus Pseudochirops; species Pseudochirops corinnae. The sequence continues at coordinate 448,329,494 of CM053585.1, read as the reverse complement.
GGGTGGAGATAGAGAAGATAGATCAGTGAAGGTTTCATGTAGCAAATGGCATCTGAGTAGGATTTTGAAGGAGCATGAAAGTTTGATAAGAGTGTGAATTGGAGGGTGGAAAGAAGGAGGGAAGTGATAAAGTAGACCTACGGATTGAGAATGGCCTGAACCAAGACTCAGATGTTGGAAAAGGCAGGATAAAATAGGGGAATATGGAAGAAGACAGAGAGGGAGGAAGGAGAAAAGGAAGATAGAAAAGGAAGGAAGCAAGGGAAAGAAAGAAAGGAAGGAAGAAAGGAAGGAAGGAAGGAAAGAAGGAAGGAAGAAAAAGAAAGAAAGAAAAAAGAAAGAAAGAAAAGAAAAGAAAGAGAGGAAGGGAAGGAAGGAAAGAAGAAACAAAGAAAGGAAGAAAGAAAACATTCACAATGCTCAGGAGGCAGGGGGTATGGAGATGAAGACCATGAAGTGATTAGGATGTTCCAGGGTGAGGTGGCCCTAGGAGCTGAGAAAAATTCCAGGATGATACACCAGGTTTTGAAGTCTGGAAATCAGAATGAAAATGAAGATTGGCTAACCTGGGCTCCTCCACAAAATAGAGGACCCAGGAGAGACGCATCAATTGGAGAAGAGGGTGGGCCTAGCAAAGGGATATTCCAGGGTGGAAAGATTTGAATGTTCCACAATGAGAAAGCCCAATGCACTGAGGGCCAAGGATAATTTGACAGGAACACAATTTATGTAAATGGATATAACATGATAAAATGTTGAAAAGATAGATTGGAACCAGATTGTGAAGATGCAGATTATAGAGGTTATGCTCTATGTGATAGACAATGAAAATTAAATTCCTCCAGGAAGATTGACTCTGATGCCTAATTGTGACATGAAGGTGATGATTTATGGATATGAGTTATGGAATTCCATAGTTTCCTAAAAATATTAAAGTTACAAGTCACCAAAAGGGTAATAGAAAGATACATCATTGGCATAATTAGACAATAGCATATTAACACTGAAGAATTGTACAGAAATTTAGTAAAGTGTCTTATTAAAAAGGTATATAACTGGAAAATTAAGTGGGATGGTTATGTAGTGGGAACAAGGTGTGGTGGGAGCAAACTCTACTAGGATCTCCACTATACAGGTTAAAATTTCCCCCATCTAAAATGCAAAGAAGCTGTCTCCAAGACTATATTGGCTTTGGGCACAAAGGCTCCAACCACTGATGCAGCTTCCTAATAGCCTAAGAGCATAAGAGAAGCCAATATGTAAGGAATAAGTGCCTTTCAGACTTGGCAATTATACCATATCTGTGTGAGTCACCACATCCTGCCCTGCAGACCAGACACCTGTGTGTGTGGAGAGAGAGCTACATCTACCTGAGCTAGTGCTGTATCTTTTCTGAGGATCTTTTCTATGACATGGTTAGGTAAACCTCTCTTTGTTAACTGTTAAAGGATCTACAAGTGTCTCATTTCATTTCAATCTCAAACCTGATGAATCTGAGTCAAGCCAGAGTTGTAACACAAGGTGTAACTATGGAGAGCCCATGCTCCTATGAGAGCTCCCCAATATTAAGAGATCTATAGGAAGGCCACTAGCATTCAGGAGTTGGAATATTTATGGTATATCCTAGACAAAAGAATGAAAAGATAGAAATGAATTGTCATATATCCTCATGAGAGAGCATATGCATGCCAATAAGATCCCAGACACTTCTAAGTAAAAGAAGTCCCTGAATAAGAAGAATGACATGGTTACACCACTATGTTTGAAAGATGTTTTCAGAAGCTGTAAGAGGTATGGCATTTACTGAAGATATATTGGAGGGAGTGAGATGAGAGAGGACACTATTGCAAATGAAAATCCTGAGAGACAGAGTTTCTGGATAATTAACAATTAATTTATTAATTAGGCTAGCTAATAATCAATAAATTGATGATCATTGGTCTCTTGACACCCAAAGATAAAACTATGGAGATCTCCGAATGCTTAAATACTTTTAGAAAAGGGGGTGTCCCTGACAGCAAAAATCAATTGTGATTGGTGAACAATTAATGAGAGGGTGAACATTTTGATGAAGAGATAAGCAAAAAAGTCCTCACCTACTCTTACTGAGAATGTGAATGTGATTTGATCATAAAACTCAGCTGCCTCCAGGAATCTAGACAAAGGTATCCATCTCTACTAAGACCACTCTGGTCGATTTTCTCCTCATAAGCTGGGTCATTGTAAATTCTAATAGAGGGTTCCATTTTCTTGGGACAAAAACTGGCCTGGAATGGATTCTGCTTGTGAGGTCTTCTAGTTGGGTAGTGTTCTGCCCAAGATCACAGAGCATGTATCCAGAAGATTTGGGCAATCTCATCTGTTGGCAATGTCCTTCAGAAAATAGCTGAATGACCTACAGCTGGTCCCTAAATGAGGAAATAGAAAGGAAAACCTTAATCCTAACTTAATTATCAGTTATTAATATAATAGGAAAATAATTACTTCTCTCAGTACTATAATTGTCAAGGTGAGAGGTAATGAGAAGGGAAGGGAATAAGCATTTATATAATGTCTACCATATGCTAGACACTGTGCTAAGCCATTTTACAGATATTATCTCATTTGATCCTCACAACAACTCTGCAAGGTGGGGGGGGCGGTACTGTTGTTGTACTCATTTTACAGTTGAAGAAACTAAGGCAAACAGAGGATAAATGACTTGCCCAGGTTCACACAGCTCAAAAGTGTCTAAAGCCAAATTTGAATTCAGGTCTTTCTGACTCCAAGCTCAAAGCTCTATCCAGCACTTCACCAGCTGTCTATGAGAATTACTAATAAAGTCTAGTAAGAATATAGAGAACATAAAGTTAAATATACCTGGAATCAGACAGATCTATCAGGAGGCCATTGCAATAGACTGGAAAAAAGAAATGAGAAGGGTTGAACTTTTATGATCAAAGTGTGAATGGTGAAGAGGGGACACATACAAGGGATGCTGAGAAGGTGGAATCAATGGCACTCAGTATCTACTTTGATGTGAAGAAAGAGGGATCAAAGATAACTCAGTATGAACATGGCCAATTATGTGGTACCAACCAATGGTAGTACCATTGATAGAGATAAAGAATTCAGGAAAATAAGGAGAAAATCAATTTTGGACATGTCATCTTTGAGGTATGAGTGGGATATCCAAATGGAAACATGAAGATATCTAAAAGGCATCCAGAAATGCTAACATAGACCTCTAGAGATACCTATAACATGTTGCCAGCCTTTTAGCAGTTTGGAAATTTATGGGACATTTATAATAATATAATATATAAATATATATGTAATATAACAATATAATCAATATTGTTGTTCAGTAGTTTACAGTCATGTCTCTTTGTGACCCCATTTGGAGTTTTCTAGGCAAAGATACTAGATTGGTTTGGCATTTTGTTCTCTATCTCATTTTACAGATGAGGAAACTGAAGCAAGTGGGGTTAAGTGACTTACCTAGGGTCACACAACTAGTAAGTGTCTGAGCCCAGATTTGAACTCAGGAAAATGAGTCATCCTGCTCCAGGCCCTGTACTCTATCCCCTGTGTTACCTACATGCCCTAATAATCAATATAATATAATGGAAAAAACACTGGATCAGGAGTCAGAAGACCCTGAGACTTAACATTGCCAGTTAGAGATTATATAAGCTTAGGCAAGTTATCTAATTTCTGTTTTTATCATTGTTAAAAAGAGATGCTATTTTCTGACCTTATATCCTAGTGCTCACCACATGGTAAGTGCTTAATAAATACTTTTTCATTTGATTCATTCATTCATCCTGGAACCATTGTGAGGATAAAATGACATCATGTGCATGAAAGCATTTCATAATTAGTAACATGCTGTAGGAATGTAAGGTCCAATTATACTTGCCATATTCCTCTTCTATGTTCTGTCTGGACCATTTTTGCTCCACCATTTCATTACTCTGCATGTTATATACTGTTTCTTCCCACTAATACAACTTGACCACACCCTTAGCCGAGGACCTACTGACTTGTTCTTTTTTTGGATTGTCTTTACCTCCAGTTGACCTCTTCATGCCACTTTCAAATTTCTCTTCTTCTGTGCCTGTCGTAGTACATAGTAGATGCCTGTGGAATTGAATTGAAATTTTCATACAACATTCTAACCATGCCTGTTTGTCCTCTGAATGACCCAAGATTCTCAACCTATCTTTCAAAATGTACCACCAGAGCACCCTATATACTTGGATTCATTTGTTTCCCTTCCTCTTTCATCCATTTCCACTGTTCCTCTAGGAAAATTCACTCTAAATACCATTCATCCCACTCCCAATATCTTTAAAGTTATCCTGTAGTATTAGGTGATCCTCCTGCTCAAGGATTAGGAAACTCAGTTCCAAGATTTCTTCAACAATGGGTTCTGAGTTACCTGTGGAAGGAAGATGACAATAGTGTACAGATTTGATCTTTAAACGTTCTAGGACTTCTTCAAATTTGAAAAAGTGCTATACAAGGTATCACAGGTAACAAACTAGGTCATGTACTTTCACAACTTCTGAGAGACTTCACCTTTAGTGAAAAGAGCTACATCTGATCTAATTTTCTGGGCTTCAAAACTTTTTGACTGGTAGGAGGATTCAAAGAGAATGTAGCTAATTAATACTCTCATTCCAGCAAATTTTGCAGAAGGAAAAGACAATGGCTACTCAGTCATTCAGCTTTATTGGCCTAACCTGTACTATTTCCCTAGTCCAAAAAGCACAGAAAAATATCAAGCATTAATTGACTTTTCTCACCAATCCCAGGATCTATGGAGCATGAAATTTGGGAAGAGAAAATGAGAGTCCTTTGAGAGAGTAGTCCAAGCCCTAAAATAGTAGAGCCCATAGGATTAGAAGTATGGCTGTCCTAACAGTTAGGCATGTTCATAGAGGTAAGATTTGTTGATAGAGAGAGTGACACAGAGAGAGAGACACAGAGAGAGAGAGAGATGGATAGAGAGGGAAACAGAAAATATCAGAGAAGAATCCTTTGTTGGACACTCTAATAGAATGAGACAGAGTCCCACAAGTTGTTGGCTTGGAATCTTTATAGCTGGAAACTATGAAAGTGAACCTGGGAGCACGTCAGATCTTTATATAAAGGTAAAGGTAAATATTGCCATGTGTTGGAGGACTGTGGGTATAATGACACTGAATATGGCCAAAGGAACCATGGAAGAGAGTACCAGAAGTATGGAGGGCCACAGTGAAGTATATATGCTGAGGAACCACTGAACAGGCATAGAGATAACAGCTACCATATGGGCTATGTTTGTAAATGTCTGATGTTTACCTAGGCCTCTAGGTAGGAGGGTGAGAAGACATGAACGCTTGCAGGAGCTCTGGGAGATGTATTGTTTTCCATAAGCTGTAAATAAGCTTATTAATTCTTTAAACATTGAGAACCTATGTACTTATAAAGGGAAGTTAATGATTACACCATGGTTAAGTATCAAATACTAAATTTCTCAGATTCTCTGGGTGTGACTAGTAGTGAACAGTAGCCAAAGTTGTAGAAATCCTTCGAGTATACCAGGGATCTTTCTATCAGAATAGAGACTCCATCCAGTACAAGGGTTACAGATTATCTTAGTGGTTAGAAGAAGTTATTAAAGCTCATAGGATAAATATGATAATGTAAGAAGCAAGTAGATAGGAAAAAGAGAAAGATTAGGTCTAGATCAGAGTAAAATGGGAAATAAGGTGCCTTTGGAAGTAGCATTGGAGAGAAACTGACCAGCATGCCTAGGAAATTGAGTTGAAGTCAATGAAAAAATCTCATAGCCCCTTTAAGGTATCATTTCCAAACCAAAGACTACTGAAAAAAAAATCTAAGGAATGAGGAAACTGCATTGATATTGGCAGGAAAGCCAAGAAAAATAGAGAATGGATTTGTGGATATGACCAAGAGGAAGCCATTGGAAATAGGTTCAATATAATTTTTTTTTAAATCTGTAGCAGTTTCCAAAAGGAGAATGGAGCACTTTAACTATATGCTATCCTTGCTTATTTTGATCATAATAATTCTCAAGGAATAAACTAGAAGCAGTTTCTAAAATGCTTTGGTTTATTTTCAGATTTAATCATTTGCATTTGACAGATGAGATAGTCAAAGCACAGAACTTTGGTCCATATGCTTTTGTTTTGTAACATGCAGTCTTAATGGATAAGTTTTTTCCGGCAAGTTCCCATATGGTATGTGTTTGTCACTTGCAGTATAACTGGGTCATGGCTTCTATCACTGAATAGAGTGTACATATTCCAGTTTCCCATTGTGTCATTTTACCATGATTTCTCCTTTACAGTTATGTATAGCGAAAACAAGAATGGAAAAGGGAGCTGTGTATTGTAAATGGCCATTATCTCTGCATGTTACAGACTGTCGGTCTATGGACTGTTGTTCATCTGCATCTAATCCTCATAAGTCTGTGGCTCCTGAACAGAAATGTAAAATTTTATAATATTCTCCATGCACTGCCACATCTCTTTCCTTTCCTGTGGCCTATAACATAAGTTTTGCCTCTGAATAACCTGACTTTTAATTTCTCCATTTTTCTATACTCTGGCTTCTTTTCATCATCTTATCACCATGCTTGAGTTAGCTAGGAAATTTGGCCAGAGCTGAACCTGCCCACTTTCTTGACAGGAAGAAATCTTTTAATGTGGGGTTTGGAGGGGAGGTTGCGGTGGCAGTGGCAGAGCAGACGTGGGAGGGGGGGGGCGAGGTTTGAAGTTTGGATGGACTAGACATCAGAACCATGAGTAGAGAAGAGATGAAAAATTTGAAGATACATCAAGTCAGGAGAGTGGAGAGAGTAATCAAATCACAGAGAATCAGCAAAAGCAGAAGCTAGGGCTTGAGGTTAGCTGGATACACTGAAGTAGCCAGACAAAGAAGGGGACATGAGCCCCCAAGATCCAAAGTGAAAGCCAAGGACAGAAAAGGATCAAAAAGTGAGATCATTTGAGACCTGTGGGTCATAAAGGAAAGGACAGTTGTCATTTGCTGAGCCAACTTGAAGTTAATGAATAACTAATAACTGACCATGGTATTGAATCAGATATGCTGCAGGGTCACCATTCTTTTGTCACCATCTATCTACACTTCTTTTGCCTTTTGCAAAAGGCACATAAGAAGTTAAGATCCATATAAATTGAAGATAATCCCATAGGGAAACCAAGAAGCACTAGTGTGATATTTTGAAGCCAACCTACAAACAAATAGAATTCTCCCAGAGGCATCTCTGAAAGGGGAAAAAACAAACCACAACTCTGATAAACAATGACCCAGAGGATTGGCTTACAGAGTTAAATGCAGTTCATGGGCTCTTACATAGCCCAGAGGCTTCACTGATGATTCCTGCCTTACACAACCAACAACTGATTTTCCTCTTTCAGGCTTACTAAACGAATGGGAAATATTGCATGAGGGGGAACAAAAATAAAAGGTACATCTTGCTCTCTGCATTGTCCGGATGACTAGTATTTTAGATTAAATAACAGCTGATGGCTATTTACACTAATTCCACTGTTAAATCTAATAATGTACCAATTTTATATTGTATAGACTCACAAGTAATAAATGTAAACAGTGCCTGTGAGTGATGTGAATGCATTAGCATGGTGTAAATGATATTCATTATATATGAACTGCCAACTCTGCTCTAGGACCCTTATGATAATGAGATGTTGCTTCTCTTGAAGCGATCCCAGTGAGTAACCATTTTTAATAAATAAAATAAAATATGCATCCTTAGAAGACTTGATAGTTCCTTCAATGATAAGAATTTTTAAAATGGAATCCATGTTTTTTCAAAAGAAGAGTCTTTCATATTGCTTAATATCAATGCTATTTTCTTGCCACTCTTTGGGAAAAAAAATTTATTTCAGCTATCCACCACAGACCTTTTAAATGGATAAGGTCAGGGGCTGAATAGCTAGATTGAATTGTTACAGTTGCTCTGTTGTTGGATTTCCATTGGTAATAGAGAGGGATGAGAGAAAGGAGAGAGAAAGAGAAGAGAAGAGAGAGAGAGAGAGAGAGAGAGAGAGAGAGAGAGATTTTATTTCATTTGAAACATATAAATGATGCCAAGTTCCTATTTGAAGTTGTTAGACTGTGATTGCTAGTAGAACTATAACCTTACTTATGCAAATCACCAGAGTTCATGGTAAGTCTGACATTTACAGAATTAATGAACTAAATAATTAAGTGACCTAGTAAGCGAATTGGTAAACCAGAACTATTAATCTTTTAATGAATTCTTTACTATCACTTAAATAATAAATTTTTTGCATAATTTTAAAGGATTACAGTAAAGAAACATTAGAATAGAAAACCCATTATGTGAAGGAACGTTACTTCTATAAATCCGTCATTATATCTCTCTTTATTGAATTCATTTCTATTCAGATTTTAGAAAAGTGGCAGTTCCTACACTGGTGACTAACAGTCCCCGACTTGGAACTTTTTTTTTCTTCAGTGAGACAGAAGGGCCTAGGATCATTTACTGCTTCAGAAAAACCACTGCCTAAGATGAGTAATTAGCATACAACTGTAATTTCAGAAATTCCCTATTTGATGGTGTGCATCCCATGTGTTTCAGAATTTCCAAGTGCTGCTAAGTTACCTAGACACATAAAATAATGTCTCTTCACTGGTTTTTCCCCTCCTTACCCCCCCCCCCGAAAAAAGTGATTTTTTTTTTTCCCTTCACCATAAATCATCCACTAATTTACCTTTCTGTATTTCCTTTCTGTTTTATTCAGTTCTCCTGGTATTAAAATAACTACACTAACAACAACCAAATTTCAGATTATTTAAATGAACAGGGTTATTTCCAGCAATAAGATTGAAACTAAAAAGATTAGGCTGGCTCTTCAGCATCCATACTAATTGTTTACAAAGGACTGCCCTGAGTAGGATTATTGAATCAGAAGTATTCATTGACTTCCTCTGGAAAAAAAATTAAGAAGATGAAATGGATAGAAGGGCTAGGAAGAGTAATAAATCCAATGTCTTCTTGACCTACATGCAAAAAGAGATCTTTCTGACCAGCTCTTATGAACAACCACTAAAAATTTATTGAGTTCCTCCTAGTTCTACACAGTGCTTTGTACTATGCTGAGCTCTGTAAGGGACAAAAAAATATAAATATCAGTTCTTGCAATTAATGGAGGCTGCCTTCTTTGTAATATGGATCCCTTTAGCAGTCTGGTGAAGCCTTTCAACCTCTTCTTGGAATAATGTTTTAAATGAATCAAGTAAATACATGAGATTACAAAATATATGAATTACAGCGAAATACAGTTATCAATTTTTTTAAAACTAAGTCCATAGACCCCTTGAAATTTGTCCATGAATTCCAGGTAAGGAACTGTTAGTCTAGGCAGAGAAAGAGAGAAAAGGAACCCATGTGAAACAATTCCCAGAAATTACAAGGTAGTCGTCCCTAATTAGATTATAAATGGGGAGAATTGCTATTGATGAGGGCAAGTGTAGCCAAGAAGGTTTTATGTTGGAAGCGGGACTTGAGCAGAGTGGACTTTGGATCAATAAACTTTTTTGGAGGTGATTTCATTTGAGGAGCATTACATGAATCATGACACGAAAACAACAATGAAAATGTAAAGTTCATGGGATTATGAAGGGACCATCTGATTGTAGCGGAGTCTTCCTGCTGGAAAAAGTTAGGATGAAGTGAGATTATGTAGAGTCTTCCTTTTTAATTTCTTGATGGAAAAAGAGAAGAGAAAAGGAGAGAGAGAGAAAAAAAAGAGAGAGAGAGAGAGAAAGAGAGAATGAATGAATGAATGAACGAGTGAGTGAATGAATGAATGAGAAATATTATTTGCCACAATGAAGTTAAAGGATTTTTTCCCACTATGGGGCAGTTTCTTGGTTTCCCATCCTGCTCACTTGAATTTGTCTTAATTATTTCTTGTATAATTTTCATCTTATGAATTACAAAGTTGATTTGATAACCTGCTTAGTGGCACTTGCCCAGGGCATCAAAATGGCTAGCTATTAGCTCTGATATGTATGGACCCTGGAAAAAATTCTGTATTCAGACTGTGAGTTAGAGAAATACTGTCTTAGTAAGATCCTTGTAGCCAGTTCTGGGTTGTATATATCTGTTTTGTATATCCTTACATATATATATATCCTTTCTCCACCAATATAGTGAAAACTTCAGAGCAAAGACTTTCATTTTGTCTTGTATTCCTAGTGCCTAGTATATAATGACTGGCGTATAATAAGTGTTTAATAAATGTTTATCGATTGCTTGATTGTACGTGGGGGCCATGGAAGCCCATAGGAGGCATCATTAGGAAGGTTCCAGAAGCTAAGTGGGACACAGCAGTTGAGAGCATACAAGCAGAAATTTTTATTTATAGCCACTTCTCAGTACAATACTTCCAAAAGTGACAACCCAGCTATTCTTTAGAAAATGTTCTACATGAATTGCAGCTGCCAAAAACAAGTCATCACCTGGTAGCCAGATTTCTGGGGAAGAACCTTGCTGAACTTGGCAAGGCTGATCCTTAAATGACAAACTGACAATCAATCTATTACAGGGTCTGAACTCAAAACATTGCAATTCTTCATGACCCATCAAAGCTCAGCCTCTTCCATCATAGCCTTTGAGGACTTAACTTCAAGAAATGAGACATTGGAACTGGCCCCTTACTGGAAATTTTAGATATTTAAAATACCAAGCTATTTGGTTGAACCCAATCCCCTTGGCACTAGAAGTAGAGGCTAATACATTAAACTAAAGGTTTTACTGGAGAAATTGAAGGGTTGACTGGCTGTGTTCCTATAAAATGAAGAACATCTATGAATTTTCTGCTCTTCATTCATCTTGTAATAGAGTCTACATTTTCAACAACAGTAGCCTATTATATCCACAGTTCCAGCTAGGACTTTTTTTCTTTATGATATTGCCTGCTTAGCTTTCTAAACTTCTTTTACATATTCTATTTCAGATGAAAGTCATGCCAGTTTAATCATGTACCTCGGGCTCTGATCAATGAGAAGTTTTAGATATTTTCTAAAGCCAATACAGGATGTACAGAGGTGCTGGTGTCCTCATCGCTGAACATTTTTTGTCACCGTCCTCTAAATTTTACAGAGGTTAGATTTCATTTAATTTTAGTGATTATTGAATGAGTAAGCATTAAGAACCAAGTGGTAGTGTGGACATCACCACACAAGGATTATGGCAAGAACTACAGTCATGGGTAGATTTAGATCATAACTCCTTGTAGATGAAAATAAGTGTTCAGTGTTGAGCAAACATCCCCAGAAGAGACTATAACAATATCAACATCAACAAGTGTACTCACTTAATAAGAAATTTCTATAAAAATGACCAACCCTGGCCTATTCTCATATTATGGGACATGTATGTATGTATATATATACATATATATATTATATATGCATAATATTCAGGCTGTTAAAAACATTTGAGTTTTTTGTGCATACTATGTTTGTACATTCATGTTTAGGTTATGTCTGGACAATGAATCTATGTTAGAAAAAAATCTGCTACCATGCAAAGAAAGAATCATGCTATTTGCATAATTGTTAAAAATTAGCTTGATGGGTTGGGGGATCTTTTATTTTGGATACAGTTAGTTGGTTGTCCTAAAAGTAAAACTAATTCTGTGTGTATAAATAATGTGTTAGACCATAAATATGACCTTTCTTGGAGTGACGCATGATAGAAATGGCAGCTATGACAAAGACATGAAACAGAGGTTGGCCTGAGAAGCATTCTTAAGAAAAGAATCTTAGGACAAGGGTGAAAATAAGTTGAAGTTTTTGTGAGGCTTTTAAATTGAATCATGATATGGTGGATGGTCTTTAAGTTCAATATCCATCCCTTCCTCTGAGCTGAGCATGTCATTATCAGCAATGATTATTAAGGTGACTAAAACAGCTAATTCAAACATGGACTTCAAATATAAATTGAACTTATCGACAAAGAAAGATTGCTGAAGAATGTTTACTAGTGATTGTCACATGTCACAAGAAAACCCAGGGGTTATCTAGTTAGGATATCCATGTCAACTGTTTGTCAACAAATAAATAAACTTTATTTCAGAGTTCATTTACTCAAGTTTTTTCATAATGATCAGATTTCGCACAATTTTAAATCTCTCATGTGAGAGTCAAACATAGGACTTTGTGTATTGGAACTGTCCTTTCCAAAAAAATGAATTTAAATAACTGATCTGTGATCAATTATTAGCTGGTTAGTTATGAGATGAGTGCAATTTTGACCACTCTAAACTGGTCAGACTTTAATTCTAGTCAGCTTCCATGATTGATTTCCTTAGGCTTTGGTAAAATAAAATTAAGTTGGAAAAATCCATTTGTAGTTCTAGTCATTTCTAATAAGTAGTTTTTTATTAATCTCCAAAAATTGAAAATGTTCCTTTCTCTTTGGCCTGACATTCAAGGCTCTCCCCAGCACAACTTCCCCTTCCTGGACACATCTATACTCCAGCTAACCCAGATTATCTGTCACCTTCTATGTTCTATACCTTCCCATATCCATGCTTTTGTTTGCACTGGTCTAGAGAAAGCCTTTCCTCCCTTTACTCCCTTGCCAGGCTTTTTGAAATCTTTCCCTTCTTTGAAGCTGAATACCAGCTCTTGCATGAAGTTTTTCTAATCCCTCTTAATTCTAGTGCCATTGCTCTATTGATTATTTCCTATTTGTCCAGCTTGTTCATACATAGGTGTTTGCATGTTGTCTTCCCTATTAGATTGTTAGATCCAGGAGGGGCAGGGACTGTCTTTTGCTTTTTCTTTGTATTCCCAGGCCATAGCATGGTGGTTAATGATATCTTCACCCCATAGGAACCTGCTTAGAACTTTGTATTACTTGGATGGATTTTGTCAAGACATTTTTGTAGTATCATTAATGCATATGTTGTATATCCCATGGGACTGGCCCCGATGAAGAAAGGGATCCTGTAATTTATCCTTAAAAAATGACATCTTTGCAAGTGTGACTTAATCTCCAAGTGTGCTCATTTATAAGTGTTTTGCAAACTTTAAAACATGCCACGAATGTCATTTTGTGATTGTGGTTGTTGTTGTCATCGTCCAGGAGCTGGCATTTGAATTAGGCCTTCAACAATGGGTAGGATTTCAAAAATATTCTTCCTTGTCTCCTGTTCTCCTTCAAGACAAGGGTCTGTAAACTTTGGTGGGCTTCTTTTTCTGGAATAAAAGGGGAAGGTGAAAAAGAAATGCTATAAAAACATAAGAGTGGAACAGGTTGCAAATACCTCTAAGAGGTAGAAGAGCTTTTTCATTGGTTTTCATTCATTTTCACTAATACTGGCAAAGATTTAGGCTTTGAGAACACAGGTCCATAGGGAAAAAGCATGCGCCTGAAATGATGAATTCACAGGGGAAGTATTAAGTATCTATTCCATCTATTTCCTTTTTATATGCTGCATGGAGCATTGATAAGCCTCTATCCATGATGGAAAGAAAACAATGTGGGTGGGAGCAGTCTAAATTTCAGGGATTTGAATATGGAAAACACAAGAAATAAAGCAGAATTTGCGCATATTTTAATAGCCAAGGGAGCATTGTTTGGAGAACAGACACTGGTATAATCTCTTTACTTGTTTTTTTGAAGGTTCAGTAGAATGATTTGAAATGATTTACTGACAGTAGCCACTTACCAACTGTATTCATTGGTTATGGAGTGATTGACTGACTACTGAACCTGTATACTACTTGTATCTGCAGAAAAGAAGCTCTTCAATAAGGCAAGAAACAATACTCCCTTTGAACAAGGGACGAACATGAAAAGACAGATTTTGTTGTGTTTTTTTTTTAAACTACAAATGCTGACAATTTTTAAAGCAAATACATAATATCCAATGCAGAATTCTTTATCAAGGCTTTGATAGATGTTTGTACAACTAGAAAAAGCCATCCAGATATGGAGATATATAATCTGGATAAAAAAAGTTTTCCATGCTATATGCAATGAAGAAAATCTAAAATTATCTTGTTAATTTTAATAAAAACAAATTCCCAAGATACCTGCATATAACATATAAAAGTATTTTGGTATATTGTTGTTGACTTGAATCAATCAGAAAAATGTTGCAGCTCTTTCCACTATGTGTTCTAGGATGGTAAGGAAAGAGTTTAGAAAGAAGGAAGACATATTTAATACAAATATTTTCCACATCTGTTATTTCTTAAACTCTTGTTTCTCTTTTTGTTGTAAAATTTTTTTATTTTTTTGTAATAAAAAAATTTACCTTACCTTCAATAATTTCTTTACTTCTTATCAGTAGATAAAAATTTATCTCCAGTTCATAAATGAGAAAAAATATTACTCCATTTTCTTCAAACTTTTTAATGGCTCTTTTTTATATTTCACTCTTTGATCCAACTAGAATTTATTATAACATATGGTATGAGATAAGGATTTAGATTTCTTTCTCACCGTGCTACTATCCAGTTTTCCCAACAACATTTGTTAAATTATGAATCTTTTCTCTGGTTTTTATTTTCTGTAGGCTTATCAAAAACTAATCATTTGCATACTTGAATCTATTCCTATGATCTCTACTATGTTTTGTGTTTATATGTAGAGCTTCTTTCTAACATATATGTAATATATTAGATAAATATATTATTACATATAGCATATATATGTATAGATCATATAATTTGGAACATGAGTCATATTAAACAATACTAAATAATGGGTAAAATAGTTAGTTACACATTGAAACTTGACTCTAGCAAGACAGTGATGTCATTTTGGTCCTCTTCAAAAATCAAGGACAATAACCAACCAACCAACCAATTTACCTTAGGAAAGGGAATAGACAAAGATAATATGGGAGGTGGTAACAGAGGGAAGCTCAGGGAACAAAATTGTTCTCTATTGTGGCTAGAGAGGACTTTTGGATGTGTTTAACGTTTGTATGGAAAACATCTTGCTGAAAGAGAACCATTAAGACTGGATTTTCTGTACTAAACCAAAAATTTTTATAGCCACTAAACAAAAATTGCAACAGGATATTTTATTCTCTGAATCTTTCAGTCTATTGTGTGACTATAAAGATATGCTTTGAAACCTCATTTAGGTAAGCCTGATTTCTCCTGACATATTTCATTAAGGATTCCCTTTAAAAACCTATGCAAATTATTCTCATAAAAAAGTTTGTACATACAGGATAGGTGTTGGTAGCTTTTGATTTATCTTGTTCAGTTTTAGAGGGGATGATAATTTCTGTGACTTTTTTCAAGTTGATATATATCTTATCCTTTTTTCAGATTATCTTGAAAATTGATCACTGATACCTTCAAAACTCTATCATCTCCAGTATGGACCTCCTATATATATTCTTGGTCTGATTCAGTGGTCCTTTCCATTTTTGTTTTCTTATTACATTGGGGACTGTCATGTTAGAGTACAAATGTGGTAGTTCCACAGTCATTCGAAAAGACAATAATGTATTGTGGTTACCTTGACAGACCTTTTCTGCTTTTAAAAATGTTTGTTGTCCTCCTTCCAGTATCATCTTAAATTAACACTCTTATGATCATCTAGCTTAGTTGTTTGTTATGCCAGGCGTCTTTGACTCATCTTTCCATCTACATCTTTTCACCATTTTATAAAACAACACTCTTTAGAGTTTTCCGTCATTCTTATCTGTAGTGTTTAAAAAATAATTTTATAGTCTAAGTAAATGTTGCGATTCACTGTTATACCTTTCCCACTCTACTCACCAAGAATGAATGTTTGTCGAATGAGATGTTTGGGGTGCATTTCGTCTTTTTTTGTTTGTGTGATGATTTTCATATTAATTAAATTTTCATAAAACATGATGATAGTCCACTTCAATGTCTGTTATTTTATTTGCTTTCTTTCTGTTTTGTTGTTGTTATAAATAGATTGTTTGACTAGGTCAAGTTGAAGCTGTTTTAATTGTGTGCTGAGTCTCATTAGTATTTTTCTTTGAATTTGTTATTTATTTTGATATTTATTCTATCAAGTACATGGTCTGATACAGTCAGCTGGTTTAGAAATTACTACTATATCAGTAATCATTTGTTTCCTTTCATGATAATCCATCTAATTTTTTTTGGTGATTTATTTTGCACTTGCTATGTTTAATGCCTCTTGACTATCATCTTGAAGAAGATATTCATGGCATATCAATTTAATAAGTTTAATCTGTATGCCTTTGTCTTGTTTTGTAATCATGAACCATATTTTCCAACATTTTTCACCATTTTTCTTCCCCATGGCTATTTTTGGATTAAAGTTACCAAGAATTAAAATATATGTTGACTGAATTTGCAAAAGATTATTAACTTCTTTGTAGAATTTCTCAGCCTGCCTCATTTTCCTGAAAAGATCTTGGGATATAAGTTGTGATTATATTCACAATAGCCCTTTTCCTTATGTTCACCATGAACCTTGAAGTGGAAAATAAGATATAATGGCATTTCTTGTTTCCTTTGGAATTATCACAAAACAAATTGTACTAACTCTTCTATTTACTTCTCTGAGGAGGGCTTGTGAGCAATCTCTTTCTTTGGTTGTAATTTCCTTGTATCTTCTCTTTTTCCTTATTGTATGGGTATCTACATTAATATGATTTAGTTTTTCCAGTAGCATGTTGCTTCATCAGTCATTAGACAAAGATCTCACATTTGGATTACCAGCTGTTAAGTTAATATTTGTATATAGTCTAAAAACTGTCATTCTTGGTATCTTCTGCCTCCTTTTCTTCCATTCTAGAACTTGCACTACAAAAGCAGACCACACATTTAAAATTTTTTTTCTGATTAGTTGCTATGGTTAAAGAATTCACCACCCATTGTCCAGTCTACAGGCAATGATACTTCATGTTTCTCACAGATGTAGAGGTGGGAGAGGCCTTCGAGGTCATCCAAGACACTGGTATTTAATTCAAATAGAAACAGGAGGCACTAAACCATGTATAAGGATCTCTGTGCACTGTATATTCTTAGAAAACCACATAATAATATTGTCTGTTTATTGTTGATTTTTAAAAAATATTTTAAAATATTTCCCAATTACATTACAATCTGGTTTAGGTAGCACTAGGGAATATTGAAACCTTTGATCTAAGATAATGCTCTCATTTTACAAATTAGGAAACAGAGAAAGAATGAAAAGTTATAAAACACCTACTATGTGCTACCCACTGTGCTAAGTGCTTTACAAATATTATCTCATTTGATCTTCACAACAACTCTGAGGTAGGTGCTACTATTACCCCCATTTTTTGGTTGAGGAAATTGAGGCAGAGGTTAGATGACTTGCCCTGGGACACAGTTAGTGAATGTCTGAACTCTGGTCTTCCTGACTCCAGGCCCAGTGTTCTCTCCATGGCACCACCTCGCTAACTGAATTTCAAGACCAGAGAAATTAAGTGACTTGCCCACTGTTGGGTAATAAATGGCAGAGGCAGTGTTCACATTGATGCAAAGTTTGACACTCCAACCAATCTCAGCATGCTTTCCATTGCTTCTCTTTAATGAAAATGGTTACTGGAAATCAGACTTAGTCTGTTGCCAGGGACGTAGTCAATGCCTTTCTAGTATCTTACAATCCTCTAGCAGTGCCTTTGAGAATCCTGTGTGTTCTCTGATGAGTCACTGGAGCAGGACATTGGAGACTTTGGTAAACTACAGTTTAAAAATTATTAGGATTCGATTCCTAAACTCTGACTGGACATATCAATATGATATATATTATCTTAAAGAGAATATAGTAGAAACATATGTTCTTTTATGTGCATCTCATAAGACCAGTAAATTGTAAAATACTGTAGTTATATTTATTAGTTTATGAGTAAATGCTCTAAAAAAAAACCAAACATTTTTCCATAGCAGTTTTGAGCCCTATTGATATTTTATTTTATTTTTATTCAGGTCCAAGAATATTTTGTGTTCATTTTGCAATATAGTTAATCCTTAAACCAAAGTCTGGACTTAATCTGATTTAAAATCACAGAAACAAATTAAACAGCTGAAATGTTTAAACTTCAAAACTGCATCAAACATGATCATGTAAGATAAGTTTGATTTATGAGCTTGCTATGTAATTATGTCAGGGATTCTTGCCCAGGAGCTTTTTGGACAGTTTCTTCTCAAGCTTGTCAGCTTCAAGGGTGTTTCTGAATGGCTCCTATCAATGAAGCAGCTTTGCTGTTAGCTCACTTACAGCCTTAATTACCAATAAAAGGTAGCAAGACAACATGTGGATGTTCACGTCTTATTAAACAGCTCTCTAAAATAATGCTTTTAATCTCTTCAGAAGGAGGCAGACTCCATTGCCATCAAAAATTCTCATTCAGGTAGGGCATGAACTGCATGTGAATTTTCCTTTGTCCTTTTGGCCACGCATTGTCTAGTTTGTGGATGGAAGTAAAAGGTGACTAAGGAAGTCAAATATAGAACCACTAAATAGCTTCTCATCATTGATAATTAGAAGGGAATGGCAGTTTGAAAGAATAACAACTCCAAACAGTGAAGGGTGGTACATAGAAATGCCCTCAGTGTGGATCTTAAGATGCCACATTAAATCTAAGTCCATCCATTTAGCACAAGTTCAAATTGAAAACATATGGCATTAATGGGGTCCATTTTCAAAGTGTTATCTGACAAAACACTGACCACACTTGGTAAAATGTCTGTGGAAATGCCTACTCTATTTCACAAGATATGAATCCATTTTGGTCCAATCTATGGGGTATGATCTCTTGATTCAGGTAGACCATGAGGGTCTATTGTTTTTTGTAGAATTAAGATCATAGAATCATAAAAAGGGCCTCAGAAATCATCAGTTCCAATCCCTTCATCCTGAAGGTGGAAGATAGAAGATGAAGAAGGAAGAAGGAAACTGAGGCCCAAGGTGGTTAAGTGACTCATTTGGGATTATATAGCTAGTACCTGAAGCACAACTTGAACACAAATCTTTCTGACTCTAAATCCCATAATCTTTCTATTTGTTCCATGCAGCCTCTCATTTATGTCCTTATCTTTTCCCTTAGACCCAACCATCTTCTGAATTTCTATATTTTTGTCAAGAGCAATACCATTGGGAAGTCCCTCAATTCCTCATTCCCTTTTACATCCAATATCCAACCAGTTGCCAAATTGTGTCATTTCTGCTCCCCAAAATATCTCTTTCATCAATCACTTTGATTCACATAGTTCCTATAAAAGTTCAGGCCCTTTTCTCTTCTCACCTGAACTACTTTAATAGTCTTCTAATTGGTCTCCCTGATTCTAGACTCCTCCCTCTCCAATCCATGCTTCACAGTTATGAAAGTGATGTTTCCAAATCCACAGGTTTTACCATGTTGCACCCCTGCTTAAGAAGTCCTGGGAGCTCCATATGATCTATAGGATAAAATCCAAATTTCTCTCTACTGTTTAAAACTTTCATAATATGGTTTTGGCCTGCCTTTCCAAGTCTCTTACATGTAACTGACCTTCATACACTCTGCAGTCTAGCCAAACCAACCTTCTTGCTTTGGTCACTCATGTAATTCCATCCCCTGTCTCTGTAACTTGCACAGGCAGCCTCTATATCTGGAATGCACTCCCTCCTTATTTCTTTCTTTTAGAATTCCAAGGTTCCTTCAAAACTCAGCTCAAACTCTACCTCCTACAACAGGCCTTGCCTGTTTTACATACAATTATATGATACATATTGTCTTCCCGAAAAAATTATAAGAGCCTTGAGGGCAGTAAATGTTTCATTTTTGTTTCTGAATACTCAATATCTAATATAATATCCAGCATATGGAAGGCACTTTATATGTGCATATTGATTGACTGGTTAATTGATCAATTGAAAGGAGACTAGGTTATTCAAAAATCTCTTAGCTTATATCAACTATTAGAAGTGGGAGATAGTATTTCAAATTTGGGTAAAATGAAATAATAGTCCAGTTTAGCTGGAACATGAAGTATGTGAAAGGGAATGATATGAAATACAGCTAGAAAGGCTAAGTGAAGCCAGATTGTAGAGGTTGTTAAATACTAAGCCAAAGAGTTGACCAGTTGGGAGTCACCAACTGCAGTGAAGTGGCATGGCTAGACCTATACCTTAAGAAGATTCTTTTGCCAGATGGGAAGAGGGAAGGATTAGAGAAAAGGAATTGGAGGGAGTGAAATAGATTGAGGGACTCTGACATTAGTCCAGGTGGCAGATGATGATAACTTGAATTAAGATGGCAACCATGGAAGTTGAAAGAATGGAAAGGATATGAGAGATAATACAGTAGAATTGGCAACTGATTTCATGGGAGGGGCAGGAACATGGAGAGGGAAAAGTCAATGATGTCTCTTTAAATCTGGGTGATTGAGAGGGTGGTAGTATGCTCAACAGAAGTGGGCAAATTTGAAGGAGAGGTGACTTTAAGGGGAAATTATGAGTTCAATATTGGACATGTTGAGTTTAAGGTGCCAGTGGGACATCCATGAGGAGAAGTCTAACAGAAATTTGTTGAGACAGGATTGGAGTTCAAGAGACTAAGACAGACATTTATATTTGGGAGTCATCAGCATAGAGATGATAATTGAACCAATAGCCATGATGAGATCAACAAAAGAACAGAGCATAGAGAAAAAAGAAGGTACTGAAAGATGACTCAGTCACAGAAAATGAGAAGCAGTCAGATAGGAGAGAGGAGAACGTAGAGGGAACAGTTTTTATATTTAACAGCATTCCTCAATTTCTTCCATTCGTGACTTCCATATAAAATTTCTGCCAAATTGTCAGGTTGTCCCCCCATTCAGTAGTTCTTACGAATTCTTTCTTTTATCTCTTATTGCCTTGTTCATTACCCCTCCCCTGCCTTTTTTTTTTTCCTGCAAAGAAAACATTTTATCTACTCTTCACAGTACATAATCATTCTACTGTCTCTGAAATTTCCTGGGCAGAATTTAACTGGCTTACCATAACTGACATTTGATGGAAAGGTCTAGGTCTTACATAGAACATGTAGAATGCTCCAGAAACAGTGGTATCTGGTACTCCTAGGTTCTCTCCTAATCATAGGAGACTGACTTTTTCAGTGAGACAAAGCAGAAGCTTTGGTGTGTATTAGTTTCCATTTGGTGTGTATTAGTTTCCATTATTGCAAGACTGACTTTTACACTGATTTAGTGTAAACTAATTTCCTACATGTAGACCATGTACCAGGTTAGTGTGTGTGTGTGTGTGTGTGTATGCATGTCACACACACACACATACATACATAGGGGGAAGGGGAGGGTGGAGAAGAGCTTTGAAGGTTGATGCTTATTACAAAAGTTCCATTTTATCCATATATCCATATATGAGTCCATAAAAAAGCAAACCTATAAACCAGTCTTCCTTAGACTAAATAATGACTTGCAATATGTGTGTATACATACATATATATGTATATATTCATATATGCCTCTATCGCTGTCCACACACACACAGACACACACACGTTTCACATAAATTCAGATTCCATGATTAATAAAATACATGTTAATCTAACAGAACCACTAAATTCATTATAGGCAGTATGGCATAATGAATAAATAGCTGGATGTGAAGTCAAACAGGCAGGTAGAGTTTAGGTTCATAATCCCACCTGTAACACATGCTGTCTGTGTGATCCTGTACAAATCATTTCATTTCTTAGTGGTCATGGTGCTTGCAAAGACTATAATTTGCAGAGAAAGCATCACCAATGGTAGAGTAGTAGAAGATCTGTCTACCAGTGAATCACCATCCTAGTTCTATAGCAATCTCTAATAAATTCTTGGTAGCATTTTGGTATATATTTTCTCAATGAGTAGATACTGATAATTATACAACTACTATCATATGCGGTGATCCATAAAATTTTATGATGGTTCTCATTCTCCAAAAGTCAGGGAATTCCTGATATAGAATCTATCTACATATGTTTAAATCATTTTTCCCTGCAAGCCCCACCCTACCCCCCCAAGCTTTCTCCCATTCTCTCTCACCTTCTCACTTACTCTAGAAGTGAACATGATGCAGAAGACATCTAGTCAATTTATTCAAATGATTTTTGATGGGTGTGAAAGGGCCGACCTTATAGGGATTAACTAGATTTTTGACTACAGTGAATTGACCTACTGCTTTGGCCCTGGGAATTTCAACAATAACCTTCAAAGAGTATCTTTGTATTTGCAGTTCACAAGCGGATGCATTTACTCCTATCCAGGAGCTTCTTGTGTTCTATAAGCCCTCCCTATGTTAGTGTCTTCCTGTCCATCTGAGTTAGATTGGAAGTCCATGAGGCAGGACCTTTGCCTTTGTTCTTTACAGAGCTACAACCTCATAGGTCTTCAACCAATGTTGTTATTATGAATATTAATAATATTATGATCAGCAATAATAAATAAAATGGCTGTACATGCTGCCTGAGGAGAGGAGACCATCCTGCATATCCAATAATGTAATTATAAGAATGTAGTTTACTTAAAATGAATTTATTCATGTTGTCGTGTATTTGCTTTACTCCTGTTTGCACACTGCAGTAGGCTATATTCCCAAAGTCCAACACTAATAAAAAAAAAAGGTACAACTCAGCCTTTGACTGATCTGCAGATAGGGTGAGCAAAATGTCAGGGAAAATCAGAGAGGGGGCAATTAGCATGGAGAAAGCCAGCATTGTTCTCATCCTGAGAAAGCAGGAGTGTGGAGGAGCCCATTTGCACGGTTCCAATATGCTGACTGAAGCTGAGACAGTGCCATTTGGCTCCAAGAGTGTTCAAATCCCAAAGTAGTTCAGACTTAGCTGTTAGACCTACCACATTGCCTGAGGCACCTGAAATCCTCTCCTTCTAAATATCCCCACAGATCATTCACTTTCTCTCTTTCAAAAGAGTCATTAGATAATAGAAAATTAATAGTGAAGAAAAAAAGGGGGAGGGGAGAGAAAGAAATTCCAATATGTGTCATTCAGAAATTAACAGGGAAAAAAAAATCAAAACCATGCATCTACCATGAAACTGCCTCGAGTATCTCCATGATGTGTGGCCCAAACACATATTTCTGAGGTTTAGATCATTAACTTTCTGTTATTAGGACAAGAACACCAGGCATGCCAAAAGCCATACTAATATTTCAGTAAATGTTTTAACTTCACCCCCATGCAGATATGTCTGCATGTATATGTGTATGTATTAATATTATGTATGCATGTACACATACATGCATACGTATGTGTACTCATATATGTGTACTGTATATACTTATGTTTCTATATTGCATATATACACATATGTTTGTGTGTGTATATATCATATATATAGATATATATCTTCATATCTTTTCTTTCTGATGGAAATTCAGGCAACACATAGGGCAAAATAAAGTGATCATTTTTTTTTCCCTTTTGTTTAAAAGCTCAGCATCTTTGTAAGCCTCATGTTGCTAAATCCCCCAAAAGGCATTTGGTCCTTACACTAGGCAGGAATGAAGCCAGGAAAAGACATTGCCTTTACTCTTTAACTCCCCACCAAAGGAAGCAGTTACTAACATGGGAAAATGAACATAACTGGTACCCTATCCTGACAGGTGGGCAAAATCTTGAAGTGAAAGGAACACCCTTCATGACCTCAAAGAGATGAACCTGAGCTAAGAAGGCTTAACAAAGAATGCTCCTTGAATCATACCATGCAAAAATGCTTTTCTCTAAAAGATTATGTGCCTGAATTTTGTTAGGAAATGTATAAATAGGTAGGCACAAATACCTTAATAATGGTCACTCACACCACCCACCTTCTGCTAGAAAGGAGATGAACTTAAAATCCAGAATAAAACATGTATATTGGACATGTCTAATGTGGGAATTTGTTTTGCTGGACAATAGTCCAGCAATAGTCCATATTTGTTTTCATGAAGATTTTTGTGTGTGTGTTCTATTTTAAGGCAAAAAAAAAAAAAAAGATTTTAAAATGCTTGTGAAAATATTTTAAAATGTTTAAAAAACCGCGGTGATTGAAAGGGATGAGGGCATCACAACTATTTGTTTTTGAAAAGACCTCATAGAAAAACTTAGCTTCACAGCCTTTCACCTTGTCATTCTACAGTTGTCCCAAAGAGATGGTGACTAAGGACATGAGTCCAATTCACCCAGAAACATGTCTTCATGCAATTATCCTATGGATTGTGGTCTATTGAAATCCTAAAAGCCTTCTGTAAGCACATTGCCTAGGATATTAGTACCTGATAAAGCAGCAGTAAAGTGTGATGACACTTTGTTCCCAAACTTACAGCAGATCTCATCTGGAGATGAATACATAGAAGAGGGCAGCCAGGATGGTAAGAGCCTTGGGTACATGATCTATTGGCAGTCGAAAGATCAGTTGAAGGAATTGGATATGTTTAGTCTGGAGGAAAAAAGACTAGGCAGAAACATGATAGCTGTTCGCAAGTATTTCAAGGACTATCATTTGGAGGAGAGATTAGGTTTGTTCTTTTTGGCCCCAGAGGGCAGAACCATGAGTAATCGGTAGAAGTTGTAAAGAGACTAATTTATTAGTCTTGATGCCAGGAAAAAATTCCTAAAATGAGAGCTGTCCAAAAGTTGGATGACTTGCGTGTAAAGATGGTAGATTTCCCCCTCCTTGGAGGTCTTCAGACAGTGATCATATGACCATTTATGGGGATTTCTTTGTAAAAAGGTTGGACTAGGTGGTCCAACTGATGGAAATTCAGGCAACACATAGGGCAAAATGATGAGGTCTCTTTCAGCCCTAAAGTTCTGTGATTTTGTAATTCATGGAATCAGGGACAAAATAGTACAAAATAGTGAAGTGTCCAACATTTGTCTTTAGCATCCTTTTATATTTACTCTGGTAGTCCTAAGAAAATATGTC
Organism: Pseudochirops corinnae; assembly: GCA_028646515.1. NCBI lineage: Eukaryota > Metazoa > Chordata > Mammalia > Diprotodontia > Pseudocheiridae > Pseudochirops > Pseudochirops corinnae. The sequence continues at coordinate 448,304,522 of CM053585.1, read as the reverse complement.
CTATAGAGAGTTTGAGAACTAGGTCTTGAAATCTGAAGCAAGATTAGTACTGGAGGTATAGATCTTTTGCTTATAGTAGAATAAACAAGAGATTCGAATGGTTTAAATGTGTAGGTAAGGAAGAAGAAGGAACAAAAATGACTGAAATTCTAGGTGGTGTAGTAAATGGAGCACTGGGCCTGGAGGCAGGAAGATCCGAGTTTAAATCTGGTCTCAGACACTTACTAGATGCCCGACCCTCAGCAAGTCATTTAACTGTCTGTCTCAGTTTCCTCAACTTTAAAATGGGGATGGAGGCTAGGTGCTAGAGCAACTGTCCCTGGAGTCAGGAGGACCCAAGTTCAAATACGACCTCAGAGACTGACTAGCTGTGTGACCCAGAGCAAGTCACTTAACCCCAACTGCCTCCAAAAACACACGACACAATGATAAAATGGGAGTAAAAATAACATCTACTTTGCAGTTTGCCATGAGGATCAAAAGAGAGAATATTTGTTCACAGCACTTAGCACAATGCCTGGCACAGTGTAGACGCTTGTCCTTCCTTTTCCCCAGGGTGACTAAGGGGGTGATACTACCACAAGCAGAAATAAGAAAATTGAGAAGAGGAGTAGTTTTACAGGGAAGATGATGAATTGTTTGGGATATTATGAGACTATTTAAGTGCTAGTAGGCTATCCAGATGGGGATATCCAACAAGAAGTTGGGAATTCAGGTCTAGAACCAGAGAAGACATAACTGGCTACATAACCCAGAAATCACCTTCTCAGTAATTATTTTTCATTCGTCAGATACTAGAATTTCTTCAAATAAATGGGTCAGCACTTCTCTTTATTGAGTTTAAGGAATTTGCATACTGGAACATCCTTGGAAATGTCACCATTATTCCTCATGACACTCAAGGAAATGGCCAGAAAGAATGAATGTTGATGACTATTAAGAATGCCCTGAAATGGACTGTTGGAAGATAATGGTCAATAAGAATTGCCAGGTTTCTCTGGTCTCAACATGTTATTCTACACTTGACAATATTCATATGCAGTACCTCAATATTTGCCTTGATTCTCTCTGTCTCAGTTTTATCTGAGGACTTGAAAGGTAAACAAGAATGGTTTAAAGTTGCTATGGTGCCTGACCTACTCATTTACTTTTCCCATAAGAGCTAAACTTTTCTGGGAATTATAAAACTGGAATAAGGTAAACTCCTGATATTATACTTGAAGTCAGAAGGTCCATGTTGCACAAGGTCTAAAGCAAAGGTGAACCAATGACAGAAACGTAATGTTGTTTAACTGTGCATCTCTTCCTCCCAGGATGACTTAAGAATAGCAGAATTGATAGAACTTTCTCTTTTGGAGTCATCTGATGTTGATCTCTGACTACTACCTTACGAAGTCTTGCCAAAACCACAAAGTAAAGGACTCAAAAATTCTTCTCTAGCCATCAGAATGATGAAAGTGGAGTTTCCTGGCATTCTATTTCATTAACATAAAGCATAGTCTCATAAAAGAGTATACTGTTGGTGGTAAAAAAAAAAAAATAAAGATTATTCTAGCTAAGGGAGGAAAGTATTTTTCATATATTTAGGCATGGAAGTTCTGTGGTTAATGTAATGATTTTTTTTTAACTTTTTGACTTTCCTTGGTGTTTCATACCTTTTGAGATTCTATAGCTCTAAGTTTCATCTATTTCTGAATAGTTGTTCCTACAATAACAAAGTACAGTTATATTGAGGGCATTCTTGTCTTGTGCCGGTGACTGATACAACATAGCCAAGGAATACAACATGCCAATAGAGGCAGCAGTGCTCTCACTAGACTCTTGATTCCTTTCGTGAAATGTCTCTCTCTAAAGTGGTGACATATGATGCCAGTGAGAAGTATGCTTTCATTAACCCCACAAGTGTTTTTTTTCTTAGAGAAAGAGGGGCCATGAGAGAAAAGCCCAATACCCTTCTGTTCAGGGCCCTCTCTCTTGTATAGGTCAAGAGAAAAGAAAGTTTTCTTTATGTAAGTATCTCACATTGGTTCGTTGATATAAAACTTTTCAATATGTCTTAGAGCATCCATTACCAGTCCAGGTCTTTTCAGGTTCCAAGATATGGTCCACATTCAATTGCTTACTACCAGTGCCTGAGAGTGGTTATATTGTCTGTGGTTATTCAGCATTAGCAGAAACCTCATAAAAAAAAAAAGAGCTGCGTGTCATATTCATTAAAAGGGCACTGGATGAGCAGGATTTCAACAAAACAAGGAACTTCAAAGTCCCCTCCAGGTCTAAATCTATAATCCTACAACATTAGTATCATTTTTTGTATGTATTTGCCTCAAAAGGAATGGGAATTAACTATGCCACAGTGTCTTTATGCATTACAGTTGGATCTACATGCAATAGTCACATATACACTCATCTTTTTAGATGTATATACACACACACACACACACACACACACAACGTGAACATGCCCCACTCACCCACACAGTGTTTGCAATTACCGTAAGTACCAGCATCTTCAAACAATGACAAATACTTGTCCTCCCTTCCCCTGTGTATGCCTTGTGACTGATAGAAGAAACTGTAAAAGAATTGGCATATTTTTATTTGTTTTATGGGCTGGGTTGTATTAAAGGTGCTATTTCTCTCCCCCTGTCCCCCACAGGAAATATTATGAGAGAAAGTTCCATTCCTGGCACACAATCTACATTCATGTCTGTGTCCAAGAGCCTAGTAATATCAAACAGGAAACAGCATAGAACACCTAACTGGTGTCTTCACGCATAAATCTATCAGGCCAGTCAGGCCACAACAAACTGGCTTAGGGGTGTAGAAACAACCTTTTACAGCAGATCGTTGGAGCACGGGGCCATACACAAATTATGGAAGGCCACTTGGTACTTGTGTATACAGGTTCCATTGCAAAGATGTAACTCACTTGTCCATTCTATATGATTCCACTCTTCTCAAAGTGGTTGGTTTTGGTATTTTTGTTTGGGGTTTTGTTTTTTTTTTTTTGGTAATCTGGCCCCATTTCTACTCTTAGATAAGTAACTTTCTTCAGTTTTGTGATGAAAGCAGTGAAAAGAATTAATCAATGAGCAGTTAGTTCCTACCAAAAGATAAATTCTTTGTTTTAAAGGAGAAAACAAAGACAAAAACCCTTTACCCAAAGACAGTAGCAAGAATTAAGTAAGGGATTATGGCTTAGGTGCAATAGTGGCTTTGATATAAGAATACTGGGGTTCAGACCCAGATTTGCCATTAATTATGGGTGTGGTTTGTGAAAAATTTTCTGGGTCTCAGTTTCTTCATTTATAAGATGAGTTGGTTGGGCTATACAAACTCCCTTTCAACTCTCAATTCAAGTCATAACTGCAGAAAATCTCAGTCAGAAGGAAGCTGCTCCCTCACCAGTTTCCCCTCACTCTCACAATCAAGTCCCTTCTGGGAATTTTTCTATCCAAATCTCCCCTTCACCCCACCCCAACCACTCACTCTTCCTCTAGTAAAATGAAAGCTCCAGAAGGGCAAGGGCAGTCTTTTGTTTTGCCTTTATTTTTATTTCTAGTCTTTAGCACATAGTAGGAACTTAATATGGGCAGCCAGGTGACCCAGTGGGTAGAGTGCTGGGACTGAAGTCAGGAAGATCATCTTCCTGAGTTCAAATATGACCTCAGACACTTTCTAGCTGTGTGGCCCTGGGAAAGTCACTTAACCTTGTTTGCTGTAGTTTCCTTATCTGTAAAATGAGCTAGAGAAGGAAATGGCAAACTACTCCAGTTATCTTTGCCAAGAAAACCCCAAATGGGGTCACGAAGAGTCAGACACAACTGAATAACCACAAAGAGCTTAATATAACTGCTTACTTCCTTCCTTCCTCTTAGGAAAAAACTCAAGTAATTTGGCTAAGATGGGGTAAGGAGAGGGGCACTCAAAACCCATTTCATATTTTTAATTTGGACTGAAACTTGGGTATCAAACATAAAATTTTTAATTTCTAAGAAAATTGGAAAATTTTGAACAAGTTACACGTGATAATTGTATGTTCCCCCTTTTGTTATTGTTGAACAGTATTTTCCCCACTAGTACAAAATCTTGCCACAGTAAATCTTTCAAAGGAGTCTTAGCTTGACCATTGAAGTTTGGTACCCCCAGCTGGAGGGGGAAGGTGATTCGAGGCCATCACTTAGAAACACCCAGGGACACCCTGGGTTTGACTAGATTATCAGAATCACTTCTTTATCTCCCCACATTGCTTTAGCCGCAGAGCCCTTCAAGACTTCAAGAGTGTCTTTCATTCATGGCAGCAATGAAATAGGGTTATTTTTGTCCTAAATAAAAGGAAACGTACAGAAACTGCATGTTGCTCTCATTTAACAAGCAAAAAGATAAATTGAAAAAGTAAGGGTCCTTTTCAACTGAAGTCAAAACCCAAGCCATGGTCCATTTGTTGCCTACCTCTATCCATCTGTTTTTTATTTTAAAGTATTTTGGGTTATAAACAAAGGTAACAAAAAGAGAGAATGTGAAAAACATGGTAACTGTAGTCATTCTTCTCCCCTCCCCCCCCTTTTTGCCTTGGAAAGCATTTGAACCGAACTCCCTGTTTATTTGAAAAAAAAAATCAACCCAAACCACTACATTATGAGTCAGAAGACTTGGGTTCTAATGCAGATTCTGACACTTACTTCCTTTGACTTGGAGCAAATCACTTCCTTGTCTGTCTTTTTTTTTTCTCCTTATCTCTAAAATGAGGGAGTGAGACCAAACGGTCTTTAAAGTCTCTTCCAGTTCTGATGATCTATGAGCTGCCTCTTCAACTTTTTTCCTGGAGCAAAACCTATTCTCATTTCCTCCTGAGAGAATCCTTGACATTAAGCTTGCTGCTGAGTACATAGCTGCCCATTTTTATGCTTTCTCCTTCTGTTCTAAGAACTCCTAGAGAAGTATGATACATATTTACTTCTTTTAGGAAAATATCACGTATTGCTAGATGCTTTTCTTCTTCATCTCTACCTCTTAGCTTCATTTAAGGCTCAGCCAGGGATGTACTGGTAAATGTTTAACAACCAGGTCGAGGTGGTAGTTGGGGGAGGAAGGGAATATACATAAGACACAATTTTAAGTTTAGTCTGCTAAATTTAGCATTTTCTTCATCACTCTCTTAAGTCTAGAAAATCAACAGAACAACCAAACAAGCCCTGATATATAGTGTTTGCCAATTTCTGAGGTGTAATGCTCTCACTGAAAAATATAAAAATCAGCTCTCTCCAGTTAGTAGTAGCTGGCTCCAGCATGGATGGCCCTAGGCCCAGCTCCTATGCTACTACCTGAAGCAGAGATCTTTAACTAGCTTTTGTGTTATGGACCCTTTTGGAATTCTGGACCCTTTCTTAAAATGTTTTTAAAATTCATAAAATAAAACATATAGGGTTACAAAGGAAACCAATTATAATGAAGCATTTCTCAAAATATTCTTTTCAAAAATAAAAATAAACAAGTTGATAGAGGTTAGATTAAGAATCCCTATCCTACAAGAAGCCTTTTCTAGTCCTCCTACTTGGGCTGTCTTCTTCCTCAAATAATTATCTTTTTACATATTGTATCCCCCACCCCCATTATAAAAAAGTAGAACCCCTCTTTGAGGACAGGAACTATTTTTTATTTTGTCTTTGTATACTTTGTAATCCTGCTGTTTAGCATGATGATTTGTCCATGGTAGGAACATAAGAAATATTTCTTGGTTTGGATTAGATTCCTTGGATTAGATTAAATTGCCATACCTGTATTATTACAAATATGGAAAATGCCAATCATGTTCCAGACAATAGGAAGGACTGTTCCAATTACAATTATAGAAGAGCAGTATTCTGACCAGTGTATAAAATTGTCAAGCACTTCTATTCATAATTTAATATGAATATGGCATCTAAGGCATAGAACATGGGACTCTGATTTCAAAATTTTTGAAGTACAGTGGAATCCTATTATCACACAGCTCATAATTATAAAAATTACATTCCAGGTCAAAGAATGATCCCAGAATCCTGGTAGCTACACATTGTAAGAGTCAGTTAAAACAGTTTGCCAGTGAGACAGGTGTTAGTCCCTAATATACATTGTTTAAAGGTGTTTCATTCTATTTACAGGTTTTCTAGAAATGCAAGTCATTTTTGACTTGATAAATATCAACTTTCACATGGAAAAGAACTTTTTAACTGACAGTGTGAAGAAATGCATTTCGAGGTGTGTTGTGTGTATGTGTGTATTTTAAATAATATAAATCTAAATTCTATATGTAACATTCAATTGTGGGAATGCAACTTCAGTGTGCTCAAAGGAGGGAATTACTGTCAGGGTGTGTTTCTTGTTTCTCTAAAGATCCAGGGAATCTACTCAACTGGCCTGGAGGAGTGGGGTCCCTGCAGAATTTCCAGTGCTTTGGAAGCCCCAAGGCAGAATTCTCAATGCCAGAAGGTGATTTAGAGGGCTATATTAGCCCATAAGCATGCCCATGATGACTAATGGAAACACTGTAAGATAAAAAAATATTATAGAAGACAAGGCGAAGATGAAACAGATTCCGACTTCTCTGGCAGGTCTAAATAATTTAAAAGCGCAAAGCACAGCCTGCTAGGACGGGTTAAGCACATCCAGCTGTGAATCAGAAGACCTATATTTTATGAGTTTAACATGCTGGATAGTAACAAAGAAGGAGGGGATCAAAAACTATTTGAGAAGGGAGGATAACAGAAGGCTCAATACTTGCTCCCACTGAAAGATGTTGCAATGGCCGTGGAGACTACCGGTTATGGTCAGAGGGCAGCTAAACGAGAAGGATGCCTTTCAGACCAATTCACCAGATGGAAATATTAAGCACCTACTGCATACATTTCTGAATGGTCTTCAGGATTAGGTGTTGTTATTATGTGAGTGGTGGGGTATAAAGATAATACTTGTAGTTTCAATTTTATTCATTACAATGAGAGCTACAAAGGATATAGAATTTAAAGCAAATCCACATTGCAGAGAAATGCTTTAAAATGGGATTTTAGGGTGCCAACATTTCAAAGTTTAAAATAATTCATGCATCTCAGTTGAATAGAGATAAGGAGTCATAAGATACTGGACTAAAGTAGAGGGAAAAATCATGAGATACAAGTAATAGAATTATTTATTTTTTAAAAAGGATTCAGGCATCTCCCAGAATAAATTAGAAGTCCTAGCAGTTTGGGAAAGAAAGGAAGTTAAGAAGATGGAAGGATCCTTCTTCCAGAGCAGGAAGGAAACAGAGATGTATGTCTAGCCCAAGCCTCTCATTTTACAGATGAGGAAATGGAAGTTCAGAGAAGTTAAAGGACTTTGTCAAAGTCACACAGTTACTAAGTGACAGAACCAGGATTTGAACTCAGATCTTATAACTCTAAATTTGTCATTTATTTTCCATTTCACCAAGCCTGAGATGACGATGTGCCACATATTTGGCTCCTACTCACACAGACCTGCACCAGAGATGCCTCTACCCCTAGGATTGTGTTTTGAGTCTCTCCCAATGTTCCTGAGCTATAACAATGGTACATAAGCTGGGCTTCCAGGTGAAATCATATCATATTAGAGGAAGTGTGGAGCAGCGGAAAGAGTACTGTCTTTAGAATCAGATAACCTGCATTTACATTCTGCCACTAAAGCAAGATCCTCAATCTCCCCATTCAGAAGATGACGAGATTGACCAAGAAGGTCTCTGAGTCTCTTCTAGATCTAGGATTTTATGACCTCATATTAGATTACTAGGTATCTATTGTGATGTATAGTCTTGCAATGACACATAAATAAGGCATCTTGGACCCCAAACTAGGAGCATTGACACAGGTTTTCAATGGTATGAAGCCCTTTGGGGTTGTTAAATTTCCATTCAGCATCTTCACCAAACCCATAAGAATTTGCTCATGCCACTGACAACGATGTTAGCAGAACAACTCATGGGTTATCTAGTTGACCCAAGTCACATGAGTCAACTTTGTCTTATATTTCTCACTAATGATCATCTCACTCAGATGTGAGTGGCTTAGTATTACCTAAGACATTTGGCAACTGGGCTTCTTTAAGTAGTTTTTCAGGATGGCGCTTGGATTATGGGATTTCCCTGTGAAACAAGCCTCTCCTCAACAACTTTCTAATACTCATTTAGGGGAACAATGTTGTCCTTGCCTCTGCTCAGTATTTATGCACCTAGGACTGCCCCTGGCTATTGACTGCAGACTTGGTCCTCAGAGGTAAAACCTCTCTCTTTTTTTCTAATACATGTCATATATAACTGTTGATTGTTATAACTTTGCTTTGGGGGATCAAGATGAAACTTTGGAACTTGGAAAGAGTCTACAATTTTCCAGCTATGTATTTGAGTTCCCTCTATTGATATGTGTACGGTTCTCTCTAGCACATGTTTTTTGTTTGTTTTGTTTTGTTTTGTTTTTAGTGAGGAGTGCATTTCTATACTTTTTTTAAAAACTGGACTTATGATTTAACTATGTAGGGAACTTGGTGAAGAAATTCACTGTACTAATGTGATCATTTATATCTTTTTTGTTTTACTTGACCTGTTATTTCAATGGTTTGGGGAACTCTTGGTGAGAAAATGCACTAAACCAATACAGATGGGCACCTGCTCTGTAATTCATAGTCTTAGAAAGTGGACTGGAACATTGAGAGGGTAAGTAAATTGTCAAACATATATGCAAGAGGCAAGACACCATGCCTCCTCTCTGTTTATATCCTATTTTTACCCCAATGACCTAGATGAGTAAAGTGTTGACTTTATAACTGAATGGGTCTTATCCAGAATTGCAACTTGTGTTCCTCGAACACAGTAAGCATGTCAGTAAATGCCTGTTGACTAATTGGCTTAATAAAAAAACCCACAATATGATAATTTATTATTGGAATAGAAATCTACCCCTTTAAATTGTCATCTAAACATGATACATCCCAATTCAAGTCTATAAAATCAGAGTTTTGAAGATTCGGAAGATGGTGATGATGCAGTCTAACCAATGCCAAAAAAAGTAATTCCAATTATTACATACTTGACAAATATTTATCTAGTGTTTGCTTGAAAACCTGCAATGAAGTATAGCTTTCCAACTCTTCAATTAAATTAGTACTTACAAATATACTAGGGATTTTAAGGAAAACTAAAAAATATATGAAAATTAGCCTATGATCTTATATATCTTGCTATTTTCTAGACTAATTCTATAAAATTTTCTACTAGTATTCATGAAAATGCACCAGTTTTTAGGACAGCTTCTATTATTATTTACTTTCAAGCCATCTACTGTGTCCCCAACTTGCTTCTCACGAGAAACCTTTCCTTATAGAACTTAACCTTTTCAATTCCAGAAATTCTCTCTTGGAGTGTCTAACAAAGTAGAAAACATTTAGAGGGTTGGAGAGCTAAACCTGTTAATGGAATGTATAGCTGCCATCTGACGACCATCCAAATTAAAATTGGAGAGGGTCATGATCAGAAGATTGGATACCAGGTGCTAAATTTATTGGCCAAAGCAACTAATGAAGGTGTGAAGATGGTATTACGATCTGTGTTGATAGAAAGAGTACATACATTGATGAAATCTTGAACCTTTTAAAGGAACATAACATTATAATAATTATTGTTGCTTCATCTATCTTCAAAACTTTCCCCAACTAACTCCTTTACTGAACTTCTCTGTTTCTATCTAGCACACCATTATCTTTCCAGTCACCCTGGTTAGCAACCTGTGTCATTATCAGCTACTCACCCTCAATCACTTGCTTTGAGGAATCAAGATGAAACTTCTCAACTGGGGAAGATTTTACCTATTGAATCTGTTGTTAGATTTTGTCTTTTCTACCTCTGCCATATTTCTAAAGTATATCCCCTTCTCTCCACTCACATAGTCACCACTCTATTTCAGATTTTTACCACCTCTATTCTAGACTACAATATTGCTATAATCTCCTCTTACTTTGCCTCAAGTCTCTGCCCACTTCTGTCTTATCTCCCGAGAGCCATGAATATGATTTTATTCTATTTTTTTTGTTTTTTTTTTGTTTTTTGTTTTTTTTTCACTTTAAATGTTTTTTTTAATTTTATTATAGTTTGCATCATTCGTTTCCACAAGATTTTGAGTTACATATTTTCTCCCCATCTTTCCCCCACCCACCGCCCCAAAA
>CM053585.1:448264882-448293810 GCA_028646515.1 Pseudochirops corinnae | reverse complement strand
ATTTCAGAAAATTTAAAATTCTCTTATTTTAAAACTTGCCGAGTAGTACAGTCTGACATTGGAGTCAGAGGAGCACCTGGGTTTTAATAAACTCTCTTGCACCTCCCCAACACCTACTAACTACTAATATGACCTTAGGCAAGTTCTTGTCTCTTTTGTAGTGAAGGAGGTTCAACCAGTTGCTCTCTGAAGTCACTTACAGTTCTAAATCTATGATCTTGATATAATACAATATACATGAATCGTGAGAAGAAAAATTAATAGTTAGTTTATGAACTAAGATAATTTATTAACTAAGAAATTCTAGAATAGAACTATATAACCACTTCTAGACTTTCAAGGTGGTTTTTCCACCCATTTATTTATACCAATAATTGTATGAGGAATTCTATGATTTAGGTGATATTAGTTTTGCTTTGGGTGGGAATAGGTGCTCAAATAATTTTTTTCCAATAGTTTCCAAAAGTCCAATGAAAAATATTTTCCCATCATTCCCTGACAGGGTATGACAGGAAGCTCTTTTGAGATGTAAAGGGACAAGCCCTAAATTGGAGCTTTAGATGAAGAGGGAACCCATTGTTCCAACTATGAGTAAATATTATAAGTGCTTGCATTTTACAGTTTAAGGAAGTCTAGGGACTAGACTTAGTATCTGTTTTAATAGAATATTTACTTCATATATCCCTTTCTAAGTCTAAACTACTTAGAAATATAATGACTTGAAATTATTATATCAAGCCACCACACCATGATCTTTGTGTCCTTTCTAAACCAAATAAGGAAAAACACATCCATAATTCTTACTTACCTAGGATAACTTTATATTGAATGGAGCTTATTATACTTTAAATACCACTGCCACTTAGTATTTAATTATAGAATAACAATATTAAGAATATTTAAAATTCAGTGATGTGCCAATTAGAACACCAAATAATAACTTTAATATGGAGCAACAATTAGCTAAAGTATGTATGTTTTGTAACTCTATTAAAATAGGATGTTTTCTTAAGGAAATTAAAAAATATATATTTTATGCTTCTCCCTTTACCTTCCCTTATTGAGTTTATTAAAGAAGGTAATGGGAGAACACCAGGGTGCCATTAAGCTATTTTTTAACAAAATCTGAAGACAGTATGATATCAAACTGAAGTTTTAGAGAGAATCAGATTTTCTGTAGATACTAAAATTCTCTTTTACTCTTTTTAGAAAATCTAAACCAGGTAGTCCAAATAATTCATGAAAAGCATATTTTGAGTCTTTCCATAAATAAGAAAATACAGATATCCCAGTAATAGGTTATTCTTTAGCATTAATTCAATTAAAAATGTACTTTTTGACTCTCTATTTAACATCAGGCATACTTATTTCACTGTTCCAAAAAAAGAAGCTTCTTAAAAATAGAACAATTTTATGACCAACGTCTTTGCCTGTCTTAGATTTTGTCGTAATTTATTTCTAAGGGAACAAGGTATTTCTTAGGTTCTGTTCTACTGGTTCCCATGGATTTTAATCATTTTATCGGTCCCTAAAGAGGTAGATGCTTCTTATTAGGACATCGTGGTAGGAAGCAATATATCCAAATATTAAAGAACTTAAAAATCTATACGCTGTGGTATAGCAGTAATGATCATTAGCATTTATAAAATGCTTCAAGGTGCTTTGCAATTATTATCTCATTTTATTCTCCCTAAAACCTTGTGAAGAAAGGTGCTTTTATTATTCCCATTTTACTGAAAAAAAAGCCTACATGACCTGCCCAGGTTCCCACAGATATTAACTGTCTAAGACAATTAAAACTCAGGTCTTCCTGACTCCAAGGCCAACTCTATCCACCATACTACCAAGCTGCCCAGGCACAGTGAAAAGAACACTGTTCTTAGTCTCAGACCGTGGTTTGAGTCCCAGATTTAATACTTCTGGCCCTTTATGGTTAAATCATTTCAACTTCTGGGACTTCTTTTCTCGTTTTTATAATGGTAACATTAATGCTTGCACTATCTCCTTAATAGGAGATCTCCTTTTTTTTCATGAGGAAAGCACTCTGTAAACTATAAAGCTTTATACAGATATATTATTAAAATTCAAGGACTGATTATGGCTTGATTCTTCCTTGTTGCAGTTTGGTCTGGACTTATTTTTTCAGTGTAGGGAACTCCTCTCTTTTAGCACTAATGCAAATCTGAAACTATTTTGTGCTCCGTAATCTAGAGTTGCCTGAGGCACCAACTAGGCAAACAACATCCCAGGGGTCTTAGCTGCTGGACTTTAGCGCATGTGTTACTGACTCCAAAGTTAGTTCTCTGTCTACTTTTCCATGTTGCCTCTCTACATTAGTGTGTTTATACAATCATACTGAACAAAGAATGTGACAAGAATGGCAATAATAGTAAATTCTCAGGAAAGCATTTGACAAAGAATTTAATTACAGTAATTGGATAAGTGCCAGTGTTTTAAACTCCAGGATTATACTGAGAGGTAGCATGGTATGGTAAAATGAGTTCTGACTGTTGATCTGGGAGACACTTGAGGTTAAATCTTTGATCTGGTACTTTAGTTTGTGTGATCCCAGGCAGAGCATTTAGGCCCCCAAATCTAACTTTCCTCATATGTAACAATGGGATGACACTACTTCAGCATTCTACTTCACAGGACTGTTGTGAGGAAAGTCTATATAAACCTTGAAATGCTGGGTAAATGTAAACGATTACAAATTATTAAGCAATCCTCCATAACTCTATCAAAATATCTGCTGCTTCTGCAATTGTAACTTTGTTTTGGCTCTACAGTAATAATAAAAAGTGCTTTAGTAACGGAGGGATCATTTAGAATTTGAAATTTTTAAAGAGTGTATATATAGAATGCTTAAGTGTAGTGCAGTGCTTAAGTAGTTAATAACACATATTTCTGAAGATGTAACAGAGGGCTGTGTTTGGTACTATACTCCTTTAATCCTGGTTCCCAGAGAGGCTGAAGCTGGCGGATCATCTGAGTTTGGGAGTTTTGAGCTAAAAGCCCATTGGGTGTCTGCTTTAGGCCTACCACCAATGCAGTGAAACTCCTGGGACACTGGGGTGGGTATCAGACTGTCTAAAAAGAAATGAACCGGTATAGGTCAGAAACAAAATGGATCAGCGGTTTTGTGTTGATAAGTACTGGTATTGGGCCTGTACATAGCCACTTCACTTCAGCTGAAGCATGATAGGCTCAAAAACCACACCACCATCACTGCAAAAGATGTAACAAAGGCAGTAGGCTAAGTGAAGTAGAGTTTTATAGTGTGTTCACCAAAATTGTGGGGCCAGATGTCAGAAATTATCTCTATAGCTCTATAAAAATCCTTCCAAAATTTACAGGGTCCTACAAACTTTTACCACTGTCATAATAGGGAGAAAACATTTGTTAGTGGAAGGCGCTATACCTTTGGAGGCAGTCTTTTTGGTAAAAAGAACTGGAATGAATTGTTAGTGATGTATACACATAATAGTCTGGGGAGTTGGGGGGGGAAGACAGAGAGAGAGAGAGAGAGAGAGAGAGAGAGAGAGAGAGAGAACAAATGGCAGCTAGTCAAAAAGTTAAGTACCCAAGTAGCAGAATGATGAAGTTTCATGACATGAAAATAATATGACATTGAAAAAGAAAAAGACCCTGGAATCTTGGCATGGTTGGAGGAATCATAGGAAACTGTTTAACACATCAAAATAGGAGCTAAGAAGGAACATGCTTCAGTGTTCATAGCTTCATCTTATAATACAATGATTCCAGTCAGCAGCAAAACAATAAAAGTTCAATTGGTACGTAAACAAGTAGATGGAGTATTTTATCTGTTCAAGTTGTCTGTTGCTTTCTTTTTTTTTTTTTGGAGGGGGGAAGGTAGGGCAATTGGGGTTAAGTGACTTGCCCAAGGTCACACGGCTAGTTTTTGTGTTAAGTGTCTGAGGCCAGATTTGAACTTAGGTCCTCCTGACTCCAGGGATGGTGCTCTATTTACTGCACCACCCATGTCTGTTACTTTCAATTGCTTTCCTGGGGATCACAAAGTGACTTTAATTTCAAATGCTTTCTCCCATAGAGATCTAAGATCTCAAAGGGCTGTATATATACTACATGACCTATCAATATTAGGAACTCTACATATACATACATTTATGTAAATACAATCTATTTACATTTTAAAGTAGAAGGAAATCTATTTACATAGGAATCTATTTACATTTTAAAGTAGAAGGAAAAACATGACAACTCCTTCAGTGAAGGAGAGAGTGCTAGGCTTGGAAGGAAAGCTGGAAGGAAATAATAATTTAGTTAAGTGCCTTGAGGGCAGTGAGGTGGTGTAGTGAAAGAGTGCTGGACTTGAGGGCAGGAAGAAAGACCTGCATTCACATCCAGCCTCAGACACCTAAAGGTTATGTGATCCTGAGCAAGCCACTTAATCCTGTTTGCCTCAGTTTTCTCATGTGTAAAATGAGCTGGAGAAGGAAATGGCCAAACCACTCCAGCATCTTTGCCAAGAGAACCCCACATGGGGTCACAAAGAATCTGACTTGAATGAAACAAAAGAACAACAAGGCACAGTTACGTGTCAGGCACTGTGCTAAGTGCTTTGAAAATATTACTTCATTTTATTCACAATAATTTAAGATGTAGAATCTGTTATTATCCCCATTTTACAGAGGAGGAAACAGAAGCAGAGTCTTTTTGACTCCAGTCTCACTTTACCAGCTGCTACTTGGCATCAGATGATCCTCAATCAAATCCTCACCATGATATATGCTACCTTTATGATTTTAAGTATATCACATGACCTCTCTGGACCTTAGTTTCTGTATGTGTAAAATTAGGGAATTGGACTCTATGCCTCTTCCAGCTCCAGATTGAAAAACATTCTATTTTTTATTTTTCCACATATTTAGGGATAGGGGTTGAGAGTGGGGTGCGTGACTTTGAAACAATTTTTGTAAGAAAGATCTCACTTGAGATTTGTTGTTGACTATAAAGTCAATATGTCTCCAATGTGATAAGACTTTTGGAAACTGTAATGCAAATTTAGCTCAATAAAAGAATAGGTAATGTTCTCTCTATATACTCTGTGACAATGTCTGACTCATTTAATTTATTTCTGGGTATGACTTTTTAGGAAGGGTATTAAACTGGAGTATATTTACGAGTGTGTGATCTGGATGATGAGGGAACTGAAAATAATGTAGTATGAGGATTGTTTCAAGAAACTACAACTGTTTAGCCTGAAAAAGAAAAGACTTAGGGGAGACACACTGGCTGTGTTTACAATATTTGAAGGGTTCCTGAATGAAAGTAATTTTGTGCACATCAGATTATTAGGAAGCCCTTCCTTAATTTGAGTCAAAATGAGCTCTTCTCTTGGGCATTTTGTTATCAACCTAAAATGACTGTATTTTTTGGCATACTGTAAATAACTGTGGGAAATGGTTGTCATTCAGAAGCCCACTTGCCCCAAAGAATCTTCCCTTCTTTGTAAACCAACTGATAATTCTTCCTGCCTTGCACTGTGACTGTGATCAAATGACGTCTTTTCCTGATTAATGTCCTTAGTTGCAAAAAGTATAAACTTTTGTAAGCACGATATTTATACTCAGACTCTATGAAGGAAAATCAACAACTTTCAAACTTCAAACCTCTCATATTAAAAGAGGAAAAGAATAATCATCATGCCCAAGTAATAATGAATGAATAAATGAATGATAGAAAGCTGTAAAGACAGATGGGAGAACTAGGTAGAATGATACAAAGCTAAGACATAACTTATAATTATGCACTGACACAGAAGTAACTCCTTAATTTAAAAAAAGTATGGTCCAATCTAGTAAAGTATGAACAGCTGCTAATGTGAGAGGAAAAAAGGCTCGCTTAAATACCATTAAGCTTTTCCCTTTGTTCAGACAGAAGGCAGTGCCTGAAAATGCTCTGATTCTTCTGTTTTGAGTCCAACTTAGAATTTTAGACAGTTTTTTAGTGTAACTATACCATCAATCACAGTACAGAGTTTTTTTTTTTGTTTAGTTTTCAACATTCATTTTTGTAAGACTGAGTTCCAAATTTTCTCTTTCTCTCCCTTTACCCCTCCCTAAGATGGCAAGCAAACTGATATGGGTTATGCATGTATAATCATATTAAACATATTTCCACATTAGTCATGCTGTGAAAGAATAATTAGAACAAAAGGGAAAAACCATGAGAAAGAAAAAAACCCAAAATAAAAAGTGAAAATAGTATGCTACATTCAGACTCCATAGTTCTTTCTCTGGATATGGATAGCATTCTCCACCATGAGTCTGTTGGTATTTATTATCTTAGATCATTGTACTGCTGAGAAGACCTAAGTCTATCATAGTTGATCATCGCACAATGTTATTACTGTGGATAATGTTCTCCTGGTTCTGCTTACTTCACTCAGCATCAGTTCATGTAAATCTGTCCAGGTTTTTTCTGAAATCTTCCTGCTCATCATTTTTTATAGAACAATAGTACTCAACTACATTCATATGCCACAACTTGTTCAGTCATTAACCAACTGATGAGTATCCCCTCAATTTCCAATTATTTGCCACCACAAAAAGAACTACCATATTTTCATATATGTGGGTCCTTTTTCCTTTTATGTGATCTCTTTGGGATATAGAACTAGTAGCGCTATTACTGGATCAGAAAATATGTATTGTTTTATAGCCTTTTGGGCAGAGTTCCAAATCACTCTTCAGAATGGCTGGATGAGTTCCCAACTCCACCAACAATGCATTAGTGTTCCAATTTTCCCACATTTCTAACATTTATCATTTTCCTTTTATGTCATGTAAGCCTATCTCATAGGTGTGAGTTGGTACCTCAGAGTTGTATTAATTTTTATTTCTTTAATTAATGGTGATTTAAAATATTTTTTCATATGACTAGAGATCACATTAATTTCTTTATCTGAAAATTGCCTGTTCATATCCTTTGACCATTTATCAATTGGAGAATGACTTCTATTCTTATAAATTTGACTCAGTTCCTTATATATTTCAGAAATTAGACCTTTATCAGAAACACTGGCTGGAAAAATTGTTTCCCAGCTTTCTGCTATCCTTCCAATCTTGCTTGAATTGACTTTGTGCAAAAACTTTTTAATGTACTCAAAATTATTCATTTTGCATTTCATAATCTTCTCTATTGCTTGTTTGGTCATAAATTCTTCCCTTCTCCGTAGATCTGACAAGTAAACTATTCCTTTCTCTCCTAATTTGTTTATGGTATCACCCTTTATGTCTAAATCATGTGCCCATTTTGACCTTATTTTGGTATATGGTACGAGATTTTGGTCTATGCCTGGTTTTGGCCATACTATTTTCCAGTTTTCCCAGCAATTTGTATGAAATAGTGAATTCTTATCCCAGAAACTGGAGTCTCTGGGTTTATCAAACAGTAGATTACTGTAGTCATTGATGACTTTGTTGTATATCTAACCTATTCCACTGATCTATCATTCTATTTCTTAGCCAGTACCAAATAGTTTTGATGATTGCCACATTTTATAATATAGTTTTGATCTGGTATGGCTAGCCTATCTTTGCATTTTTTCCCCCCATTAATTCCCTGGATATTCTTGACCTTTTATTCTTCCAGATGAATTTCATTATTATTTTTTCTAGCTCTATAAAATAATTTTTGGTATTTTGACTGCTATGGCACTGAATAAGTAAATCAATTTAGGTAGGATTTTCATTTTTATTGTATTAGCTAGGCCTGCCTATGAACATTTGATATTTTTCCAATTATTTATGCCTGACTTTATTTGTGTGAAAAGTGTTTTGTAACTGTCTTTATATAGTTCCTGGGTTTGTCTTGGCAGGTAGACTCCTAAATATTTTATATGATCTACAGTTATTTTAAATGGAATTTATTTATTGCAGATGGGCTTTGTTGGTAATATATAGAAATGCTGATAATTTATGTAGATTTATTTTGTATCCTGCAACTTTGCTAAAGTTAATTGTTCAATCTCTAGGATTCTCTAAGTATACCATCTTATCATCTGCAAAGAGTGATCGACAGGTTTGTTTCCTCATTGCCTATTCTAATTTCTCCCATTTCTTTTTCTTATCTTATTGCTAAAGCTAACATTTCTACTACAATATGGAATAATAGTGGTGATAATGGGCATCCTTATTTCATTCCTAATCTTACTGGGAAAGCTTTTAGCTTATGCCTATTACATACATATAATGCTTGCTGATGGTTTTTAAATAGATTCCACTTATCATTTTGAGGAAAACTCCATTTATTCCTATGCTCTCCTGTGTTTTTAATAGGAATGGGTGCTGTATTTTGTCAAAAGCTTTTTCTGAATTTATTGAGATAATCATGATTTCTGTTAGTTTTGTTATTGATATGGTCAGTTGTGCTGATAGTTTTCCTAATATTGAATGAACCCTGCATTCTTGGTATAAATCCCATCTGATCATAGTGTATTATCCTCATGATAAATTGCTATCATCTCTTTGCTAATATTTTATTTAAAAATTTTTGCATCAATATTTATTAGGGAAATTGATCTTTAATTTTCTTTCTGTGTTTTGACACTTCCTGGTTTAGGTGTCAGCACCATATTCATGTCCTAAAAGGAATTTGGTAAACTCCTTCTTTAGTTATTTCTTTCACTTAGTTTATATAGTACTGGAATTAATTGATCTTTAAATGTTTGATAGAATTCATGTGTAAATCCATCTGGTCCTGGAGATTTTTTCTTAGGGAGTTCATTGATGGCTTGTTCAATTTCTTTTTCTAAAATGGATTAAGTATTTAATTCCTCTTCTGTTAATGTGGGCAATTTATATTTTTGTAAATATTCATCCATTTCACTTGGATTGTCAGATTTATGGGCATACAGTTGGGCAAAATAGCTCCTAATTATTGTTTTAATTTGCTCTTTGGTGGTGAATTTGCCCTATTTATTTTTGATACTCGTAATTTTGTTTTCTTCTTTCTTTTTCTAATCAAATTAATCCAAGGTTTATCTATTTTATTGTTTTTTTTTATAAGGCCAGGTCTTAGTTTTATTTATTAGTTCGATAATTTTTTTTTTCCACAGTACAGTCTCAATGTATGAGAGAAGATGGCAACTTCTAAGTTTTTCACCCAAATATAGATGACATCTGGCTTTCCTTTTTAGGTACTATTCTAGAAATCTTTTCATGTCAAAGTGAATGAACCTAAATAACTTTTTATTTGTACTCTTGACAGTGCTGGAATCTAAGCCAAAAGGTAACTAACACTCTTTAAGTACTTATTCAAGACACAGAATTACTAGAAATTTAGAAGAAACTAGAAAGAGCATCAAAAGATGCTCAAAGACTCAAGTTTACACACTCATAGGACAGTGTCATCTGTCTTTAGGGGAAGAAGGAAGCTGGCCATAATGGAATGCTTAAGACCGAAGAAGAAAATGAAGGAATACTAGACTTATTTGATAGTATCCATATGACCTAGAATAATTAGTAGATATACTTAAGGGGAAGAGGGATTACAAAATAAATAACTGAACTCTGCTGTCGCTTTTCCTACTCTTTATTTCAAAAGACAGGGCCACTGAAATTTTGCTGTTACTTGTTGGTTGTTCTTCAAAGACTGCAAAATGAATTCCATTTAATTCTTGTGAGGTCTTTCCCTCTCACCCCCTTCCCCCCCCACGGCATGCAGGAATAGGTCAAATGTATAGTCTGTGGAGAATTTCTGCTTCACCAAAGTGTCTGCAAGTGTAAAAAGTTTGAAAAGCACTTTTAAAAACTATTTAACTTCTTTTATTTATGGTGCTAAATACCTCAAGGACCTGTGATTTTCTCTGAGATACTTCAGCTTGTCTTATAATGTTGACTCAGAGAGATTGGGTAATTTGCCTTCCCTTACACAGCTAGTTTCAGAGACCAGAGACAGAAGGAAGGCAACCTTTTCCTAACACAAAAATCTAGCACCCTAAACCCACTAAAGTCATGCCACTTCCCAACAGGTTAAATATAATTTAAGTAATATATTATTCCATTATAGTTATTTAATTTAAAAAAAACTCCAACATTTTGGTTCTTTTAGTTCTTTGTTAAAACTTAGTATCATGTTAGAAATTTTATGTTTCTACCATCTCTATTGCCCAGAAGTGAATATATATTGAGTGAATGGAAAAAGTAAGGCCACATGCAGGACTGGAGGGGGCTTGAAGGAAGGGTTTTAGGATTTATGTAAGTAAAAAGGAAGGAGAACATTCTAGCTAAGATCAGTTTCCCAGATGGAAATGTGAAGGGCATGTTTGAGGAGAGAGGAGTTTGGAGCAGGTGGTTTGCATGAAGTAATAGCAAGACATGAGGATAGATTCTTTAAGAGAGTATAATTAGAAAAAAACATTGAGCACCAGATTGAAGAGCATGGATGATCTCCTTCTCCTTCCCTTCTTCCCCCAATGTGTTTTTATAATGGTTCCTTCCACTCCTCCCCCCAGGATATCTGTATACTCAAACATGTTGCCTAAAACGTTTCCTAGCTTCCCTCCCAAATTCTTGTAACTTAACTTTACTACCAACGGCAATGATGATTCTCATCTCCTATATAAATGTAACGTCATCATTTGAGACTTGATGAGACTAAAATTTTAAAAAGGTCTTCCTTTGTTGCTTTAATATAAATGTACTTAAATATTTACTTTCTTCTGATGACTTAGGCATCTTAAATATTTTGAAACTTTAGTAGACTTGTATTTATTACAATTTGTGATGATTTCACTCATCACTAGAAGATTGGTACAGGATATGATAGCATTTTGTTGCCCACAACAATTCATAATGGGTTTATGCAAGAAGAATTTTTCTTTTATACTATCACTGTATAAAAGGTTTGCTAAAATTATTGCAAATATAAACAAAATTATAAGGAGCATGTTAATATTACTTATGAGAGTAGTTTTTAAAGCACTTCATCATAGTGCGTGACAATGGATACAGTTAAGGATTAACTGTAAGTACTGTTAACATTTAATAGTAAATGAGTCTTGCTTGTTTCTTAAAGTAGTCCCAACTGAAATTCTATTTAGAAAAATATTTTTAAAATAATTCACACTAGCCCCTGTGGGAACCCAAACTAATAAAACATTTCTTCTAAAACACCCAATAAATGTTAATTTCCACTAATTTTAGATCTACCTTCCCACTCAGTTGAAATTAATGAGTTAATGGAGTAATAATATGGGGCTGTACAGATGTGATAGCAATGTTACAGAGCCCACATCTTTTTCTGGTCACATTTTAAAAAATATCTTTAATACGACATCTAGTCTGTCACGTAGAAGAGTAAGCAAAAACAGATGAGTAGCCTTTGTGTTCCACTGGTACACATGGGATCTCAGAATATCTAGATCAGTAGTTCTCAACCTTCCTAATGTCACAACCCTTTAATACTCGTACTGATAGAGGAGCCTTGTCTTGGTTCCTAAGACCCTCGGAAATATGTGTTTTCTGATGGTCTTAGGCAACCCCTGTAACCCCTGTGAAAGGGTCATTCAACCCCAAAGGGGGCACGACCCACAGGTTGAGAACCGCTGATCTAGATAAAGTCTCTTGAATCTTGAGTAGATCCTTTATGGAGGATTTATGAGATGAATTAGACAGTCTAAGAGTATGAGATAGTCTAGATTAGTATCTACATTAGTCCAGAAAAGAATCAGTCATATAGAGGATCAAGCTTGCTGTGTCTATAGTATTGCTGCTACTGGGCTTTTATGACTGTGGGCTTCTCCCTTTCTCTTCTGATTACACAGCAATGCAACCATATTCTTTCTCCTCTATTTAAAATCTCTCTCAAAGACCAACTATGTTAAGTTTTTCATGGTAACAGTAAATTTCCTGAAGTTGAGAACTGATCTGAATTCACTGATGGTCAAAATAAAATAAACATATTTGATCATGTAAGACAATAAATGATTAACACTTGTATTGGGTTCATTGGATTATAGATCTGAAGTTGGAAGAGCCCTCAGATCTAGCCCAACTTCCTGTGATGAGGAAGATGAGAGCCCAAAAGGGATAAGTGACTTGCCCAAAGTCACCCTGGTACTAAGCATCAAAACAAAATTGTGGTTTTTTTCTGTCATACTTCAAGTGTAGTCTTAAATCTCGTGGAATTGCAGAAAGCAAAGGAAATATCCTCGGTCTTTTTTTGCTTAATCATTCTTTCCTTTCTCTCACAACCTTCCAATCCTGACCTGTACATATTAGTTAGACTTAACTTTGTTTATTTCATTTTAAAATTGCTTTTCCATTCATCTGGCAATGACAGTTTTATATATAACTACACTAGTATCATGTGAATAATGATAAATATATTTTAAATTTCAATATACTACTTATTTTACATATTTATATAATATTAACAATTCAGTTAGGCTACTCTTCCACCACCCTTCCTAAAACTTAAACACAGCCCATTTTTATGGTACTTTTAAAGTACTTAAGGGGGAAGCGTCCCCCAATTTTCCATAAACTTGTTGAATTTTAAGGTGTTCTTGAATTCTTTTTAGCTGCATACAGGCAAAAAAGGAATTGTGAAGATTAACTAGAAATATCTTTTAACTATCTATAAAGATGAAAATATTAATATTAATGTTCTAAAAGTCACTTAATACCTCACGCTACTATTTAGACTATTCAGAATCTTTCTAGTAGTAGCAGGATAAAGTCTAAGGAATGACTGGATTTTTGGTGGGTTGACTGTTGATGATATTATAGGTACAGTTGTATACCTTTATACTTGTTATAGCTATATAACACCCTGTATGAAATTAATTGGTAAGTCACTTAGAAAAGCTTAAGATTTGTCATTCAAAATATTTTTCTTCGTAATTCTTTCTGTTAGGCTAGCTGTAGATTTTCTTGAATTTGCCCCATGGTGGAGGTGGGAAAGAGTAGGGGTTGGAGAAGATAGGCAACATAGTACATTTCACATGTCCTCATTTCAATGAGTAGACTATGTTCCAACACCATAGTCTAGATAGGGGCTAGGGAAGGAAAAGGGAAAAGATTTCTCCACCCGTGAGTATCGTGGTGGAGAACTCTTAGTAACAAAATTCCCTCTACCAGTGCAGATGGGCAACAGTTCTTGTAACTTTTATTCCCATAGAACTGGCACACTGAGTGGTTATGTGGCTTACTCAGAGTCCCATAACATGTGTCAGAAACTAGACTTGAACCCAGGTCTTTGTTGCTTTAAAGGCAGTGCTCTCTCCCTTCTACCAAACCTGTCCCTTGATGTACACTGACCATTTGCTAAATTAAGAGCTGCTACCACCAGGCATTAAATATATGCTTGTGTTCCAAAAACATAATTTTACAAGAACTTATTTCTTTGCAGTAATGGTCACAATAAAACTAGTCAAATAAATGGTCAAATAAGAAGTCTGAATCAGCAATTTCTCAATGGAAATAATATGAAAATTTAAAAATGACAATTTAGCAGAGTTAGCATTGTAGGCACTAAAATAACAGGTTTAATAAATGATCGGAATCATTATTTTTTAAAACTATAACTATGCAGATTAGTTTTCTTAGCATTGGTCAACTGTATGCATTTATTTCAAAAATTAATCTCTAAGAACTCTACAGATAGTGTATTAGAAATGCTACCTATTCTATAAACACCTCCACAGAGAGAGTTACATCAATATTGTGATTGTCACTTATTGTGAATGTCACTCATTTCTATAGAATTACTTAAAAAACAACACGGGATCTAACTCTTGTTTGCTCTTTAAAGTTTTATTGTCTTGGCATTTTATACAGGGAGAGAGCATTAGCATACTCAGGAGATCTGCTAAAAGTAAAAGGCCTCAAGCTACCCACTTCATGGCTGATAGGATAAAGCACAGGATATAAAAACTTTTGTCTGATTACTCACTTTACTTGTTTTAGAGTACTGCTGCTCTCAAGAGCATATATTCATGTTCTTTCTACTTCAAGTTTTATTACTTCTTTTGTATTATTTAATACATCTAAAGACACTTCCAAAAGACAAATTTTTCCATTTTAAAAAAGTAATGGTTTGGAACCTGATAAAACACATTAATGTTCACAGCCCATTTTTTGCAAAGGTGATCGAGTAAAAGTGCTATAAAGCAATTAGGTACGTGATCTTAAAGACATAATGGTTCATGGAGAATGAACTGCAAGAAAGTCAACAAAAATAATGCCCTTTAAAGTTCCAATGGAAGTGGACTCATCTAAAGATCACTTTCAGACCATTCACTTTTTATACATGTATTTAAACTGAGGAATAGGGAAGAAGGAAATAAAGATGAATGTGAAAGTATAAGGGTGTGGTGACTGACTCTAAGAAGCTATAAATAAAGTACAAATTGTTCTTAATGGAACTTAACTCCATATGAGCACTTTACTATTTAAATTCTCTTTTTAAAACATAAATTACCAAGTTGGGTGTTTTTGCTATTCAATCAACAATAAACTGATGCATCTGACATGACTAAGTCTGGGCATTCTTAAAGCTTTATACACATTTCTGAAATCCACAATACATCAATTTTTAATATTTTCACTTTCTCAGCTCCATTAAAAAGATGGTAGGGGAAAGATTTTAGAGTAATTAATGATATAGTTAGCTGCTAAATATTAATAGGAATTGTAGTCTTGCATAAAATATAACATATAAACCTTGCCAATACAGACACACCAGTAATTAAAGTTGAATATGTAATTACACTGATTTATAAGACAGGCAAAAAGTTACACTTTACTAGCTTCTATGTAAACTGTGGCTAACAGTTAAACTTTGCATTTTACGGTTTATAAAAATGGATACTATCTCAACTACAGTTCATAAATGGTTTAGAGTCCTATAATCCTAGTAAAAATTGCAACATATTCCAACATGAATGCTCTTATTGCACCACACAAAACCAAGCAGTGATGATGACCCGTAAGATCTAGACACATCTTAGATAAGAGGCAAAAGGCTTTGTATAGAGGCCAAAAACAAAATTCAGAGGTGCCGAATTCAGGAAGGTCGGATATACAATAATTATAAGGCAAATGAGAATCTAGGAGTTAATTTTAACACATTTATCATACTGAGTATGGTGTAATTAGAACTTTACTTACTTATCACTCCTCTGAACAGTAAGAAATTAGTCTGGGTTCTTCCCCAGAGGAACTCTGTTAACCAAACTTACATGTGAGGCTGGGGAGAGCAGCCTGGACTGCTGTTTCCATTACTGTCAATGTGATCCAACGAACCATTGAGGTCTTCGTGGACTGCCTGCAGTAAACCACTGGATGCGTTATTTATCAGTCCTGGGTTACTAAGCAAAGGTAAACTACTCTCTGCCAGGGCAGCCTAGGAAAGTAAAAGAGACGTAATATGTAACTTTTTGAAGTTGCTTTTGAAACCATATATGTGCACGCGTGTATACACAGACACATAAATACATCTTTTCTTTAAATGGCTCAAATTTCAGGGTATATATTTTGGAAACATTTAATGTGGCACATGGACTAAGGGTATTCGTGTGTTAAGAAATATAAACAATGTTTTATACTGCAAACTTGATTAATTATATTTTACCCTTCAACAGAGCGACATGTTGTGCCCTTTCACTTGGTGAAATGCTCTAAGGTAACATAAGCATTTGTTCTGCTTTTCAAAAATGACCAGAACTTAACTCAAAATAAAGAAGTCCTGACATTTGCCTCTTCTGCATAAAAATTATATATTATAATTAAACTTTAAAGTTTTTGCCACAAGCACCATGTTCCCCAACACCATGATATGAAATCATTTATGACGGCTTGGATAAATATTAATGCAGATTCACATGCATTTGCAAAAGCTTCTATCAATCTAACATTTGCAGGAAAAACGAGTATTCCAGATTTTGCCACAGGGTGTCCTTCTTGCTTCTTCACATCAAAAGAAGCATGAATTAGAACTAGTGCTCCTTGTAGTACTAGGTGATGCAACTTACTTGGATGATAAACCCAACTACTGAGAACTACCACATTTCTTATACAAATCCCAAAATAACTAGTTATCCTTCAAGCTATAGATACAAAAAAAGTTTAGTGCAACAAATGATACTTTCAAGGTAACCATTTAGAAAAAATGTACATTTAAAAAAATCCATTACCTGCAAACTTGCATTAAGAGCTGCTCCATAGCCTAAACTCGTAGGTATGTTTTTCACTAATGTTGGACTTCTGAAAAGAAATGATTCCTTTTTAGTCAAACTTGAAAATAGGCACCTCTGATTTTTCCCTAAGCTATCACACAAGATTTTTATACTTGAAGGTCAGAATCTTCAGGTGAAAGCACAAAATGAGTTTTGAAGTCTCACTCTAGTAATCAGGAGTAGATTGGTCTATATCAGAGAAATAGTTTGAACTGACACAGTTCAAATTCATTTATAATTGTCTGCCTCTACCTTTGATAAGACAACATAGCACAGGAATAGAAGTAATATAATAGGTTAGATGACACTGAGTTGACAAAGGTAAGGCTATTAAATTTGAAGGTTCTGTGTAACTATTTTCAAACATGTGGGGAGGGGGTGGTTCACTTCCAAGAACAATAACAGTTCTGCATTTATATAAAAATTTAAAAAGTAAATATATAACACAATTACCAATTTGATGCAATCAGGGAATAATTAATGGTTAATTTCTAGATCGCCATGAATTAACATAATAAATTACCATAGTTAATTAAATGACAACATAATGAATTAACTATTTCTAGCACACCAAAATTAGCATACTTTAATACAGAAATATAAAATTCTTCTGTTCAGGTGCCTTATGAGGAAAACATTTGTAGCTATTCTTACTTAATAGTCAATAAAGGTTTTGAGGATGAATTAACTAGTACATGGAGTTAATTTCTTAAGCAAAACATGTTTCATTAAAATATCTTCTCTTCATAAGTAATACGATAGGCTGTACTATGTTCTAGAAAAAGGCCTCCTGACTGGACATCAAATAGTCATACTCTCGCCCTGTCTTAGATCTTTATCACTCTTACTAGTCCTGTGGAGACTAATAATAAAATGAATGTGAAGGAGAAGCAGGCTTCAAACAATAAAGTTTAGCTTGGAAGTACTACATCGTTTGGAAAACTATAGTAAATACAATCTCAATCATAGCATATCATATTAATTTAATAATATGGAAGGGAACTGATATATTTTTGTGAGTATTCAAATTGTGCATACTTAGAGAAAGAGGTGATTTTAAGATGGGAAATGCATATGGATAGCATGGGAGCTCCATTTTATCACTCTGAGAATGCCCTACTCTAGCTCCCTGGCATAAAAACAGGATGGCACAAGATGCTGGAGAACTGGGAACACATCAGTTAGAATTCATGGATTGTAGGAGTGAAAGAGATTTGTTTTAGTTTGGTTTTTAAATTTTGGTGTAGGAAAAATTATAGCAACAATTAAGAAAATAATTGAAGGGATAGAAGTGGGCAGTTGAATCTTTTGCATGTTTCATGGTAAAAAAAAAATAGGGAGATAATGTTAATAAATGTCGCTTATGCCTAGAAATAGAATAAAAGCAGTTTTACTCAACAGAGGATACATCAGAGTAGCTATTAGCTTTTTCTCCACACAAGTGTCATTTTGTCTGGCATGTGTAGTGTGTATCCAGTCTATTCTGAGGTTATAGGATTACCAAATAACTTATCTGAACAAAGCTGCAGCAACATACCCTGTTATCTTTTGTGACCTTCTCTTCTGGTACTCTACTTCATCCACTGTCCATACTGCTCCTTTCACGTTTTCTACTCGAACAAAACACTTGTGTAGGCTAAGATTATGACGTACTGCATTCTAGAGCAGACAAAGGGGGTTGGAGGTGGGAGGGGAGGAAGGTGGCAAGATTAATACAGTTTAAGAAGGAAGTTCATGCATATGATTATTCTGTTGATCTTATTTTAAATCACAGTGAAAAATTTCAATTTATTTAAGTGTTCGACTCAAAATATGGTATAATATTGTAAACCTCAAACTTACAAATTACTGGAATCTGCAGTTTGAACTTTGTGATAACAGAACCTTCCAAGCTATTTTAATAATAGCTGTGTCAAAACCTTCCTTTCATGGAACTGGTCTAAATTGCAATATCTGTACAAATTACAGTATCTTTGAAAATGCCAGAACAATTAGGTCAGCTCTGTCGTGTCCCTGATCAAGCACTCAGGGATGGTGGAAATGTCCAAAGGAACCAGTCCTGCTTGAGGTATTAAAATGCTAAAAAGGGCTACAGTGACAACTGTTAATTTTGCACAAAGCTTTATGCAAATAAGCTCAAAGGCATTCTTTTCATCCCTATAATAATGAAATGACAGAGTTTGTTTATTCTGTATTATTAGATGACATATGCAAGTTACAGTGTAATGTTCTGCCTGCACAATAAGGCACACTTGGATTTTTAGAAAAAATTCCCAATAAAGTTTTTGTAAATGTTAAACTCAATTGAAAGTCTTTGGTAGAACCCTTGAGTACATTTTCTTCCCATAATGATTATGCAAACAGATGTTGTTGGCAGCTTTGTATTAGAGTAATTACTCAAAATTAACATTTTTAAATCAAATTAAGTCATTCTTAAAATTTAAACTATAATAAATATACAGTAGAAAACATAATTTACTTTGAGTATTTCCCATAAATCAAATTATAAATCTAAGCAAATATTTCTTCCTGTCAAGGTACACTGGCATATAGCTATCAAGTAGTCAGTAATGACCTAATTCTTATTTTGTGAATATAAAACAAAGTAATTTTGATGAAGATTTCTTCCTATTTGCACAAAGACAAGCTTCTGGCTTGCTTTAAGAGAAGAATTCTTTTTTTAAAAAAAGCATAAGCAGATCTAGCATCTGACCTGAAATCCAAGGATTTGATTGATCTTAATGCCCATGGCTCTGAATATGATAATTTTAATATTAATGAGCAAATGAGCAGTTTTATTATGCATGCGATATAGTTAGAACTAATAAGCTGTTCAGAATGAGTTTTGCTGGATCCCCGAGCTGTGGAGATGAGACCAAGCTAAGATATTAAATCACCTTTCATTTCTTTTAAAATTTCTTTCCGTAAATCAAGTGACAGAGCATTCACTACATTCTCTAATGAGTAACAAAAGAAAATGTAAATCTTAAACATAAATATTACTTACTGAAAGAATCTAAAACATATTTTCTACAGATTATCTCTGACATTTCCATCATATAAAATACATATCAAGTAACTATGCATAAATAAAACAGTTAAATTCATTTACAGTACCACATACTGTAGCAACTAATAACAGCTAAACATTTTGTAAATTAAAAGCATTCTGAGCCTCACACCCATATATCTGTAATCGTTTGCCAGATTAATTTGCATTTTAAATCCAAATTAATTCACTTCAGCATATCTCACAGTCTAAAATTCTTAGTATGCTGATGAGTGCTTTGCTGCCTCTATTCTTCTCAGCTACAAACATTTTCCCCTTTTGTACCAAATGGCTTGTGGCTAATTGATGTTTCTGACTGCTTTTTGAAATGAAAATAAAACAGTTCACTTAGTCTGTGCTGAGTGCCCTTATCTTTCCAGACGTTGCTCTTTTCCAAAAATAGATGCACAGAACTAACATTTTTTTAGCTCCTTGTAGGATCCAGACAATGAAGTTGTTTGGACAGGGATACAGATGAACCCTTTTGTCTAAGTAAATAAACTGCATTTATGTTCTGACAGGATAATATTCACTTTACTTTCTTTTAGTTCCAGCTGAGTAGCCATGGCCCTCACTCCTGTGGCAGCTTCAGTCTGTATGATGAGGTATGATGTGTACAAAAAGGCACAGACCAAGACAAAACCTACAGCCTCCATTTGTTGCACAAGCCAAACAGACATTTTTCAAACTAATTAGCCAATAATATGCAAGAGAAAAAGTAATATAGTGCGACTAACAAAGGTGTTGATGATTGAGTGCTCACACTGTAATTAGTGTGTCAGGCCCTCATTTCTCTGCCAAGCCTCAGCTATTAATTGCACCAAATTAGAAAACTATATCAGAGGCAAAATTATTCTTTCACTTGTCATTTTGAGAGAGGGAATTCATTCCATTCAAGAGGCAGGTTAAAAAGAGGGGAAGCAGATACTAATCTGCTTATGTCATGTAAATAAATGTTCCTTGTGCTATCTGGAAGGAAATGTGCTAGGCATCTTAGACCTGCTAGAAGAGAAGTTACCTTCCAAGTTGCTGCATTACGCCTGAAGTAAGCAAATGTCCGTGTAAACCAGCTGTAAATTTCATTAAGTGTTAACTGCCTGTCAGATGATTCCATGATAGCCTGAAATGAGACAAGATACATAGTGACATAAAATAATGGTTTACTAACTAGACTAGATGACACTTTCTCAACCAAGCCTTACTTTAAGCATTAATGAATTTTAATTTAATCAGGACAAGTTAATTTTCTTTCTACTTACCTGCCTTATGAGAGTTGCATAAGTAAATGGAGGTCTGACATCTGCATTTTTATAAAACTCATAGTTGGGGGCAATTTCTACAAAAAATAAAAACTCAGTGTTAATTCTGCTGGTCATTCATATTATTTATAAATTGAATTTTAACTTTCTTTTTTTCCCCCCACGTATTGGTGAAGTGAACCCAAGGAAAAGCATTGACTAGTGAAAGCACACAGCATGACAGCAGAATTGAATTATATGGAAAAGGCCATTTCTGACGTGAAGTGCAAATGAAGCGTCCCCTAGTTGTTCACTGTACTTCACAAATGGTGTGACCAGCCAGCCTGTAGGTTAAAAAAAAGCTAGGTCTTCTTAAAAATGGCCACTTTCAATGAGGGCTAGATTGGACTTCTTCTACCTTGTGGTCATCTTTTTGGTTTTTCTTATGGAAGCTTTTAAATACATGCCTGATAATTCCTTAGCACCTGGGGCTGGTCTGCATTAAAAACAACAACAACAACACAAACCCCAAAGAAAACCAAACAAACCAAAACAAATCAGCCTCACAAACCTGAGTAACATAAGTAGTTTAATTTTAATTTTTTAAAAAAAGAATTGTGCTAAGTGGCTGAAATGGAACTGTGATTATTATCCAAAGACCAGGAGGGAGGAAAAATAGGGTGGGGAGAAAGGTAAAGTTTTAGCTCATGAAAAAATTGAATATCTAATAGTGCACACAAAGCAGAGCACACAAATGAAAAGATATGATGAAATTTTGGTTTCGGTAGATGGAGTGCTACCTTTAAAGCAGGGGCTGCCCCACTGAAAGCAATGGTGCTTCACATGAGTCTCATTAGATGGATCCTCTGGCATAGCCACACTAATGATACTTTGGTCTTATCTGACATTTTCTTCTCCAAAGAGATAGAAGGATTTCATTTAATTAAAGTGAATAGGGCATGTTATCCTACCAACATGCACCTCTTATAAAAGTAATGTTTTTTAATGGCGAATGCCTACTTTTCTTGAAAGCATTTTAGAACAATTCATCAGAATATGTTTAGAGATCTTCTTTATCCACATTTTTAGCAGGGATAACATAATTATTTCTCCACAATTGATGGAGTGAGTTTCCATGTAAGCTAATTTCTGGTTGATGTAAAATTGTTCATGCTATAGTTTTCTTCTCCCAAAGTAAAAGAGCTCTACAGAGCACACAGATCCTACCTGATGACATGGGGATGTTGTATTTGTCTGAATGTCGCCTTCGTATGGCTCCCACATTGGGCACACTGGCTGGGGTGATTACTGAGGGTCCCTGGGTAATCGGGGTGACTGGGGCCGTTGGTGTGGTAGGGGTTTGAGGTAAGCTCTGTGGGGATGTCTCCAACATGTTCTTCGACATGGTGACATTAGACACCAGATTTAGCTGCAAAGGCCCAAGCGGAGGGCAGGAAAAAGGGAGAAACAAGAGAAAAAGACTTAAAAAGGTTTGACAAATGAGAGTGGATTCACTTCTACAGCTGTGTTGCCACTAATAAGCTGCAAAAGGAAGCAGCCAATCTCAACTAATTACAGGATGAAATTGTATCATAAGAACTCTAATTAGAGGATGCTGTTAGAGGTTATCTAATAATCTGCTGCAATGTTACTTAGGACTAACTCCTTCTAGTCTCTACCAGCCTTCAGAGAAAGTATGTTTCCTTTCAACAAAACCTAGTTGTTGATTATTGACTGACTCTTGTTGTAAACAGGTCTAGCCCCTAGTGATGCAACAACAAATCACAACAGCAGAGTAAAGGACCCAGCATTCTAGGCCCACAAGACTTAAAGGGAAGTTACTATTCTGATGCTGCCAGAATTTTTTCCATAGTCCCAAATCTCAGCTGAGAGGCTCCAGCCAGCTGGAAAATTTTACACTGACCTTTAGTCTCCTTGCTAATTTGGTGGAATGGTAATGACATTACTACATATTCAAACAAAATTGTCTTAATTGCAAATTAGCCGGAGGAGGCTGAAAATTTTCAAATTAAATCTGATTGGAGATGGAGAGAGGGAAATGGAATTTCCTCACTAACAATCATTTGTGGCATGTGTTAACAAATATAATGAAATGTCAAGTTTGCCAATTCCTCTGGAAGTATCATTTTCAATTTATGATTACAGTGTCACTTAATGCTGATGTACCCTGGAAAGTGGGTGTCAGGGTAGAAAAAAGGAAAAAGGTGAGAATGTATGCAAGCTGTTTAACAGTGTGCCCTTCATTACTCCCCTCAGTAAGGCCCTGTTCTTCATTATCAAAAAACTAATATCACCTCTGTCATATTTACCACACATCTTTTGTCACAAATAGCATCCAATTAACAAAATTTATACTCAGGGCAGCACATAAAAAGATTGCTGCCATATACTTAAATGATACTCATAAGAGGTAATCTACAGCCATTTTCATTTTATATGGTAATTTATAGAGCCAAGGAAGAAAACTAATATTAATTGTTCTACATCTCTATAAAGTAACTGCTGAGTGGCTAAACAGAATATTCTGCTTTTGTATATAATTTAGTAACACCTGCCTTTTCAAATCCCAAATACACTTCTTAAGATAAACCTCTTTTTAATGGGGAGAAAATGATGTGTACAGCATTGATTGATCTTTCTTTGTGGATTTGTTTTACACATTTAGTCAGTAGAGAGATTTGTTAGGGAAACAAAAATTAACATATGCCAGCTAATTGTTCTTCTTTCTTGGGCAGCAGCCAGAAGAAGCACATTAGCAGTCTAATAATAACGACTGGCACCCTGAAGGCATCCCCAAGTGCATCTGTTCCCAATAAACCACAAACTGTTATTCTGTTCGTACTCTAAGCCAGCAGACTGAGATGGGAATTCTTTGTTACGTACATAAATAAAAGCTGAGATAATGCTACTAAATGCTGCATTTAAGACGTTTACAAAGCCACTGGTATGAACTACTCTAGGAGGTATGAAAATACCTCTGGCAGGGATTGGAAATGAGGAAGAGATCAGTGAATCTGCAGAATCTGCTGTAAATAATATCTTGGAAATCAGTCATGTAACGTAAGTAGTGATGTTACATTTAACATGCACTCTCAAAGACCTGAAGAAAATATCATTTCCATCTTTCAAAACAATTCATATGAATAGGCATAGATTCACTTTTTTATGGCTCTAAGTTAGAATGAAGAGGTAGATGCCAAGTCTAAGAATTAAAATACAAGAATCATAAATCAATAAAGTGTCTATCATGGTGAATACTTGATGGTATGATGTGCTTTAATAAAACACAATAATAAAAGTTACCAGAACTGTCCCAATTCTTCCTCTTTTTGTATGCAAACTACTTATGTTTACAATGTTATGCTAACTTATTCTACCAGCCTGCCATAATAAGCATAACATGTTTGTAGGCATGCAATCATGAACTGATAAAATAGAATTTATTATTAACTAAAGAAAAGCATGTAAAAGCTAGGATGAGCACTTAGCCACCTCAGCTCATCTGAATATAGTCAAGGTTGGGTGAAACTCATTATTCAGGACTCGCAGCCTTGATAACTTTGATTTTCATCCATCCATAGCATGGCCAAAAGGTACCATTTAATGAAGTACCATTCAGAGAGTAAATGGGGTCATATAATAGACAGTGCGGTTGCACCTTGTGTTCATGTACTGATAGCTGTTAAGGGTGCAGTGATGAACCAACAGAGCTCATTTCTCCTTGGTAATAAATTCATGCTATTAATATTTATCAAATGTGTGGGCCGTCTCAACTGAGCCACTGCACATGAGACCATAAATCTCTACTATCATATCAATTTTGAAGCTTCTTTTGTGCAGTGTATAAATTTTGGTTTTTTTTTCCCCCCCGTATTGACCACTCTTCTTTCAAACCAATTTGAGGCCAGTAGTGCAGTTCACCACTTCAGATATCTCTAGTTCCAAAGGGAACTTTAAACTGTGGTTTCATTTTAAATCGCTCATCTAAGATTCTGTATTAATTGCCCACCATCAAACGCAATTAGCAATTCTTTCATGTGTGGTTTATGTAATGTAATACTTCAATTACATTATTCATTCAGGTTCTGTTTTGGATTATAGGCTGAAAATTCTTTATTAGTGTAGATGTAACCATGCTGCTGGAGTTTTAAAAAATTTACTGATTGAATAATTAATTGGAAAAGAACAAGCTGCAGATTCCTGATGGATTTATGAGACAATTATTCTGTCTTGTGATTATCTACATTATACTATAGGAAGCAATGGGGGAAAAAAGAATCTTATTGAAAAGAAATAGCCGTGTAAAAACTGGTCAGAGAAGATACTCTAAATTTTAGTAGATTTTAGGATTCTGGAGTTTAAAATAAGTCACATGCTTACTCTTACAAAAAAGATAACTATTTTTTTTTTCCTTTTCGACTGTGTTTCTCCTACCCTGAATCCAGCCTATCAAAAATGGGTCCTAAATTTTCAACTCTAAAAAGTCAGGAAATCTCTTGCATATTTTAATTTAGTAGTCTCCATGTTAAACATACATTTGAATAAACACTGATCTACATTTAAAAGAGTATCTAAAAGTTGTTTCAGAATAGACAAGACTTGGGCACTTACATCCTCTACTCTTCCCATCTGTAACGTATCCAAACTTTTCATAGAATTATATAAGGGATATGTGAATACTAACATTTTCCTATTAATCATCTGGTTATTCAGTAGGTCTCTAAAAACTCACCAATTTTCATTAAAGTAGAGATTCTACACTGATTCTGTGTTCCCAACGCAAACATTAAATAAGTGTACCATTTCAGACAGGACATGTTTCTGACTATTATCAGGTCACAGTTAAATCTTTTTTATTTTATTTTTGAGGAAAAACCATGGCTTTTTTTTATAGCTTTGTATTTCCTTTTGTAATATGCTATCCTTTTCCTGAGAAGCATATGTAATAGTGTCCTATAATCAGTATGTAGAATATATTTTAACTGAAATAAAAACCATGAGTTGTCACAAAATTGGCTGTAAAAGAATGGTCACATTTTAAGTAAAATGTTTTGCCAAAAAAATGTATTTATGTGTATCATGATTGAGCCAGATCCTCTCCTGTACCCATACATAGCTCTCTATTTGTGATTTCTACTGTTACTGAAACAACTGATCTTCAAGTTTTCTAAGTGGGTTTCCTATTAATATCTGTAAACCTATCACAAAAGATATTCTGTCTAGCTCAGCTTCAAGGCAGTGATTTGGGCGCTTATAGGGGTACTTTGTTTAGTGTCTCCTATGGTGTAGATTGGATAGATTTTGTAAAAGATACCATTACTTTTAAAGAAACATACAATTTGACAAGATATTGCATTTTACTTTCAATTTATTGCCATATTTTTCATCACACTCATTGTTTTCTAACTGTCACTAAATTGTTCATTTTCTTAGTCTGTTACATCGGTAGACCTATTTACTGTTTATAAAGCAATATGCACTTACAGGTTTTGGAGATGGTTTGGGCTCTGAGGGTCGCATGTGCAAGTGGGTCATCATTGCTTGAAGACGTTCACGTTCTTTAGAAAGCTGTTAAGAAAGAGTGAGATCAGAAGCATTTTAGAAATGACTGATACAGCTATTTTATTGCAGTGATACATCTTATCATTGAGCTTGTCTCAGTGTAATGATTCCTGCATATAAAAGTCTATGTCAGTGGAAACTTATCTGTGAGGAAATGTAACTTTAGCTATGGAATTAAAAAAAAAAAACAGAACCAAACAACTTTTATAACCTTCCTTATGTTAAAAGGTCAAAGAAAACAAATAACACTTCATCTTTTTGTCAATAAGAGAATTGAGGTCACAGTTGCCTCGACAGTAACAAGTTACTGAGACCATAAATTAGAAGGCCCACAGTGTCTCTTTAAAGTCCTGGGGACACTGTTAGGAATGGACTAGTGCCAACAACTGTGAAAGGGGTGAAGGGTCCTCAAAGGGAAGTGCTTGCCAGGATTGTCTACACACTTCATCCTTTCCCACTGAGGTCCAGTTAATGCCCTCTGCAATCTGCCATCATCAATCTAATTCACTAGAGTGACAGAGACCAGGCAGTGTGAAATGTTGAACTCTGCCACTGAGTCGGCATCTACACTTGCACTGGGTCTCATTACAACTGACGGACCTTACTTTTCCATCAGTCAGACACAGCAAAAAAAAAAAAAAAAAAAAAAAGGAATAATTGGTCACACTACAAGCAGTGTCTTCAGTTGACCTGTTATGTTACATGATACCCTTTATAAGTGGTAAACAGGTTTTCCAAAAGCCTTTTTAACTACCTCCAAAAGAAAGCATGATGCTCGTAAAAATGAGGTTTTCATTTTCATGTATCTTCACTATTTCCTCATATAAGATAATAAAACATTTTTGTAACCCGCTGGGACCAGATAAAACAAAATGCTTTAAAATTCTTTTAAAAGCTCATAAATAACCAAGATAAAAATCTTTATTTAAGAAAACGTGAAGCCAAAGTAATCACTGGTTTGTCTAAATTTCATAATGAAATGATGTAGGAGTTTGAATAAGAA
Source organism: Pseudochirops corinnae (assembly GCA_028646515.1). Taxonomy (NCBI): domain Eukaryota; kingdom Metazoa; phylum Chordata; class Mammalia; order Diprotodontia; family Pseudocheiridae; genus Pseudochirops; species Pseudochirops corinnae. Next base: position 448,266,709 of record CM053585.1, on the reverse strand, counting down.
AGGTAATTCTATTAGATTAATGGAGAACATTATAAGAGTAATGATACCTCGTGAAATATAACTACTTTGGAGTATGCTATTATTTTCTGATGAGTTTCTTATAGTTTTTATAGAGAGAGTTTTCTTTAGTTTTTGGCTAAATTCAGTTTAAGCACGATGCAGACGAAGTGAAAATTTTGTAAGATTAAGAAATAATGGCATGTTGTTGGACACTACACTATAAGCATGTTTTGCCATTATTCCTAGGTAAGAGTCAAGCAGTAGATACCATTTAGCCAAGGCAACTTGAATTAAAAGAAACAAACACACTAGAGGTAGGCAGGAGAAAAAAGCTGCTTTTTGGGCAGAATAAAGTTTAACCTATCATAGATGACACTGTAAAGAAAATCAAGATGAACTCACATAAAGTTTTCTCCTTCATAAAAGCAATGTTGATTGGGTTTTTGATTGATCTATTAAGTAAGGAAAAGTAGGTAGGGCATTCTTGGTTGGTACATTCAACTAGCCAAACTAGTTAAATAAATTCTTACATTAAAAATCAACTTAGTTGTCATGATTTCCTTTTAAAAAAAAATCCTTCAGTTTTTAATTATTAAATGTATCATAATTTGAGTTTTCAGAGATATATCAAGAACCCTGAAAGACAAAAAAGCTTTCTAGTTGAATTTAAAACACTCAGAAATTGAGACTGGAAGAATTTTAATGTTGAATGACCATTTAACAAACCTGTATTTCTAACTGTTGCACAACCTGCATTTGTACCCGACACTGAGCAGTACTTCTGTCATCCAAAGCATGTTCATTGTTAAGGTGCCTAATTAAAAGAGAAAATCAAGTGAAAATTTAGCACTAAGTAATATCTATGTCCCTATTACTGTTCTCCTTTATTCTGCCCTGCACTGATACTGGTATAGACATGCAGAAAACATGGAGAACACTTGGAAAACTAAAAAGGAAAATTTAAATTGTGTTTAAATGCTTAGTAAATTTAAATGTTAAAAGACTTTTTAAAATCATAGAGTACGAGTTCCTAAACTCAGTGATGACACAATATATTTTCAGGTCCAAACCTTTACTAACAGCAAAAATACTGGAAATTAGTTAATATACTCAAGAGTTTTTTTTTTAAAGAAAGTCATAAATAGACATCTTATAAATATACTAATCATAAGCAATATTTAAAAGAATAGAGGCAATCCTTCTTTAGCTTCTTATGAAACAGTTCTCAAGACCTGTGAAGTTACTTATTCTCATTTTATTTCACAGGGGTGTGATGTGACATAATGATTACAAAGAACAGTAATTTTTAATTTTGTAATTTTTCAAATTTAATTTCATAAACAGTACTTTAAAAATAGATTTACAGAAACTGAATCATGTCAACCATATTAAATGAACTACATCACAGACTTTAGGAGTAGTAGTAATAATAAGAACAGTGATATTTTGTCCAGAGTTCTATACTTTAAAGAAAGTTTTTTTGAATATCATCTTTTTCTGTTTACCAAGTGGCAAAGTGTAGAATCCCTTCCATCTCTAATTTAATTTCATATGAAAAAACATTTTGATTAATAGTCTATTTTAGTCTATCATGGGGTGTGTATGTGTAGTACATATATTATATATTTATTTTAGAAATCCATTTAATGGTCTTTCAGTGCACTAATAGTACTCTAGTACATCTACAACTCTCATCAAGATGATACATGTTAATACATTAAGTTAAGATGTAAAAATTTTTACATATTTACACACACACAATGCTATATGCCTTCCAGTTCAGAAAGTTTTAAATACATTATTTATGTGGTACATTATCTTTCATTA
>CM053585.1:448252382-448259882 GCA_028646515.1 Pseudochirops corinnae | reverse complement strand
AGGTTATCACACTGCTTCAAGTCAGGGAACCTAAAATATTATAACAAAGAATGGACTAGGAGCAAGCCCTTATAAACTGCAGCCATTAGTTCTGTCATCCTATAAAATTAATGGATTGGAAAAAAATGGTCAGTCTATGAACTAAAAGTTGAAATTTAATTGAAAGGAAATGTTTTTTAATTGTAATGGGTTTTCATTGGCATGAACGTGAAGAAAGTTGAATGAATGCTAACATGAGGGTGCACGTTGATGTATGTTAGTAGCAATATAAAATGTGTAAATATATGAGATACACAACAATCCTTCAACTTCTCCAAGTACAGTAATTTTAAAAAGAAAGTCAAATTGCAAAAAAGATACACATTTTCTCTCAAAGCTTTCCTTTGGATTCTGCCAGAAGGAAAAATACAGGGCACTGAAATAAATGATGAGTGGAATATTTCTATGATGCTCCCTCTAATTTTAGTGTGATTTAGGGAAGCAATAGTGAAATTTTTCAAAATGGTTAGTCTGATTGGAAATTCTAACAGGAAATATGACTGGATGAATTTCAAAATACTTGCCAAAGAATTAGAAGCCCTACAGTTTGGAAGTATGAAAGTATTTATAAAAACCAAATTTCATCTGGACACATCAACATTTTAGAAGAGTAGCCTATTTATGCTTAGAACGAGAAATTCGATTTGATACTGAATTATTTTTTTATACTTACACAAAAAAATCTCTAAACAGAAATCATAAATCAAGATAATTTTGATGTAATAGCAATGAAATATTTTAAAATGAAAGACATTGTTTTCTCAAAGAGTGTCTTTTATAGAGTGACAAAGAAATTATCTGGATTTAGAAGCCTTGGTAAATCCTTTTTCTCCTCATATCTCAAAGAGGAGGAAAGAGTTAAAAAATGCCTGGCTCAAGCCTTACTGTACTTCATTTCTAAAATTATTATGATGCTGAGCGCTTGTGGCTTGTTGTTAAGGTGCTCCTGCTCTATACCCTGTAGTCTACCATTTGTAAACACATCTTTTTGATGTTTCTGCCAACATCCTGGCAACAAAGCAGTGCAATTTCAAATGAGCTAATTAACTTAATTGTTGATGAAGCATGAAACAGTTCATTCACCCTGTTAGCTGCACCATGACAACATAAGAGACTCAGCCTGTGAAGTTACTCATCTCCATAAGCTTATCTGTAGCTTTCCATGTAGATCTGCTGGATGCTAAAAATGGACATGTTAAAAAGCTCTTCAAAATGTGTCCCATATCATCTAATAATACTCATTCAAGGTTTTTTTTTTTAAATAAAAACCACAATGTGTGAAAATTCAATATTCAAAAATATTTTGATCTTAAGTAACTAGAGAATCAGTATAATCTACTGCCCAGATTCTACCTTTTTAATGTGTCAGCAACAAGTTGAATCTTTAACATAAGCCTGTTGTTTCTTCATTCAGCTAGTCATTCAACTAGTCAGCTTGATTAATTGCCTAATTTGTAATTGTAGTTCTATGAATTTGAAATGATGTCATCACATGTATGACGCACCAGGAGATTACAGGATACCCTCAGGTTTAACAAAAGGAAGATAAAACATATTGGTATAATTCCCCCATATGAGACCCTATAGACTTTTCGGAAAACATACATAACATTTCTGACATTTTTTCCTAAAATTTTTATGAGAAATTTCAAAATTAAAAGAAGAGTGTTTCACATGGGTTGCATCTTTTTCAAAATTAATGACTTGATATTTGGAGGTAAATGGAAAGAGAATATCCTTCTGAAAACCCCAGAAGTTTTGAATATGAAGCTGAGGATGATGATTTTGACCCTTTGCTAATGGCCATGGCTTTCCAGTGGTTGAGAAAATATACATAATTTGTGCAATTCTTTAGTGAAACTTTTCTTTCTACTTTTGTTTTTCCTTAATTTTAGCAAACAGCCTACCCAAGGAAGAAAAAAGAAACCTACTTTAAAAACTGTCCAAAATCTTCACAAATGCTTTCACAGCCAGGCCATTTGCAAACTCCATGGCCATAGAGAGTATGAGAGGCCCCAGTCTCCTCATGTGACGAGCTGTAGCAAAAGAAACAGCGTCAGATTCATCTCAGAAGCCATAATCGTTGGAGGCTGCTAGTGCCTGTCAGGTTACGATCAGTGACAAACAGGTCAAAACAGGTCAATTCAGCTCAGAGTAGTCAGAAAAATTTAATCGTTCTATTGAATAGTTCAACTGCCAAGGCTAGATGATGTTCCAATTAGAGAAGAAATAGAGCCAAAGATGACTGTTAATAAAGGATGAAAAACTAAGATGACTGTATAATACCATATGCTAATTCTGCCATATGACCTTATTGTAACATTTTACTTACAAATAAAAAATATATATATATTCAATTGTGGTCAAGTTAACACACACACACACACACACGTAGAAACACATTTAAGTAATACAAATGTTACTATAAAATATCTGGTACATTCTACTACAAGGAGATAGGCACCTTTTAGATAATTTAAATTGTTTTATATTATGTGGGTTTATCTCCTATCTGTTAGTTACAAACAGTTCTTTAAAAATGGATTCCATTTTGGAACAGAGCATGCTATCTTTATATAATTATAAAGGACTTTTACATCACTAAGACTATCTATTATAGATGCTAGAGAAATCACCCAAATTCTCTATTGTATAATCATCACCTTAATCTCAATTAAAACAACAGCATGAAAGCATTCAGTTGCATGCCATATTACAAAAACTATTCAAGAAAAAAAATGCTGGATAGTCAAAGAAGAACTTGAGATAGTCTCAATATATATTTTGTTACTAAAATTAAATGCACTATTTCTGTGGGGGGAAAATTTTTATGATCAAAAATTTGTTATACCTATCCTTATATCATTAAATATCAGATTATTCTCAATCTAGTCTAATAAATATATTTATTGTTGGTGTAATAGACATGTCAGCTATTTAGTTTGCTGGGAAATTTAAATTTCCAAATCTTTAAAAAGATTTTAAGGTAAAAAATATTCAAATTGCCATTTTAAAATAAACTTTAAAAGTAACTAGACAATCCATAAATATGTAAAAGCTAACAAGAAACTGATGGAACAGTATTTGTTACCTTACACTATAATTGTTAGTATAGAACCAAAATAAAGTAGAAAGTTGAGAAATTATCCATTACCAGTAATCAGTCCTAGTAACATCCTCTTGAAAACATTTTTCTTTCACAGGAAATTTTTTCATGGTGAAATTATTCATATAAGGATTAACTAACTCCACATCAAAGTGTTTACATGGCTTTCATTGTATTTATAGGCAGATTATTTACTTATAAATCATGTCTTAATTTTACATACACAAAAACATATAAATTACCATGAAAATATTCTTAATATATATATATTAAAAGGTATCTAGATTTGTTTCATGTATACTTTAAAAACTGTCCAACTGTTTCCAAACTTACAAAACCCTATATAACCATAGTTAAACATAGTTGTACTAGTTTAAATTTGTGTATGTGTGTATGGTATGTACATACCCAATGCACATGGTTGCAAATTTCTCATAGCAAAGAATATTAAACTTGCCCACAGTACTTCAGTCTAAAAATTCCCATAGAAAAAAATTCTGACTTATAGTTAATTTGAAATTTTTTTTGGTAGACAAAACACCTACCTGCAATATCTTGCTATAAGTATTTTACCTTCGTTTTTTTAAAGGAAAGAAAAATAGTTTACACAATTCATTGGGGTTTGGATTTATTTCTTCCCACTGTACATTTTGGCATTAAGAAACTAGTATTTCTTGTTTTATCAAAGAAAAAAAAACCTGAAACTTTGTGATAAGATAAGCACAGTAGAAATCCCATCAGAATTACCTGTCTCGCCTTGCATTTAGAACTGAAGACTGTCCATTCACTATAGAATGATGAGTTATTGGTGGTGATGCTTTGGAAGTGGTGGAGGAGGTAGTAGAGGAGGAATTGTTAGTTGTGAGGTCTAGCCCTCCATGTTTAATGCCATTGTCTTCCATACTGTGAACTCCAGTCACTTCTTTCCATAACTGCTGAATCTCAGCAGGACTTAAGCCAGCTATAAAAAGAAGGAGAGCCCCACTAATATAACAAAATAAAATCAGATAATGAGTTCAATATTATTAATGGATTAATGTCAACAGTAAAGGTAATGCTTAATTCCCTGTTCAGTCAATAAGTTTAAAAATTATTTCACTCCATCAGTACACAGTAAATCTAATTGCTTTTCTCTTGTTCCCAGTATTTCTTGTTGAAGACCATACGTCGTAAGATAGTTAAGATCTTTTTTATGGCATGACTAAGGGTCAAAAAAGAAGTAAGTTTGGTTCAGAAAGTAATTATTAAATATCCATAAAAGATTTTGATTGTTGTCACTAATACCGGAATTTCAGAAAGAAATGAACTCAGAGTGATTCCATAATCAGAACTGAAAGGGGAAAGAAAAATAGAGATAACAATTATAACCCAGGCCACTTTTTTATTTTCAGATTAAAATACATACCCAAACCCACACTCACAGAATCAATTCTATTTCTACTATACAGAGAGAGACAGAAGAGGAGGTCTGGCTATTATCTGGGTCTTTCAGTAATGGCAAAATAACTAAGTTGTAAATTCTTAGTGCTCATATTTGGGTTCAAGTATCCATATGCATGGAATTATCAAGTAAAATACACCTAATTTTTATATAGATTAAGACAAATTATTTTGCTACAAAGCTGGTATCAAGGGGAGCCTTCTTCCCAGGACTGTCCTAGTAAGAACTGGCACTCAGAAGGATTCCTCTTTCCCTTCCCTGCTCCAGACACCCTCACCCCTCAAACTTTCTGACCATGTTTTCCCATTTTGGGTCGACTGACAATCATCTCCACACTTGCCAGAGAGGAATCAGAATATCCTCTTCACTCCAACCCTGGATCCATTCCCCATTTTCTAATGGTGGTGGAGCTGCTCCTATGAGATATATACTTCTTGTATTTTAAGGACTCAAAGGCTCTACCATCTACCCTATTGTGGTATATCCAAGACCTCCAGGATATGCTATCTACCCTTCAGCTGACCTTGCCTACATGCATTGTTTTCCCTTGAATCCTTTAGAGCAGTGGTTCTCAACCTGTGGGTCGCGACCCCTTTGGGAGTGGAATGAGGTCACCTAAGACCATAGGAAAACACACATTTCCAATGGTCTTAGGAACGAAGACACCACTCCTCTGTCTGTCTCCAGGGGGGTCTGCCCACATGCGGCTATGCCCACATACGAGTATTAAAGGGTCGCGACATTAGGAAGATTGAGAATCACTGCTTTAGAGCAAAGGGCTATCTTTATTTATATCTTCTTTAGCGTTGGACTTGGTATAAAGTAAGAACATTATAAATGCTTCAGCATTATATTTTCAATGAGTAATTCAGAAGTTTTCATCAAACAACTTATGTAGGATTTAAAATCAGGAAAAGGTTCATTCTATAGGCAATGAAATGAATACAAAGATAAAATTAAAATATGACTGTTTCTATACATATAGGACCTTAAACTACTTACTCTAGCTATGACTTTTGGACCAAGTGATCAGCAGAATCTACCTATCCTAATGTTGTATATATATCCTAATGTTATATATATATAAGGTTATCACTGGAATGGTTTTGTCACCTTGAATATGGATAGCATAATCTAAAACTTTCAAAGGACCGAAATTCCAGGTTTCCAAAGGTCTTGAAAAAAAAACAACAAACCAATGAATTTCCACATGATTCTAGGGGGAAAAAAACTCACCTTATTATCAGTGCTAAAAAAAAATTACAACTGAATGAAGACTGCAAAACAATGTGAAAATATGCATATTAACATTATATGTGATTACTTATGTAGTATGTATATGATCTGTGAAAAGGTAGATTGAGAAGGTTTTTCAGAGAGTGCAGAAAATCCATTTTGATCTCACATCCAGCTAATATGCAGTAAAAATTTTGTTTTGTTTGAATTATGTGACTATGATCTTGACTGCCTGCTTTCCCCATTCTGACTAATGCAAGCAATTACAATCTAAGTAAAGAAATTTTAATATACTTAAAAAGGAAAACTGCATAATAAACCAAAATGTAAAATTCTCAAAACTTGTAACAAACAATTTCTAATTATTGCTGATGATTATTTTCTTAAACCTAAGAAATGGCAGAAAAATTATGAGAACAGTAATAACTATTGGATTTCAATGAAACATATTAATGTGGATAAACTAATAATCTGAGCAATGGCTCATATGGGTTAGATATTCTAAGCATCTAGCATAGTGCTTTGCACATAGTGATTTTTAAAGAAATGGTTGCTGGATAAGTGAATAAATGAATTCTAAAGAAAGTGATACAGCTTAATAGCTTGATCATAAGACATGGGTAAAAGGGTACTTGAGATCATGTAACTCCTGTCTACATACACAGATATTTACTCTCTTATATCACCTTAATATCAGCCTTTCTGGTACTGAAGCAAATATTTTTACTCAAATTAGGACGCTTCTGATGCCATATGTAGCACAGATGGATATACACACAAATATACACATATATGTATATATATATATAATATTTATCTGAGTCATATTTTTCTATATTCAGCTTCCCATAATCAACAGTACAATTAATTTCACATAACTAATTAAACTACAATTAAAACTGACATATATTACTCGCATCCACCCGGGTTCCAAGTATGGAAGCTATATGGCCATGAGGTACAAACAATCTAAGGACATTGTTTACCGAATAAGGTCCACAGCTAATAAATGCTAAGTGGTAGTAGTACAAGTAACATGTGCTAGACTTCATTATTTCCAATTTAAGTTTATTGGGCAATAACTACTCATGTCTTAGTTAAATTGTTCTAAGTCATTCTTAGGGACTATGCTTCTTAGGGCATTGTTAATAAACTAAGGCATTGTTCTGAAAATGGATGAAAAGCTTAGTGGTAGTTTTTACTTACCTTTCAAAGGTAGCTGGTTTCTACTTTAAATTCTACTACAAATTAGTCTTTATTACTCCATGCTTTTCACAGTATGCTGCCAAAGTGCTATGGATTGGATTCTCTCTATAGAATTTGATAAATGAATGATTGAATCAAGCCTAATCTTGTTTAATAGTAGGTAGAAAGGTTCTCTCATATGTAGTAGGTAAAGGGGAGAGAGGACTATAAATGATCTCGGCAGATTATTTTGGTAACATTAGCAATAAAGCATCTTAAATTATTACCTAAATCTTCTGTTGAGATGTGATGTCTGTGGATAAAAATGTAAGGCAAAATGAATGTTTTTGACTGTTTACTGAAATTAGTGATCACATGATTTTTATCAATTAATCTATAATTGCATTTCATGAGTTTTCAATGAGTAGACACAGAATGGTGAAAGGAACTATGGAATTAGTTTAACTCTTTTTTTTTTTTAAAGGACAGGAGT
>CM053585.1:448235893-448251882 GCA_028646515.1 Pseudochirops corinnae | reverse complement strand
CTGTGGAAGGGAGATCCATCCTGCCCTATCAGAAAGTTAGAGGAGTGATGGGGGAGGACATAGGAGAGATTAGATTGGGGGAGGAGTTATACAAGGGGATGGCTGTTTTGAGGGGGGGGTAGGGGAAAGATGGGGAGAAAATTTGTAACTCAAAATCTCATGGAAATGAATGATGTAAACTAAAATAAATAAAATAAAAAATATTAAACTTAAAAAAAAAGAAACTAATCTAGATCAGGGTTTCCTAACCTAGTGTCCATAAACTTTTTTTTAATGTAATAATTGTATTTCAATATAATGATTTTCCTTTGTAATCCTATGTATTTTACTTCATTCATTTAAAACATTATTCTAAGAAGTCCATGGGTTTCACTGAAGCAAAGGAGTCCATGACACAAAAAAAGTATAACCCTTGATAGAAATATAGAAGGTCACATGATAAATAGATCAGAGAAGCAAGAAAGAAAATGTCTTTCTGTAGAGAAAGGTGCTAAATGCTTTGCAAACATCTCGTTTCACCCTCACGACAATCCTGGAAGGTAGGTGCTATTATTAATTCCCATTTATTCAGATCAAGAAATTGAGGTAGACAGAGGTTTAAATGACTTGCCCATGTTCCTCTATGCTCAGAAATATTTAAGGCCATATTTCAACTTGTCTTCCTAATTTTAGGTCCAGTGTTTTATCCACTCTTCTCTTAGCTGCCTCGAGGTATTTCTTACATACTTAAAAAGCAGCTTCTATGCAACAGAGATTCAGTTTCATGTGTAATAGTGTTGTTCTGCTTTGTGTTGGAAATGCTCATTTTATTTGATGTTTACTAAGCTCAAAATAAAAATAAAACCAATAGCATTGGCAGAGAGATGATGAGAACAGAGATTTACAAAGCAAAGTGGTTTTTAAGTTTACACAGGATCTAAGGATGATACCTGCAGAAACTTGACTACAATAATTACGATTTCATAGGGACTTGGAAACTCCATCCATTTATAACAGATATGACTATCTTGGCCATCAAAAATCAAAATGTTATAGTTTTTTTTTCAACCATCTTGATTAGACAAAAAAAGAAACCAACTTGAAAAGAGTGTTTCAAAATCTGTACTATGGACAATGATTTGACAAATACATCTTTGTCTTGGACCCAAGGCTGGCCCGTTACTAGAACCAGGGCCCTGTTACTTGAATCAGAGGATTCTCACAGAAAGAACAGCATTTTAAAGATTCTGATTAGATTCAGTATAGAAGAAAATATCCAAATTACTTGATAGAAAGTTGACACTTCATATGTAGAAGTGTTTTCATGTCACTTATTTCTCACCATTTCTATAACTTTAAGGAGCAAATGCCTCTCCTTGGACTCACTCCAAAGGGTGTTGTTTCTCCCGTTTAGAATGTAAACTCCATTAGGTCAAGGAATTATCTTTCTCCTTGCACTTGTATCTTCAAGGTTTGGCACATAAGTGCTCAATAAATAATTTTTTATTCATTCAATCACTCTTACTACTAATTTACCACTCAATACTTTGATCTTTGTTTCATATTTTTACTGTTCTGAGGTACAATTAACTTTTTTTAATCAGTTGGCTAGCTTTTCAGTTTAACAGAAAACTGTTCTAATGAGGAAGGTTAAAAAGCAAAACAATACACAGTGAAAATAATTTCTATACCAATATTCTCTCTCAATTTCCTTTACTTGTTCAAAATGGAGAACAAAAGCATTGCAAACTAAGGCTTTTAGCTGAAACATAATTGCTTACGCATCCAAATACATTAGCCAAGTTTGCAACAAGCGATTAGGCAGTCAATTGTGTTGAAAATGCTCTTGCTCACTCGGAGAAGCTACCACGCCTGCCCCAGGGCTCACCCAGGCCTTCCTCTTCTATACTATGAGTTCAGTAAGCATCACTAGCTCCATGGTCGCCAACTGTTGGGAACAGTATCACTGGGGTGAAAATATTATCCAGCCAACATCCTTAATAATTCCTTTTCTATCCAAAAATACTTTCCCTCTCTGGCTTTCTGTGGTAGAATTAGAGCTTTGCTGTGGAAGAAAGAGGCAATTATGTCTATATTAACACCAACTCAAGAGAAAAAAACTCCTGTAAAACTGACTATAGGTAGAAAATCATTTGCATTGTTGGCTTGCTTCCTCACTGTAAAATGGAAGGGGGCTAGACTAGAGCAGGAGTAGAGGAAACATTTTTGCAAAATCATGAAAACCACTCTTAGCTTGTGAGCTATACAAAAATAGGAGGCCAACCGGATTTGGCCCAGTTTGGTGACTCAAGGACTAGAGCATCTCTAAGTCTCTTCCTACTCAAAAGTATATGATCCTCTGAGATTAAAGAAAATGGACAAATGTGGTTTGCTAGAGTTTTCACTTTCCATGAACTATGTTGAGGAATTGTGGATAGCATGTGAGCTACCTCAACTCCCCTTCACAACAATGCAGGATAACCCACTTCCCAGGGCTATAGGAACACAAGCCTGGCACTGGGAGGCATTTAGTGCTTCAGAAAATAAAAAAATGACATCAGCCTTCCCTTTATATCTTTTAGTTGAACTATCATTAGTCTTATGACTTTCTGATCAACAAAAGAAAGGGCTTTAAGCAGCATGGATTCATCCAGGCTAATAAAGGCTAGTTGTTATTTTCATTCATGTACAAGGATACCACATAGAATGTGTCCCGAGTTAAAATGCTGGCTAGTTAAGCAGAATGAGAACTCATGGAAGATTCCGAAGAGCTCCATTTTCCATTACCTAAGTAGTTATGTGGAGATCATCACCTAAAACCAAACGCAATACAAAAATTACTTTTACATCTCTAGTTTGCTCCTAAACTCCATTAAAAGGGGCAACTAATAAGATTGATTTAATTTGCTAACCAATTCTCTGTAGGCCATGGAAAGATTGACTATGGGTAGTCAACATGGCTCTTTGAGCCATGACCACTGACTGCTGCTATATGCCTACTAAATGCTTTAAATGACTTTTTTCATAACCAGCATATTTTAAGATTAAATGATCTTTGGTTCCATATTGTCTTTAATCTAACTTCACTGATTCCCTTCCCACCCCAACCACCTTTTGTGTGGGCAGTACAGCTTTACTCTCAGTAATGAGCCCCTCAGCTCCATACCAGACCTTTTGAAGAGGGCTCACTTTTCATCATACAAAAGCATGAACTCACACATGTTCCAACCTGCCTTTGTTCCCTTCAGGCTCCCATACTCATTGAGTTGCCTATTTTCTTTCAGGTGAGATTCAAGGTATCAGACCTTAAAAGCCTTCTATTGGGAATAGGGAGGGGGAAAGAAGAGAAAGGGGTAGAGGAGGAAGCAAAGAGGGGATCCAGGTTATATCACTGAGCCCCTCTTCACTGGCATTGCCCTCACAGCAGCTGGGGAGCTCAGAGACTCTAAGCCTTCCTATTTCAAACTTCACAGGTCTAAAAGGCTGAACATTTGCTGTGAAGGGCCTTCATCTTTGGAATTCTCTGCCCAAGTCTCTACCTACCTGGTCCAGAGTAAAGTCCATCTCACTACTAAAGTTGGTTCCTGAGTTCAGAGGATCCAATAACATGGATTATTTATTTTCCACATTCATGGTCCACTGTGGCATTGTAAAGGTTGTAGTATGCAGAAGTTGGACACATCTTTAAAAATATCAAGAGTAAATAACATTCGGTCCAGGACAGGAGGGGACTTGACTCCAATCTTTCCTCTTCTGTTGTCTGTGACTTGCTCTAACACAATCTCAAAGCTATCTGTTCATTTGGCTCCAACTGTTTTCTGTCAAATTAACCTGCTTTCCCTCATCGTTCCTCTGCCTGATTGTTTTTACTTGGGGTTTCACTGTAGCTTGATAGCTAATGATTGAAAATTATAAATACAAATAAAAGAGGGTGCCCCACATGCTTACGAAGTCCGCAGTTATTCCAGCTCAGGTGGACTGCAGTCAGCTGAAAATGAGACGAGTTATTAGGGATCCAGCAGGGGCGCAGAGCAAAGAGTATTTCGGTCAAAAGTGACTGTTGAAACAAAAGAAAATAACCCCATCCCAAATGCTCTGGGCTGAATCAGCCTTCCTGGGGTCTTATTCTGGTTCAGAGATAGCTCTGTCCTTGAAGTACTCTCTGTTGAGTGACACTAGTCCATGGTATCAAGTAGTGTTTAAAATACCCAGATTAAAAGACTTAGGCATTTAATGTTACAGCTCCAACAGGTATATAAACGAAAATGAACTTGCAAATTTCATTGAAGCTTTACGCTCTAGCCCATGCCAGTCCCTAATATCAATGGTTTCTCCATTTCCGACAAAGACTTTCACTGTCTCTTACCAAGTTCCCTTTCACACTTGGCATGAGGCCAATCCAGCAGGGGAAGGTGACTTTAGTGAGGCTATCACTCTTGTAGGTGCATAGGTTAACATCCTCCTTGGGCAATGATTGGACTAATATTCTGTTCTTTGTTCGAAGCTCTAAAGGATTAATGTATGAGACATGATACTTGAACTGATGTTATTCCTGTCCTAAAAGCATTAGCTCCCCTTCCCTTCCTGGTGAAAGAGGTGAGAGGATATGACTCTTGTCTCAGAACTGCCCAAGAAAATGCTTTTATCAAATTTCAGCTGGATAATGGACTGATGGTTCATTTAAAAGAGATAGTCTGGTTCTGTTAGCTCAATGGCATAGAGAATTGATTTCATCCCCGTTTAGGCTAGTTAATGTCTGTGTTCCTATAGACACAGATTGCAATACTAAACCTGACTGGTCTTTCATAAATGACCATGGGCAAGGCAGCGAGAGTGGCTTATCTACCCATCACCAGCCCTGGATTCCAGTGGCAGAGTTTTCACATATCTACATGTACCCCAGACATGCTGAGTATTGCATATAAATTATTAGTAGCAAAAAGTACATTCTTAAGCTTTTGGCAGTAACTAAAGTAATTAGATTCAATAGGTAAATGTGTTTATTCCCTATGACCACTAATTTTCTTTTAGAACTATTCTATTCTAAAAAATCAGGAGGTAAAAACCAAGAGTTAAATAGTGTGGTCAGAGATGGATTAGGCCAGAAGGAAACACTGTTAAAATCATACCGGTTATAAAGAGTTAACTTAGTTCAAACCAATACTTAAAGAGCTATGAAGATAGTAAACAAACAATTCCTTGCTTTCAGAATTAGGGGAAAGGAAAAAGTCTATGGTAAAGATTCCATTCAAAGCAAACTCTGCTTCAGGGATACCGGAAAGAGATTCACTTTTCAGACAGTATGAACACTATGTCCTTACGGAAAACTTCACAATACATCCCCTCAATCGAAGAATAAAGAGTCCAAGTGTGAATATGCAACATATGACATTTACATAATGATGAGGGTACGAGATTTGGCTCAGATGCCACCATGACCCTGGCAAATCCTTTAACATCTCTGTGCCTCAATTTCCTCATAGGTAAAACAAGGCTGGATTTAGTGGCCATTAAGGTACCTTCTTACTTTAAATCTATAGGATTCTTTAATCTTAGTGCATTTAAAACTTATAAAACATTTTAAATATATTATCTCATTTTATGTTCAAGGCTCAGAGAGGTTGTGACTTGTCCCAGATGATACAGCTATTAGTCAGACAGAATTCAAAGCCTACCGTGTTTGGTTTTTGTACTCTAAGCACAATACTCTTCAACCAATGTTTGTATTCATGTAAGCACATCCTAACTAATCCATAATAAGCATAGTTTACATTTATGCATCCTTAAGTGCATGATCTCATTTGCTTTTCCTGATAATCCTGTGAACTTAACAAGTAGTATTATCCCCATTTTATTGATTAGAAAACTGAGGTTCAGAGATTAAATTATTTGTTCCCATTCATACCACCGCCTCTTTATAGCACCTACTTACCAGAGCTGTTGTGAGGACCAAATGAAATAATCATTGTAAAGCATTTAGCACAGTGCCTGGCACACAGAAAGTGTCTGTGTCATACTGTGTTAGTCAATTTTATTATTACTGTTGTTATTATGATAGTGTCAAAGGCAGGATTTAAAACCTGATCCCAGATTCCAAGGTCAGCATTTTTTCCTACTATTTCAAGATGCTGCCTCTCAGTAAATTATCAACTAACCAAACTAATGATATGCTGAAAAGCTGTAACATCATCATAGCCCCTGTTTGGACTACTTGTTCCTCAAATAGCCAAATTACATTCAGTAAGTCATGCATCATGTGGAGTGGCTTAGTAATCCATTGCAATGCAATTCGATACACATTTATTAAGTATCTACTATGTGTAAGGTCCTAGGAAAAAGACAAAGATAAATAAGATATGGTCTTTGAATTCATGGAACTCTATCACTTTGCTGAAGATTTTTACCAAGCTCAAGCATCATACAGTCTCGTTTCTATCAGAACTTTTCTGTACTGAGAACACAGCTAGGTAGTAGGCAACGTTCAGTCAATCTTTCAGCTGAATGGCAGTCTGGTGCAAAGTCTCGATTATCTTCCCCATATTCGGAGACTCCAAAGCATAAATCAATAGGAAAACATGGCTCTTATCTGAAAACATGCAGGTATGGTGTAAATTCTAAAGCAACATTCCTGGTAGCATTGTATGTATGCATAAGAAGTGTCACCTGTTGACTCCAGTTAACCTTCTGCTCAGATGTAAGAGTTCCCAAAATACTCAACAAGGTACAATTAAACAATTCCCCAAGGAAAGGGAGAGGGAGTGGTAAAGTGTGATTGTGAACTTCTTGACTCTTGCTGAGACATTCCTTAGGTAATTTGTTTTTAAAGTCTTTACCTCAGTCATAGTAGATCATAGCAAAGAAGTCACATACAGAAAAATGTTTTTTCCTGTAACGACTTTTAGCTATTGTAGGATATTCCTTGTTCCTGGTTGGGTATGCTTGTGCATAACATTGAAATGGTTACTACTAGGATGCTGCCCCATACTTTTTTCTGTCTTCAAGACATAAAAAATGCATACGCTCCAAAGGTTTACTGGAACTTATAATTTCCAGACATTTAGGGCCAAGTCCTTTAAACTTTTCTACACACTAAAATGTTTCATGCTTCTTTTGGTTATCTGTTGCCATTTATTTACTGGCAGCTTCCTTCCCTGAACTTCTGTCCCTTAAGACATAATGAAGTATGCCCAGAAAAAAGCTGCCCCATGGACTTGAATGGTCCTGGTTTCCACAAAGTGGCTTGTCTATGGCCCCCATGGATTGATGGATTTCTGAAGCACACTTTACTCTGTCCTGACAAGATGCATTTCCATTCGGAGATAGGAAGGACATGTCCAGATTAGTTAAGTGCCACTGTATCCTTGTTGCCTATCTTTGCTATGTTAGGGAAAAGTAAACGTCCTTGTGTTAAATGTTCAATAACTTTTAAATGCCTCATTCTATCCCAATATAAAACCAGAACTAAAAGGTTGCCAAGCCTCCAACACCATAGCAGGAGTAAAATATTCTACAAAGAAGACACTGAGAATCCCTTGAGTTGATTCAGCTAAGCAAAACTCCCATTATGATCTACCAAATCCTGCTCACTCCTCCTGACTGCTTTGTACACAACACTGATATCAATAGCATGATTCTTTAGTCTCCCAAACCAAGTATGACTTAAGAAATGTCTCAATATCTTTTAAGGAAAGAGTAGCCTAACCTGTAAGAGATAAAGGGTTAGTGTATTGCTCCTACCACAGGTAGTAAGCACAAGAAGCAGGATTTCAACCCAATTCCACCAACTCCAGAGTCAGCACTTTTTCCATGCTACCATAAGATCTATAAAGTTTGAGAATTTCTCAGAAGCAATCTATCTCAAAGTAAAAAACTCAAAGTTTCACATGGGGATAATGTATCTCTTTTTACCACCTTGTCTATTAGCAGATGCAATAAAGTTTCAGATAATCATTACTCTTTTGGTATATGATTCATCCTAAATTTTCTAAACTATATTCAGTATACATCATAAAGGACTATTTAGTTTCATCTTTTAAGACTCCACTCAATGGCTTTGCCTGTCAAGATCTCTTAAATATTCTGTCATTCATTGTATTAGCTATCCTTCCTAGCTTTATGTCATCTGTACCTTTGATAAACAAACTGTCTATTTTATCAAAGTCATTCCTCACTGATCAATGGTGAAAGGACATAAACAGGCAGTTTTCAGAAAAAAAGCTATCAATAATCACACACACACACAAATGTTCTAGATCACTGCTAATTAGAGAAATGCAAATTAAAACAACTCTGAGATGCCACCTCATGCCTATCAGATTGGCTAATATGACAAAAAAGGAAAATGATAAATGTTGGAGAGGATATGAGAAAACTGGGACACTAATGCACTGGTGGTGGAGTTCTGACTTAAACCAACTATTTTGGAGAGCAATTTGGAGCTATGCCTGAAGGGCTATAAAACTGTTCGTACCCTTTGACTCAGCAACACCACTAGTATGTCTTTTCCCAAACGGATCCCCCCAAAAGGGAAAAAAGCCTATTTGTACCCCCAAAAAATATTTATAGCAGCCCTTTTGGAAACTGAGGGGATACCCATCAAATGGGGAATGAATAAACAAGTTGTGATAAATAATTGTAATGGAATGTTAATGTGCTATAAGAAATGACAAGCAGGATGATTTCAGAAAAACCTGGAAAGACATACATGAACCGATAGTGAAGTGGGAAGAACCAAGAGAACATTGTACAAAATAAAAGCTATTGCTATAAAATGAAGAACTGTGAATGATTTAGCTATTCTCAGCAACACAATGATCCAAGACAATCCCATAGTATTCATAATGAAAAATGCTATCCACCTTCAAAGCAAAAACTGATGGCACCTGAATGCAGATTGAAGCATAGTATTTTTTGCTTTCTTCATTTCTTTATCTTTTATTCAAATTCTTACACAAAACAACTGATATGAAAATGTTTTACATGACTGTACATGTTAAAAAAAAAAAAAAAGGTAAAAATCTCTACTCTCCCTACTATCATTTGGCATAATTCTGGAAATGCTAGCAATAGCAAAAGACAAGAGAAAGAAATGAAAGCTATAAAGATAGAAATGAAAGCCATAAAGAGACACAAAGAAGAGATAAAACTATCTCTATTTTCTGAAGACTTTATGTTTTACTTAGAAAACCCTAGGGAATCAGCAAAGATTCTGAGACAAGATCAGCATATTTGTAAACTCCAAAAATAATCTAAAATTAACAGCATTTTCTATGTGATGATAATGATGAAATCCAAGAAGCAACAATAAAATATGAAAACCATTCCAAATATCTACAAATTACATAAAACATCTGTCGCTCAATCCACCAAAGCACACAAAATGTTCACATAGCTTCAATGACAAAGTTGTGAGAAATAAAGAACATCTTAAATAGTTGGAATATTTAGTACTCATGGCTAGAACAGGACAATATAATAAAAATGACAATTCTATCAGTTAATTTACTATTTTAGTATTATATTGATCAATATATCAAAGAGATACTTTACAGCCCTCAATAAGATGACAACATCCAATTTAAAAAAAAAATCTAGAATAAGTGAAATGCTGATAAAAAGGAAATAGCACTTCTAAACTTCAAAATTTATTATAAACAGAAATCATTTACTCCATTTGTTATCTTTTTAAAAAGAGAGTAGAACAGTAAAAGAGACTAGACAAGAATAAGTCAGAAACTACCAAATTCATTAATCCAATATTCAGCAAACCAGAAAAAATAAATCATTTAGGAAAAGAACTCCTTTTGTATCAAAATTTTTGAAAACAGTCTGATAGATATTAGGTTTAGCTCAACACTTTACATATACCAGATTCTATGATAAATTCTAAACATATATCTTACCTTACTATTAAAGATCACACCGGAAGCAGATCATAAGCTATGAGATCAAAACATATTTTTAACCAAAAATATAAGAAGATAAAATAGATAGCACTGCCATTACATGAAGCTGAAGAGTTTCTGCACAAATGAAATTAATGTATCTAGGATAAGAAGGGAAGAAATCAAATTGAGAAAAAAAATCTTTATGTCAATTTTCTCTGAGTTTGATATTCAACATACATAAAGAAATAATGTATATAGAGATATAAGACCAAAATCATTCCACAATAGGTAAGTGGTCAAAGGATATGAACCAACAACACTCAAAAGACAAATAGCAAACAACAACCATATAAAAGAATGATCTCAAACATTAATAATAAAATAAATACATATCAAAACAATCCTAAGGTTTCACATCACACTCTGCAAATTGGCAAAGATGTCAAAAGATAGAAATATTCAACGTTGGGGGTTGGGGGAAGATAAGCATACTAGTATATTGCTGAAAAAGCTAAAAATTGGCATAACCATTTTGGAAAGCAATCTGGACTTATGCAAAGTGACTAAAATGTCCACACTCTTTGATCCAAAAGATTTCAGGTTTATACCTCAAAGAAGCCATTAAGAAGTATCCACCAAAATATTTATAACAGCATTTTTTGTGACAGCAAAATTGGAAACAAAGTAGATATGTATTTATTAGGATGGTTAAACAAACTGTGATACATTATTAGAATATTATTGTTACATTAGAAATGATGACTATGATGAATACAGAGAAGCATGGATTTTCATAAATTGATGCAGAGCTAAGTAAAGCAAAAAAAAATTTTAAAAACCGAATATACATAATGAAGGCAGTAGGGAATGAACCTACATGTGAGATACTGTACTTAGCACTACAAATAACTCATTATATCAATGACTACAACAAGGTAAATGAAAAGAACAACCACAAAACAATCAAAAGTGAATGATATGAAATGACAAAGAACAAACATAGCTCCAAAGGAAAGCTGTGAGAAGATGTTCCCCGGAGCATTCACTAAAGACGTGGGTGTTACGTACGTGGCACATATTTTAGAGTTTTTTATATGACTTTTTTTCCTTTTTCTTCAAAAAATATTGTTACGAGGGATGGTTTACTTGGAGGGAGAGAGATAAATTAAAATTTTGTCAATCTTAAAAAAAAAAAGACATATTCTTCTCCCAAATATGCCTTCTCATGCTACAACTGCCCTTATGACCCTTGAATATCCCTCAGCTGTGACTCTGCCACCAAGCCCCCTTCAAAAGTATTCTACTTCCTCTTATTTAGCTCCTATTTTTAGGCTGTCCTCCTCCCCTGCCCCTTAGAATGCAAGCTTCTGGAGGGTCAGGAAGTCTCTTTTTGCTCGTATTTTTATCCCCCTAATTAGTACATAGTCAGTGCTTACTGAATGCTAGCTAATTAATAAAAATGATAATGATATTTAAAAATAAATACTGAAGATAAAAGCAAGGAAAAAGTCAGGAGAAAGAGTTTTAAAGCACGGAACAGTCCTATAAAAACAGTGACCCAAGAGCCAAGGATATTAAGGAAGTTTATGAATAACAAAAAACGGGAGGGATTGATTAGTTATATTAGTTGAGATGACATAGAGAAGGAAGAGCTACTAAACTTTCTTTTCCTTCTGTTTTCTCTGCTAAGCAAAAAGACAGTTGGATTGTAAAGGATAAAGCAAACAAACAAAAAATATTTATTAAGGACTTTATAATCAAGCTAAGTAAGGAGATAGCAAGAGCTATTGGCTAGTTGTCCTAGACAGTTCAAAGGATCTTGTTCAAGGGAAGTAAACTGCAGAATAATGATGATGATGATGATGATGATGATGATGATGATGATGTTGATGTTGATAATGATAATAAATGACATATATAGGGATTTGTGCTGTCAATGTTTTATCTCATTTGATAGTCACAACAAACTCAGGAGGTATATTTACAAGTATGACATTAGAGTCATAAAGCTGGACCAAACCGTCCTTCTCTAGCCAACAACTCTCTAAGTGTATTATCTCCCAGTATTACAGTGTGAACTCTTTCACATAAATGGGTGGATCTGTTTTGCTTATCTGTGCTTATTTGTAACAAAGATTAACTCTGTCTTTATTTGGGGAAGAGGATGTTTTGGGGGGAAGAGGATGTTTTGGAGGGAAGAGAGGAGCTAGGAATAGGATTATCCTAAAAAGAAAAGAGGGTTATTTGGAAGCATTTTTAAAATGCAAAGAAAATAGAAGGAAATAAGACAAAGAAAGAACAGTTTTTAACATTGCACATGTATAGCTCATCAAATTGCTTGCCATCTTGGGGAAAACAGAAGGGAGAAAAAAATTTGGAACTCAAAATCTCATAAAAGTGAATGCTGAAAACTATCTTTACATGTAATTGGAAAAATAAAATGCTATTAAGTAGGAAAAAAAGAAAAATGTAAGCTATAAACAATGGAGAATTGGATTTTTATATAAAGTCTATCAGTTTTTTATATGTAGGAATGTTTGGGGTTTTTTTTGGATGTTCATTAAATCTAGATTTTAAAAAATAAATATTTATAAACAATGTAAAGTCCTTGAAGACAAGACTGTCAATGCTTTTGTATTTTCATCCCAGGCACTTAGCACAGTACCAGATTAGTCTTAATAACTCTTAATAAATGTGTTTTAATTCATCTGTTGTCTCAACTCACCACTCCCTGATTTCCAGCTCTTTTTTCTGGGACCAGTAAATAAAGTAATATTACTTTTGTTTCTGAAAATGGTATGTCAAGTGACTCCCACATAGCCTCACCATCCCAGCAGGTTTACTGGTTGGTTGGATAGTTGGTTGGTTCTTGTCCTTCCTTCTCCAAGAAGACCAAAATGACATCATGATGCTAGAGTTAAGTTTCAGTGTGTCTGACAGTGGCTGATTAAACCAATATGACCTCGGAATGTTCCATCACAGGCTGGGCACAAATAGTCTGTGTGAACATTTGGGGTGGTTTCTCTAAATCTGCACAATTTCCTTTGAGTTGTTTCAATTATGCTTTGCTTATAGAACACAGCACCTTCTCTGATGCAGGCACACCATGCTGAGCAGTCCTGTGCCAGTGTCTCTCAAGTCACACAATGAATTCCAGAGTCCTTGAGAGAAACCTTGGGAGTGTCCTTGTCTGACTACCATGGGAATGCTTGCCCTGTGTGAGTTCTCCATAAAATAGTCTTTTTGACAAGCGTACATTTTACATTCAAACAATGTGATCAGCCCATTGGAGTTTGAATATTTGGCAGCTTAGTTCGAGAAGGGACCTCAGTATCTAGTATCTTATCCTGCCAGGTGATCTTCAGAATCTTCCTAAGACACTACACTTCAAATTGAAGTGATTTAGTTTCCTGGCATGGTGCAGGTATACTGTCCAGGTTTCACAGACTGTGTGACCATGCTTTTTAGCATGATGTTTTAGTCATGCTGTCAAATGCTATCAAAGAAGATGAACATGGCATCAAGGTCAGTTACTACACTGATGGTAAATGATGGAAAATGCTATTCACATCTTGAGAAAGATTTATGGAGTCTGAATGCAGATTGAATCAAACTACTTGCTGTCCCTTTTTGGTTTTGTTCCTTCTTTCTTGTTGTTCATTCCATTGGTTATAATCCTTCTTTACAATTTGACTAGTATTTAATGTGAAGGTATTTGTAGAACCTATGTCAGATTTCATGCCATAGGTGGGTAGGGGGAAAGAGAGGGAACAGGAGAAAATTTGTAACTCAAAAGTTTGTGGAACTGAATGTTGTAAACTAAATAAAGTAATAATTTAAAAAATAAAATAAAATAAAATATGTTTTTAAAGTTGTTTATTGGAAAAAAAAATTTGGGGTGGTGTAGAAGCAGAACTGCATGAGCTCTCCCCATAACCACCTCAAAAACCTAAAAAATATGACTTAAACAAATTTTAGAGCTCCAGAACCCACAAAGTGACAGAGAAACACATCTCCCGCTGAAGGCAGCCCGGCAGGCAGACAGGAAGGGTCCATCACAGCATGCTGGGAGTCAAACTCAGACCGGCCTAAACCCACGGCTTTAGCTCCAGGGTGGCCAGGACAAGCCATGGCTGGAGCACTTGGGAGAGTGGATCTCTAGCAGCTGTGGCAGTTTCCAGAATTATCAACCCATAAGACCCAAGGAAAAAGTGAAAGGTCAGTGGAATTCAGCTATTGGGGGGAGAGAAGTGGGTCTGCCCATCTGCCCCAAGAGCAAGAAGCAGGTGGAAGCGGCAGCCCTGCAGTCACCTCCACATGGCTGCTTTATAGCTCCTGGCCTGCAGATTGCAGGCAGCCCAAGCAACCACTCAGAGACTAAGTGCTCTTGCCTAAAGCTGCATGGATTGGGACCATGGATTTGGATGGTGGTCCTGAGCCAAAGCTAGTGGGGGCTGTAGAGAAGGTGGCCTCCTAATAACTCTGGCAGCTGTGAAAACCCAAGCAAACAAAGCTCTCCCCTCTGAAAGCAGACTTTTATGGACCCCCAAAGTGAAGTAATTGACTGGTAACA
Source organism: Pseudochirops corinnae (assembly GCA_028646515.1). NCBI lineage: Eukaryota > Metazoa > Chordata > Mammalia > Diprotodontia > Pseudocheiridae > Pseudochirops > Pseudochirops corinnae. Next base: position 448,237,443 of record CM053585.1, on the reverse strand, counting down.
TGAGCAGGCAAAGGAAGCAAAGCAAGAACAGCAATCCAACTTTAGATACCTTTTTTGGGGACAAAAAGGATCAAAGCATGGAATGGGAGGAAGACAACACAGTCAGAACTCCTGCACCAAAAGCTTCCAAGAAAAATGTAGACTGGTTACAAGCCACAGAGGAGCTTAAGAAGGATTTTGAAAACCAAATAAGAGAAGTGGAGGAAAAATTGGGAAGAGAAATTAGAATGATGCAAGAATATCATGAAAAGAGAGTAAAAAACCTGACTGAAAAAAATAACACCTTAAAAAATAGATTAACTCAAATGGCAAAAGGCCCAAAAAGCCAATAAGGAGAAGAATGCCTTCAGAATTAGAGTGGAGCAAATGGAAGCAAATGACTTTCTGAGAAATCATGATACTATTAAACAGATCCAAACAAATGAAAAAATAGAAGGCAATGTGAAATATCTCCTTCAAAAAACCACTGACCTGGAAAACAGATCCAGGAGAGACAATTGAAAAATATTGGACTACCTGAAAGCCATTATCAAAAAAAGAACCTAGAAATCATCCTTCAAGAAATTCTAAAGGAAAATTGCCCTGATATTTTAGAACCAGAGGGCAAAACAGAACTTGAAAGAATTCACCGATCACCTCTTGAAAAAGATCTCAAAAAGAAAACTCCTAGGGATGTTATAGCCAGGTTCCAGAATTCCCAGATCAAGGAGAAAATATTAGAAGCTGCCAAGAATAAACAATTTGAATACTGTGGAAACACAATCAGGATAACACAGGATCTAGCAGCTTCTACTTTAAGGGATCAAAGGTCCTGGAATATGATATTCCATAGATCAAGGGAGTTAAGATTAAAACCAAGAACCACCTATCCAACAAAATTGAGTATAATGTTTCAGGGGAAAATATGGTCATTCAATGAGGTGGAGGACCTTCAAGCATTCTTGAGGAAAAAACCAAAACTGAATAGAAAATTTGACAGTCAAATACAAGAAGCATGAGAAGGTAAACAGGGAAAAGAATTGATAAGGAACTTATCAAAGTTGAACTATTTACATGCCAACATGGAAAAATGATCATTGTAATTTTAAAACTTTTCTCAGTATGAGGATAGGTGAAGGGAATAAAAACGTGTGTGTGTGTATATATGTATATATATACATATATATACATACATATACATATGTCTATATAGAAGGGTATATATGCACATATATATATATATATGTGAGTGTGTGTATATATGTGTACATAGACAGAGGGCACAGGATCAATTGAATAGGAAGGGATGATATTTTAAAAGGTGAAATTGAGAGGTGAGAAAGGAATAGAATGAGAGGAGACAGGGAGAGACAGAATCGGGTTAATTATCTCATATAGAAGAGGCAAGGGATAACTGTTACAATGGAGGGGAAGAACATGAAGGTAAATGGGAATACTCTCATTGAATCTGGCTTAGGGAGGGAATGACATACACTCTAAATTGGGTATTCCTTCCTACAGGAGAATGGGGGGAAGGTGATGAGAGGGGGGATGATGGAGGGGAGGTCAGT
>CM053585.1:448231211-448235393 GCA_028646515.1 Pseudochirops corinnae | reverse complement strand
TGAAGGAAGGAAAATACAGGGAATTATCTTCCCTTCATTGTAAAAAGGTGGTCAATTCAAATTTCATAACTGCATTCCACTTCTGTGACTAAAGGGAGTGCTAAAGTGTTATGAATTTTAAAGCAACAATTATCTACAAGACTATTTACACTTTCTTTGGCAAGTCTACACATCAAATGTGCCTAAGCACTTGAAAATTTAAATATTGATTTGCTCCACGTACAAAATATACCTGCCTGTACCGTTATCCTGCATTTTAATGGATCAAAGACTGTAAGCAAACTAAGTTTCCTTCACTTTCATAATTAAAATAAAACATTTCTTTCCTAAATGTTGTACAATTATGTTTTTCAAAGCTAAAGCATGTACTGATGGATTGTCAAAAATACACACATACCATCACCAGCACTTGTGAAAATGCCCTGGGCCATACTAATATTCCAAAGCAGGTAACCCACATTACCTGCTGCAACATGACTGCTTGCTGCTGCTGAAGAAGTGCTTGGAGCTGCTGGGGAGACAGTACTTGCTGCTGGAGAATCTGCTGCATTTGCTGAGGGGTGATCACCTGGGGAGTCATCATGGCCACTGACACAGGCACCTGCACAGAGAGGAAGAGGAAAAGAGAGAACGAGAGATCACGATCAAATGCACTTGTGCTGACCTGCCTTGCTTTTATACATCATCTTTTGATTTTGTACCAATGATGGATCATCATTTTAATATCATATTTATTACTAATAAAGTTCTAGTTTCAGAAAGAATCTGTTATTTTAAGACCACAGGACTGTGGCTCTCGATTTCCAGAGGCATCAGATTTCATTAGACTCACGCTTTATGTTTCACTTCTCTTATGTGTTACTGTAAGAGATCTGAACATTGGCTAGTATAAATGTGTATTTAAAAATAAATGATCACATGGTAGGGCTCGCAACACTTCATAATCAATCATCTTATCAAGTGTCATAATGTTATAAATGGAAAACCTATCGAGACTATTTCAGAAGATATGATTGAAATAAATATGAAAGATTAAATACTTTGAAATAAGATATGCTTTACATAGACAATAGCTGCCTAAGCTACGAAAAACATGTGTATGTTACTTCAGTTTTTCTAAGCAATGCGTAACAGCCACCATGTTTACAGCTACTTATTTGTCTAATTCTGTACCAGGGAAATAACTGTACAGCTATCATCAGAGAAACAAGGAGATGTAACCCCCAGGATTCTGGCCTTTCTAGGTACATTCTGGGTTTTCAGCTTATCCTAACTTAAACCATGAAATACGCAATCTTCAGATGAACCAATGTAAAGTCTGTCCATAAATGAAAAAAAATTATTCACAGAAGTTCCTTGACAGAAATTAGTGTACTTTATAAGGTAGGGAGAGAAAAGGAAGGGGAAAGTAGAGAAGAGAAAGAAAGCCAAGAGAAATACTGAGTAAGGCAGGGCAGGAGTAAAAGACAAGGAAAAGGAGTGAGCAGAGAGAGAAAAAAACAGAGGAGGTGGAGGGAGTGGAGAAAGGGAGGATGAGTGTGGAGGGACAAAAACCTCACTCAAGAGCCTGACCTATGTGCTCAGTTTGCCTGAAGATGTGCTGCTTGTACTAACTAGTTCATAATCAAGTAGTCTGCCAGCGTGCCAGGTTTGCAATCTTTGAACAAGCAATCAGTTTCTTTTCTTAGAAAAAACCTCACTTTTACTGTAAATAAAAACAACTTAATATAAATCTTGCTTTTTGCAAAAGCAAGTTCTTGGGCTTCATGCTTCTTTGCAAACGGAAAAGGATTATTAATAGCTGTGACTCATAATTTATTTTAATGGGGAATTATTATCCAGTTCAGACTTACACAGTCTGATACATTTTACTCTAAAGAATGGAAATATGAATAGCAAATAAATAGAAAGTTTTGGGGGGCAAACGAATAAAGGCCCTGTATGCACAACTTTCTCTTTACTCAAAAGTCCTCAGATCTCAATTTCTAGTTCCAGTTTTCCTATCTAATATTGACATCTTAAAATGCTGATTAATTAAATCTGTGATTAACATGAATAAAAAAGAATTAGAATATAACTGAATAGAGGTCATTTGCTTTTCAAAAATTCTTCTATATCCTGCAGAACAGGCTGACATGCAAGGTGGATTGTACTATTTGAAATTTATGCTATGAAAATAACTGTCAAAGATGAAAACAATATTCCACTTACAATTTGTTGCTTAGTGGTAATTAAATGTTTTGTTCTTTAAAAAATGAAGTACTTGTTTACAGGATTGTTTATTCTCAGGCAACTAAATAGCAGGGTTAGAATAAACCAGCTTAGGAAAGTTTCTCTCTCTACAAACATGGCCTTACTTGCCACACTCATTTCACTTCATGCTGTCTCCAATCAGCAATGAATCAAACGGAAATGAAGGGGCAGGGAAAGACAGACATGTTAAACTTTAAAGAGGCTGCCAATTCATTTCTATACCTCCTATAAAGTCTACCATGTGATGAACAGCTCGCCACACTTCTAACACCTTACACAGCCCTTGTCAACTTTTCCTTTATTATACTTCAGTACATGAGAGGTGCTCACTTGCTTAATAATCTCTATGATTACAAGTACAAATATCTTGTGGATAACAAATGTGCTTTTGGATGAATGTTTTATAAACATAAATCTGTCTTAATATACCACTTGCTCATAGGCTCATTATAATTTGGGCATATGATATAATGTAAAGCTTGGTGATTGTAAGTTAAAGTGCTGGAAAATTTGGTTAGTTTTCTATCATTGCTCTTTCTTTAAAATTCTCTACTCTTTTGTGTTATTGGACCTTTTCTTAAACAGATTAATTGCTTAACTCTTAAAAATAATTTGCCTCCCATTTTCTACTTTCAATTTCAAGGCAAAGATAATCGCCATGATTACCATCATAAAATAGAATTTACTAAGTGCTCCCCATTCTCGGTTTTGTGGTCTGATTAAACGAAGTAAATGTTAAACAGACAGCCCCTGTCCTCTAGGTGCTTCTCTTCTAAAGCTACTGTTCAGACAGACAGGAGAAGAAAAACATCTTACTACGACACAGCTTCATAAGACACAATAGGAAAAGCATAAATATAATTAGACTGAAAGACACAGATTTAACTTTGAGTGCTTTTTTTCCATTATAAATATGTTACATTTTCAATTCACATAAAATATAGTAAAACAACATTTTGAGGCCCCCTCAATAGTTTGAATTTTCTTCAACAAGCACTATATATTTCCTGTATTAAAAAATTTCTCATTGATTTCCACCTATAAGATTGTTCTACTTAATGTGGTCTGAGAGAATGTACTTTTGTAAGTACAAAGCTATTCCCCTTTTAGAGAGTGCAAAGCATACTTTTCCTGTTTTTTGTTGTGCACTCTGTCATCACAATGCAAAGAAATTCATACATACATATAGTCAGGCATTAAACAAAAGCAGACATGCAAATAATGCTACATTTATATCTAGCAATATCACACTTGAAAATGTTAACAAAAATATTAATAAGATCTGGGCCCCAGAAATATACTTATATGCCCTAAATTTACATCCAGTGAGCTACATTCTGTGGCTTTTTAAGGAAATATTTTCCCATGAAAGATCTGAATTACTTAATGCAAATATTCTAATATGCTTATAGCAATTTATATTGATATGATTTCAGTTATATTTCACTAAGACAGGACAACTGAAATTTAGAGAATGGTAGCATAATATAATGCAAAATACTTGCATCATTTTAGTCTGAGTGTATGTAACGTACCCAACAGCTACCATATGGCATTCAATTTAGTTCAATTCAATTTACAAATAGAAAGTCAGTCAACAGGCACAGTACTGGGGATAGAATGGACCCCTCCATCCAAAAAGGACAACCTATGTTAGGGAGAATGTCAGGTACATCGACAACTGAAATGATGAGTAAGGCGTGTGCTCTGACTCTTCAAGGAGATTTCAATCTGCTAAGAAACATAAGACAAGTGTAGATGCAACTAGAAGGTAAATAATGCAACAGGTATGAAGGGAAGTTCTAGAAAGTGTTATGGGAAACTTGAGGGGGAGGTCATTCTGAGCATCAGCATATTTGTGCCTGGCATACAGTAAGGGCCTAATAAATGCTACTTGACTTTGACTGGCTTATAGGTGAACACATCTCA
>CM053585.1:448136211-448226211 GCA_028646515.1 Pseudochirops corinnae | reverse complement strand
CACTTTTCTCATCTGTAAAATGCCCCTACACGCCAGGGTTTTTGTTAAGGATCAAATGAGATAATAATTGTAAAGCTCTCAGCACTCCTGACACATAGTACTGCATAAAAGTTATTTTTTATTAACTATTATTTATAATTTCTTACAGCACATTAACATTCCACTGCATTCATGTTCCATAATTTGTTGATCTATTCCTCAGATAATGAGCCTCTACTTTGTTTCTCATTCTTAGCTATCAAAAAGAGGGCTGCTATAAATATTTTGGAGTATATGGGGATTTTCTTTTTATTAACAACTTCCTTACATTATAAGACTAGTAATGCAGTTTCTGGTTCAAAGGTGTATGTATATTTTAGTCACTTTATTTGCATAATCCCAAATTGCTTTCCAAAATTTCACAAATCCACCAACAATAATTAGTTTGCCTATTATTCCACAATCCTTCAAATACTGACCATTGCCAGTTTTTGGTCATTTTTGACAATTTGAAATGTACGGGGTAAAAACTTAGGGTTGTTTTCATTTTCATTTCTCTTTCTGTTAGTGATTTGGAATGTTCTTTCATGTGATTGTGAGTACTTTGTTATTCTTCTTTTGAGATCTGTTCATATCCTTTGACCATTTATCTGTTGGGGAATGGCTATTAGTCTTCTATATGTTTATTAATTATTTATATATCTTGAATGCCAAAAACTCTTATAAAAGAAACTCGATAAAAATTAATTTTTTCCCATTCAACCCCTGTCCTTCTTGTCCTAAGTTAATTTTATCTATGTCTTAAAAATAATATGAAGTTAAGAAAGGTAAATTTAATCTATGGATATCTTGAATTTTACCTATTCTATAGCATTTATCAGATTATAAAATGACCTGAGTTTCTACCTCAATTTCATTTTACATTGCAAGATATCCCACCTCTATAAATTATACTGGCTAGACTATCTAATTTTTCCGTAACTTCACATACTTTGTTTAATAACTGATTTTTGTGGTAAGGTTTCAAAGCCGAGTTTAAGATGTAGTTTTGCTCACTGTCTCAATAGACTTCCACTATTACTTTTTACCAACCAGTTTCACTGAAAGGTTTCTAGCATTACAGGTAATGTAAAGTCCATTAGGTCAGGCTCTTCATAGCATGACATGCAGTAAATTACAAGTGCTTCAAGCAGCTCAGTGAATTACAGTTCATCACTTTGAAAGGTTTCCCACTACAAGACTACAGATATCAGATCTGGCAGTTAGGATCCAATTAACACTTTGGTCAGAATAATCAGATTGCATGTGTAAGCCTTGTATAATTCGTTTATTGCTTCCATGCATCTTCTGTCTGTAGGTAAATTTGTTGCTGTTATTTCAAAGCTTGGATTCCCTATTTCACTTGCCTTTGGGTTATATTTCAAGTCTTTTGCAGGGGAGTGATGAACTCTCTCTGTTCCAGCCATTTAGATCACTTGTCCCATAGATATTACTGCTTGAGAAATGGTTTGTTTCTGGTAGTTTTGTTTTGTACTCTTACCATGTCATTATAAGTCTAGAAAAAAATTGCTTGCAATCTTTACTAAGCACGTTTTATTTAGTGTAACAGCGACAGTTTTTTCCAATGTGATCATTGTGAATCTTGCATAACAGCCTTATACACCATAAATGACATATGCAATGACATTTACATGTGTACTGTCATGCAAAACCATTTCCTGCTACACTGGATATAATACTATGACTGAATGAAAAAAAAACATTCTGATTTGGTTTTATCATTTTTCTAGCCACGGTCAGTGTATTTGGAGGTTCTTTGGGGAAACACTAATCAATGAAGAAGACTACACTGCACATTTGGCAGTCTTGGCTAGTACTTTACGGCCAGTTTACTCACACTTTAAAACATTATAAATGTTTTAAATAAAAATGGAGAAAGAACAATCTCACCCAAAGGAGCCAATAGTCTCTAGAAAAACAGTAATTGAATATACACATTCCAGCATTATAAATTTTAAAATACAGTAGCAAAGTACTTTATCAAAAACAAAATTACTAATAAATACTTTCTGTAATAGCATAGTATTTGCTCTCAGTATAGTTTTTTTTGGTTTAAGTTAATGTTTCTTTTATTTCTTCCACATTATGCCTAACAAATTTAAGTTCTTAGTATCATAACATAGACTACAAATACAGTACAAACTGTCAAAAGTGCCACAAAAATGCAGTTAAACAAAATCTACTTACAGATCGTTTTCTTAAAAATTACTGTTATATAGGTAATGTTTTTCTAAAATTGGTTACTGGTTGAAAATACATGCTTGTAAAGTCAAGGTTTTCTCATTGATAGCAACGTAGTGTCCTGGAAAACAGCAGATTCCAATAGTTCTGGTTTTCCACAAAAGTTCATTTTAGGATAATTACCACCATAGAGTTCTTGTAATACAGAGTTCTCAGACCTCATTGTAGAGGTCTGAATCCTACAAAATGTTAAAGGATCTCCCTACCCTACAGGACACTGGGTGCAACTTGTGTAGAGAATTTTACTGGAGAAAGTGGATAAATAAAGGATGGGCTGGTAGGGATGGGATACAATTTTCAGCATTTCAGGGATGTCAACAATATTTAGATCACAGATCAAGTGAATCACCCAAATATAAATTCTACAGCGCCAAGAAAAGTCTTCATAATAGCTAGTACTTATATTGTGCTTTAGAGATTTACAAAGTACTTTAAATATATTATTCAGTTTATCATCACAACCCTATCAGGTAGGTGCTATTTTTACAATACTCTTTTTGTCCGTGGGAGACTAAAAATCATGGAACTTGGACAGGTGTCTGAAGCAGAAATCAAGCTCACATCTTCCTGACTCAAGGCTAGTGCTCTGTTCGTCTCCCTACTCCTCCTTGTCCAAAACTCTGATTTTGATCACTCTCATAAAGCCTCCTTCACTTCGTATTTCACCCCCTTCCAGTTTCTTAATTCTGGTGTCTTCTGTCTGTTGATTTACCCTCTTTTACATAGTCTTTATAATTTACCCTCTTTTACACTGTCTTTGTTTCCCCCATTATTAGACAGCTCCTGGGGGGCAAGGCCTGTATTTGCCTTCCTTTATAACCCTAGTCCTCAGAATAGTGCCTGGCATATAATAGACTGTTACTAAATGCTTCTTCCCTCCCTCTCACTTCCCCCTGTAGTGGGAATATATAAAGATAAATAAGACAAGGCCCTTTTCCGAAAGGAGTTTAAAATCTGTTCTAGAACTTTTGAGATCAAACCTATATGCTAAAAACATGAAAAAGTCTAAAGAAAGTATTGTGAGCTCAAACAAGGGAGATGTCACTTTCCACTAGGGGTCAGAGGTGAGTGAGAAAGATGTCAAGCTTTATGGAAGAGTTAACAATTGAATTAGGTCCTAAAGTAAAAGATTGTGTGTCCCAGATGAAAGCATTCCTGGCATGGGATTGGGAAAGGGTATGTGAGTCAAGGCAGAGTTAGAGATTATAGGGGCTCAGGAAGTGCTGAGGAAGACAATGTCTTGAAGCAAAATCTATATAAATCACAAAGCTGGAATGGACCCTAAAGATCATCCATTCCAAACCCCTTATTTTATGGATGAAGAAACAAAGGCCTCCAATTTGTAATCTGCATAAGTTGGAAGAACATGTCTAGAATGCAAGTCTGCATACTCTTACTTCAGACGTTCTTTCCCTTATACTCCAGGGAGATTGAGAGAAGGGTGAAAATAAAGGTTAGAGCTAGATTATGAATGGTTTTACATGCTGAGCCAATAGTCTGATCTTCATTTGGTAGGCAATGGGGAGCTAATGAAGGATTTTGGAACTATGTGGAAAGTTCTGAGTTGAATTTTTGTGTATGAGGAAAATCATTTTGGCAGCAGCATATAGGACTGTTGGAGGGGGAAGAGTCTAGGCTGCAAGGAGAGGTGGTTAGCAGTTATTGTAGCAATTCAGTAATGAGTTAATCAGGGTCTAAACTAGGGCAGTGAGTGGTTAGGATTTAAGTCGATGGTTGGTATGATAGATATGATAGATGCACAAAGAAAAGAATTTGGTATTGGTTCCTGGCTGTGGTGTTGCTTGTTCATTTAAATGGGTTTCTTTGTATTTTTTAAATACACTAGAAACAAATTACAGGCTCATAAACTGGGAAACTGCAATAAAAAAACCAAACAAACCAACCATGGTAATGTTAACGTAATGAAACATAATTGTGCAATAAGAGCTGATGAATATGAGGAATTCGGAAAAACTTGGGAAGATTGGTATGAAATGATTCAGAGTGAAATAAGCAGAATCAACAGAACAGAATGTAAAATGACAATAACAATGTAAAAAAATAAATTAAAGGAAGTTTATGATATGATAGGAAAAAAAATGAAGGTCCCCATAAAAGATAGTGATTAATAAGAGCTAAATTTCATTGAAAAAGGGTGGGTACAAGGATATAATAGTATGTACAGATATGTCCAAGTTTCTTTATCTGATGTTTTTGCTTAGTTGTTTTTCTGTGTCGAGAAGAGTGTTAATCTGAGAGGGAAGGTTAGGAAATGTGATGTCAAGATATGAGGTGACAAGGTATAACAATGTGTAAAAAAGAACACCATAGGTGATAGAATGATTCTTTTGAGACATTTCAACTTTAGAAGCAATTTATGAAGTTCACTGTTCTTAAGTGCATGAAAATATATAAATACAGGAAAAAAATGAATAAGTAGAAAGGAAAAAACAATTAAAATGACCAGTTTACATAAATGGAAATTGCATTTGGCACATTATAAGTGACAGTTACCTTCCCTGTATCATGCAGTTATCTTTTACTGTGAAAAGGCATTATCACTAAGACAATATTGTTGCAAATCTTTAAAGTTTATGAAAGTTTGTCAACCAGGATTTACTAACCAGAGTGACACAGTAGGAAAGTTATTTTTATAATAATAATAATAATAATGATAATAGACTACCTAATATTTATAACATTTTCCAAGTCTTTTACATATTTTAGCTAATTTGAGCCTCACAACAATTATATTGTGTATTATAATTTCCATTTTATAGCTTAAGAAAATAAGTCTCATAGAAGTCAAGGGATAATCTGTGTCTTTTTGACTCCATGTCCAGCAAATATGATATGCTCCCTTTGTATAAAAAAGTGTAAAGGACAGATGGAAAAGGCAGGAGTCATGTAGTTTAGTAAAGAAGGTTATTACAGTAATATATCTAGCCAAGAACAGAGTTACAAGAATAGATGAGGCCCTAAAAAAATAATAATCCATTAGAAGTTAAGAGGAAGGGATAGAGATGAGAGTTTGTAGATGCAGAAATTGATGGGATATTTCTAACTGAATTAAGATGGGAAAGTGAAAGGCCCCAAAAGACTAGAAGATTTGGAAGCTGTAAGACTGGGTAACTGAAGGATGGTGGTTCCTTCAAAATGCATATACAAGTTTGGGGGAGGGGCAGTTTTTGATGAGAATGAGATATATTGTCTTGGATATATATGCAGTTTAGGTTTGCTTGCAGGACATCTACGTGGAATTGTCAGTTGGAAATATAGGACTGCAACTCTGGAGGAAGGTGGGTGGTTCACAAAGTCCAACACCACAGTGTGATCAAAGAGGATGAGGACAGAAAAAAAAAGACATTGGATTTATCAATAAGGGTATAAGCAGTCTTGGAGAGAGTAGTTTCTGTAAAGTGGTATAGAAAGAAGCTAATTTACAAGGGATTAAAGTTGAACAGTTAAGCAATACTAGATTTTACTCCCAGGAGTATCTCCCTAAGAGTATGATAGCAGAACAAATGGGCTCTTCTCCTCTTTTAACAATGAGGTAGGGGGATAGAGGTTCCTAGCCTTTTTTTGTATTGTGGACTCCTTTGGGAGTTCAGTGAAGCATATGGGTCCCTTCCAGGAATCATGTGTTGTTGTCTACATTGATAATTAAAGGAAATGACAAATTTCAGTTAGAGACTGTTAAAAATATAGATATAAATTTTTTTTTTCCTATTCAAGTTTGAAAAGACCCTCAAATCTATCAGTAGACCTCAGTGGGGCTCATAGATACCTTAAGAAATCCCGTTCTCTTGTACGATGAATTTTAAAAAAAAATTAATTCCTTTGCTTATCAAATCTGAAACCCCTGAAGATGATATATACTACACTTAGCCTCAACTCACAGTGGTACTGCCATGATGTCATGTGGGAGCAAGGATTTTCCTTTAGAAAGAACCTATTAGATCAGAACATGTATTGCTGTGAGAGTCAATTGGAACCTTGAAGTTGGAAACAAGCATTCAGGTCAAGAGCCTGTTTTTGCAACTTCATATCTGCAAGATGAAGTTTCTTTTTTTTTTTTTAAATTTTTTGGAGTGGGGAGGGAAGGGTAATTGAGGTTAAGTGACTTGCCCAAGGTCACATAGCTAATAAGTGTTAAGAGTCTGAGGTCATATTTGAACTCAGGTCCTCCTGACTCCAGGGCCGGTGCTTTATTCACTGTGACACCTAGCAGCCCCGATGAAGTTTCTTAATACTGAATTTTGGATTCTAGTGAGTTATTACATGCTAGGGTTCAAGCAAATTTTTTTTTTTTCATTTAATGACATGGAAACAGAGGCTCTGCAACCTGTATGAGCAGATTGTGGCATGGAGAAGTTGGATATTTGGCTGATTGGAATTTCTGAGCATTTCATCTGATCAATACACAATTTACTAATTTTTCTTAAATTCATATACTTCAAGCATATACCCCGCCCCAAGTCTTAGAAGCTCAGAAGTTAATTTTTATGAAAAAATGCATATCTTTAATAAATAATCTCACTGCATTAGAGGCAACAGGAAATTTGCCACTCACCTGCCATTCCCTGCCTTGCTATTTAAGATAACCATGCTGATATTGACCAAATTCAGAAAATGATGATTCCTTTGGATTTTTCAGATGAATATGAGAAGCACTGGTAGACTATTGCTAAAACAGCCAAGTAAGCAAGTATTTATTATGTGTTTACTATGTGCAAGTTCTGTGCTAATTTCTGAAGATATACAAAGAAAAGAAAAAAAAAATTCCTGCTGCCAGAAAGTTCCCAGTCTACTGGGTTTGACGAAATAATAATTGTATTACATTTGTAGGGGAGGTGAAAAATCTGCAATGTGGTTTTAATTTTTTAAAAATCATTATTACTGAATCGTATTACTAAAAATGTCAATGCAAATATGGTATAGTGCTAAGCATTCCATACAAAATATTGTATATATAAGGATTGTAGTCTATATTTATAGTTTCCACAATTACCTCTAGCTTCTAGACAACTCTGTGGTCATAAAAGATACCTTTAAAGGTATAATGTTAATTTAAAATCTGTAATACTGAAATTCTGTAGCTCAGACAGTCCACTGGACTTATGGCTACTTGTACTGACTGGACTCAACTGCTATTCCTTGGGTAAGTAAAACAATGACAAATAATATGGCTTAACCTTGATCTAACTGCTACCTCCAGTAACTCCACTTTCAAACTAGGATCAAGTTTTAAGCCTGTCCTTTACTTATGTGATGGTTATAGATGTGTTTACATAAGAATATATTGTAAACTTATTCTCTGGGATCTTAAGAGATATAGTGCATTTTTTGGGGGGGTTGAGGGAGGCAGCTAGGTGGCACAGTGTATAGATAGAGTGCCAGGCCTACATTTAGGAACACTATTCTTCTTGGGTTCAAATCTGTTCTCATACACTTACTAGTTGTGTGACCCTGGGCAAGTCACTTAACTCTGTTTGCCTCAGTATCCTCATCTGTAAAATCAGCTGGAGAAGGAAAAGGCAAATCACTCCAGGAATTTACCAAGAAAATCCCAAATGAGGTCATGAAGGGTCAGACATGTATAAAATGAGTGAACAAAAAAACAACAGTCCAGTTTTAGCCTGAGGTTTGTGAACTTAACAAAAAAAAAAGCCAAAGTGATAGGCCTGTTTTAGTATGATTGGTTTCCTTTCTGTATTTTATTTTATGAATTTAAACGTATTTTTCTAAGAAGTGAATCACAGACTCACCAGACTGCTAATGGGGACTAAGACATAAAAAAAGTAAAAACCCCTAATCTACTTCAACTATTTCATTTTACAGTGAAATAAAACTGAGACAATATTTCATTGCATCCAAAAGAATCTAGTATATAGAGAATCTAAAACATATCATGTACGTCTCACCTGATAGTTAACAAAAATACTGAAAATATCACAAATGAAATAACAAATCTTCACTCCAAAAAACCCCACTTGATTTGAAGTATTTAAATGATATTATGAAAAACTGGCTTCATTTACAAAAAAGAGAAACATTCATGTCAATCAAGTCAGTTCTAATAAGGAAAAATGGGGATATGGAAATTTAGAATTTTATCTTATGTAACCTAGGACATCACCTACTCAGGCTACAACAAACCATGTTAAAAATGAGTGCATAAAAATAATACAAAAATAAATAATAAAACTATGTGTAAAGTGCCTCGGAAAAATATAATACAAAAGAAATAAAAGTTATTTTTAGGATCAAAGTTTCTGTAACTAGTCAATATTGCTTTCAGTATTTAGCTTTGCATCACCCTAATTATTTTAATCTTGAGGCAATATTTTACATGCTAATTGAAATTTAACAAGAGATATGCAAACAAACACAGCGTTTGAAATATATGACAACCATCATCTTCCAGAAATATGTTATCTATTGGTATAAATTGCAGGGGAACTATGTATTTAGTCATATCAATCTATATGTCATAGTCACTATTCATAATATCTACTTATGTGTTAATTGAGATCTAAACTCACGTAAAGTATTTACATTATATCATATTAATGTAATAAAAGTGAATGGCTATTTGTAAGGTGGAAAGGGACTAGATAGGAAATATTTTGGAAATTCTTCCTAACTGTTCACTCTGCAGTCTGTAACAAACCATTCCCTCCATGACCCTTACAACTCCCAACTTGTTTCTTCTTTTCTAAAACAGGGATACCACATTTTAAAAAGAAAGAAGTTGGGGGGCAGAGCCAAGATGGCAGAGTAGAAACAGGAACTTACGTGAGCTCCCACACCAAATACCTCCAATACCTGTAAAATATGACTCTAAACAAATTTTAGAGCTACAGAACCCACAAAGTGACAGAGAGAAACAAATCTCCTGCTGAAGGCAGCCTGGCAGGCCAACAAGATGGGTCTATGGAATCATGCTAGGAGCTGAGCGAAGTCTCGTGTGAGCCATGAGGGCCCAGACTAGCCAGAGCAGACTTCAGGAGAGAGAATCACTGGCAGCTGTGGTGGTTTCCAGACTTCTCAACCCATAAGCACCAAAGAGAAAGTAAAAGGTCAGTAGGGAACTCTGTTGGAATTGGGTGACTGAAGAGCATGGTCTGGCCCCTACCCCCAGGGTGAGAGGTGGCAGCAGAGCAGCTATAGCTGCTGTCACGTGGATACCTCAGAAGCTCCTGGCCTGTAGATTTTAGAGGGGCCAAGTGACCATTCATAGGGTAATTGCTCTTGCTTTGACCTGCTTGGATCTAAGTTGCAGTCTTGGGCCATGGTCCTGGGATGAGAAACGTCAGTGTGCCAGAGCTTGTGGTGGCTGTAGAGAGGGCACCCTCCTCATTGCTCTGACAACTGTGAGAACTCCAGCAATTTGGGACACAGCTCTCTCTACTCTGGAGGCAGAGTGCTACTGTGGCAAAGAGCTCAAAAGTCTAGTAATGGGTTGGCAAGATGAGCAAGCAGAGGAAAAATAGAAGTGGAAAGAATTCACCAACTGCCTCTTGAAAAAGATCCCAAAAAGAAAACTCCTAGGAATATCATAGCCAAATTCCAGAGTTTCTAGGTCAAGGAGAAAATATTACAAGCTGCCAGGAAGAAACAATTTAAGTATTGTGGAAACACAATCAAGATAACACAAGACTTAGCAGCTTCTACATTAAGGGATCGAAGGGCTTGGAATATAATATTCTGGAGGTCAAAGGAGCTAGGATTAAAACCAAGAATCACCCACCCAGCAAAACTGAGTATCATGCTTCAGGGGAAAATATGGTCATTCAATGAAATAGAGGACTTTCAAGCATTCTTGATGAAAAAACCAGAGCTGAACAGAAAATCTGACTTTCAAATACAAGAAGCAAGAGAAGCATGAGAAGGTAAATAGGAAAAAGAAATCATAAGGAACTTATTAAGTTGAACTATTTACATTCCTACATGGAAAAAGAATAATTGTAACTCATGAGACATTTCTCAGTATGAGGATAGTTGAAGGGAATATATATGTGTATACATACATATATATGTATGTATAGGAGGGTGTATATGTATATAAATATATAGGTGAGTGTGTGTATATGTGTGTACATGTATCCATAGACAGAGGGCCCAGGATCAGTTGAATATGAAGGGATGATATCTAAAAATTAAAATTAAGAGGTGAGAGAGGAATATTTTGGGAGAAGGAGAAAGGGAGAGATAGACTAGGGTAAATTATCTCATATAAAAGAGGCAAGAGAAAGCTGTTACAACAGAGGGGAAGAACAGGAAGGTGAAAGGGAATGAGTCAACCTTACTCTCATTGAATTTGGCTTAAGGAGGGAATAACATACACATTCAACTGGGTATCTTACCCTACAAGAAAGTAGGGGGGAAGGGGACAAGAGGGTGGACGATAGAAGGGAGGGCAGATTGGGGGAGAGGGTAGCTAGACACAATCACTTTTGAAAAGAGACAGGGTAGGGTCAAAGTAGAAAATGGAATAAGTTGGGGGCAGGATAGGATGGAGGGAAATATAGTTAGTCTTTCACAATATAACTACTACGGAAACGTTTTGCTTAACTATGCAGGTACAACCTTGTATTGTACCTTGAATTGCTTGTCTTCCCAGTGAGGATGGGTGAGGAGGCAAGAAGGGAAAGAATCTGTAAATTAAAGTTTTAAAAACAAATGTTAAAACAGGGACAGCAACATAGCTCCCAAAGTGGATTTTCTTTAAGCACAGATCTGACCATGTCACTCCCCTAATTATTAAATTCCACTGGCTTCCTATAATAGACTTAGACTCAGTTATAAATTGTTGTTTAGCTGTTTTCCAGTCATGTCTGACTCTTTGTTATCCCATTTGGGGTTTTTTTGGCAGAGGTACTTGAGTGGTTTGCCATTTCCTTCTCCAAATAGTTTTACAGATAAGGAAACTGAGGCAAATAGGGTTAAGTGACTTCCCCAGGGTCACACAGCTAGTAAGTATCTGAGGCCACATTTGAACTCAAGAAGATGAATCTTCCTGACTCTAGGCCTGGCACTGTATCCACTGTATCACCTATAAGCTCTAGTTGTCTTTTAAAGTCCTTCACAACTTGGCCCTGCCCAACCTAATTTTCCTACCTAAGTGTACATTTTTCCTCTTCTCACATTTCTTTTTTTAAAAATATGTTTACAAATGTTTATTATTTCTCCCTTTCACTAACCCCTTATGAAGATTTTTTTTAAAAAAATTAAAAAAAATAAAATTTGCAACAGCCTCAAATAGTTTAGCGAAACAAATTCTCACACTGCCATTTTATTTTTAGTTAATCTAAAAGTCTGCATATTTGCATTCAATATCTAGGCCTTCATTTGGAGGGGTGGAAGTGGAAGCAGAAGAGCAGAGAGAGAGGAAAGTATCTGCAAATACTCCCTGGGAGCTTTAATTGAGATGCTTGTTGCCTGGGCAAAAAAATTCTATTGCTACTATGTCTTTCTGAAAGACGACACTAGAGATGGCCAGGGGTAGGCCACAAGTTTTTCATGTCCATTGGGGCATAGGATGTCATACATTTTGTACAAGTTATTGGTTCGATACATCGGTATAAAAATCTTTTCCCTTTAAAGTTATAATTTCTGTATTAACTACAGACCCTACCTCTATTCTACCCTCACTGGACCTTCATGATGGAAATTCATTCACTTTCTATTTAGAAATGTTATTTATTCATTTGCTCCTCTAAATATTTTCCTTAGAAAGGAACTGTCTACTAGACTTGACCAGCTGATTTTTCTTTTTCCAACATGCAGGAGCTTTCAAGTGTTACGTGAAACCCTAGAACAGATTTTAAAGGGAGGCTAAAGACCAGCTGGTTGTAGAGCCATGTTTTAATTCAGCATACGTAAAAAGACATTTGAATGTGCCTGTAGTTGCTGGTACTGCTTGAGTCACATCCTCAGGCTTTCTTACTTCATTTTTTTGTATGACAGTTTAGCAACATCTGCAAATCTTTGCACTCATCTCATCACATACACCTTGAACCTTGCTATTTGGAAGCCACAGAGGAAACAGGGAAAACCAGAATTCTGTGGACAGCATGCTTTTTATTTTTTTAAACAGGGACTGAATGCTACTTTTCTAATTGTACAAGAGAAACTGTCATTATCCGTTATAATTATCATCATGAATCTTACTTTGAGGGACTGTACCTTTTGTTCCTAATGAGAAACTTTGAAAGGCAAAACGAAGCAGCCGACAGAAAGCTAGACTAGGAGTCCAGACACTACCTTGAACACTTACCAGCTAGCTGTGGAACCATAGGCAAAACCCTTCAACTTTACAGTTTAGTTTCATTATATAGAAAATGGACTAATGACATTTAAAGTCCTTTCTACCTCTAAATCTCTGAGCTTAGGAACTTGAGAATGCAAATGATGCTATTTTTAAAAAAATTACAAAACATATAACAAAAGGCTAGTTAAAGGTTTGTTTAATGAAGGTTTTTAAGGAAACTTACTACTACTACTCAAGTAGCCTCCTCTCTCCTGTCCCTTCCACCCTCGCCATGAATTAGTGGCAAATTTATCCTATCAAAAAGCACATTCGGAACACAAGTTGCCCCATAATTAATATCTTGTCTTTAACTTCTGGATTTTTTACTTTAATTTCAGTCTTCAAGTTCCTAGTTTCCAAGTGGAGGCAGATGGACTTTTTCCAAAATTGTTGGCTGCCATCTTAAACATTAAAGGTATCATGTCAGGGTCTGAGAAATCTGCTGGAAGAGAGAGACTAGGTTACATTTTTTTTTTCCTCTTACTGGTGTTATTAACTGTTGTTGTTGTGCAGCCAATTCAGCTGTGTCCAACTCTTCATGACCCCATTTGGGTTTTCCTTGGCAAAGATATTGGAGTGGTTGTCTATTTCCTTCTCCAATTCATTTCGCAGGTGAGTAAACAGAGGCAAACAGGTTTAAGTGACTTGTCCAGAGTCACACAATTAGTAAATGTCTGAGGCCAGATTTGAACTCACGAAGGTGAGTCTTCCTGACACCAAGCCTGTGTCACCCAGTAACTATCTGGAATGTCTTTATTATTCTATTGTTATGACTCTAATTTTATATACACACATACATATATATGTATGTGTATGTGTATCTTTATTATTCTTTTGTTATGACTCTAATTATATATGTGTATATGTTTGTATCCGTGTGTATTTATTACAGCATGTGCCAAATTATAATTTCACTTTTTAAATGAACTTTTGTATCACATTTAAAGTTATCTACATACATACTCATATATGGAAAACAAAAATGGACACTTCTGGCATTTACTTTGCTTGTACTGGATGCAACTGTCCTTTAGTTCATCTATGCATTGATTATGGCGCTATCACAAGTTCCATTGTAGACAATAAATACTTGTTGAATTCTTCTAGATAGTTTCTAATGCAAGCTTTAGTTAATAAAACAGTGTTAAGTGAATTTTATAAGTTTTGAAGTTAAAATATGTCACATTAAATGACCAATGAAGAACTTTTGTTTTCACTATTAAAATTTCTAAATGGACACTGCTTCTAAAGAAAATAAACTCCTTTCATCACTTGGCAAAATCCAAATTCATCAAAAAAATTTTTTTTATAGAAAAATCATTGAAATGACTAATATAGGAAAAGAAGCAAATGTTTATTTTTTAGCCTATTCTGGCTTCAGATCATTCTCACCTGGTGAGAACTGCAATTGTTTTAATTTATTAAAACTTTAATTTTCACTCTTAGTCCATGCACACAAAAACATTTCTAGAAAACCTAGAGTCCCCTACTGGTTTGCTTAATACTCAAACAGTATTCTAAGGACATATTCAGCTGTTAAAATTTGTTACCAGTTAGTCATGAAGTCAACAAACAGTTACTGATAGGGCTCTCACAATTAAAGAGTCAATAACAACTTTATCATTAGAATGCAAATTAGGGATTTCTTATATCCTCAGTTTAGTTTGAGAAGGCAATTTTACAACTTTGTGTACGTAGTTAATCCTTCCATTCATCCATTCAGCAACCATTTTAAAAAATGTTATTACGTGCAAAGCACTATACAACTCTTGGGGTGGGAAGAAGAAGATGCACAAATAAGATATGCCCCTGCCCTCATGAAGCTTGCATTCTAGCAGGGGCTATGACATCCTTTAGTGTGCAATACTGAAGAGTAACAAAGAACAGAGCATGTTCTAACATGCTTTACAATAAGAGAATAGAATTTAGGATAGGTTTAAAGTGATATGAGGGGTAAGAGGACAAATTATTTAGGTAATCATTGCCCTTGAGATGCAATTTGCAGGATGGGTCAAACTTCAAAAGATGGAGATTTAGAAGAAACTGTATTCTATGTCTATGTAACAGTGGCATAAACAGTTCTGCACTGGGGATAAAGCACTGGACATGTCTAAAGGGAAGCAAGTAGCCCAACTTGGCCAAGGCATGGTGATTTTGGGAGCCAAGGCAAAAAAAAAAAAAGGTGGAAAGGTAAAGGAGGTATCAAGAGGTATCAGGCTAAGGAGTTTGTACTTAATTCACTTTGCCAATGGTTTTCAAACTTTTAATAGTAATAGAATCCACTTATAAAATAATACTTTGGTGGATCTCTTGTAGTAAAATATTAAAAAGTTGTACCTTCAATGCCTTTTATTTATGGTACCAAATTGCTAAGGCTGATGTTAAAAAATAAAAAAAAAATTCACCTCAAGTTTATCTTGAATATACTATTACAGAAATACTGCAATTAGTGAGGAAAGAGTTGTTTGCTATTAATAAGTGTTTGATAAAATTAGAAAATATATTAGATAGGTTTCATCTTGTAAAAGTTTCCAATACTTCGTTTTCTCTTTTTCTTAAGTAAACTAGTATCTGGTAATTATTTCAGGTAGCATTACGCAGTAGAAAGGGGGATCTGGGCTCCATTTCTGGCTCTAATATTGACTAGCTGTGTGGCTATCGACCAGCTTCTTAATCTCTTTGAGCATCAGTTTCTTAGTCTTTAAAATGTTGTGATGAAGGTGCTGTGGAAACTTTAAATTGCTGTGTCATTATGAATTTTTAGTTCATCACATTTATCTTTAAAAAAATCTGAATTTTGCTTTTAAACTGTATTTTCTTTGCAAATGTCTTTGTAAATTTGCCAGAAATATGGAATTATTATTTTCTAAATCCTTTAATGTAACACTATGGATAGAGTTTATAACCAAAAATTATATACATAAAAAAGTAGCATAAAATATACCATGAAAAATGTACACTTAGAAAAGAATTGGTATTTGTCATATAAGGAAACTGATGGCTAACGACGATGATGATGATGACGATGATGATGATGATAAATGGACAATACCAAGGCTGCATTGATATACAACAAATGTTAAAAGACCAAGGGGCTTCCAATGCATTGGGTTGATTGATTTTCTATGGAGAATTTATGGCAGAATATGAACAAGGCAGACCAATGAAAAGAGTGACCACCATATTCATACATAGATCACAGCTCTACTGAAATACACACACACACAGGACTCATTTGAAGCAAATATAAATTGGAGATAGCTACTATCATATCAGTGAGTCAAGGATTTGTTAAACACCTTTTTGTGTGTCAGTCACGTACGTTGCCTATGTGTTAGGCTTTGGAGAGCAGAGTACGTATACAAAGAATTAAACAATTCCACCTCTCAAGGTGCTTGCATTCTAATGGGAAAGACAAGAATACATGTAGAAATATACAGACAATAAAAAGTGAATAATGGACATATTTACAAAATAGTTAAAGCAAGCCACCTGGGGGATCAGAAACGCCAACTAAAAAAAAAGATTTCTTGAGTTTCATCTTTAAGGAGAAGGAGTTCTATCAGACCAAGATAAGGGAGGAGTTCATTCTAGGAATGAAACTAGGTTTTGGGGTATTTATTTCACCACCATATTCTTCATGAACACTTTTGGTTCTCTGTCTTCTTGATTTCAGCCAATAGTCCATAATGGGCATTGGTAGGAAAAAAATGTGTATGTGTATGTATGTATAAATATTCCCCCCTCCAAAACTCCCTAAAATACAAATGGACACTGATTATTTTATATGTAGCATAATGAGATAGATTAACAATAATCTGATTATGCAATACATTCTCCAGCAGGTTCACCAACTATTTATAAGTCATTTCTGTCATGTGACTATGATTTCCTATGGTTCCATTAAAATACATTTCCATATGACTGAGAAAAACTTAAGTGGAAAGGTATGCTGTGTGTACTTGCCTGCCTTTATAACTATTTTGTTTAAGAAGTTTTTGGACTACTTTGTGGAACCACAGGCTTCTATGGAACCTAATTTAAGAAATGTTTTACGCAATAAGGAGCCCCTGAAAAATTCTGAACATCAGATTGGACATGATCATATATGTGCACAAAGAAAATGATTAATCCATCAGTGATTTGAAGAATGGAGTGGATGGAAAAGCAATACATTTTATACACAGTTTATAATTCTAAATCCTCAAAGAACTTCTTTCTGTGGATTTTTAAAGGTCATGGTTTCCTATCAGTGGGGAAGTGAATCAGCATAAAATAATGACCTCAATCTTTATTCTCATTGAATGAATACTTTAAGACCCTACTTTTGATGTGATGTTCCTTCTCAAAGCGATTCACACATTTTTTCCTTATTTTGCAAATACAAAAGTTGATAATTAATTATTCCATATTTTTTGTGTGTCTACAATTTATTTATAGAATCTAGTGCTTGAATGTTGGAAAGGAGTACTTTCCACTGACAAAGAACGTGATTTTAATACATACAGATTACAAACTATTTGACTTCAGAGATAAGTCCTAGGGAGTTTTACTCAATTCACATAGAAGTCAAGTGATTTGCCTAGGATCACACAGTCACAGTGAAAAGTGGGACTAGAGATCGGACTTCCAGACTCAAAACCTAGCAGCTAAGTGTGGTAGTGAATAGAGCAGTAAACCCAGAGTTAGGAAGAGTTAAATTAAAATCTAGCCTCAGATACTTAAACTGCCTCAGTTTTCTCATCTGTAAAATGTGTGTAATAATAGTGCTTCCTCTAAGGGTTGCTGTGAGGATCAAAAGAGATAATATTTAGAAGGCACTTTTGCAAGACTCGAATGCTATTAAATGTTAGATATTATTTAAAAGGCACTTTTGCAAGACTTGAATGCTATTAAATGTGAGTTGTTATTAGTATTGTCACCTGTATACTATGCTGACTCTACTCAAGTTCTTAAATATGTCTATGTATGGATAAAACAAAGACACTTTGATATAGTAGACAGAGGGCTGATTCTGGAATAAGGAAGGGCTAAGTTTATATCTTGCCTGTGACAGAGGAGCTATGCAACCATGGATAACTCAGAGCTTCTCAGTGACCAAAGGTAGTTTTCTAGGACTGTAATTTTGCCAGTCTGTTTCTATGGATGGAGCTTCTTCCTCAGAAGCTGATAATACTGATAAAATCACAGGTCTTCTAAGCTCCAAATACGGATAAAAATAGATCAAATAAAATGTCATTTCAAAATTTAATACTTTTGATCATGAGTGAAAAATTAAATTAAAAAGAATTTTAGGACTCTGGTAAACTCCTGTGGGCAATTAAATCAACAGATAATTGAAAGAATGACGGTCTTAGAATTTTAAATTTGGAGTAGAGAACAGAATACCTGAGTGATGCTGCTATCTACATTATTTTCTTGATTCAGTAACATGTAAAAGTCACAACTGTATCTAGAGCACCATGAGACCTATACATGCTGTTATTCTTCTCTTCTAACTATCTCTAAGTTTAAGTTTCAGGACTTAACATTTAAACAACCATTTATATAGTGGCAGTTAAAAGATAGTTTGGTTGCCCAGTGACTAGCGAAGGGAACAAACATTTATTAAATGCCTCTGGTGTTCCAGTCCCTGTGCTAAGTACTTTTACAAATACCATCTTATCTGATCCTCAGTCTGGGAGGTGGGTGCTACTATTATCCTCGTTGATAACTGACAAGTTGACAAAACTGGGGCAGACAGAGGTTAAGTGACTTGTGCAGGGTCACACAGTATCTGAGGCTAGATCTGAACCCAGGGCTTCCAGGAGAGAATCTTCCTGTGCTCAGGACGATCTGTGTTCAAATGTAACCTCTAAAAGGTTAATTAAGGTTAAAGGTGTGATTCTGAGCAAGTTACTTAACCTCTCTCAGACCCCAAAATAGGGGCGGTAATATCCCTACCTCCTAGGGTTGTTGTGAGGATCAAAAGAAATTATATTTGTAAGGCATTTTGAAGACCTTAAAATATTATTTAAATTATATCTATTATTGTTGTTATTATAGTCTCTTAAAGTCTGCATATACTGCTTATTTCATTTGAATCTTACAACCCTGTGGCATAGGTACTAAAGCCTGTTTCTTCATCTGTAAAAAATGACAATAATAGCACCTGTTTTCCTAGGTTGTTGTGAGGATCAAATGAGATAACACATATGGTGCTTTGCAAACTTTAAAGCATATGTATATGTATACATACACACACATATATACACACACCCAATAAGTTAATATTAACATCACATATTATTTATATTAATAACACACTGTATATTGCTAATAATAGTTATTTTCAAACCTATTTTAGAGAAGAGGAAATTGTAAGATTTGAATCCAGGTCTTCTCTGATTGTTGGTCCAGTGCTTTTTCCATTCCACTCTATTACTACTAATAGTAATCACATCAACAGGCACTTGTTAGAAAGGCAGCCTAGAATACTGGATGGAGAACTGGCTGGCCTTGGAGTCAGGACAATTTGAGTTCATGAGTTCAAGTCCCTTCTCTGCCAAATACTTGGTTGGGTAACCCTGGGAAATCCCCTCACCTGTCAGTATCCCTAGGCAACTCTAAGATTTAAATAGACTCTATCATCTACTGTATTGACAGAGGAAGTTCCTCACAAGACAAGAACAGAAACATTAAACAGCTTCAGGGCAGTGCTATTTTTTTTTGCATTAATTAAAAAAATTAGTTTCAAATTATCAACCTTCTACCTACTCAGGCAAGCAATAAGCACTATACACATGAAGTCATAAAAAATACCTCCATATTAGCCATGTTGGAAAAAGAAAGAAAAATTAAGAAAGTGAAAAAATATATTCTTCAATCTGCACTCAGAGGTGGATAGCATTTTTCATCATGAGTCCTTTTGAACTGTTGTAGATCATTGCATAGATCAGAGTAGCTAAATCTTACTGTTCACAGTGTTCTCCTGCTTCTATTCACTTCACTTTGTGTCAGTTCGTGTATCTCCTCAGGTTTTTCCAAAACCATCCCCTTCGTCATTTCTAATACTGCAGCAGCATTCCATTAAAATCATATAACATGACTTGTTCAGCCATTTCACAATTGATGCTCAACTTCTAATTCTTTGCCACTACAAAAGAAGTGCTATAAATATAATTGTTCATATGGATCCTTTTCCTTTTTCTTTAATCTCTTTGGAATACAGACCTAGTAAGAGTGTTGCTGGGTGAAAGGGTATACACAGTTTTATAGCCCTTTGAGTAGAGTTCCAGAGTTTTCTCCAGAATGGCTGGACCAATTCACAACTCCATCAGTAGTGCATTGGTATATGTATTTTTCAACTTCTTCTGTCTAGCATTTGTCACTTCCCTTTTCTGTTATCTACCCCATCACACAGGTGTGAGGTGGCATCTCATAGTTGTTTTAACATGCATTTAACATGAGGCCCTCCTTGGGCTTCAGTCTCTCTATCTGTAAAATGAAGGGACTGAATGGCCTTTTCAAGGTATAGATCTATGATCCTGTATTTCCAAGGATGAAGGATTTAAGGTAGGAGCTATGAACTGGAAAGAAGAGAAACCATACAGAGACCTATGAGGTACATGTTTGGATATATTGAGTTTGAGGTAGTGTCAGGACATCTAAGTGGAGATTTGGGAATCATCTTTATGAAGGTAAGAGAAAAGAGGGAGTGGGAGGGGGGAAGAAAGAGGGAGAGAGGGGGAGAAAGAGGAGGGGGAGAGAAAGAGAAAGAGAGAGAGAGAGACAGAGAGAGAGAGAGAGATGGCAAAGGACAGAGTTTTGAAAGACGTCCAGACCTAAGGGGTAAAAGGAAGATGATTAAAAAAGGAAAGAGATAAGAAAAAATGAGAATATTGGAGATAGGAGGGAGCAGTGTCATGGAAGCCAAGTGAGTATTTACTGTAAAAAGGAGAGAGTGGCCAACAGTATTAGATACTTCAGAGAGGCAGAAAACTTTGAGAGACCTCAATTTGACAATTAAGAGGTCTTTAAAAGACAATGAAGTGATCAAAGGTGAACATGTACAATATGTATGTATGTATGTATGTGTACACATACGCACACAAACGTGTGTGTATACTATATATAGAGAGTACACAAAAACGTGTATATACACACATACACACACACACATAGATTTTAACAGTGGGATATACATATAACCATCTTGATGTTCCCTTTACTAACACTAAACACGATTCTGTGTTTATATGAGCCTTTGATGAATCAAAAAAGCCTCATTCCCAATCAATGGTTTTCTAATCTTTTAAATTGTGAGAAATGAATAGAAGTAGGTCAAGGATAATTAGTAACCTTAGCATTAAGAAAGGCCGATTTGTGTTTGTTTTGCTACTTCTACTTTTCCCTCAGCTGGTTCTTCATCAGCTCATCCCCCCCAAATGGAAATATAACATCCACTGTGCATACTGCTGTATTAGATGATTTGAAGGTGTAACAAAATGAGTCCCCTTAGGACATTTTCCACAAGTGTGTGATCTTGTGATCTAATTTTTTTTACTGTAATTATCCAGGCAGAAAAAAAAGGCTGGGCATATGTCTCCATAAGACCATGCTCTTAGGTTCATGGTCTTCCTGTATTTTCTCTTTGCCAACAACAATCTGTTCTAACGATGTCCTCTGTATTGCTGAACTTAGTTAAAATACAAAACTGATATTTACTCTAGTATGAGGGAAATCTCATATATAAACCATATTCAGGTGAGCTCACTTCCAGATACAGCCTCAGAGTACTCAGTTTGGTATACACATTTAAAAGCATTTAAACTCCTTTCTCCATTCCCTGTTATTGCTTTTATTTCCAATCCACAGGCTCCTTCCTTTAGCCCCTGACCCTTGGAATCACTGTTTTTGCTCAGCCTCCCAAGAAAGTCCACTCATTTCTTTTAGTGGTACCTCTAACTTCTCCATCACTCCAACTGATAATACTAATACTATCTTATGCCACATTAAGAGAAACTTTCTTTGCTGTATCCTATCCTACAGAGGGTACTGTTCATTCTCTGCACATAGAGTATTGTCTGAAATATATTCAAAAGAAAGTGATTCGGATTCTGGATCAAGAGTGACTACAGACCATGCAATGTGAGGATCAATAAGCAGAAGGAACTGGAGATATTTAGTCTGGAAAAGGGAAGCTTGAAGGGGGAAAGGATATCTGTGTTTCTGAAGGGTTCTCATATAGAAAAGAGTTTAGAATTGTTATTTTGGCTTGATAAGGAAGAACTAGGAACAGTGTGTGTGTGTGTGTGTGTATGTGTGTGTGCGTGTGTGTGTGTAGTTGCAAAAAGTCAGATTTAAGTGTAAACTTCTATTCATATTTCAGTGAAGAAGAATTTCCTACCAATTAGACCTACCCCCAAGTAAAATGGACTGTGGACTACCTTGGGAAGTAATGTGATCCTCAGGTGAAGGCTTGATTGTTTGACAGGGATCTTATAGAAAGTGTTCATGTATTGTCATATGGATACCAAGCCGGCCTCTGTGGTATGTTTTCCCTCTCCTAAACTTAAGCTTCATCAGGGCAGGTACACTTTCATCAAAATTTTGTATCCTTCTAGTGCTTAGCATAAAGCTCTTCAAACAAAAAGTGCTGAATGAATTTTTGTTGTATTAATTTGAAATACTGTTCTGGACTTCTTGGATATCCTTCTACTATGCATAATCAAATGATGTTTGAATATCAACAGTGTGACATGGTTTAAGGTATTTGCCATTGATTTATAATTATGTATAATCAGTTGTGAATTTCAACCATCTAGATTAGTTGGATCGGAAAATCTCTGATTTAGATCAACACTCTCCCCTTGTGTGACATTCCTAAAATGGAAAACAGACTTCTTTTTGCCTTTTGGGGTACTCTGTACAACAAACCTGCTAGTCAGTCAGAGGATCTTTTCAAGTTACATTGCTGTCTCTGTACTCCCCCCCACCAAGAATGCACACAAATCTAGAGTACATATATAAAAAAACAGATCATGTTTCCAGTTTAGAAGTTTTTGCTGAGTTTTTACGTTCCTGCTTATTTGGTAACTATCATATATGCTTTTCTGCCATGCTTGGACTAACATAAAATAACTATCTGAAAGGATGTATGTTGAGATGTCACTTTTAGGTATGCAATGCAGATTTAAAATACAGAATTTATTTGGGAAAAAAACAAAAACCAATGAATGAATTCTCAAATTTTCTTTTTACAAAAACAAAGTAAATGTACACTTTTTTTATAACAAGAGTAATGCTGAATTATTTCTGATTAACAAAGAAAATGGTCTGCTACTTCAGTGCCTTGAAAAGCTATTCTGTGATTACATTACAGTACAATGAAGAAAAGTCACTAATGAGTATCTCAGAGGTCAGTACTGAGATTGTGGCATTCAAATTTGTTTATTAATGAGCCCAGGACAGGGTTGTGCTTCTAGAATGTCAAGATTTGTTAATGGAACAAAATTTGAAGTATTGTTAATACCTTAAACCACACAGAATCTCTAAAGAAATCATTTTAATGTAGTACAGTGGGACCTATAAAATAAGTAACTTCATCCTCCGTACCTGGGACACTGATGGTTGGGAGAGCTTAATCATGAGAATAGTCTTTCCTTTTTTCAACAATGGGAATAAAATGGGGTATTCAGGATGTTGAAAAGAATTATTGCAAATGTGTACTTTTGGTCACTGGGTTTTCATGATGAGAACACTGCGCATATTAACTGGTGAATGTAGTTACCATAAATTATATGTGTATGAATGATATGTTTATTCATATATTCAGATGCATAATGGTTTGAAAAATGATTGGCTTTATAATCAATCTAAAAGGGGTGCTGCATCTAAAAATGCCCTCTAGGGGGCATCTGACCTCCCAGACCTTTTCAGTTTTGGTATACACTTGAATTTTGCCATGGATTGCGTGTTCACTACATCTTAATGACGGTCTCTAAATCCACACCCTGAAATACTTTAAGTCAAAATTGAGTGGCCAGAGAGAATTACTAAAAGAAATTCTCTTTCTCTACTAGACTTTATGGTTTCACAGAGAGCACCTGGGAAGTGGTAATGGTAGGTAGCTCAATTGCAATGTAATAGACATTTTGACTGAATAGCTTAAAATTTATGGTAGCAGTGATTCTTTTATTAGCAACCATAGGAAAGTGTAATTCTCAGGACGCTGAAAAGAATTATTGTAAATATGGTCCTCTTTCCTCCCCTTTGTAATCCTCCATCATGATTATACTCCCCCTCTCCCACACATGAACACAAACACACACATATATTCCTGTGCTCTATCTGCTGACATGTGCCCTGAACTTTGAGATTATATCTCTTTACAAAGAAAAAAAGAGAGTGTTTTCCCTTTGTTAAGTGGCACTCTTATTCCCACACTTATTTTTCTCTATTGAATACCCATATTAGACTTTCTGTTCACCAACTTATATCAACAAACTTCTGGTTGGCTGGTACCTTACTTAAGTACTTTTGACATTCATTTTTCAAAGAAAACAGACATTTTAAGGGTAAAAATGGCATTTAATTTATCTCCAAATTATATATTTTCCAACTCTTTATCAATTCATTTAGTTTCACTTCTGTATAGTGCCTAGCCACTGCTCTGTGATCTGTGTTCTGAGTGCTTAATATAATTCTGATTCTAATCAGGTAATGAAAGGAACTGGGGGGGGGAGTGTCAAGAAAGCAATAAAATTAATATAGATATGCATTGGTTAATTCTAACACAAGACGTTAATATAGTCAATTCTGTAGCAAGAGGAGTATTATAATTAAGATAAGGAAAATTACCATAGCATGGGATCTTTCACCTTTCTCTGGGGTACTAAGCAAGGATCATCAATTAGATCAGGCACACATAATCAATTTTATGAATCTTAAAGGCTGTCTGTTCCTTATGATGGTTTCCTCATACATTATTGTAAATTTGATCACGTTATAAGTAATATTTACTTACTCACTGCAAAGATGATCCAAATTTTAAAGGTCAAAGTATTGGGTTTGAAACCACTCAGTTTTTAATAAAAGGTATGCAGCATGTGGTGCCTGTCACACTTCTTGGTTTTGACATTTTTTTTCAAGAAGTGTTGGGTCTTGAGAGGATTTCTTTATCTACTGAACATATAATATGGATGTTTATACATGCATTTGGAATTTATAAAGCAAAATAAGTGCCAGGTCAATTTATTAAATGTTATTAAAATTGTACTCAAATAACAGTAATAACAATGTGACAGTCAAAAATAATTTGTGATACCATAAGCAAGTTCCAATGGAAGTTTATTTATATGCCATGTATATGTGTGGGGGGAAACATGGAACAAAAAATAAGGCAAACAAAAAATATTCTTAACTAGAAGTATTAAGAGTTGATACCAAAAGGCTTTTGAAAAAAAAAAATCAAAATTTTAATTTTTGTTTAAGTGAGCACAGTCTAAGTACTCAACTAATGCCTAACTTAGTCAACAATTTTTATGATAAGAGTTATAGGCCAGAATTTAAAATACAAGGAAAGGTCTGCATTTATCTAAGAAGATTCCTGCTATTGCTATTGCTATTGAGACTGGTGTTAGAAGTCCAAAAAGACTGTCTAAGTTAAAATAGAGATGGCTAAGCAAAGAAATAATTTCACACACAAATACATTTCCAACTGTCATAACTAAATAAATGTGAGCCTGTTTATTGAAAGTTAGAAGAAACGTGGTCTCTTTTAACCACAGAAATCAATGTCTAGTAATAATAGGCTTCATTGTCATTTTGATATTGTGATGTTATTCCAATAGATAATGAGCTGTCCATAACTGAAAGTGGCAAAAAGGCAGACTGTTTTAGTGGGAACGAAAGCAAGAGGTCACAATTCTAGGAAGCTGAGTTTAACCAAATCCTCTATTTTTTCACTATACATCCCCACCTCCCACTTAATTAGGCTGTCAGTCACAATTAGTGGTGCTATAAATTTTTCACAGCTGCTGATCAGTGCTTTGTCTCAGCCAACCTTAGAGAATAGATGGCAGACACAACATGCTTCCTGTGGTTGAAGTAAGATACTTGCTGTTCTAAGAATTCCCACTATTAGCCTCTTTTGTGGTCACAGAACAAGGCATTTCCTGAATCCAGAAGAGGAAAATCAACCCATACAAAAGCGAACAAGTTTTCTAAAGAAGAAAAATAGCAAATTTTATAGAAAAAATTTTAGAATGAAGACCGTTGGAATTTTTCTACTGTTTCATTAGGGAATTATTAAAACATAGACCTATATTTAAGCAAAACCTTTAAGCCATCTGCTCAAACATTGAAAGTTTTGACAAAATGCCTCACCTAATACGTAGGGATATTTGTAATATGCCCATTAAAAGGACAATAGGAAATAATGTTGTCACACAATGTTGTATTGTCATTTATTTCTGTGGTTGTTTAAAACAAAGAAAAAACTGCAACCATATCTGAAATTTGACTAGTGTAAGCAGCTCCTGATAAGAAAACTCCCTCTCCCAATACAGACCTACAGCTGTTATACAAATTACCTTCTTGAGTTGCTTGAAATAGATACTAAGAGATTTAGTGACTTGCCTAGGGTCCCACAGCTAGTATATGTCAGAACTTGAACTCAAATTTTCCTGACTCTAAGGCCAGTTCTCTCTGACAAGATACACCATACTACTTCTCAGGATTATCTAAACTAATAGTTTTCTCAGATATATGAATTTAAAATTTCACTGCCATGCATTCCTGATTGGTAAGAACGAACAGAAAAGTACCCAGCATCACCTCACTTCACTCATTACTAATTCCTAACCCAGTTTATCTAGTGCATTAAATTTCATCAGGCTATTCTACTCCTCCACAACCAGTTTTTAAGTGATAAAAACAGACTTCATAAAGAAGCAAATAACATAGATGATGCTGCAAAGTGTTTACTTGCAACACCATGGCCTTTATTAACATAGAATCTAAGAACATGGAAAAATTAGGTTATTATAAAATATTTTATTTTTCCTTGGAGATTAGCTCTCCTTATCTTGGTCATGCTGGAGGTGCAACTGGCAGTCACTAGAGGCTCCCCATGTTAGTGTCAGACATAAGGCAGAGAGCTGGTTGGTTTTGGCCAAACTGCAGGTTAGGACTCAAGGGGTTTACCACCCTCATCCTCTTCAGTAGCAAGGATTACAGAAATGTACAACCACACCTGGCAAAAGTAAACAAAATTAAAGAACAAAAAGGACTAGGTCGGACTACTCTGAATCCCTTTTAAAACATCTGCAATGATGGGGGAAGAGGCATGGGGAGAGCACATAAAAAACAAAAAAACAAAAAAAATTATCTCATCTGATCTTCTAAACAACTTTAAGATAGGTGCTATTAACAGATATTAAGTAATTTGCCCAGGGTCACACAGTTAGTAAGTGTTTGAAACTTGATTTGAACATAGGTCTTTCCATCCAGGACTCTATGTCCTATAGTGCCACCAGCTGCCTCTGCTCTGATGGAGAGAGACTCCCTACCTCCTGAGGCACTGCAATCCACCTTTATGCAACTGATTAAGTTTTTCACAACATAAAAACAAAACCAAAGTCTGATTCTCTACAATTTTTACCTATTGTCCCCTTCCTGTCTTCTGCAGCAAAACTGAACTACCTTTAATCTTCCTTCTGCAAACTACTTGCTAACCATTTTCTTCAGCAAACTTGGTATGGTGTTGTTTCCACTCACCATACCACTTCTCCACCATTCTACACTCAAAGTATAGATCACTAAATATTTAAATCAAAGATTTAAATCACAGTGCTGTGACTGTGAAGGCAATCAACTTTTATGTGAGAAGTTACAATCGCATACAAGGAAACTTTACATTTGTTTTTTAATCAGCATAAAGAAGACTTTGAGAAGTTCCAAGAAAAGGAAAAATATAAGAGAATGAATCACAAACTGAACAGAATAAAACTGAACTGAACAAAATAAAAGAAAAACAAAGTAAACCAAATGGATACAAATGTAAATAGTATAAAATTTATGAACATGCCCTTGGCCAAAACTAAAAATTTTGATAACTAATAAAACAGGTTTGATTATTCTTTAAGTTCAACATGGCACAGTGTTACACTTAGCAGAGGGGAGAACTTCCCAGGCTTTATCCTGTCACTACTCTTCCTTACAACCACGCCATTTGTTACTTTTGATTTAATGCTTAGCAAGAGAAGCATTGTTAATCTGAAGCATACAGACATGGCTCCTTTATATCCATATACTTGAGAGGAGAGGGTATGTTGGAGTGAACAGAGTGCCAGATTTGGAGTTAAAGGATCTGAGTTCAAGACCTGCCTCTAACACTTATCAGCAGTGAGGCCCTTGATAAGGCTCTTAACCTCTTAGTACTTAAATCTACTAAATCATCATAGGGAGCTTCTAAGATCACAGATGAAAAAGATGGAAAAAAAAAAATCCTTTCATTTATTCCCCAGGATCAGAGACCCTGCCCTGGAATTCTTAATTTTTCTAGAGAACTCCTGCGCTGGTCCTACCTCACTCACAAATTGTGGGTGCCTTATGTGGCCTATTATTTTAGGGGACTCTTAGGTTTTACTTTACTCCCAGCCATCTTCTTGGTTTTTGTCTTTTCATTTTACTTCCCATCCTCCCCTCCTCATTTTTCAGTTCTGGAATGATAATCAAATCAGTAATTACTGTAATTATTCGAGGACATTCATTCATCATCTCCTTAATTTTTCAAACCAAAAGTATCCCTCCTTGGCCATAACTACCCTATATTTGTTATCGACCCCTAGCGAATGGGAGTTTTCTGAGGGCAAAGAACACATTTTTTTTTTTTGTATTCCTATCCTCAGCAGTTTGTCTTAGTGCTTATTGGCATGTAGCAAATATTTTTACTAGGTAATTTTTCGTACATTCTTCCATTCACTTATCCAAGAGCCAAAAAGAAAGAAAGAAAGAAAAAATGAGGAACTCAAATGTAGAAAGAGACCTGACAGGTTATATTCTTACAGTCTTCTTAACTGCTCACAATCTGACTTCTGATCTTGTCATTCCACGGACACTGTCCTCTTCCTCCAAAGTTACCAGTCATCTTTTAATCACTAAAATCCAAGGGCCTTTTCTCAATCCTCACACTTCTTAACTTCTATGCACTTGATCTCCTTTTCTTGGAAAGTCTCTTTTTCAGGACACCTGCCCTTCCTGGGTCTTGTACCTCTCTGACCATTTCTCAGTCTCCTTTGCTGGATTCTCATCCTGATTACTGCCTCTAACCCTAGGTGTCTCACAGGGGTATGTTCTGGCCCTTCTTTCCTTCCTCTGTAATTTCACTTTGGTGATCTCATTAGCTCTCAAGAATTTCATTATCATCTCTATGCTGATGATTCTCAGCATGCTGATTCTTGTCCTGCTCTAACCTCTCCACTGACCTGTTACAGTCCTGCATATCCAGTTGCCTTTCAGATATCTCAAACTGGGATGTCCACGAGACCTCTTAAACTCAGAATGTCCAAAACTAAATTCCTTATCCTTTCCCTAAACCCTCTCCCTCTCTAAACTTCCATGTTACTCTTTGGGGCACCACCATTCTCAGTCCCCTGCACTCACAAGCTAGGTGTCATGCTCTACTTCTCACTATCTCTCACCCCACCATCGCCAGTCTGTTGCCAAGGCTTGTTGACCTCATCTTTGCCACATATTTTAAATACTCCTCCTTTTC
This sequence comes from Pseudochirops corinnae, assembly GCA_028646515.1. NCBI lineage: Eukaryota > Metazoa > Chordata > Mammalia > Diprotodontia > Pseudocheiridae > Pseudochirops > Pseudochirops corinnae. The sequence continues at coordinate 448,196,857 of CM053585.1, read as the reverse complement.
TCCTCTGATTTTGCAACCTCCTTGGTAGAACCCCTTATCACCTCTCCTCTACGTTTATAGAATTCTTCCATCTCATTCATTCCCTGCCAGGTATTCCTTGATGCAGTGACACTGGACTTCTTTCTATCTTTGAACAAGATACTCCATGTTGGCTCTGGGCATTTTCTCTGGGTTCTCCCCAAACCTGGAATCTTCTACCTCTTCATCTGTAGCTCCAAACTTCTTTCAACTCTCAACTAAAATCCCATGTTCTCCAGGAATGCTTTTCTTCTCTTCCAAAATCTGGTGCCCTCCTTCTGGCCTGTATATAACTTGTTCATATAAATGTGTTTGTTTGCTGTCTCCCCCATTAGATGACAAGCTCCTTTAGCTTAGGACTGTCTTTGGACCCTTTTTAAAAAATCACTAGCACTTAGCCCAGCACCTGGCACATAGGAGTGGTTAGTGGTTACTGACTGATGGAGCATTTGTTTTTTTGCCTGACTATGTAGATAGAACTAAGGCATTTTAAAAATGGGCTTTTTGCTCATTTAAAAAATACTTGTTTCTTGAGAAAAAGTAATGTATTTCATAACTGTGGATATATAAAAATCAAATAAGCAAAAAAAGTACTACAATAAGGTTAGTTAGAAATCTGTGCTTTCAAAGTAGTGACCGAAAGGACAATGAAAAGACATGTTAGGTATAACAGGCTGCAAAACAATACCAATAATTCTTTTATTGGTAGTAAGCAGTAGTTTTTAAAAAAAAAAAAAGAAAGAAAAGAAAATTCTTATCTTCTGACCTGAAGAGGAACTTAGCTGGGACGAAGCATAGTAGGAATGAGTGATATGAATAGCTTCAGTGATACACTAGGAACTCTGAATAATAAAAGTCACAGAGGAATGTCTCCCATATGTTGGGTAGCTCCTTCATGAGAGTATAATAAGAGACATTTATATGCTTTAAAAACTAAAGCATCTTGTATACATTATCACATTTGAGCCTGACAACAACTTAGTGAAGGAGACAGGACTGGTATCATCATTTCCATTTTTATGAAAGAAGAAACTGAGACTTAGAGAGATTTAGTGACTTTTGAGTCCCACGACTAGTGTGGTATGGTTATCAGACGCAGGATCTGCATCCAGTTTTTCCTGACTCCATTCCCAGTATCCTCTCCGTGTGTGTGTGTGTGTAGGTTGGGGTGTAGGGCAGCGAAGGAGGGGAAAGCTGAGGCTGAGAGAGGAGCTTTCCAACAGGATGTAGAAAAAGGATTATGGTTCTTATCTACTCTCCCACCCCCACCCCAGATCTACCAGAGTACTGCAGTGTCCTTGAAGAGGAGGACATGGGTGAAAATACATGTATTTTGAAGAATCCTGATGTTCATAGGAGAAATATATACCTGTTAAAAATGGATAAATCACTGAGTCTGGCATTCCGAGATCTGATCGACAATTTTAAGAAATCTAGTTCATAGATAAACTATATTTTATTGGCACAAGTATAAAAAACATTGAAGAACGTCTGCCTAGATTTCTACCACCTGTCACTTTAAGTGGGCACTGCAATCTCATGTCTAATTCAGAGCTCCTTATATTTTTTAAGGAAGGAAAATATTTTTAAAGGAAAGTTATGTGTGTTAAGTGAATACATCTAAATAATTAGTGAAAAATTGGTTTCATTGTTAAAAAAAAATGCAAAGATATTTTCCACTTGGTTTTTGCTCACACGAAATTGCCATCAGTATAATACCATGCTGTGTTAAGTAGGAACAAATAGAAACAAACCATCTTATAGCATTTAGCATAACATTTTTCCACATAATATATACTCAAAAAATTTGTGTTGGTTAAAGGAATATTTCATTGAAAGGAAATAATGGCATAGTAATAAAATTGAGTAATATCTTAAAGCATGAACTAAAGACATGAAAACTATTATGAAGAGATGTTTTAATAGTGAATCCAAAGCAGCTGTAAAATATAGACTAAGTAATGGCACATTAACTAAATAATCAACTATGATACTATTTCTGATAAATAATAGTATAACTTTTGTGAAAATGGTCTGTTCTTCCACAGGCTTTCAAGTGTCTAATATAGTCCCATGGCTGGGTTTTTCTATTCTTTGACTCATTTATTCATATACTATCAGAAACAATGATAACAATTTAGTGCAAGATAGGTAATTCATACTTATTTCTATTTTTAGTGCCTGGATCATGCCAAGGAATTAAGTTGGAACAAAAAAGAAACTCAAATTTGAAAATGAGAATTAACAAACACCTTGATTATATGAATTCATCATCTAGGAGTATATTGACAAGTATTTATTAAATGCTGTATTAAGTTCTTCAATCTGAAAAGGCTGCAAGCCAAGATCGAAGTGGAGGGAATGTTAGTGCATGATTTTCTGTTTGCAGATGATTGTGCACTCAGTGCAGCCTCTGAAGCCGAGATGCAACAAAGTACGGGTATTCTCTGCTGCTTGTGCTAATTTTGGCCTAACAACACCAAGAAGATACAGGTGCTCCATCAGCCACCCCCACACCATCATATGTGGAAGTACTGGTTACAGCAAATGGAGAAGTTTTGAATGCTGTGGGTAAGTTCACTCACCTTGGTAGTATACTTTCCAGGGATGTACATGTTGATAAGGTTGATGCATGCATTACCAGAGCTAGCTCAGTGTTTGGGAGGTTCCAAAGGAAAGAATGGGAGAGGAGAGGTATTAGACTGACTACCAAACTGAAGCTCTACAGAGTCATTGTGCTAACTTTATTGAATGTCTGTGAAACCTTGACAGTCTACCTGTGACGTGCCAATTCACTTCCATTTGAATTGTTTTCAGAAGATTCTGAAGATCACCTGGCAGGATAAGGTACCAGATCCTTACTCGAATTAAACTTCCAAGCATTAAAACTGCTTCAAAGAGCGCTACTCTGAAAGGATGGTCACGTTGTTTGAATGTGAAACTTATGCTTGCCAAAAATACTATTTTACGGAGAACTTACACAGGGCAAGCATTCACATGGTGGTCAGAAGCAATACAGGGACACTCTCAAGGTCTCTTTTAAGGACTCTGGAATTGACTGCGTGACATGGGAGACACTGGCACAGGACTACTCAGCATGGTGTGCCCACATCAGAGAAGATGCTGTGCTCTAGGAGCAAAGCAAAATTGAAATAGGGACTATTTGTGCCCAACCTGTGGCAGAGCATTCTGAGCTTCTATGGTCTGATCAGCCACAGTTGGACACACTGAAATTTGACTTTAGCATAGTGATGCCATATTGGACCTCTTTGAGAATGAAGAGCAACAATCAACCACCCAACTGTACTAAGTGCTTAGATTAAAAAACAAAACAAAACAAATATAGTTCCTGTCCTCAAAGTGATTATAATCTAGTGCAGGAGTCATGTGTGTGTATATATATGTATATATGTGTGTATATACAGGAGAGGGGAATATGTGTGTGACAAACAAAGACTTTCTATAGGTGGCATGTCAGGTGAATCTTGAAGGAAGCCAGGAAAGCAGAAGTGAAGAGTGTATTCTAGGCATAAGAGATAGGCAATGCAAAAGGTATGACTTAATTTTGGGCAAGTACTTAATATGTTCTAGGTACTGGGTGAAGCACTAGAGATACAAATGTAAGCAAGCAAGACAACTCTTGCTCTCAAGGACCTTGCATTCTAAGGGGGGAGGGCAACACATAAAAAGAAGCTAGAAGTGTAGGGAGAGTGGGAGATAAAGCATTGTATGTGACAGACTGCAAGCAGGCCAGTATAGCTGGGATCCTACAGTGTGTGGAGGAAAGTTATGAATAATTAGAATGGAAGAGTAGAAATGTGGAAAAAGAATGGCGCAGGTTAAGAGCTTTCAATGCCAAAGGAGTTTATGTTTGATCCTGTAATAGAGAGCTAATAGAATTTATTGAGTAGAGGGTGATACATAGGTCAGGGCTACACTTTCGGAAGATCACTTTGGAATCTATGTGGAAAATGGACTGGGGAGAGATGAGGCCAGGGGACCAACCAGAAATTCCATGAGTGGGGAGGAGAGATGAGGAGGACCTGATCTAAGGTAGCGAGTGTATGAATGGATAGAAGGAGATGTATACAAGTGATGCTGTGGAGACAGATCCAGAAACATCTAGCAGCTGAATGGTTATGTGGGGTGAGAAGATGAGGATGAGACTAACTGTGAACCAAAGTAACTCGGAGGATGATTGTGTTTTCATTAGTAACAGAGAAGGAGTTCAGTTAGTGGACTATAGATTTTCATGGAGCAGGAATAAATTTTGACACTTTCTACTTATCTCCAAACCATGGTGCCTCCATTTTAACCATCATTTCCAACTACTCTACCCAAGAACTTTGGTCTTTATTCCAGAAACTGTCCTGGCTAAGTGAGCTTTCAATTTATCTTGCCCCAATCCAGGACCATATCTCATTTCCCAGTAATCTCTAAGTCATAGTTCCTATTGTGCATCATCTCCCTCCTCCCCCTCCTGTTTCCAACTTCTTTTTATGTGTTGTTCCCCCCCCCCCCCCCCCGATTAGAATGTAAGGTCATTGAGAGCAAGAGGTCATATTGCTTGTTTATATTCATATCACCAACGCTTCCCACTTTATCTGGCCCACAGTAAGTATTTACCCATAGTAAAGGATTTATCCAAGATCACATTATAGCTAGGGAGTAGTGAAATTGAGACTAGAACCCAGGTCTTCTAATTGCTAGTCAGAAATAGAAATATCAGCTCAAATTAGGGGGTCAGACTGGATGGCCTCTAAAGTCCACTTTAATTCTGAAATTCTATATTCTAATTCAGAATTCTTTGTACTATAACACATTAGTAGTAATTAATTCATAAAAATGGCTCTACATGGCATCTCTGGAATATCAAATGTCTATAGAAATTAGGAAGAAATATATGAGCATTAAACAGAATATCAAGAATCAAAATTATTGCTATTGGAACCTTGACAACTGGATATAGCTTTCAAGTGATCAAAATGCTAGTTATTGGGGGTGGGGGGGAGAGGCACAAAAATATCAATAAAAATGTAAATGCACACAATTAAATTCTGATCGCTCTCAACAATGGAGGATTCAGCAATAGCCACGACAATTTTAATTAAGATGTAATTTAGAAATACTTTATTCAGTTTTTGAATTACTAAACGAAACCACTCAAATAGTTAACCAGTGTTACTATGACAAGTTGTTACAAAGAGTATTATAAGATGCAAATATTGTTAAAATATATGTGCATATTTAATGCATGAATTAAAGTCATCAAGCATTCTATAAAGTGTCATATAATTTAACAAATGATAATAAGGTATTTATAAATGGAACCTTAATAGAAGAGTAAACACCACTAAAAATAGTAAATTTCTTTACCCTCCCTATGGTCCCAAACCATCTTTTGCTCCTAAAGAATTATAGGATATTTCATAGCTTATTGTAGAATGGAAGTGTCAAATAATATGCTTTTAGAATTACATATATTAAATATGCCTTTTGTGATTGGAGACTAATAGCTGAGTCTTCCTCATGATAAGAAACTGGGTAGCAAATGAGGAATTCTGTGAAATGTATTAGGTGATATTTCATAGGCAAAATTCCCAACGTTTATTTTTACTGAACTCAGCTTCAAAAAAAACTTAATTCTGTCAAGCCTTTTTTTTTGATTCAGCCTCTGTTTTTTCTAAGAGCAATAATATAGCTTCCACAGCTCAAAATTCCTCATTAACTACAAAATAGAGCCCCCAAAGGTATTTTTTTTCTGATTTGGAATTTTTATGTTAAACTGATTGACTAACAGTATCGAACTTCACAGTTGTTAAAACATTGTTCGATTATAATGGGCAAGAACATTATCTTGAAGCTCCTCTTTAGCTAATACAGACATTTTTGAAATGATAGTATAGAATGTGTATTATCTAATGACTGTATTTTAGAGGGTGATAACCTAATTCCTTTTTAAGGAAGACTTTCATTTCTCTTTCTATTTTCAGCTGAATTTATATATTTCAGAAACTTTCCAAAGACTGTCAGATTTTAGGAAAAGAAAAGTATCATTAAGTAATAGACTGGATAAAGTAAGAGAATATTCCTAAACACTATTTTTGTGTGTGTATTTCTTCTCCAATTCTACAAACAGAAATACTTGGATAAGCAGTAATAAATCTCCTTGGAAGTGAAAAGTACTTGATCACAGGCAAAAGAAAATGTGGACTTACTTTCAGTTCCATCAGGGACTTTATTATGGAAACATGGGAATATTTAAAAACCCAAGGGACTTATTAAATGGGAAAAACAGATGAAGGAAAATAACAACAAACAGTATGAAATCTTCCAATTTTAGCAAGTGGTTTTCTCTTAACAAAAAAAAAAAGACTTTTATGAAATGATGAATTTGGAAGGTGAAAACTCATAACTTACACAAAATGTAAACTGACAATGAATGGTAATGGTGACTAATCTTGTAAGTTTTTCAGGTATTTGTGAAATAGACATCATCTCCAAGAATTTCAGTTCAATTTTAGTCAACCAATATTAATTAAGGAACTATTTAAGGTGCAGATCTCTGTAGGTAGTGAGGGCGTTAGCAAAACTGAATAGTTTATCTAGCTACAATGGGAACTGAGGATGATCAAAAAAGTGTAGGACTTTTGTGATGATCAGGGTTGATGAGAGAAAGATGAATTGATACAATATTTACTGGGCAAAACTCCTTAGGATGTATTTTGTTTTTATTTTCTTTGGTAAACTGGTGAGCTGAGAAAAACAGAACAGAATGACTAATTGAAATTGAAACAAAGCAATGTATGTAAATGAGTTCAGATCAACTGGTGCAAACAAACTGGGTACTGAGAATACTGGCAAATATAATTGTTGAGTCACTCTCAGTCATGTTGGAAAACCTGTGAAGAATGGAGGGTTTCCACAGGACTGGAAGACAAAAAAGCATCTCAGCTTTCCAAAAAGGGAAGGAAGTAAAGTCTATAAACTTTTTTTCCAGCTCTGCTCCTGTCTTTGGATTTTTCTGCCTCTAACTCAGCATCCTCTAGAGCAGCGGTTCTCAACCTGAGAGTTATGTTCAATTTGTAACAATGAAAATACATGCTGTATATCAGATATTTACGTTACGATTCATAACAGTAGCAAAATTATAGTTATGAAGTAGCAACGAAAATAATTTTATGCTTGGGGGTCACCACCACATGAGGAACTGTATTAAAGGGTCATGGCATTAGGAAGGTTGAGAACCACTGCTCTAGAAATAGTTCTCCCACCCCCATCTCTGATTGGTGAATTCTTGCATGGGGACACCATTTAGGGAAGTGGTCCAAATATCCTTGTAGAATTACCTTCTGCCTCTGCTCCTGATTCTCTGGACTTTACACCAAGCACCACTAAAAATATCCTTCCTTCTCTTACCACAAGTTCCTTCCAACTCCCTTGTTTATCTTGTCTTCTTCCTTCAGGATGTATGCTCGTTGGAGGTAGGTAGTAATACTTTTATTTGTATTCCCAGCATTTAGTACAATGCTATGTACAAAGAAAGCACTAAATAAATGCCCTATCAACCTGTGAATTTGTTAGGAAATATCCACAAGGTATTATTAATGCAACAGTTTATGAATAGTTGGGCAGAGGGAATCCATAAGAACTAGCATGGCATCATCAAGAATGGGTCAAGCCAGACTAACTGTATTTCTTTCGTCGATGAGGTAAAGGAACCAGTAGATCAGGGAATGCTGTAAATGCAGTATGCCTAGATGCTTAAAAAAAAATCGATAAAGACTCTCCTATTGTCTTTGTGTTCATAATGCCTAGATGTGGTTAGATGATAGCATAATTACATGAATTCAGAGTTGGTTGAATGAATAAACCTAAATGGTAGTCACTGCCCTCTTTGTAGATGGCTTACAATAATCCAGATCCCTTCATACTGATTTTCTATATACTATTTCCTGTATTTACTTGTTAATGAACATTTTATATCTTCTCAGAAGTAGAAGCTTCTTGGGGGGTGAGGATCTGTCTCATATGTTGTGTCCATATTTTTGCACTTTTCATGTCTATCCCCAGCGCTTAACTTAATGCCTGATGCATGGCAGATACTTAAAATCTGTAGTATATCTGTAGTTATTATCAACTTGGAGGAAACTAAATGTTAACTTGGCTGAAAGTCCCTAGGCAAGTTTTGCCATTTATCATGTTATATTTGACCCTTCTATTAATGTACTGGATAAATGCTTAGAGGGAATGCTTATCAAATTTTCAGACAACACAGAATTAGGAGGGACAGCCATGATATTAGATGACAGGATCTGAACAACTATTGATAAGCCAGAAGAGTGGGCTAAATCAAATGGGCTGAAAATTAATAGGGATAAATGTAAAATCCTATACTTTCTTTAACCAGTCCACTTTATAAGTACAGTTTAAAGATGGGTAGCTAGATAATAGTTTATATTAAAGATATCTGAAAGTTTTAATGGATTACAAGCTGAGCATGATATGGCAACTGAGAAAGGTAATATGGCTTTAGATTGCATTAGGAGAGACACAGCATCCAGGAATAAGAAGGTGATAGTTCCTTTGTACGCATTCATGGTTATTAGATCACAGCTGAAGTATTGTGTTCAATTCTGGGTCCTCATTTGAGAAAGGCCACTTATGAGCCAGGTAGCCTTCAGAGGATGGTAAAGGGGCTCACAATCATATATACAAAGTTGTTGAAAAATCAGCCACGTTTTTATCACAGAGAAGAAAATATTTTGGTGACCAAGACAGCTGTATTTGAAGTTCTTTCATATGGAAGAGGTAGTGGAAAGAATGTTGGACTTGTAGTCAGGAAGATCTGAGTTTAAATCTGGCCTCAGACACTTACCAGCTTACTAAACGTGACTTTGGGCAAGTTATTTAATCTCTGCCTCAGTTTCCTGACCTGAAAAATGAGATGATAACAGCATCTACCTCTTAGGTTGTTGTGAAGATCAAGTGAAATAATATTGGTAAAGTGCTGGGCACAGTGCCAAGGACATGGTAGGAACTATATAATAATAAATATTAATTATTAGCTATCAGACTTGTTTTGCTTGACCTCTGAGAGTAGAACTAGGAGTAATTAGGGGATGTCTCAGAGAAGGAGACTGAGGCTTGGTGTACGTGAAAATTCTTAATTAGCTGTATCCAAATCTAGAGTAGAACTGCCTTAGGAGGTTCTACTTCACTAGAGATTTTTAAGCAGTGGTCGAAAGATGACTCATTAATTTTACTATCCTAAGGGGATTCATGCTTTAGGTATGGGTTGGAGTACATGGTCTACTCCAATTCTGAAATTCTTTAATTCTTCTGTAATGTCTACTGTTCTGTCATACAATCTAGAAACAAAGATACAATGAGATTTTCTAAGAGCTCTACTTCTAGAAATGCTTTCTATTGTCACTTGGCTGGGAAATAACATAATAAATAGCATTGTAAATTTCATTCAGGTAAATGCCCATACAGAAGAATGATATGCATTGACATAAATAAAGTAGGCTTGAATCACCTGGCTGTCACAAACCTAGTATTCTCCTCAAGGAGGTTTACCTTCCCATTTTTTCTTACTACCCCCAGGTGATTAGATATACCATTTATGACTTGTGACTATTTGGGGGAATTCAATTCAAAGATGTACTACAGATGCTTTCTGTATATTACAAAATTATAAAGCCCTCTTAAGAGCATGGCTTTTTAAAATTTATGCTGTGCCTGCTCTCATAGGAATTAGCCTATCAGGCAGGGATGCATTTACCTCTTTGCCAATACAGAACTTATAAGGAAATCTGAAGCATTGCTATTTTTATTTCAATGACAACTACTAGAATTGATGTAACCTAGAAGTAGACTGGATCCCTTGGGATTGTAACATTGAGAATATCAGTCAAATTTTAGGCTTCGGTGACCTCATATTTGGCCGATACTGGATAGAAGCATTTCAGCATTTTCAGTAAATTCTTGTAGCTTCTATGCACATCACATCATTGGATGTAACAATCAGAGCTACAACTAGGTGGAACAGTGAATGGTTTGCCCCTTTAAAAAAGTAGATTCTAAGACAACGCTCATAACATGTCACGTGGCAAATATTCAAGAATTTCATCAAAACCACTATAAAAGGCAATACTCCAAAACATGCTGATTCAATATAGGAAACTTCAAAAGAGCTAACTGGAAAGTAAGAAAAAGATTCCCAACTATACACTGAGATAAATTCCCTCCTCCATTAAGTAGGGTGTTAGAATTGTAACTTTAGTAAATAGATTTACAGTTAGAAATGACCTAAAATGGAAACTTAGTACAACTCCTTTCCTTTTACAGATGAGAATACTGAAATCTATAGAGATAAAAGGACTTGCCCTAAGGTTACAGAGCTGATGATTGGCAAAGCCAGAATATGAACCCAGGATCCAGATCCAGAACTCTATCCATTACTCTGTTTGCTACTGCTTTGTAAGTCTTTCTCATCAGAGATTTCATTAGGCCCAAGATTATGTGGACAGAACTGGTGACTGCCAGTAGAGTGATTTGAGAGGGATAATGAAAGTCTCCCTGACCTAAATAGCTACCTTCCTGATAGAACTACTACACATTACTGAAATGATCCCATTAAGAATCAGTGTATGCAATTAAAATGCAAATGTTTCTAAGGAGACTATCTTAAAGGCAGCTAGGTGGCATGGCAGATAGTACCCTGAGTCTGGAGTCAGGAAAACCTGGATTCCAATCAGGCCGTGGACATGTAGTAGCTGTGTGATCCTGGACAAGTTCCTTAGCCTCTTTTGCCTCAACTTCCTTATTTTTAAGTGGGGATAAAAAGAACAGGACCTACCTCACAGGACTGTTATGAGCAGCAAATGAGAAAATAATTATAAAGCACTTTTCACAGTGCCTGGCGCAGAGTAGGTGTTATATAAATGTTAGCTGTTTTATAATAATAATAGTTATCATTATTAGCTTACAGTCAATTTGTTTATCATATTTAAAATCTAGCAGCTAGATCAGAACATATCTATACGTGGGGAGAATAGAAAGAGACAGGGAACTAATTTGCATATATTTCTATTTACTAACTCTGTATGGTTTTTATATATTTTGATTTATTCCTTTTGCCTCTCTCATTAGAACGTAAGCTCTTTGCAAGAAGGGATGTTTTTGTTCTTTTTATTTGTATTTCCAACATCTAGCATGTAGTGGGGTACTTAATATTTATTGATTGGCATACTTCCCTAGGAAGTAGCCTTAAATTTAGTCCAGTAATCACCAAGCACTTAGGATACATACAGTATCAGTGCTAGGCAACATATTACAGCGTGGAGATACTAGGACAAAAGCAAAACCAGCCCCTCTCTATAAGGACCTAGGACACAGACGACAGACAGACAGACAGACAGACACACACACACACACACTCACAGAATTACACGGAGGAAAATACTAGCACCTTGCTTGGTTGGAAAAGGCCTCTGGCAGAATACAATGGGCACATGATATGAGAAATGAAGCTACCAACAAGATTAAGGGGAAAATGAAGATAAGGTGGGAGAATAGAGAAGACAGATTTTTTTTACCATGGTCTAGTCCTGTACCTTGCAATAGCTATTTAAATATGTTACCCCATAATAACGAAAAAAAGTTTATTAATAAGATCTTGGTTTTGTGAAAGTATGCCCTTCCTCACTTGTAAAGAAAGCACCAAGGTCAGCTGTGAAGATTCCAAAAACATCAGGATACAATCTAATCATTTGCCATTATTTTAATTGATGTCCTTTTCTCTTCACTTTTCATTAATTAATTTTAATGTTTTCAGAAAAACAAAGCAGACAGTTAAAAATAAGACAAACAATTATGGGCTTTTACTGTATATTGGTTCTTATTTGGCAATTAAAAATAAAATGTTCAAAAACTAAAAACAAAAGGTTGTAATCAATTTTCTTTGACAAAGAACTAAGAAAAATCTAGAGTTCGAAGAACTGGGTTGAAATCCCATATATGACTCTTATCTATGTGACTGGACAAGTTTTCTATTTGTAAAGCAATTAGCACCATGCCCAGCACATAGTAGGGCGCTTTAATAAATGTCTTTTTTATTCCACTTAACTCCTCTGTGCTTCCCTTTCTTCTCCTGTAAAATGAGACAATCAGTGCAGATGTTTTAAAAGGGATTCAGAGTAGTCCGACCTAGTCCAGCTTTAGATCTTTGATCCTGTCCTTGGTTAGTGATCTTTCTATGATGCTGCTTTCTGAATATGAAAGTCTTAAAAGGTGAGAACTTTAAATGTATAAATTATCTTAATCAAATTCTTTAAAAGGCTAAAAGTCTTCATGTTTTCAAATAATTAGCATTTTCAGGTAAAATATCTTCAAAATCTTAAATTAAATTAAATTAAATTAAGATATCTTCAAAATCTTAAATTTCAGAGTGGCATTAAAATAAAGCAAGCGATATGTGGACAGGAACCCGAGTAAAGTCTTGTTTAATAATCTCTCCCTTTTACTCCTTTGGAGAGACTTGGCAAATGGATTCAAAATTTTTTTTGTTCTGCTAATTATTTCTGCTGTGCAGGCAACAAATTATGCATTTTTCCCTTTCTAAAATCTTCTCTGGAGTCTAACTTCTTGAAACATTCTGAAATAACCTGCTCTCTTGGGAATGCATAGGGGTCTTTGTTTTATGGGATATCAGTTCAATTTCCTGTCTTCTAATAGTTACTTAGATACAATTATAATCATTTAGATAGCTTGTTACTCATCTTCCCATCTAATTTTAGTATATTCCCTATTGATTTATCTCTTCATGCTTTAGGTATTTAACTGGATTCTCTTCCTCCTGAGACCTTCAATGTAAGTTGTAGTATTTATTTCTTATATTCCCTTGTCTCTTACTTTCCGACTCCTCCCCCTTTGATGATGAATTTGTCCTCTTCCCATTGGTGAATTTACTTCTGACTGACCTTGGTCCCTGCCTGAAGTAAGTAAAATGATTGTAAAAAGCAGCAAGGCAACTAGTTTGGACAGTAAAGTGAGTGAAAGGGAAGAATGTGTAATAAGGTGGGAAAGGTAGGTTGGGGCTGTGTTGTGAAGCCATACATGAAAATTATAAAGATAACTGAGGAAACACTGCTACAGAGAAAGATACCTTTATTTCTAATATTACGTTTTTCTGGAAAAAGAGCAGGGCCTATATGTAGACATCCTATAGCACCTTAATCTGCAGGCATTCCACAAACTTCCCACAAGTGCAACTCTCTAGTAGAACCCTGCTCTTGCCAGTGTTGTACTTTTACTGATATAGCCTCAATGAATTCATTACAATCTCTAGTAGTGTTATCAAACTGCTCCTCCCTTTCAATGTAGACCTTAATATAGGAATCTAAAAACAAAATGGAGTCATTTAATTAATTTATTGAATAATGGATGGATATTCGCCAATAATAATACTTTGTGTCTCAGGCAATTCAAAGATGAGTCTTGGTTTTTATATGTCATAAAATAAATTTAGTATTTCAACATTAGATCTGAAATAATATACTCCTTTTCTTTCTATTGTAAGAATGCAACTTGAAAAAAATTATTGTTGTCATTTAGTTGTTTGGTTTTTTTTTCAGTCACATCCTACTCTTTGTCACACCATTTGGGGTTTTCCTGGCAAAGACACTGGAGTTGTTATGCCATGTCTTTCTCCAGCTGATTTTACAGATGAGGATATCAAAGCATACTGGGTTAAGTGACTTGCTCAGGGTCACACAGTAAGCTTCTAAGTTCAGAATTGAGCTCAGGAAGATGAGTTTTCATGACTACAGGCCTGGTACTTTATCTACTTCACCATCTAGCTACCATGAAAAGAATTCATTAGCTACTTTAATTTCAGGGGCTGTGAAAAAGAAGCCATGAGCATTTATCTGACAATTACCCAAGAAAGAAAGAAAAAGAGAAGTGTTTATTAAACTTCAGTTTTTCGGACCTCTGTGTATAGAGGTTTTGCCAGAGTCTTAATGTACCACAAATATATAAGCTAAGAAAAGTCACTTTAGGGAAGAAGAAAAATAATTCCTAGAGAGGAACTATGAAGGTCATACTTGTAAACAACCGTGATTAAACTGAGTATTAAGAAACAAGCGATTATTTTCCCTTAACTTAAGCCTTACACCAATAATATCTGCAATTGATCAGTTTCAGATTTCTGAAAATGCTTTCTGCATTTCTTGGAATAGCAGGATATTCTCTGAGATGAATCAGTTGTCCCTGAAATATCAAACCCACAAGTGAGAACCTTCTAATTGATTATGCTATTGAAAGTGACTTCTCCTAAATGCAAAAAACAAGGCATGTATAAAATCATTTAAAAAGTGACATCACGCATGTGGTGTTTCAGAAATATAAGCTTGCTAGTATCATTTTGGGAAAACATAGAGGGCTTCATCTTCAGCAGATCTAAGGACTGTAAATTAAAATACTCATGCCTGTCAAAGGCCAAAAGCAGTCGTCAGAGATCATCAGTAAATACCTCTTAGTTACAGAGAAGAATGAAATGGTATGAAAGTGCACATGAGGTATAAGTTCCTGTCTCCTCTCTCTAGCAATGAATATAGTAATGCAACTTTTCAGTCTGTCAGCTACGCCCAGCAGGACACTGAACATTCAAGAAATAGAAGGGCAAAGAAGAGGCATATGGGATCAAGTGGAACTCCTCTACTTCCCAGCATGAATAACAGAAGGAGCGAGAAATGTGCAACTTGTCGAAATAATAGGTTCAGAGAAGAACAGGGACAAAACAATGGGACACCTTTTCATCGAAAAAGGTTTTTTTTTCTTTACTATCTTGCATTAGTAAACTGTTCATGAAGTCATATATATGTAAGCTACTATGGTAAACCCAGTGTTTACACAGCAGTACCAGTAAGGAGGATGAAGTATGTGTCTATGAGTTCATGTGTTTATGTAGATGCTGAAGAATAAACTGTTACCTCTTTAATAAACACAAAAACTTTTAAATATTTAGCTCCTGCCTTTTTTCTTAGGGTACTCTCATACAGATGATAGAAGGTAAATTTTTAAAGCTCTAAAAATTTTCATTTACTTTAAAAGTTTTATTTCTATACATTTATATGTATACACTGTAGCTTTTATAAACACTTTTTTCCTGTGACCACATTCAATAAAAAAATGGTGTTTTCCCCTTGCTCTGTTTACAAAATGTAAAAAAACAACAACTTCATTTCATCCACAAAAGAATAATGAGCAGTAGATGGAATTAAAAGTGAAAAGCATGAGGATCTAGATTTTTCTATCATGCTGATATTCCATACAAATGAAATATATTTAGATATTATGAATATGTGATTGGAGATTTAATAGCTGGGATCTATTTTTCTCATCTTTGTCTTACCTTCTTAGTATGACAGGACCATGATGTACCAGACAATTATAAGGCAAGCAGATCCAAACAATAGAGATAGGGCATCAATTTTCATAAATTTGTTTGTAGAAATTATCAGAAAAGAAAAAATGAACCATCATGCACTGGTAGAAGTAGATGCAGATGAAATTTAATATTTGTAGATAATATTGCTAATAGTTTATTAGAAATAACTTTAAAATGTAGAAGAAGAGCTGGCTGCTCTAAATGGATAGCATAAATTCACATTATTGCTACATACATATTCTAGTATGACTATCAATTTATTTGATGAAAAATATATTAACAACAACAAAACCAGATAACTAAATAAATAATCCTTTCATCATCCCCTGAATTCTGCCATACTAATGCTTTGGTGAATCATCAAGGGGAGTAAATTATTCATTATGAATTTCAAAGAGGATTCTCCATTGAAAAAGCCCTGCTGCTGGTCCTACTTGGAACCAACATCAAGAGAATCCATGGCAATCTCAAAAGCTGCAATGAATGATGAGGTGAGAGGTCTGCACCCAGCCTGAGGGAGCTGCATCCCATATGAGTGAGGTGTTTAAAGATAATTACTAAAATTCTGATTTGCCTAGAAAACAAAAGGATTAATCAACATGTGGCACACAGATATCATTAACTCTTTGAAAAGCAGAAACCAAGATTCTGTATCTGGGTGAAGCTTCTAGTTAGTTTTCAATGGGAGAACTAAATACAGGACACTTCACAGTAATCATCATCAGTTAAAGTCAGTGTCTGACACCCTTTTTTAGTTAAAGTTTTATTTGACCACAGTGTAAAGGTAGAAGGACTAAAAGAGGATATAATACCATAAGAATGCTCAAAAATAAAGTATAAATCCCTCATTTGCAGCCACTATGTTTTTGGCATAATTTGCATTGACACACAAAGGAGTTCAAACACATTTCTGAAACTTCACTCACGACTAACTGGAGAGACCAAAATCTTATGACATGATTGAGAAGAAACATTTCATAATAATACATAACTCATCCTGACAAACTTAGAACAAGTTAGTACCACTCACAAGTTACTTATTATTAATAGTTTTAATAAAAAAAAAAACCCTGTTAAAAATTCAGCATACGCCTAGAGTTAAAATAGAATTCCCTACTAGAGCAGAATTCTAGAATACCAGAATTCCCTAAGAGAATTCCCTATTATTATCAATACTGATTTTTTTCTTTAAGAGAGAGAAAATCAATACGAAAAAATCAGAGGAAGCATGTTGTTTCTAGCTAGATTTCACATAGTTACGTCTATTTCCCAGTTTTGTGGCAGACACTATACAAAACACAGAGGCTATTTTCAATCTGCTAGACTCTGTTCAACTGGACTGGATGTAATTCAAAATACCAGGTTAGAAAGTCAGTGTAGTTCATTTGTTATGAAAAATGAATTGGTTTTTATGATGGGAGAAGTTTATTCTTATCTTCAAGAAGTTAATTTAATTGTAAGCTTTCTTGTCAATGTAAATTGTATACTATCAGGTAAAACTACTGGCTAACTAGAAGTAGTTTTCCTTTTTCTTTGTCACAACCTAAGGTACCCTCTGATTTCCAGTAAGTAACTAAGCTAGGGATCACCTTGCATTTGTCAGTGCAGCAGCTTCTGAATTCATGCCATGAACTGACCTTGGGAGATTCTCTAGGATACTACTTTCAATTTTAAAGGCAATTCAGAAGATTCAACTTGATCATCTCTAAGGGCTCTGAGGTTTTATGGTTTTAAGGCAATAAGGCACCTGGAGGGTTAAAGAAATGACTATTTCAGTTAAGTGAATTTCAAAAGTTCCTCAATCTAGAGTTGGAAGAGACTGCAAAGGTTATCTTGTCCACCTCCACTCTCCCATTTTACTGTAAGGAAACAGACCCAGACAAGTTAAGGGACCTGTCCAAGGTCTCATAAATCATAAGTAGCTGAACCAGGATTCAAACCCAGGACTTCAGACTCCAAATAAAGGAATTTTGCCTTATGCCACTGTGTAAAGGGGACTGCACATCAACTGAACAAAAGTTCCCTGGTGATTCACTTTTATTTGTACAATTAGAATATACTGGTTACCCAAAGTTTAGTACGTTTAACATGATATTTCAGAACCAAATAAGAATCTCACTGGTCTACAGTATAGAAATGCACAAAATGGCTAAACTAGAGAGCACACCAAAGGATGTGAAATAAAACCCCCAGACACAAAAGGCATAAAGCACAGCCCAGTGTGAGATAGTAGTTGGAACTTCCAGGGATCTGTCTTAAACAAAATAAATATTCCCTTGAGAATAAAAACCTATAGGCATGACTAACAATAAGATTATCTGTTCTGATGGGTTTTGATGAGACAATTCAGATAAAGGAGGTGTCCAGCAGGGCCTGAGTTATGGAGGAAGGGACTTAGGTTGCTACTGTGAAATCCCCCGCTACCCCCCCCAAAAAAAACCCCTAAACAAAAACTGTGAAATCCAGCAACTTCAAAAAACTATCCAACTGTGAAAGTTATGTACGTTTCAGGAATTAAACTGTAAAATAAACAGTGATGAAAGTATTTCAGAGTTTGAGCTCCAAAACAAAGGGTTTTGTTTTGTTTTTTAAATTCAAGGGGCACTTCTTGAGAAGTAGTCTCCTGAAATATATTCCTTTTCACTTATATCCTAAATTATCTTTAAGCCACAGGTTTTCACAAGGCCTGAGATTTTCTCAATATTTAATTCTAAGTTATTATTTATCTAAAGAAATTCTAGTACAATGAGAATATAGCTTGTATAGTTTTAAACACCTTTCATGAGACTCAACAGGTAGGAATAAAGTTTAATTTTATGCATAGGAAAATGGGCTACAGGATAATCTAAGCCTTCCAACAAATCAGCAGAGAGTTTAAAAATAAAATCTTGTTTCCTCAGTTAATAGTTTTGGTTAATTATGTTTGATATCCTTGATTAAACAAAACTGGAGTTGTCCAACATGGAATGAAAGTTGCTGCCATGGGAAGCAGTCCCTCACAAGAGGTCATCAAGCTAGATGACCATTTATTAGGCACGTTGTATGGGGGAATCTGGTTCAGGTAGGAAATGAATTAGATGGCCTCTGAGGAACCGTCCAATTTGGAGATTTTTAAATTTCACTTTGGGGCCAATTTTAATTTTGGTGTTCTAGGCAGCATACTGAAAGTTAATTGATTTTGCAATGAGGGAAACCTCGTTTCTAGTTCCAGTTGTGTTATCAGCAAGTTGGGCAAATTTGAAGATATCACTTAATCTCCTTAGGTCTTGGCTCCCTTGTAGGCAGAATGAGGTGGCTGAACTAGACTGTATCTAATGTCTTTTTTCTATTGCTAAAATTCTATGAATCAGTGTTCTGATGCTTTGTTTTTGTCTATGGCTGGAAAATGTAATTTCATTGGAGAAGGGATTTCCCTGCTGAGGAGACTTCCCCTATCAATGCAGATCAACAGCTGTGCTCTGGAACTTAAGGCATCTGTAATTTAAGTCTTGCCCAATCTGTCTCAGAGGGTGGTACTTGGACCAAGTCTCCCTGACTCAAGGCTAAATTGATACTTACTATGCCATGATATTTCTGACAATTCTGTTTTTCAAGGAAAATACACATTGTATATTTATAGATTGCTTTTCATAAGTGAGTTATACTTTATTATGGGTTTTGTTTTTTGAAGACTGCAGATTAACTAGTTTAAATGACATACAATTATGATTCTTAAGACATACAATGAAGAAGTTAAAATAAAATTACAATAAATTAGTTGCTGAATATAAGCCAGATCCACCTCCCTCAATACCTGTAAGAATTTTTCCCATATTACTTCTACATCAAAAACAAACAAAAATCAACTTTACCCTAAAGAAATCAATAAATCATTGAAAATCTTTAGACTTGATGATTTGTGATTTTCTTTCTGCATGAGGAGAATAAAGAATGAGAAGAAACTATGCCAAAAGAAGTTTTTCTGTACAGTCAGAGGAGAAAAACCTATTAAGGCATTTGCTTCTTAGTATCTAATAAAAACAGATTTTCCATAGTAATTCCTTTAGGGAAAATGGTTGCCAATTAGGAACATTATGCCCCATTTAAAATGTGCTTTTTAAAAAAGGAAGCATATTTTTTAGGTAAATTTCTGCTTGATTAATGAAAGTACACACCGTCCTCTTTCCAAATTTGTCACTGAAATTTCTCTTCTTTTGAAAAAAAAGAGAACCTTCATAATCTCCATACCAAATATAAGCTGTTTTAGTGATTGTACACAGTTCTGTTCCATTTAGAATCATCAGTAAACCTCATTACACCTTTCTTTTTCTGTCTACTTTTGAAAAAAAAATTAACATTGCAAAGAAAACTCAGGAAGGTTCTGATACCTCGGGATTACAACTGAATGAGACCCCAGACCAGATCAATTGAGATCATTAGGACAGAACAAAGCAAATGAGAGAGAATACATTTATAATACCTTCAGACTTGACTTTGTATACAGAATTCATTACCTATCCTCTCCTGCCACATACTTTTATGCATGCATTTGACCATTTATATAAAATGTCACATTGCTATTTTACTTCACTATATTTATTTTTGAATGCCATTTAACATCACGGTGTTCATCTTTGTGATTTCCCCATAAAGGACAAGATTCTATATTTCATTATTTATGTGCAACATTTTTCATATAGAGAATAGTCCTGCACTTTTTCAGTTCTCTATGAAAAGTTTTTCTTCCTCTGGGAAGATCCAGTGTGTACAACAGCAAGTAGTTTTATAAAGCAAACTTTTCCATTGTAGAGATTTGTCTTAATGTTTTTACAATACTGAAACTATTTTCTTTGAGAGACTAGGAAATAGTTGCTCACATACCCTAAATTATATAATTGAGTGTGTGTGTGGGTATGTGTACTATTTTTCTTTAAGTACAACTAAAAATGATATTAGATAGAAACATTTTCTTTCTAAATTCCTGAAAGACCACAGCAGGATTGATACTAGTTGTCTAGGCTAAATGATAACAGAATTTAGTCTTATTTTTTTTCATACCAAAAATCTAAGTACACATTACACTTTAATTATGGGATGATAATAGAAACAGGACTTTTGTATTTTTATCATGTGATTTACATATATATTTACATAACTAAATATGTTCTAATAATTTCCCCCTAAAATTTGAATTGGGATAACCTCTTATTCCTACTCTTTCATTATCTAGGTTTTATCAACATCTCATTAGATTACATCTGAAAGTTTAAGAAAAAGGAAGTGATGATACAGAACCACGCAGTAGAACTTATGTCTGCATTTACATTAAAATTTAAAGCAATAAGCTAACAGGAACTGTGAACTGTATATCTGATAAAACGTAATTGAAGTGAGAATGTAAGAAGCAGCAGAAATCCAACTAATTATATCTGTAATTTTGCATCAGACATTTCTTGTTTATCTGCACCAAAAGAGGGAGACTGACTAATAGAAAAAAAATCACAGATAACCCACAGAATAGGCCAACTTGATCCATGGCCTTTTTTTTTTTTTTTTTTGGCCAAATTGCTAACCACCTTGTTGAGATGCTCACTGTTTGAGGGAAGGACATAAGTACATTATTTTACTTTGAAAAGTAAATTTTAGACTGAAGACCACCAGTAGTTGGTTGTATTTCTAAATTTCACTCGCATATCTCTTTAACAATTTAAGTACTCTGCTTTTCATGTACCCTGTGTAAAAGAATTGCATTATTTCTGGTTATTACTTTTGAATGTCATCATACTAGACTTCACCTTTTCTTAGCTGATGATACCATTCTAAATTGCCCATGGTGGAAAGTAAATCTTTGAAATACAATTAATTATAGCCAACTGTGTGCTTAGACCTACACTGGACACATTAGAAAAGTCTCACTTCCCAATTCTGAACGTGAAATTATAGTCCAAAGAGAAAATTTGTATGTGTATGCATGTATGTATGTATGTATGTATAATCTAAACAACTAAATGTTTACAGAATGTATTAAGTCATTAAGCCAATAACTGGCTCCATCCACATTTAGTTATGAGATAGCTGACAGTAGATTTGTATGTATTTCATTATGGCTAATAAAAGTAAATTGAAATCCCATCAAAGGAGTCACAAATTGTTTTATTTTATCATTATTATAATCTCTATAAATAAAGTCACTTAGCCCATTATCACTATATCACAAATAAGTCATCAAAATAATCCTTAAGACCATAAACAACAGGTCAAGCTCTGCAGCCTCCATTTAAGTGGCTTCTTTTAATGGTCCAAACCTGTTGAATTATATTGCATCCATTGACTATAAACCTATGCATTCAGTTGTATAGTATGCATTTTCATCCCTAAGAGCAAAGCTAAGTGATTATTTATTGATAAATGACATGGAATGTCATTTTTTTTTTTACCTAAGTAACATTAGACATTTCAAAGATTTTGTCTGAAGGGCAAAAGGATTACACTGCATTTGAATAGGCCATGTGACAACACATCCTTAGACTTCATGTATGATATGAAAGGAAGATCCCAATTCACAAGATACACCAGGGAAATTATAACTACACCAGAAAAGAAGAAAAGCAGGAAGGGAGGTGGTAAGGGTGTCAGGGAGTATTTGTAGTAGTTTGATGCATGTAAATATTACATCTTATAAATAATTCTTTTCAAATACATCTCAAGTTCAGTGGGCTGTGTTTAAGGAATGGATTGTATATACTTTACATGACTATGTGCCATTTGCTTCAAGTTAAGAACCATATTAATTCTAATATGAAAGGAAAAGTCTTTCAAAATGTCCCTTCCATTCTGTTTCCTATGGGGAAGACTGTCATCTGACCGACAGACTGGAGAAGAGTGTTCAAGTTAAATTTGACTGTCATAAACTCGCAAATGCGTTTTCCTCTAAATTATTTTGTCAACAGCCTAGTAGTACCCTTGCTAACCTTATTTGGCACCAGTGCATAATTAGATACACAGGGGTGTGACTCCAATTGAAGGTGTTGGCATTGTAGCACTCTGTGAAAATATTAACTATGAGGTTAACTCCAATTTTCTCTTCTTTAATTAAATGCACATGGTACTAATGAGGTAACCTACTGTTCCTTGATAGCACTAATTAGCTAAGAGGAGAGTATACTCTCACACTGCAATTTAAACCTAAAAATAAGGTTGAAATATGCTAATTGCAGGCAATTTAAAACAGTACAAGTTGAAGAACTAGTCATAATAAGAGAAACTGACTGCTTTACAGCTAGGCAGCTGTAACTTTGGTTAAAATCAAAACAAGCCACACAGTTTTTGGATTACTATTTAACAAAGTCATGAGCAACATCAAAAAATTAAATAACTCTACTGTACCATAAAAATGAAATCGATTTTGGAATAAACCTTAGGCAGATACAGTAACCTACCCAGAACAACTATAAGTTTCAACAATGATGAATTTTTTGTATGGGGAATTCCTAAAGTTATGGTCATTACATGTAGCTAAGCTAAATACTTAAAATTAAGTTTTTAAAAAATAAATAACTGGCATAACTGCAAATATACTGTACCATCAAGCTAATGAAATATGCCTGAATGTCAAAGAATTAACTAGTTTGTTAAAGGTATTATTCATTTACTTTACAAATAGTCAAGGCGTCTTCCAGCCTGTTCAAATATCTGTTGTCTGTTGAACTGAAGAATGCATTATTATTTATTGTGTTACTGAAATACTGCTAAGGCTACATTTTAAGAAGAACAGCTTTGTGAAGTTGGGTATCGAAGAGGTATGAGACAAACAAATGTTCTATTTAAATGGGGATTATCATTACGTGGCCATCTTATTACAGGATATTGCATGTCAGAATTGGAATACTACATAAGGAGTTACAAAGTTGTTGGAATGACTGTATTATAACACACTGCCATTAACAATTTAGTTTTATATCATGGCTTTTAAGGATGAAATTATAGAAAGTTTTTTTTTTTTTTAAGAACTAATACAGTTATGGCTTTCTGTTGCTGGGTTCCCTAATTCAAATATAATTACAGTAAAACCTGGCATCCTGTAAACCAGAAATCTGTTTATAATCTCTTTTGTACTCCAGTGACAACTGATATTTATAATGATGACCTCAAGGCCATGTATAATCTAGAAGTGCCTTCTGAATCATCATTCTGTTTATAGAGTAGCATATGGTCTACAAAATATGAGCTTCATACTTTATTATATATTAGGTAACTCTTTTCAATGTTATTATCCCAATTTCACTGATGAGGAAACTTGAGATTCAAGGAGGTTAATTTATTTAACCCAAGGTTATGTAATCTGATAGTGGTCAGAGCCAGAACAGAAATTAGGGTCTTCTGACTTTAGGTCCAGTATTTCTTCCACCACACAGTGGTGATCAGGTAATGCTGGATGATGTTGTTGGTGGTATTTATAATTATCTGAAAATGTATAATTCATAAATAGTATAGATGGTAATCAGAGTTACCAAGATTTTAATCAATTAAAATACCATACAACCTCACCAGCATACTGGTTAACAGAGTCTACCAAAAATATAAATTCTATCCAGTGACTTTAATCAGTGAATTGATGAACAAGTATTTATTAGGTGCCTATTATGTGCCAAGCACTGTGCTAGGAGCTGAAGATAAGAATATAAAGAATGAAATGCTATATCAGTTTGCAGAAAGCTTACATTTGGATGGAAGGGAGATCTTGTCAACCAAACTTCTTGATAAATCAAATAACTTCCCCTACATGCACTGCTGCTCCTAGCTCAGTTTTCAGAGCAGCCTAATTCTATTTCTATAATTTAAAAAAAAAAATCTGACCTTTTTTTTTTTACTTCCCAGCACTTAAAACAATGTATTATTCATAGTAAATACTTAATATGTATTTATTAAGCTGTGTTAAAATTAACATAAATGCAACTAACAAGTTGTAGGGGAAAACGATAAAAAGAAAGTCTTTAAACGTGAAATCTTTGTGAAGGGGAAGTGCATCTATTTACAAATTTCCTGTATAATATTGCTTATTAAAACAAAAGATAACTACCTGAAAAGCCAAGGATTAACTATAATGTACCAATGCGACTATGCCCTTAATTACTCAATTCATGAAGCTGAAAAGGTCTGTGTATCTTCAACTTGAAAATAATACTTATTTTGCCACTGAATTGCTCACTGAATTTTGCCGAAAGGATTAGTTCAAGCAATCATGCTTTCGCAAAAGCAACCAGCAACTTCACATGGCAGTCTGAGAGGTCTCTTCAATAGGAAGAGACAGGAGGTTGGCAACAGATGTTAATAAACATCTGACCAATCATGCTTTAACAGAGCCTTGGAGTTTGCAAATCGGCAAAGGAGGAGCAATGAGAATGAAATCAGACAAGTCATTTAGACATGGTTCTCCTGGAGGCAGCTTGACATATTCCACAAAATCAGAGTGAAACTAAATGTGAATGGATTGTTTTAAGTGTTTGCATCTGTTTCATATAAGAACCAAGGAGGTAGTGAAGAGAGATGAGGCCAGGATGATGTGTACCAGTGTGCAATTCAGCATCAGCTTTGGAAGCCGTCTGTTTCTAGATTGAACATGGGTCATCAAATATTTCTCGTGAAACAATGAAAATCATGTCACTTGAGACAGAAATATATTCATGTCACAAATCTCTTTCATTGGAATATGAAAATATGAACTTTTTTTCTTTTAAAACATGGCCCAATAACTAAGTCAGTGAAAAGACTTTATGAACTAAGTGCAGATTAGACAGGCATTATCTGGCACCAAATATTTTATATGTGATCAGGCTGAATTACATTTAAGCCCACAGATGAGGTGAAGTAACCAGATAGATAAAAAAGAGACTGGCTTAAAATGATGATAAAGGCTGATACTGTGTATAAGCATGTGAAAATAGACTGGTCTTTTTTTTTTCCAACTAAAAACATTTTATTTTAAATTAAAATTGTACTGCTTTATGTCATCCCAGGTGAATATTCAAAATATTCAATATCAACTTTAGGAATTTAATATTATATTCAGCCACTCCAAAATGGTGAGTTATTTAAAATACTGATTTTGAAATATGATAATACTAATTGATATTCATATAACACTGTATACAGTTTGTAAAGTGTTTTACATGTATCTAATGCTCTGGGGCTACAGTGCATTAAAATAGCTTGCCAAGTAAAGAGTTGAAATATACCAGTGAAAATCCTAAATGCTGATCTGGGAGATCCAATAATTTCTAGTATCTCTCTGGATAAAAAGGTGTCGGTTAAATTTTTGAGCAAAATAAAATAAGTTAAACCAGGTTTTGTACCATTTCATACATTTTTAATATTTTGATATGTATTATTTAATTTCATATTTTATATTTAAAAAGGAAAAAATAGGACTAATGTGACTTTGTACTAAACTCACTTCCATATTATGCAGATATAATTTGGGAAGTGGGTACTATATACAAAAAAAACCCTGATTAATCACATTTTTCTATGACCTCTTTTGGTAAAGTGACTCATTCATGTTAAATGTGCTAATGTTTCCAGGAAGCAAAATGAAACACCATGAATGGGACTTGTTTGCGTCTAGTGTAATTCCTGCCAGTGTTTAACTGTATAAAAAAAACAAAAAACAAAAATAAGCCTCATAATACAACTACTTACTTATCACAAGAAGATACAAAGATGAGTAAGCTCAAAATAGTAAAATTCTTTGAATTCCTCATGAGAAAGGTAAAAAAACTGTAGTATTGTAGTTGTTTTGGAACTTGTATGTGGCCTAAAGCAAGAATCAAACAGGGAAGAAGTGCTGACCCATTTCTTTTCTTAGACTCAAATAAGACTACACAGAAATATAACATTGTGGCTATAGATGGTGTTGCCTATGTACTATATACTTAGTGGAAAAGTGACAGAGATGTCTTATTTTTCTTATCCATGAGGTCAACTTTAGATTAACAAACAGGTTAATGTTAAGATTAACACATGGAGAACAATAATGAGTGAAATGACCCAGTACAGGTTGTAATTATATTTGTGATTTATCAATTTGTGATATAACAACTATCTTTCTGTTGCTATGATTTCTTCTCTTTGGTATTATAAACACATACTGGTTTGATATTTAGGAGAGAACCTGGCATTATGAAAACCCAATTTGAAACTGAATTTGTCCCCTTCTCCTAAAAGGGAGAGATTTAGAGGCAGTTATCCTTTATAATTGTTTTCACTTTACAGAAATACTACACATAAGTTTAATTTCTGTATATACCAAACTCTAATACTCTAGTGAAGATCTTTAGCTGGCATAAATTTGATTTGTATAAAACCTCTCTGGAATTCATTGCAGAGTGAGGTACAGATGTACAAATTTCTGAATTTTCTCATACAGATATGCCAATTATTGCTGTTTCATTCAAAAACATGTTTTTGTTTTTTGTTTCTTATCTCAGTGGTTAGAGAGGCTGGAATCCTTTACAACTGCTGTATCCCACTTAAAAATTTCACTACCAACCAACATATGATTAATTAGAAGTGTTTCAATCAGCAGTCATATTAGTTAAATAGGACTGTGTTATGATAACATTTGGAACATAATTTGGAGCACAGAGTCTGTGGCCATGGAGTAGGGCAAAGCTAACTGGCCCACATGGGGTTTGAACTCATGACCTTGGCCTCATTTATCATCGTACTCTAGCCAATTGAGTGAACCACCAACCAATATGATAAATTCAGTGTCTTTTGCTTCCCTAAAATGTCAGTTTGTTTAGGCAGACACAATGTCTTGAGTTTTGCATGACACCATCTGATGTGTAACATCCCCTAATGAAGACAGCAGCCATCAGTAAAATAAATAAATCATTAGGCTGAGAACAGAAGCGTCAACACAGGTATAGTCTATTTGTGTGCTGATTATTGATGGACATTATTAGCTTCTCTCTCTTCTCAGATATCTAAGAGGTAAATGCTCATTTATCTTCTATTACTCCAACAAAAGCAAAGGAAAAGGTAGATTACTTTGGAAAAGGAAAGGCAGGGTAAATAGTCAATTAGTAGTGGGCTAATTTGATGCTAGTTTAGTAGAGACTGTAACATAAGTGCTGATAGTCTCATCTCAAGAGAAAATCCAGTATCTAGGCACTTGGAAATGAGAAAATACTTAAAACATTTAATATTAATCATTTAATGAAATTCCTGCCATAGAAATATATCCCTACTTCATAGAGAAACACTATATACCCATTTGCAAAAAGTACAGGAAGGAAGGAACATAGCCAAAGTCAGGATTTGAATGTATGATTGTCAGTCCTATTTTCAGCCAAGTACCCATCTAAACTCACATTACAAAACCTACCAACACAACTGGCACTAATTGGCACCCTTGTTAGAAATCTCAGCAGAGGAGCCAAGAATAGAAAAGACATGGTCACCTCTCACCCACAGAGCTTGTCTGTCTCCACAGGTAAGGTTGAGATCAAGGATGGGGCAAATGACCTGGCTGCTGTCTGTGATACAGATAAGACCTATATCTTTTCATTAAATAAGTAGCCAATTCAATCTCCTGGGATGTTAATCAAGTACCTTCCATGAGAACTAAAGTCACTGAAAAGAAAAAAAATGCCATGGGGGTTCCTACGGGTGATGTGGTTATTATGTACTAAGAGGGGTAGAAAGCAGCAGTCAATGGGCTCTTGAGGCATGAGCTTTGTGTGCTGAGTACCAGTGGGGATTTTGTTTTCCCCAGGATACTGTTTTCTGGCTTCTGTTGAGGGAAAAAAAATAGGGAGCTACATTTCTCATGAATGACTGGATGCTTCTGGAAGGTAGATTTTTTTTTTTAAATGGTATTTTCTTGATAGAGTAAAAAAGAGAGACTGTATGTATGAGATTTCCCCATTGTTCCCCCTCCCACCACATATTCTGTAGTAGGATAGAAATAGTCAATGTTCAAATAATAGTTCCTAGCCTTCTGTTCTTCGTGTTCCGGGCTCAAAAGAAAATACAGATCTTTCTTTTTTACACCTGAGAAAGTGAGGTGAGATAGCATGGTGTGTGGAAAAAAAATTCTAGCAAAAGGCTTTTCTTTTTAAAGGGAAGAAGCAGTTGATTGCATGTGAATATATATTTACATTTGGGCCTGTGATGAATATCACCATCATTTTTTCACTAATACCTCAGAGATATGCTGAGCAAGGACAAAACGCTTTCAAAAAACTCTGAGTTCTGCCATTTCATGATTGACAAAATTACAATGCTGACTGAAAAAAATGTTACAAGGTTAAAAAACAAAATATAACTTTTCATGACTCTTCTCCCTGATCCGAGTCCTACCCTCTAACTGTAGCATTTAAAAGATTTAGGCAGTGTTAAAATATGAACAATGGGTTTTCTGTGGGCTCAGTACTTGTAATGTACTTTGATTCTTACTTCACTTTCCTAAGATCTGTGATATTAAAATTTTTTTTTAGAATTCAATTCATTATGCAACAGGTAAAATTCTGCTTGTTCACACTGTAAGCACTACTAGGGAGTATTTTTTTTTTTAATTCTTAATACTGTCAAAGTACAAAATAAGTTAATTGAAAATTTGTAAAAACCATGTAATATGCTAATAAAAGAAATTAATTTGCTGCAGTAGGTCATTTCTGTGCTCCAGGAAGGTTTTTGTGGTGGACTACATTACAAGGAAATTTTTTGGAAAACAGAACAACTAAGTCTTGTTAATTGGAGTACTGAACGAAGGGAAATCAGGAGTGTTACAGATTTGGAGTTCATGAAACAAAATTTAATACTAGTTTTGAACTCAGTATTTATCCCTTTCTTTGATTGGGGGCATTCAGGAAATAATTTCACAGATGATTGCTTTTTTTGTTTGCTTTTTATAGGGCGAAGGGCAGGGCAATTGGGGTTAAGTGACTTCCCCAAGGTCACACGGCTAGTAAGTGTTAAGTGTCAGAGGCCACATTTGAACTCAGATACTCCTGACTCCAAGGCCAGTGCTCTACTCACTACACCACCTAGTTGCCCCACAGATGATATTTTTTATGTGATTTCTCACTCACCTTTAACTGAAAATGCCTAATAAGGATTAAGAGACATAGTACAGATATTAAATAGCACTTGCATTCAATTATATCTAAAACAAATGACAAAAATACTAGTGAAATAGCTTTCAGGATGACTAACCTAATCTACTAAACCAGCTTCCAATCTATGGGGGTTAAAATAAACCCAGAGCATGAAAGAAACTGATCATTGTTACTATGTATCTCCATTTATTCTCAAGGGCAGCCCCCATCTGGCTTTAGGAGAGAGACTTTTTTCCCCCCTGAAAACGGTTGGCTTAGTTAGTATGAACACTATGTTTTAAATATAAAGATGTCAGTAGTTGAAAATTTTAAAAGATCTGTCTTTTAAAAGTCAAAAAAAAGAAAAAGAGAAAACTGAGTAACACTCATCAGAGTATATGTTCTCTTGAAACCATATTTACATTGTCTTGGTTATTCTTAAGTGTGAAAGAAATTCTGCTTCCTGATGAGTATATTTTTCATTTGAACTTTTCTCCTAGAAGAAGTTTCTTTTCTGCTAGTAATTTGGGTGAGTGGAGCATGTAACCTCACACCAATTTCAAATCTAAATCAAAGTGATTCTGAAGAAGACATGTTATCTTACTATGAACATATAAGAGGAAAACATGAGAAAGGGAGCAGTAGAAATGTATATCAACTTCTTAGATGAGTTTGATCCTCTTTAGCTTTCCCAAGTATCAAGGGAGGAACTTTGGTATTTCCAGGCAGTATATGGAGGGATAAATCCTACTGGTAAAGCCCTTCTTGTCTTCCCTATCCAAACCCATTTTTAGAGTGGAATGTCAGTAAATGAAGAAAGGAGTAGATACTAATGCATACAACACAGAGCAAAACAAAACGATTCCCTACGGCATCTCCCCCAAATTCAGGAAGCTCCAGTATCCCTTCCACAGAATGCTTCACTCTTCAGGGGGGAGCAAGAGATCACTGGCACCCCCAGGGATATAGATGGGGTTTGGAGGAGGTGGCAGTTCCTCATCTGATCTCTACAGGGGAAGCCAGCAGCAGCTCTTAGATCAGCTACTTTTAATCCCCTGTAGATCTCAGTGGCAGCTCCTTTTCCTGCCTACACTGATGAGTGATAGACTCTAATAGAGCACAAAAAGAGACTGCAAGTTGTACATACAGAAAACCTGTCTCATTGGCATCTCTGATCATGATGTGGTCCTCACTGTCTCCTTCTTATTAAATGTGACCAAGAGAAAATTGGATGAGGAGGATGACCAATAAAAAAACAAAAACAAATTGATTCCTGGCCAATATGTGAAAATTTTCAATGCCAAGTTACTAGGTAGAGTATGCAAAGGAAGTGCTCTTTAAGTCCTGTTGAATACTGCAAAAGCCAAAGTACAAAAAAAATAAATCCTCTGTGGAAAGCTAAACACCTGATCTGCCTCTCAGGTAGGATTAAATTCCTGAGTTGATACTATCTCTTCTGGATATTCAAGAAAGAAACTGCATTTTAAATTCACTCTTTACGATTTCTGTTGTTTTAGCCTTGTTTAAAGATAATATTATTAATATTTTATAAATAAAATATGAACAAAATAACAATGAATAGCTTTTAAAATTTTATTTGTGAGAAAGTGGCAAAAAGGAATATAAGCTCAATAGTTCAAAAGCAATTCAAAATTTTATTTTTCTAAAACAACCCAAAATCTTTATTTGTACTTAGAGGACAAGGCAAAGTTTAATATTTCAGTCTATTTTAAAAAAAACAAACAGTTTTTTGAGAAAGAAAATGTCAGATTTCAGAATTGTTTCACCATGTACTGGGAATTCTTCCTTTCTAAGCTAGGACTAAGTTGCATTACCCAATAGCTGCTCTCAAGAATGAAACTAATTTACATTTAAAATAGGAGTATGGTCTACTCTTTAAAAGCACAATGGTAAACACACCAATTTGACAATTACATTAATATGAGTATTTGCATAATCTGTCTTCTACACCTGTTCTTAATTTGAAGCAGCTGCAGGACAAATCACATCACACTAATCTCAATGGGTACTTGGATGTTCCAAAGATTAATATATACATCCTGTCTCACTAAAAGATTTTATTTTTTAACTTTTAAATGATAAATGACATATCCTACCATGTTTTGTATTTGTTTAGTTCACATCCATTACTGTTTCTTAATCTCCAAACATAACTACTGCCCTTAAAATTCTTCTTTTGGACTAATTCGTCATGTGCTTATATTTTTGGCTAAAAAGATTTTAAAAGGTGTACTTATATATGAGTATAGAGACTTTAAAGAGCAATGCCCATAATGCATATTTAGAAAATTGTAATACAACACTGAATCAAAGAATTAAGAAACAGGTTTCAAGCGAATAAAATTCTACAGGCTACCTTAAAATATACTATGTAATGTAGCTACTGCAGTATTTCCTAGTACTCTCCTCCTTCAAAACTATGTTCTTGCGGTTTCACTCAAATATCTCAAAATTTTATAAGTAGGCATTTGCTTTCATTTACATGCCAGTCAAGTAAATGCTTAATTCAAATATATCTATAGTTAAAAAATAGGAATTTGGTATATCTAGTATGTTTTTCTAGTCGAATTTATTTGTATAGTTCATCTAGCTTTTAAGATAACTATGAAAATTGTCACAAAGTTTATTTCCTTCCCAAAGAAACTTCACACATTCTGAAAAAATAAATAACTGCACGCACTATACTCAAATGAAATTATAACAACAGGATGAATTTTTATACGGATGGGTCTCTGATCTTTGAGGAAGTCAACATTTGCCATGACTTATACCTCAGTTCAGCATTTTACCTGGCGTTTAAATTTCAGGTCTTCTGTTCAGCAGAACAGCAGTGAATAAATGGTGGCAATCGTAACAGTCAAACAAAAGCAACGGTCTACCTCAGGGTAAGGTTATCCAAACACAGTTATTACTTAAAAAAAAATCCAAGCTGTGTCACAGTTTTCCACTAATTTTTCAAACCATGTTTTCAAAGATCTGGGAAAAAAGGACTTTAAACAATAGCTCGACTTCACTGTAAATTATTGTCATTTCTTTAAAAGAAAACCCATGGAAAAAAAAGACTTAACAAAAATTGGCAATAATGACCATAGTTCAGATGAACAGGAATTCACCATTTCCAACAAAACCCTTTGAATATATTGTTCTTGCTGTTCAGTTATTTCAGTCATATCCAACCATTTGGTGTTTTCTTGGCAAATATACTGGAGTGCTTTGGTATTTCCTTCTCCAGTTCATTTTATAGATGAGGAAAATGAGACATACAGTTAAGTGACTTGCCCAAGTTCACACAGCTAGCATCTGAGGCCGCATTTGAATTCAGGCGCATTTCTCTATCTGTTGTGCCACCTAACAGCCCTTTTAAATATATTATTTAATAATAATCTGCTGACACAGTGCAAGTATAATTATCTCTATTCTTCCTTTCTGTCCCACCGTTTACCTCCTTCCTCCCCTCCCCCAGCCTTTTTTTTTTTTTAACAGATGAGGAAACAAACGCAGAACGACTATTTGCTAGGTCAGCCAACTAGCAAGTGGGAGTTATGTGACTTGAATCCATTTCTTCTGCCTTCAAATCCATTACTTTTGTTACATTCCATTTTCTCATTCATCTAGAGCAGTGGTATCAAACTGAAATGGAAACAAGGTCTACTACACCATATATGAAGGCTATATATTGACATCTGTGTTTTATTATATTTTTATTTATTTTGTTAAATATTTCTCAATTCCATTTTAATCTGGTTAGGTCACTTGGGGAGTGTTGCAGCCTAGAGGCTATGTGTTTGAGCCCTCTCTTCTTGAGCATTAAAAGATTTTATTACTACATACAGTGTGAAATGTATGAAGCAAATACAGTGCACTATGTAGGAGAAAAGACAGCTTAATCATCAATAGTCTGATTTTTGGACTTAAACTTCCAAACAAAATGTTCGATTTTGTATTTTATTCATTAGCCAGAAAACAAAGGTATCAATTATGGTGAATTATTATAAAGAGAAGAACAAGTCAAGTCACTGAATGTGAGGTGCAGAAATTATCGTAGACCTCGACTATCTCAATCTATATGCTTTTGTATGTTCTAAACACATTCAACTGGCAAACTTCTATTATCAAACTACGGCTTCCATTTCAGAGGCCAGGATATTTTTTTTTTCAATCATAGTAGACTGAAAGGAAAGGCAAAGTGCTGTGATAAAGACTGACCTTGGAGACGTGGGTTCAGATCCAACCTTTGACACATATTAGCTGCGTGACTACTTGGATGTTATTTAATCTCTCAGTGTATTTCCTACACAGAAGGTCTCACAGAGAGAGAGAGGGCACGGAAAAGGGAGGGAGGTAAAGAGAGATGAATTGAATATTAAACTCACCAGTTATAAAATTAAGCTTTTGAGGCAGGTAACCAAACATAGAAAAGATGATAATCACTAGTGTGAGTTTTTATGAGATAGTAGCTGAAACACACAGATTTTTAGAAACTTTTGGAAAGGTATGTATTCTTAAATAAAATTATAAAAGGAATTGATTTCACCCTACAGCATGATTCACATACTCTGAAAGATAGGAAATAGAGGCTTTGAAGGAACATTGTGAGATATCACTTAGTCCATTCTTCTGCTCTTAGGTAGACAAATTATCTTCCAGGTATTATCAAAGCTTTTTTGGGGAGTGGGAGAAGGGGGAAGGGCTATGGAATGATTTCTCTGTATAAACCAACCTTGGTAAAACATTGTCATATTCAAGGACACTCACCATCCCACTTTCTAACTAATTTTATTCTCTCATGTTGCCTGTGCTGTTGATTTTCTCTTGTTTTCTCCTCAGAGATGGAGGACCAATTTGTACTTACCTCACAAAGTCACTGCAAGGCTAAAAGAGATAATATATGTAAAGTGCTTTAAAAACTTGAAGTGCTATATAAATGTCAAGTAGTATTAATAGTAGTAGTAGTAGTAGTAGTAGTAGTAGTAGTAGTAGTAGTAGTAGTAGTAGTAGTAGTTATAATTTTAGCATAATGACTTCAGAGATTTAAAAATATCATTATCCTGTCAGCATTTTTAAATTTAGGCAAGCTGATCTCATTTTCTCAAATACTCTATTTTTTCCCATCCTTTGATCATTTTTCTATCCTTTCTGTCATCTTCAATATCTCTTTATTAAATAGCTCCCTCACTGGCAGATGACAAACATTCCCTGATCTACCTATTCTTAAAAACCTTTTCTTCAAAGGACCATCCTACATCTCTTCTCCCTTTCACATGAATCAAACTTGTAGAAAGAGCCGTCTACATTCATTTCTTAACACCTCACCTCTCATTTGCTTGCAGTTTGTCTTCTGACCTTACTGGACAA
Organism: Pseudochirops corinnae; assembly: GCA_028646515.1. NCBI lineage: Eukaryota > Metazoa > Chordata > Mammalia > Diprotodontia > Pseudocheiridae > Pseudochirops > Pseudochirops corinnae. The sequence goes on along the minus strand of CM053585.1, from coordinate 448,161,925 downwards.
ACTTCCTTCTGATGTTACAGATGCTCTCTCAATAACCTTTTCTCTGTCCCCTTCTGTCTTGCCTTTTCGGTGGTAACTGATCTCTCTGTTTCTTTTATGAATATTCTCTCCTTCTTTGGCTACTGGGACATTGTTCTCTTTTGGTTCTTCTTCCACCTGTCCGATATCTCTCCTTCAATTTCCTTTGCTAGATCATCATTCTCTTCTTTCCCAGTTAGTGAGAGCATCTTGCAAGCACCATGACAGAGACTGCTTCTTGCCTGTCCTGTCTCCTCTCCTCTCCCAATACTTTTCCTTAGCAATTTCCCTCAGCTCCCATGCCTTCAATTATTACATCTTTGAAGATGACTCCCAAGTCTATATATTTGGCCCTGATCTCTCTCCAGAACTCCAGCCTTGCATTTAATAACTACTTAGCTAGATGCTTAGTTGGCACAATAAATATGCCCCAAATGAATTTACTTTATTTCCCCCTAAATACATTTTTTTCCAAACTTACCAATTTCTATTGTTGCCACCACCAGCCTGCCAGTCAACTAGCTCTGAAATCTTTATGTTACCCTATGCCCTCTCCCTTGACTTCTGTATCCAGTCAGTCACAAAGTCTTATTGAGCTTCTTTCCATGACCTCTCTTAAACTGGTCCCCTATTCTCCATTTTTACAGAATTTATCTTAAACCAGGATTCATCAACTCTTACTTGGAGTACCGGAGTAGCCAATAGTCTGACTGGTCTTTCTGCCTCCATCTTCTTCCCTCCATACATAGCTACACAACTGACCTTGTCAATTTCCCTACTCAAAAATCAATGGCTCCCTATTGCCTGTAGGATAAAGGATGAACTGGATCTATTATTTCACTGGTAAAGAGATGTCCTAGGTAAAGAAATTCCCTTTACCAACACAAGTCTTTGCACCTTATAGACACAAAGGAGTTGTTTAGAGCAGTAATGTCAAACTCACATAGAAATGGATCTATGTGGCTACATATTGACCTGGAAAACCACAAATTAACATTATCTATGCTGTATTACATTTTTATTTATTTTGTTAAGCACTTACCAATTACATTTAATCTGGTTTGAGTCCCACTGGGGTCTGAAACCTATGGCCTCCAGCACTGCAAGGGTAAGGTAAGTAGGGCTTGATCCCAGATCTCCTTGGATTTGAGAATGGCTCTTTATTGCCTCTATATCAGATTGTCTCTGGATGGGTCTGGAGGTGAAAGTGAGGCTGGTGACCTTGCAGTTTCCTCCTTCACTCAAATCCAAGTCAAATGCAAGTCATGTCATCATTTCCCTGATGTCACGGTCCTCTTCAAGAATGAAGGACAAACAACCAAACTGACTCTACAATGACATACAGATTCACTGGCCTAGCCATCCACTTTTCTAGTCCTAATCCATAATATTTCCTTTTTTGCACTCTGCATTCCAGTCACACCTGTTAGTTAGAAGTTCCCTGGATATACCATTCTGTCCTTGTCCTACTTGCTTTGTGATCTCATCCCTGCACTGCAGAATCCTTAGCTTCCTTTACACCTCAGCTGCTATCTCACATATGAGGGCATTACTAATTTTCTAGTTATTAGCACTCCTTTCTACTTGAAATTACTTTGTGTTTACTTTGTATTTACTTACCTGTATACATATTGTATTTCTCCTTGTAGAATATAAGCTCACTGAGGGCAGGAGCTGTTTTGTTTTTATTGTTGTGCCCCCAGTTTTCTGAAGTGACAGGCATATGAAGGTAGTTAGTCAATATTTGTTAAATTAAATTTGGATACAGTTCAATTTTCTACATCTTGTTTAGGTTGTGGTGTTTAGTCCTGAAAAGCTTTTAAAAATTAGCTTACAACTTTGCTGAGTACCAGTCAAGCATTAAAGTTTCTCCTCGAATAAAACAGAAATCTCTGAAGACAAAGACTATGTGCAAGACACCTTTGTGTCGATATAGTATTTCCACTATTTTGAACGGTAGTGAGTCAAGTAATATTTTTGACTGACTTGAGACTCTAAAATCATTCTTATTTACCTAACAGTGGTTGTAGTTAATAAATTCATAATATTCCTGTAACCTATAATTATTTAAAATCATTACCAAATTATACAAAAGTTTATAATTTATTTCCAACATGACAAATGGTCACTCTTTTTATTAAAGAACTCCTAGAAAATAATGGCAAACAAAAACATGACCAAATTTACAAAACTAGATAAAAGGGAGCCCAAATTGATTCTTCTTTGCTATTCTCTGAAAACACTTATATATGGTATGTACTATATCAATATCTATGTTCATCTTTTCTGAACTTCACAATCAAAGCTGTCCAAAAGTGGAATGGACTCCCTTAGAGTATTCCCCTTCGTTAGAAGGTTTTAAGCAAAGAATGGATAAACACTTGTTGGTTGTACTGCTGAAAGTATTCTTGTTTAAACAGAGTTTGAATTACATGGCCTGATATTCCTTCTGAATCTCAGATTTTGTGAATCTAAGTTGGTTCTTAGGAAAAAAGTCCCAAATTTCAGGTCTACAGCAAAATCTATTCCTAATCAATAAATAGATATTGTTTCTTAGAAACCATTTTGGTATAGTGTACTTTTCCTTAATGATTTTTTAGAACCTTTATTAATAGATAAACAAGTTACCTATTCTGGGTTATTTTTTTTTTAAAGCAATGGCTAACACATTTCTTAGCTACCTCACCAGAAACTTGATACCTTGAGGCAACATTCATGAGCATATCCTCCCCTCTAGCGGTATCAATGTCCTCAAAGGTACTACACACTAATCAGGAAAGCCATTGCAAAGGTTTTTTCTATGCTGTCTGTATTTTATAGACCAATTTCAGTGCATTATCACTTAATAATATGTAAAACGAAGCATAACTTGAAAGTTATCATATATATAAAAATGAAATTAATTTCATATATATGGATGTATATATGTACATATATATACATATATATGTGTATATATATATATATATATATATATATACATATATATATATATATAAAGAGATTAAAACAAACCAGCAAGAGACAGTATATAATGCTACGGGTGTGGAGTGGAAGAGAGAGACAACACTGGATAGAACTAATACTAGTAGGAAAATTCTGAATAAGAAAGACCATCTACTAAGTTGGTGAAGTGTTATAATCTGTATGGATGGAGGGAATACGCAGGTAGATGAAATTTAAAGTCACTGAAGTATAGGAAAGCTGAGTTACTACTTTTGTATCATTAGGAAATGCTGAAAACTAACTTGCTATCTCAATAATTCTGTATCCACAAACTTCAAGTCAGAAGATAGACAAGACTTTTTGGGGTGGGTTACATTAAGTGATATTCAAAACAAAATGGTGACCTTAGTGCTACATGGTACATTGAAAAGGACTATGAAATATACAAGGACAAATGGTGGATTTAAGTATACAAAAGAAAAGAGAGTATCGTTGTTATCCATAAAAAGATTTATCTACATTGGCTTAGGCCTCCAACCCTAAAACCACCTCTAATGCAAAATCTAAAGGAAATGCTCATTTTCCCTATCCTTTAAGGCATAGGAATGGTGTGTTTTACTGAATCTTTGTTATAGATGTGATATAAACAGTAATTTCCAGTATACCTCTTTGATTATTTGTAAATTAGTTTACACTAGCACCTAAGGAAAACCTACAAATTCAATTCAGTCTAATTCAACTAACAGTAAACAACTGCTTTTTGTAGACCAGGAAGAGCTAGAGGGCACTACAGTGCACTGAGTGTCAGCCCTGGAGTCAGGAAAACTCATCTTCCTGAGTTCAAATCTGAGCTCAGATATTTACTATCTCTGTGACCATGGGCAAGTCACTTAATCCTGTTTGCCTCAGTTTCCTCATCTGTAACATGAGCTAGAGAAGGAAATGGCAAACCACTCTGGTATCTTTGCCAAGAAAACCCCAAATGAGGTCACACGAGTTGGACACGACTGAAACAAGTAAACAACTACAACAAAATCCGTGGAGTGCTGCTCTATGTGCTAGAGGGGATGTAGTCTTGGGGAGGAGGAGATGTCTTAGTAGATAAGAAAGCTAGCAATTATATAATGTTTTAAGGTTTGTAAAGCCACTGCATGTACACCAATCTCATTTAACTATCAGGTAATTCCATTTCCTCCTCTGTAAAATAAGGGATTAGATAGATAGATAGAGAGAGAGATAGAGAGTCCTTTAGATTTATTCTGGTTCTAAATCCTATGAATTACATTAGAGAGGAACAGCAGAAAAGTGCAATGAAAAGTCTAAGTCCTGACACAGAGGATAAGCAAAGTCTTTGGAGGTGGTGGTATGTTAGGCTTTAAAAGACTGCAAGGAATTAAACAGGCCAAGTGGTATGGAAGAGTGAATTCCGGGCATCTGGAGTAAAGTCCTGGAAATGGAAAAGCATAGGGCTTTAGTTTAGTTGATCTGGAACATCAAGTATGTTGAAAAAAGAGGAGGCTGAAAAGGTGATGGAATAAAGAGAGTATCGAGTTTACCATTTGATCTTGGGAGAAATTAACACCTCCCATGCATGACTTGAGAGAAAATCCTAAAGGTAAGAGAACCTTTAAGAGCCTTCTACTTTTAAAATTTTGGGAAAACTGATTCCCTTTGTGTAGAAGCCAAATTAATCATACTCAAACCCTTTCCTACTACAAAGGAACCTTTTTAAAGACCTTCGCTAAGAGTAAGATAGATCATGATCTGTACCAATGGAAGGAGGATCCACACTGATTTGACCATGTAGCCACTGAAATATGGAAGGAACATTTGTTAAAAGAAATGTGATGTTCAACTGGCTATAGCTTATGTCTTTAATTGGAATGTCTATGTTAGTATTGACCACCTAGAGAAAAGGTCACTCCCTGCCATACTGGCAGAAGCACAATGGACTGCTAATAAATGTTTTCAGCAATGATTTTTTTTACCCTCCCTCCCCCAAAGAACCCCAAAATGAAAACCAAAAGCCCAAACTAGAGTGCCATAAACTGAAAATTACTGCTTATATTAAAAGCCTGGACGTGTCTATTTCTAAAAATTCCCTAGAGCTATATAATAATTTATATGCCAAAATTTCCCATCATACTATCTCATGCCACAAAAATTTTAGTTCACACTCCTTAATGTCATTCATAAACCATGCATAATAACTAAGCCAAAATGTCTAAACTCAACTCAACTATGGATATGTTTCTTTGATTAGCTACTTGGCCTGAGTCAAGATCCATAATACATAATTTTAGGAAGAAAACAACTGAGCTTATATGATTATACAAACACATTTCTTACTTTAGATTATGTGATACATTTATACTTCAGGTATGGGACAATTGTAGATAATAGATTGTAGATAAAGCCATGCTTTGTTTTAAACAGAATACTTTACAGAGACAGCTGAGAAGTAAAAGACAAAATTCTACTTTCAATTATCAAACAAATATTGAATTATATAGGAAGAGAAAATATAGATTAGCCATCTTATCTGACCTTCTTCCCTCCAAACTGTATTCAACTAACCAAGTCAATTGTTTATTCTGTTCTTAGGGATCTACAGCTTATTCTATTGGCCTCTTTAAATGGTTAAAAAATAAATTTTATAAAGTTCTTCTCTTATGCCTAACACAAATTTGTATTTTAAGGACAATTCCTATAATTTAGACCACAATGATGATTGACAACATTTACTAGCATTCTCCTTCTAACAATCCTTCATATATCTGGCGATAATTATTAAGTTTCTGCTCAGTTTCCTTTCCCCCTTCAGCTAAATAATTTAGATCCTTTCACCTTCCCCCCCCATGTCCTATTTTCTAACTATTCAATCATTTTATTGTTTTTCTCTGGACCCTCTCCAAGTTTTCTACATATCTTATTCAAAATTAAATGTCAGGCAATATTCCTATTGTACCTTGTAAGTTACAATGAGGTTTTTATGCATTTCTATTGTTTTACAGTTGAAAAACACCAGTGAAGGAGAAAAGGCTATTACTCCTCACAAGACAGGCAAAATTTTGTTGAATTACCAACGATTTACATTTCCATAGCATTTTTTTAGTTTTGTTTCTGTAAGATCTCAAAGTGATAATCTTCTTAGAAGTGAATTTAGTGTTAATTTTATTAAGATTGTTGTTAGCTTTAAGATAGACGTTCCAATTAAAAGGGAAAAGAAGATTTTAATTATGCATGAAATACAGTAAGTTAAAGTAAAATGAGAATACAAATCCACTCCATTATATTTTTCATTCAAAGACCACAATGTCTTAAAAAACTTTTTCCTATATGTCAAAATATGAAAATAAATAAGGAAAATCTAAGGAATTTGGAAGTTAATCCTTGAATAGGTACTAAGAAATGAATATCATTTCAATTCCCAATTCTGTGTACTACTCCTTTCTCGATTTATATTTTACTTCAGTTCTTTTAGTAAAACAGTAAGATAGATTCTATAAGGAAGTAATTACATAAATGCCAAATTTCAAGATTGCAACTTCTTTTGAATAAATGAGGATTAAGTTGATAATATGAGATAAAACTTTAGTGAAAATGTTCAAAATTCACATGACCACACAATTTATCCACCAAACCAGCTACATACCCCAACAATATGAAATCTCCTTTATTTGTCAGGTGAGCAAATTTAAGAGTGAAGAAACTGGATCTCATTAAATCACAGAATTGCATAGCAGAGCTAGTAGAGACTTCAGAGGTCAACTAAACCCAATCATAGGTGGATAGGAATGACTTCTACAACACCTCTGACAAATGGTCCTCCAGCCTCTACCTGAAGACCACCAATGAAAGCCAATCCTTTATCTCTAAAGGTAGGCCTTGACATTTTTGCACAATTCTTATTTATGTAGAAAGTTCTTCTCATGCTAAATCAAGCTCTGCTTCTTTGCAATTCATTGCTCCTGCTTTTGCTTTCTAGGGAAAAGACTTGACAATGACCACTTCCTTTCCAAGGTCTGATAGCAGCTATCAACTCTCTCCTCTAAGTTTCATAAGGACAGATATTCCTAATTCATCGGACAAATCCTAGCATAGCATGAATTTAGTCATCTCACTACTTGAATAAGAATGCTTTTCATGTGTTCTAACTAGTCGATGTTCTTCATAAAATATGATACCAAAGATCAAAACTGTCTCTTTTTTTGTTACCATATTTTACTGACATATTTTTACTGACATATGTTATCTGTAGTGCGATAAGAATGCCATGTCTTTTTCAACTCTTTTATCCTGTACTTTTCCTACTTGAATCTTTGAACCAAAGTGAATAACTTTATGTTTATCCCCATTAAAATTTTATTAGATGTGGCCTATTCTAACCTATCGAGGTCTTTCTTGGGGGGGAGTGGGAGGATACTGTAATGCTGTCATAAAATGTATTAGCTAGTCATCTTTCAATATGGTTATCATACCATCAATACTTTTAACCAAATAAGTGATAAAAATGCTGAATTAGGCCAGGGCCAAGGACACATTCTTGGGAGCACTGTTGTAGAGACTTCCAACAAAGGTGGCCTCAATATGTGAATATCTACTCTTCAGCTCTATTGCTGATCCAATTCTTACTGTGACTGTCTCAACCTTTTTGTCATATCCACAAAGAGAAGATTAGAAGTTTTGTGAAATGCCTTCCTGAAATCCATATATATTATGTTTGACATTCCTCTGAGTTAGTAACTTTTTCAATAGGTTAGTATGGAATGATCTGTTCTTCATGAAGCCATGTTAATATAATTTCCCCTTCTAAATGTTCATTTTATTTGTTGCTTTGAAAACAAACTTTATGTTCTTATGCACAAAGTTTATTAAAAATAAGGTTAAAAAAGTTATCATGACAGAGATCAGGAGACTTTATAGAATGTATACGCCTCGTTTTTAAATCTGAAAGCAGAAATTTTAGAACATAAACAGTTCAAGTAAAGGAATAGCAAAAGTTTAGATGATATGCAAAATACTTGGTCATGATGAAAAAGAATGTTTTTTGTTCATGTTAGTTGACCTAAACTAAGGCCTTTCAAAATCTTTAGCTTCAGGGCAGCTAGGTGGCACAGTGAATACAGCATTGGCGCTGGAGTCAGGAGGACCTGAGTTCAAATCCAGCCTCAGACACTTAACATTTACCAGCCATGTGACCTTGGGCAAGTCACTTAACCTCAACTGCCCCTGCCTTCCTCCCTCCAAAAAGCAACAAACAAAACATCTTTCTCTTCACTGGTATCTTCTAAAAGAACTAATCTCTGTATGTATCTATGACTATTGAAAGAAAAGATTTAAATTTTATATCTACATAGTTATCTCCATAATTAGATTGTAAACTCTTTGAGGGCAGAGCTGTTAGCTTTCCATCCTACAGTCTTAGGTCTAGCAGAATACACTGCTATAATAGGCATAGAGTAGTATTAAATTAAGAGAAAACTATATTGTAGCAAGATCTTGATTAATCAAAATAGGAATGGAATGTTTAGATGAACTGAATTTTCTGACATGCTGCTTTTTATTGCTTTAGAATGGGAGGTGTAATGCCTTCCCCTTTCACTAAGCTCAAACCAGAACAATGAGGGGGTGCCAATGAATCATACTGACTGGGCTGAGGAGGCTAGCTTTCTGCTTGTGAGTAAGGCAGGACCCCTCTTAAATCAAAACTGACCACTGGGATGTGATATGAACCTGAAGTGCAGAAGATAGATGATATTACCTCCAAGAGGTTAGGAATAACAGGAATAGGAATTTGTTGCCTTATTTAAACAGAAGAAGTAGCCTAGACTATAAAATACAGATCTTCAAAAGCTCATTTTTTTCTTGATCTCATTCTTTCTCTTTCCTTTTAAATGTGAGAAGCCTCTTCTACCTTTCCTTTTAAATGTGAAGAGAACATAAGCATGTTGTTTCCCTTCTCTCCTGAGAGAGAAGAGCACATGGTGGCTTCTTCCTCTCCTTCTTGATGAGAAGAGAGGAAGACACAAGGAATATTCATTGGCTCACCAAGACAGAGAGGAAGAAGGCACCGTGTTTTCTATTGCTTTCAGGAGAACAGAGGAGAAACAATGCTATTGAACACTGAACAGGTCATGCTCGATTCAGAAATAACTGTGTGGCTTATATTTTAATACTTCCTATTAAGGAGTCTAATTTTTCTTATAAAAGTCATTTTTATATATTTACATGTTTCTCTTGAGTTAGGAATTTCCCCTGGTTCACCATGTACTTGATAGTGGAAATCTGGGCATGTTGTGGTGTTCTTAAGGCTATGTATTTGGGCCTATCCTGCTTAATATTTTTTTTCAAGTATGGATAAATGAACAGAATTCATAAAGGGCAGCAAGGGGGTGCAATGGATAGAGTGGTGGGCCTGGAGTCAGAAAGACTCATCTCCCTGAGTTCCAATCTAGCCTTAGACACTATCTGTGTGATCCTGGGCAAGTCATTTCAATTTTTTTTTTTTGCCTCAGTTTCCTCATCTGTCAAATGGGCTGGAGAAGGAAATGGCAAACCACTCTAGTATCATTGCCAAATACCCCAAGTGGGGTCATGAAGAGTTAAACACAACTGAAATGACCTAACAACAATATAATTCATACTTATAAAATTTGCAGATGAAAGAAAGCTGAGATGTATAGGTGATAAGTTGGTTGATAAAAATCCATCATTTAAAAAGCTGAAGTAATGGGCTACCTAAACCTAAGAAGAAGAAATTTCATAGGAATGAATATCAGGTTCTGAAATTAAGTTTAAAAAAATGGGTGTACAAATTTGAGCCAAAAATGTTCTATGCTGGCCACAGGAGGTAACATAATTTTACATTTTCTTGACAGATGTAAACTTTTGAACAAAAGAGTTAATAATTAGATTGTATTATATTTTTGTCAAACCATATCTAAAATACATTTTAAGAGGACTCAACAAACCAGATGGAATTAGGTACCAGGGAGAAGTAGGGTGAGGAAGGAAGGATCTAGAAACTATATCTAGTATCGGGAATGGCTGAAGGCATTGGGGACATTTAGTCTAGCGAGAAGGCTAAGTATCCACATGCCATGGAGTCCATGCTGGTTTGGGCTGTACAAACTGGGGAAAGAGCAGAAAGAGAACTGGACTTTGATTCAGAAAAGCTGGGAAAGCCCCGGCTCCAACACTAACTTCACGCCTGTGGACAAGTTGCAATCATTTTTAACCAGAGATTTCTTCTCTGTAAAATGGAGATAATAAAACACCTCTGAGGATTCTAGGAAAGAAGGTGTTGTGTGAATCATAGATTACTGCACAAATGATAGCTGTTTTCAAATATGTGGAGGGTTGGCTGCTAGATGGTTCAATGTATAAAGCACTGAGCCTGGATTTGGGAAGATCTGCTTTCAGTCCACCTCAGACACTCACCAGCTGTGTGACCCTGGGCAAGTCACTTAAGCTCTGTTTGCCTTAATCCATTAGAGAAGAAAATGGTAAACTATTCCAGCATCTTTGCAAAGAAAACCCCATGGGCAGTATAGTCCACTGGATCATGAAGAGTTGAATACAAATGAATAACTGAACAAGAACACATAAAAAAAAAGGTTTGAGATGTATTTTCTTTATATTCAAAAGGAAGAATGAGAACAAATCAGTTTAAGTTACAATAGGCAGTCTTGTCTACAATGTATTAGATAAACTTTCCAATAATTAGTCATTCAAAAATGGAATGGGAGTTCTTGTGATATATTTGACTCCAATCATTAAAAATGCTCAAGAAGAAACTTATCAGGGGTCTTGTAGTAGAGATTCCTGAACTCCATAGGAGAGTATGATAGTCACCAAGCATTTATTAAGTTCTTAAAGTGCATCAGGCATTCTGGTAGGTGCTAGGGATACAAAAGCATAAGGCAGTTTTTGCTTTCAAGGGTGAGACCTCATGCAAAAAACTACATACATACAAGATATAATAGGGAGCACTCCTATATGGCTTTGAGATTCTTTACAAATATTATTTCATTTTGTCTTTGCAACAATCATGAAAGGTAGGTATTATTATTATCCCCATTTTAGAGAGGAAGAAACTGATGCAAAGAGAGATTAAGTAACTTTCTCAAGGTTATAAAACTAGTTAAGTGTCTGAGGCAGGACAGGTTTCATGACTCCCAGTCTGGCTCTCCATCCACTATGCCACTTAAATAGTAAGTAATCTCAGAGGGAAGGCACATGATCTCTGAATTCCCTTCCCACTCAAAGACTCTATGATTCTTGTTTTAAATTTTTGTAGAAAAAGATGCTAGTTAAAAATGTACCATTTTTTAAATGCCAATTTAGAATAATGTCTTCATGTGATTCTAAAATTACTTACCAGGCATTTAATAATATTTTCATCAGCAGCAATAAATATTTACTGAATGTTGGTACCCAAGAGGATGAAAAGAGAGAATTCCGCCATCAAAGAAGTTACGATCTTTTGCTGGGTTTTAAGAAACAATAGACTTTTTTTTCCTGTTCACACATGTGGCTCATCAGTGTGTTCCTTGTCTTATCGCCTGAGAATGTGCAGTCACACCAGTAGTAGAAGGTATCAAGGTGGAAACCTTTAAGGCAGTGGAAGTGTTGGCATCTGAAGTGTTAGAATTTGTTAAGGAATTTCTCCTCTTTGAGCTATGAAAGGCTTGTGACTATCATGTACTGACAGAAGCTGTGTCTAAATAGATGAATAAAACGTAAAGTAATAAGTTCTCCTTATCAATTAGTTAAAGCCTTTAAAAATAATTCTTCTATTAGCAGGTTGAAATATAATTCTACAGAGCCGTTAGGTGAAGGGTATTAGAAGAGTATTGAGTTCTGAATCTTTATGCTACCTGCAGACACAGTGTGGACAATAAAAATTAACATGTATATGCCAGGAACATTTCTCATAAATATAAAATGATAATATGCCATTTTAAAAGAGTTATCCTGAATGATTTCATGTTTATTTAGTAGCACTCTCTTCTTTAAAAGTAACAATATGAACAAGACTGAAGAACCTGGCTATTAGTGTAATTGCTCTCTTAAATGTTCATGTCTATAGTAAGATATGGTCTGAACCTGGAATTTCATAAATATAGGACTCCTATGGGAGGAACTCTACCCAAGAAGGTTGACGTATTTAATTTTTTTTTAATCTTACTGGGTTTCCTAGAACTCATAAAAGATAACATAGCCAGTATGTGTGAGTGTTAAAACTTGAACTCAGGCCTTGCTGGCTTTGAGGCCAACTCTCTATACAAGAAGCCAGGGGTGGGTAACCTGCGGCTTCGAGGCCACATGTGGCCCTCTAGGTCTTCAAGTGTGGCCCTTTTCAATCCCTTCACAGACATCTTGCTGAGGGTTTCTCCAGGTGTTGTGGTTGTTGTTTTCGCCTTTGTTCAATTCTGTGACCGCTTTTGGGCTTTTCTTGGCAAAGATTAGAGTGGTTTGCCCTTTCCTCCTCTAATCTCTAGCTCATCACAAGTGATAAAACTGAAGCAAACAGGGTTAAGTGACTTGCCCAGGATCACACAACTAGTAAGTATCTGAGGACAGATATGAATTCAGGAAGATGAGTCTTCCTTACTCCAGGTCCAGCACTCTATCAACTGTGCCACCCACGGGCCCTAGGTAGCTCTTAGCTCTCTAGGTAACCTTCATTATATTAAAAAGATTTAGGTGTTGCCCCAACCCCTGCCCCTTCTTCAAGGCCAGTTCTTTATCCACTATACAGTGCTGTCTCTCATACAAGGGTAGCTATCCAAGTTATTCTACTTGAGTAAGAAATTACTTTTTTACTCATTTAATCAAATAACTTAATTGTCACAATAACGTGATCTATTCCACATCAATTTATCAGTATTTATTAAGTGCCCATAGGAAAAGCAACATGGTACCTAGCCATAATTTAATGAAATTATTTTAAAACATTATAGTTAATTATTGTGGTATTCCAAATGTTCAGTGTGGAGGGAGCTTAGACATTCTCTGTGAACAATTCTTTGGAATACTAGAGTTTCTAAACAAAGTTTAGAAACCCTGGGGGGACAGAGGAACTCCTAAAGCAACATCATCTGAAACTTGTTTACAAGTAGTCCATTTAAGTCAATTGACATGCAAACTCAGTCCTTCGGAGGCTTCCCTGGGCAATCAGCCAAATAATGGAGAAATCTGACCAAATCAAGGCTATCTCTGAAGGTGTGAGGAAAGCTAAAACCAACTTAGATAAAAAGGGTAATCTCTGATAAAAAAGGTTATCCTGGAGTAGTAAGAAGGAGCGCAACAAAATAATTGGAAGTAGAGAATTTCCAAGAAGTACAATAGAGAAATAGCTGATGGTTTTAGCTTTTCTAATTACCTGAGAATTGAAAGGCAGCAGCATCCTAGACTTAAGTTGAAACTTGGGTTGAAGTCCTGACCACCATTTTATTAGCTGGCTGACCTTGGGTAAGTCTCAGGGACTCAGTTTCCTTTTCTATGAAATATGGGTAATGATTTGTGTGCCTCACTTACAGGATCCTTGAAGGGAAAGCACTTAATTAATTGTAAAAGTGTGCTACTATTATGAGGACAGCTGTTCTGTTCAGATGATACTGTACCTTAGAATTACTGCATGGAAGCTATTCTGGGACAAGAGAAAGCTAAACATACAGTGCTAGCTTGTAAGAAGTAAGAGAGCTTTGCTACTGAGTGAACCTAATCACATGACTGAGGGAAGAAAAGATTCTTTTAGGCTCAAGCTCTTACAGATAATGCCTAAGTGATATATAGGCAGCAACTCTTCAAAATTACTCTGATGGAGAAGGAGAGATGGTGTAAGAAGGAGGGAAAAGAGAAATCTGATGACAGAGCAAGAGAGCAGAGAGAAGAGGAAAAAACAGGAAAGGGAAAAGATGAAGAAGAACTATACTCATCATCTCTTTCCCCAAATCAGTTTCCTAACTGGCCTCTGCGCTTTCAACCTAACCTACTTCACTGCTGGATACTCAATTAGCCTTTCTGTCTCTGCTCATAAACATGTCACTCTTAGTCTCAAAAACATTTCATGCTTTTTGCATTGTATACAGGCTACAGTGCAAATGTCTTCAACTAGCATTCAAAAACCCTCCACTACTGGTCTGCTACTTCTCCAAACATATATCCCCTACTAACAAATTGCGTACTTTCCCTTTTATTTATTTTTTTATTCTTGGATAGCAATAGGGTCTGAACCTAGGATTCTATTTCTTGGGAAAGGGCATTTCCAGAAAAGGAAATTCTACCAATGCAGATTAGCACCTTATCTGAAACAATTTTAGAGAAATTGTCTAGGTCAATGGTGTCAAACTCAAATAGAAACAGGGACAGAGTTATCATATACATAGATCTCCATGGGCTACATATGGACTTGGAAAATCACATGTGTTATATATTGCTTTTTCAATCAATTATTTTTGTTAAATATTTCCCAGTTACATTTTAATCTAATTCCAGCCACACTTGGGACTGCTGTGGACCTAATTTTGATACTTCTAGTCTAGGTCACAGAGAGGTAAAGTGATTTCTAATGTCCCAGAGCCTGTATGTGTCAGGGATGAAGTCTGAACCCAGGTTTTCCAGTGTCCAGGACTGGTTAATGCTGCTTCTCTACCTGTGATCCTGCCCCAGAAAATTTATCTGCCTGGAATATTCTCTCATCCCCATCCTCCTATGATTATCCATTTCCATAAAACCTTCCATAACAGCTCCAATCAGAGGTGACCTCTCCCCACTCTGACCCCTGCAGCGCTTAGAATCTTAGTTACAGAGGTGAAAGGCACCTCAGACTAGATCTAGGTTAAGGACTCTTAACTTTTTTGTATCATGTACCCCTTAGACAGTCTGAAGCTTAGCAGTCTTTTCTTATAATGTTTTTAAATGCATAAAATAAAATGCACAAAACTACAGAGGAAACCACTTACGCTAAAATAAATATGTAATCTCCACCCCCCCCCCAAATTCACAGACATGAAAACTTGGAGTCCTTGGACCCTGGCTCCTGGTCTAAATCAACCTTCAGCCAAACCATGAATCTTGTCTACCTTGTCAACTTCCGTGCTAAGACCTGTAGCGGTGAAGGTGAAGAAATCACCCTCCTAAGCAGCCCGATTCATTTTTTTTTAATAGTTCCAATTGCTAATAAAAATTTTTCTGACTCTCATCAATGTGGATTCTCCTTTCTTTTCATCCTGTGCAACTTATCCATAGTTTCACCATAAACCCTCCATAAAGGGTCTTTCCGATATGCTGGGAACTCTACTCTTGGTTTCTTAATAATAATAATTCTAACGACAAAAATGGATATTTACACAGCACTTTAACCTATGCAAAAGTTTTACATACATCATCTTGTTGGATTGTTGTAATAATCCTGTGGTATACCTTTTATAAATATAGGATAGATAGATGATAGATAGATATAGATATAGGAAATGGAGGGTTGGAGAGGTTAAGCAAGTTGCCTGTAGTCAAACAGTCTAGGTAAGTTCTGAAGGTTGTATTTGGAACTAGGTCCTCCTGACTCAGATTGAACACACTGCCTTCTTCACATTCCATGGGTTGCCCATTTGCTATTCTCTGCTCTTGCTACATTACTGACCCCAACTGATGCTCTGGTCAATTCTATTTGGGCCAATTTCTTGCTATATATCCTCTCTTCCTTGGGATGCTCCACATCAGTGGACATTGTCCCCTGCCCTGCCCTCTCTGGTGACTTAACCCTTTCAACTCATGAACTCCAGTCTTGATACTTGTGCTGTCTGGATCAGGTGAATGCATTACAAGGCTCATTATATTTAGTAAGCTCCAGATAGGCTTCACATTTCATCCTGGACATTTTCTTGACCTCTATCTTGCCTGCAAATTATACTCCATCCACCCCAGCCACCAGCTTTCCAGTTCTGGACATTAATATATTGATACTCATATTAATAACGTCAGTTCAAATCAGTACTGCCACTGATCCTGAAATCCCTTCACTCACCATTTCTTTGAGTTTCCAAACCAAAATGCCCCTCTCTATCCCCTACTCCCTAATATGCATTACATCTCTCAATTAAAATGTAATATTCTTGAATGGGAACTAGGTATAATATTCTAGTTTAATTCAATTAAAACATCTCTTTATTTGCCTTGGTTTCAAGTCTCCTTTAATAATTTTTCTTTAAGCCCTTATTCTCCCTGATGGAATATAAGAAATGATATTTTTACAGTATTTTAAAGTTCTCAAATTGTTTTACATATTTTATCTAATATAAGCCTCACAATAACACTGTGAAGTGATACCACAATAACAGCCCCCTTTTACAGATGATGACCTCAAGTTTAGAGCATTGTTCAGTGGCTTGCCCACAGTTACACAGTTAATGTGTGTCAAATAAGGGATTTGGACTCGAGTCTTCCTGACAGCAAGTCCAGCTCTCTAAGTCACAAAGCTATGTTGTCTTCTTGAAACAGAAACAAATTAAGAGTTGGATTATCTTACTTTCTTCAATCAACCATTATAATCTTTTAATCCACCTTGAGCAGTGGTCCCATACCTTTTTTTTTCTGCCCTGAATGAGCTTTGAAAAATTCTTTTTTGTCATCTTTAGCATTCACTACAAAACTTCAGCTTATATTTTTTGCTACTTGATTATTCCATCCACATTTATGCTACTACTTCCATCTAAAATCTGAGCTTGTTGATCAGTTCCCTGTGCAGCCAAATCAGTTTCTTTAAATATTTCTTCCTTCCCTTCATTTGTGACTATTCAGTCAGAATTTTACTGTAGAAAGACTTCTATCCCCCTATAACCGACTATTTTTATAGACTCAATTCATGAGAATTCTTACCTGTCCTATCTTGTCTTTGAAATCTAATTTCCTGAAGTCTAGAATACTCTGTCAAACTCTGCCTGGTTTTTCCCTCCTTATCAATCACAAACTT
This sequence comes from Pseudochirops corinnae, assembly GCA_028646515.1. Classification (NCBI taxonomy): domain Eukaryota; kingdom Metazoa; phylum Chordata; class Mammalia; order Diprotodontia; family Pseudocheiridae; genus Pseudochirops; species Pseudochirops corinnae. The sequence goes on along the minus strand of CM053585.1, from coordinate 448,144,983 downwards.
AAAAATATCATGGTCACTGAATCTCATGGTTCTCATCATTTCCGCTTCACTGACCCAACTACTCCTTACAGTTCCGAGTTAGGTCCAGAATAGGCATTTCCTTATGTATTTTCTCTGCCTTCTGAAAAAAAGAAATTGTCCAAAAGGCAAGAATATATCAGCTATTCACTTAGTAGAAGGCATTAGCGGATGCCTAGAGGTTGAAATTCAACACCATCACTCTACCCCACTTCCATACAAACTTTATAGTATGTATGGGTCAAGAATCCATTAACCATTTTCTCTGGGTGACCCAGAGGTCTACAAAAAAACTCTAAGAAATGGATGTCTTCTTGAAGGACACCTCTTTTATATGACTTATTCTTTTCCCATAAGATTCATCCTCTTTTTGCTATTTTCCAACCATAAGATGCATAATACCAAGTATCAGAGATACTTATAAGGTCACTATTACTTCCTTTTATCTATCTATCTATGTATGCATCTATCTATCTATCTATCTATCTATCTACCTATCTATCTATTCATATCATAACTATGTCACTACTATCTACTTATCTATTGATAAAAATCTCATCTCACTTTACAGAAGAAGAAAATTACCCTGACAAAGATTGAGTGACTTCCCTAGAGTCATATAACTAGTAAGTGTCTGAGGAAGCATTTGAAATGAGGTTCTCCTGACTCTAAGCCTTGGACTCTATCCACTTCTTCCTCCTAGCTTCCCCTTTTACTTTTTGCTGACACCAAAAGGATACCAATACCACAGAGACATCCGAAGTCTTGGGTATCATTTCTGCCCATCCTGACAGTCACTGTCTATTGTGAATTACTGTGTGATCCTTCTGCTCTTTACAGTATGGGCTTTAACATCCACATTTCAATTTAATCTAAAAACCAGTGATTAAGTGCCTAGGATGAGCAGAGTCTGGTGCCAGGTGCTGGCAATTAAAACTCACTCTAACAGGAAGGAAGACAATTTAGGCCCTGAAAGAGCTCATACTCTCACTACATGCACCAAGCATTTATCATGCTCTTATTTTGTGTCAGACATTGTGCTATGCACTGGGGATACAAATACAAAGATTAAGTATACCTGCCCTCAAGGAGCTTTAATTTTATGGGTAGAAGGGAAAACAACACATCCATAAATACAGATCTATAAATATGTATCCATATATATATATGCTGGATGAAAAGAATGTTGTTTTAGTTAGAGGAGGAACTAGCAGCTGGGGAGTGAGTCAGGAAAGTCCTCATGTGGGAAGGGTCATTTGAGGGGAGATTTGGAGGAAGCTGGGAATTCTGAGAGGCAGACGTAAAGAGAGAGTGAATTTCAGGCAGGGAGGAGAACCAGTGAAAATGGAAAACACAGGTGGAATGCTTTATGGGAAGAAAGGCATAAAGACCCATTTGGCTAGAGTACAGAGCACATAAAGAAGAGTAATGTGTATATAATTAGCCTAAACAGGTAGGTTGGAGCTCACATACTGAGCTTTCATATTGTGAAGGACTCTGAATTCCAAACAAAGAGTTTGTATTTTATCCTAATGTGATCAGATATCACTTTGGTGGCTATGGGGAAGATGGACTAGAGAGGGAAAGAGACGGTAGGCAGAGACACCAATTAGGAGGCTACCACAGTCCTTCAAATGAGGAGTGATGAAAGGCTGGCAGGTAGAGAGATATGAGAGAAATGTTTTGGTGGTAGAATTTACAAGATTAGGCAACTGATAGGATGTTGGGAGAAAGGGAGGGTAAAGAATCAAGAAAGACTTCTAGTTTGTGAACCTGGTTGACCAGAAGGGACCTTGGTGCCTTGGACAGAAAGAAGTTCAGAAGAGGGGTAGATTTGGGGAGAAAGACAGTTCTGCTTTGGATATGTTAAGACTCAGATGCCTATGGGACAGCAGGTTTGAAATGTTAAATAAGCAGTTGGTGACACAGGATTATAAGTCAGAGGACAAGGTGACTAAAGTTAGATAGGTTAATCTAAGCATCATCTACAGAAGAGATGAAAACTGAACTCAGGGGAGCTTATAGAGTCACAAAAAGAGCATGTATAGTGCAAGAAAGGTCCAGGACAGAGCCTCATCCCACCTCCCTTTCATTTCGACTTGGATTTTTGAATATATATTTTAAATTAAACATGATCAAAACTGAACTTATTATCTTTCCCTCTAAATCCTCATATCACTACAAAATTCCCCATTACTTTTAGGGTACCACCATCCTCCAAGTACTCTGGGTTCCCAACCAAGGACAACCCATTGGTTATCCTTGAATTCTTACTATCTCTCACCCTTCTTATCCAATGCCTTGCCAGTGACTTTCAATTTTATCTTTGCAATATATTTTGAATACATTCCCTCCTTTCCTAACATTGCAATGACTATAGTACAGGCTTTCATCACCTTATGCTTGGACTAGTATTGCAATAGCCTGCGGGTTTGTCTGCTTGCCTCAAGTCTTCCTACTCCACTCTGTCCTCCACTCAGCCACCAAAATGATTTTCCTAAGGTCTGACCATATGATCCACTCCCTACTCAATGAATTCCACTACCTCTCTCCTCCAGGATCAAATACAAAATGGTCTGTTTGGCATTCAAAGCCTTTTATAACCTCCTCTTCCCAACCTACTACCTCTGCAGGTTTCTCACATCTTACTCCCACTTTGTACTCTTTGGTCCAGTGACACTGGCCTCCCTGCTCTACCAGGACTGTTAGCCACTCCATCTCTTGGCTCCAGGCATTTTCTCTGGTTGTTCCTCAGGCTTGGATTGCTCTACCTTGTCATCTCCATTCTTTGACTTCCTTCAAGTCCCATCTTTGACAGGAAACATTTCCCAACCCCTCTTAATTCCACTGCCTTCATTGAATTATTTCCTTTCTATCCTGTAGATAGCCTTTCTTAGGTATTTGCTTGTTGTCTCTCCCATTACACTGTAAGCTCCTGGAGAGCAGGGACTGTCTTTTGCCTCTTTTTTGCATCACCAGTGCTCAGCACAGTGCCTGGGTAAATAGTAGATGTTTCAGAAATACTTACTGACGGAATTTCAAGTTTTTAAAAATTAAAATTTGTCTTCTAGGCAAATATCCTTTTCTCCAAGAAACTTTTTCTGACCTTTCCAATTGGTAGTAGGAGACCCTCTTCAGTCCCCAAATAGCTCTCTGTCTGTATTTCTTCTTTGCAATTACCATGCTTTTGTTTTGGTACCTAAAATGTGTATCTTGCACAGTGATGTGTATACAACAGTGCATGATAAATATCTGTTCCTCATTAGACCTGTTCTGTGCCTGATCAACATCAAACGTATAATATACCTACTATGTACCACACACTGTGCTAGGAGCTGAGGATTCAAAGACAAAAATGGAATATTCTCTGATTTCAAGCTTATATTCTACTGAATGAGGTACCATGGGTCAACAATACAGAGAGAAGTAAGTATAAAATGTACAAAAATAAATAGATTAATTGTCAGGGGCAGATGGAGAACCAATAAATGGAGAAATCAAAAAAGGTTTCTTATAGGAGGTAGCATTTCTGCTGAGTCTGGAGGGTAGTGGAGTGGAGAAGTGGAGTTTGGGAGTGGGAGCATTCTTGGCATAGGGGTAGCATAGACAAAGAAATGTATAGAAATGGGAGCTGGAATGTCATGTAGGCGGAAGGGCAAGTAAGCCACACAGACTAGAATATACAAATGTGGGGTGGGGTTTGGGGGTCAGTATGTGGGGCAAGTAATGTATAATCACTTTGGAAGAGGAGCCTGGAGCCCCACTGTGAAGGCCTTTAAACACCCCAAAGAGATGTTTATATTTTATCCTAGACCAGCAGTTCTCAACCTGTGGGTCGTGACCCCTTTGGGGGTTGAACGACCCTTTCACAGGGGTCCCCTAAGACCATCAGAAAACACATATTTCCAATGGTCTTAGGAACTGAGACACTGCTCCTCTATCCATCTCCAGGTGGGTCCACCCACATGCAGATACGCCCACATATGAGTATTAAAGGGTCGTGGCATTAGGAAGGTTGAGAACCACTGTCCTAGAGGCAAGAAGGAGACCTCTCAGACTCCTGAGTCATGATCCAATAGAAAGCCAGAATACGGTTTCCCACAGCATTTTCTTAGTCAGTTGATTTCCAACATTCTAATTTTTCTTCTAAGCTCTACTTTCTTCTTCTTCTTCTTGTTCTTGTTCTTGTTCTTCTTTTTTTTTTTTTTGCTTTTTGGAGGGGGATGTCAGGGCAATTAGGGTTAAGTGACTTGCCCAAGATCACACGGCTAGTACAGATTAAGTGTCTGAGGCCGGATTTGAACTCAGGTCCTCCTGACTCCAGGGCCGGTGCTCTATTCACTGCACTACCTAGCTGCCCCAAGCTCTACTTTCATATAGTAAATTGGCAGCAGTGAGGAAAGCATCATGTATTGCCTTTATCACTCAAATGGAATATCAAACATCTTCGTTGTCTTAGTTTACCAGTAGGCAGTGTGTGTGTCTAATTCCTCCACCTAGATGGTAAGTGAAGGCAGGGACCATGTAAATCTCCTACAGTGACTAATTTACATTTATAATAATTTACAGCTATGATACTCATATCTTTGTCAAGTGGATGACTGCAAGTGTAAACCATTACTACTTGTGCATCCCCCTCCTTGCCCACACATAGAACTACTGTTATGTTGTCTAGTTATGCTTAGGTACATAAAAGGGAAAACATGTGAAAGTGTGGCTGAGCACAGGCAGCAATGCTACTATGTACTTCATGAATTTTCAAAATGTTCAAATTGATAATTTATAGGAGCTAATTGGCCCCATCACATCAATTCACAGGCATTTGTTTCTACTGCTACTCCTTTCCACCTACTTTGTCAGTGGCAAATGGCTGTTTGCAGAAATTTCAGTTTGAAAAGGCCCTAATAATGTGGCATCCTTGCAAACCTTCTATTTCATGATTCCTATTTAAAAATATTCTGATAATAATAGATGAAAACAAGTATATGACAATTCTTTGGTATAATCTTTGAAATAAGTAATTTTCAATAGAAGTCAACAAACAAGAAACAATGTATCTTAAAAAAAATAAAGCCCTATACTATTTTTTTTAATTTCTCACATTTGTGGGAAAATGTAAAAACAAAGAAGTAGAAATTAATTATTATTTTTAATTTTTCCTAGTACAGCAGAGGTGGAAAGAGCTATAAATTCCAGGTTCTAATCCCACTTCTGCCACTAACTGTCTTTGAAGCCTCGGACAAGTCACCTAACGTCTCTGAGTTTCTTCCTCATCCCTAAGATGTAAGGGTTGGATTAGCTGGCCTGCAAGATCTCTTCTAGACCTAATTATAAGATATTATGAAATTTTCTACATAACCTAATTAACACTGCTTTAATTATCTGTTAAGAGAGGGATAGTCTGAGTATTAGTATGAGCAATTTTTCCACCTGTCCTCTTTACAATCAAAGAGTGTTAAGCTCTAGAATGGACTTCAGAGATGACTTAGTCTAATTCCCTTATTTTCTAGATAAGGAAATGGAAGTAAAGAGAAGTGAACAGATTTGCCTAAGGTTATACATACAGAGGTACTTAGTTACTGAGAAAGAAACAGAATTCAGGTAGTCTTACTCCCAGTACAGGGGGACCTTCTACACTGTCCTACACATTAGCTTCTAGATTTACTCTTCAAATGTTGGTCCTCACATACTCATAGTAGAGGTATAAGATTCCTCTTTCATGTAATGCATGAATAAGACTCTGTCATTGTTTGATTCATATTTTCAAATAGTCCATTTCCATAGCTATGGCTATTATTCCTTGGAAGTAGCTCACAAATAATCAGCCAGAAGAGATTAAGTAAGAGTACTTAACTGACTTTTATTTTTGGTTACAGAGGTTAAGTCATATGCTGCATGTATCTAAATAACAAAATATGAAAAAAAAATTTTACATATAAATCACTTATCCTTGTGAGGATCCAAACTTTAAAAGTGCTCTATAAATGTTAGCTATTCAATTTAGTTTTATAACTATTTAAAATGATTTCACAAATTATTTTTCATTTCTCTATAGTGGTATATGGAGTTTACTTTTAATTGACAGGGTTGAGGTAAGGCGTGAGTGATAGTGGAGGTATGGTCCAAAACTGGGGTATGTGGTTATTCACTTCTTAACACCAATGACTAACATATATAAGGGCCAAAATAATCCTTCCTATGTTTAAATTTTCTAATAGCCAATTTTAAAATGACCTCAAAGCAAAAATAAAACTACTACAGCTGAATAATATGCCACACAAATGCATATTTGCAAATAAGGGCATTGTCTAGTGGGTTTCACCCTTTAATTCCAAAAGATATTTTCTAATATGGCATATTATCATAAAGCACAACTCTGCCTAACAACAAGCTGATATTCAGTAAGTAACAAGGGTTTAACACTCTCAACCAGAAGGGTTAAGATGACCACTGATTAATCCATGACAAGTAAAAAGAAGTCATAGAATTTTAGTATGTAGGGCATGAGGGACCATCTATTTCAACTGCCCTTTGTACAAAGGAGAGTGAAGCCCAGAGCGGTTACCAAGATTCTACCACCAACCTAGATCTCCTGGTTCCCAGTCCAGTGTGTTCTAACATACCACACCTGAAGTCATGTTTTCCCCTCTAGGACAAAAGTATAATGTAAAATAATTGTAATGCTCAGAGTGCATATTTCATTACTTCTTATGAAGGATGGGGAGCAGGATGTATTATTATAAGAGGGAATACCTTCAATGAAGGAAGTTATTACAGTGCTAGAAACTAAAACTCAACTAATATAGCAAAGCAATAGCATTTACCTTAAATTTACGTCTCTGCTCTGCACAGGTGTTGAAGAACCACAAGTCTGCTCATGGCTGAAAATGTAACAAGAACAATAATGCGACCAGTTTTCATACCTAGGCTAAATTAAGTAGATTCTTCAATGGCTAGAAAATTGGCAATGTCTCTAATAAAAGGCTGTGTGGTGTATGTGTGTGTGTGTGTGTGTGTGTGTGTGTGTGTGTGTGTGTGTATTTGTATTCGTTTTTTCCCTTATTTATCACATGACCTAAAAATTATTTTTTAGGAAGTGGGAACTATTCCACCCTCTAATTGGCCACCTCTCCTGATCATTAGTCAGCACTATTATATATCATCTCTATTGAGAGATAACAACCAATAGGCCAAAGAAAAGAAACAAATAAAAATATCAGATACTACCATCTTGAGCCCTTATTAATGCAACATGTTTTCTAGACTACACAGGTAGGAAAATAAAGATGAAACATCTGGTAATACTTAGGCTAATATCAGCTCTCATTTACATCACACTCTATTATTCATCAATATGTCATTAATCAATGTGCCTACTGATTGGAACTATTCAATTGGTTTATCAGTGTAATGAATGTACTATGCAAACATATTTCAAATAAATCCAGCTATCTGTACATGAAAGCAAAAGTATTACTATAATTGGCCCTTAAGTTTATCAGATATGATGGTTTTTCTCTCTCCATTTTGCATAAGACATGCCAATATTCCTAAGATTTCCAACACTAAACACTGAAAAACTATAAATGAAAAAGTACTAGTAAATCAAGAAAAAATGCTAGGTAGGAATAACCTTACCATCAGATAATTCTAAATTTGGCCCTAACTATGACAGAAGTCTAAAAAATATTACATTAAAGTGTAAACTATTAATCCTTTTGAGGATCTATTTTCTGGTGGCCTAAGCCACCGTGGACATTATTTTGATGTAAAACCTAAGTTTTATCTACCTTTCCCTTCAGCTTTCTAAAAATAATTATCTTTTCAAAGAGGTTTTTCATGAGAAACACATAAAGACTGTTTTGGATCACTACCCAAATTCTTTTAAGAAGTTCCCAGGAGGTCATCTAGAGGTATGCTGTCTATGAAACCCAGTAAAACCTTCCATGGCCTGTTAACACCAAACATCTTGCCTTTGCAAAAGTGGAGAAAAGAAATGTTGAAACTTTCTCCATTAAAATCTCAAACTATAATTAGTTAATATGCTTTACTGGTTATCAAAATTTACACAGAGTTGTGCTGGACTCTTACTTCAATAGCTGGGAGGGATGGGATGGGGGAAACCATGTTATAATCACATAAGAAGTTAATTAAATGTTACTTTTGCATTAACTGGTAAAAATGTTTAATAAAAAATACACCAGCCTTTCTTTCTAAGCACAGTGGGAAAACTGTGCAACTCATACCAAATAGTGTACATGAGAAGTACAATGGTAAGTATAACCTAACACCCCCATTTGACAACATACGTGTGGGCTAATATGAAATGCCATTAGATTTTTATTAGACTTATAATCTGGTCCCAACCTATCTCCAGTTGTCAAGATAGTCAACTGCTTTGAAATACTAGGAAATTAAATGTATATAATATTAAAATGATCATATATTTTGTTGGGGCAAATATATCATGTTACATTACTTTTAAATTTTTATTCATAAAAACTAGTCTGTACATCCATGAAAATATGATGCATGATTAATAAAAAAATAGCTATAATTTTAAAATCTGCACTGAGACACATTCAGATTAATATGTATTATAAGTGAAACAATGCAAAGCTTTGTATCAATAGGAAGGAATAGAAATGGTTCAAGTCCTCAGAATTATTTGCAAAGTATTTAAACACCCTTTTCATAATAACATAAAACAGAATATAATCAGGAACTTCTGCCCTGAGATTCATTTATACAAAC
>CM053585.1:448126211-448131211 GCA_028646515.1 Pseudochirops corinnae | reverse complement strand
AAAGGTATCTTTGAAAAAGAAGCAGCTTAGCTATTAATGTGAACTCTTATGAAAAATAAAAACTTGCCTATTTTCACATTCTTTTTGTGGCAATGGAGATTGCTACAATAAACATTAGTGATACACTGAGGATAATTCTGCAAGATCAGAAGACATGTAAAACTACAAAGGAGAAACCACTGAAAATGTGTTTTCCAACAGCAAGCTTGCACCATGTGACACTTATTTACCAAAATTCTGGTTAACATTTTAGAACTGCCTCTTAGTAAAACAATTGCTGAGAAATAATTTTTATCTTCTAGGCAATTTATAACTGGTATTATTATATATTTAATATTATGATGGCAAACCATTTCCATCAATGGTATGTAATATAAATTGTTAGATGATGAATTAAGTGAAATATTAATCTTGGAAGGCACTTGTCCGTGTCAGTTTTGGGCTAGAGAAAAACAAACTCCAAGAACCATTCACAAACTTATCTGTGCCAACTGGATGATATTGTGGTCTTAAGAAAATTTAACTAAAACAAAAGCCAAGAGATGTTTACAGATTTTCCTATTCAAAGTGATTGAGTCTAATTCAAATGAACAAGAGCAAGAGAGATGTTTCTAAGGCATCCAAGCCATATCCAATATCCAGCAACACATTTGTTTTGAATTAAGGGGGCACTTTCCTTAATGAATTTTTATCTAATTTTAGTAAAACTGAAGAAAAATTTAAAATAGGAATAACAAATACAAGTGATAGGATGAGATTAAGCTTAAGTTATTTTGATAAAATGAATGAAAACTTGTTTATCGATTACACCTATAAAATTGCTGGGGAGGAGAGTAAATATAATTATCTCTGGTACAAGGCATATTGCTATTTTTATTAAAAATATTTTGCAACTTTAGCCTTGCTTGAATGTAGGAGGAACAAAGTTAAAATGTTTTGCTCGCTATGAACTGAATTCAGAGACCAATACATACCTTTTATAAGCCTATGAGAGGCAATGTGGAACTGTGGGGAAAGCCCAGGCTCTAGAATCAGGTAACATGAGTTCAAATGCTACTTCTCATGACAGCAGCCTGGGTGATCTTCTTGCTTAGCTTCTCTGAGTCTCAGTTTCCTCACTTGTAAAAAGAGAAGGACTGGACTAAATACCTTCTGAGTTTCTTTCTAGCTCCAGAAATATGATTCTCATGCCCAGGTCACTAATAAAGCTTCACTAAACAATGATTACCCTATAACGATTAACATGTTTGCTAATGGGAAGTCAGAACTTTTATCCACATTACAAGAGTTTTAAAATAGCATAACATCTTCTATTTTAAAAAATAAAATGTGGCGTGCAACTAATATATACAAATCATTTCCTTATTTTTCAGAGTAAATATATGTTTTTGGGGAAAAACAGATGTCACTCATATCTTTTCCCATAAAAATAGGAATGTTTAACCTATCAGCCTGTTGCATTTGAGACGTTAAAATGAAAAATGACATCTCCACCCATTAATATCTTCAATGTATAAACAGCACAGCGTGACACATTCTTGAGAGCTGAAGGCTACAAAATCTCTCTGGAACATAAATAACAAAGCACTCAGAAGCACATTTGATGTTGATATTCATCTCTGAGAAAAACACTGCTGCCGAGGCTCCTTATGAAAATAGATGCAGCCCAAATGGATCTCCTGTAATTGGTTTCAGATAGCGAGGTCAGAAGAAATATGATACAAGAAACTATTATGTGGAACAGGCAAAACGAGAGTGTTTACACAGGCGCTCCCCAGTTGTACTGACAAGGGGTGTATACTCTGCAGATAACCAGGACCAAAAAAAAAAAATGCCAGAAGGACTCCAGATTCTTTCTCCTCACACTCACGTATTGTAAAATGTAACATTTTACTTTGAATACTGAACAGAAAAACAAGTTTTCAAACAGAATTTCATATATTATAATTAGTTACACAAGTGTGAATGATAAAAAATTCATATCTCCTTACAAAGAAATGCATTCCTATTCAGTTCAGATTTTCTTCACATTAATTTAATACTAAACAAAAAAATTAACAATAAAAACTGATAAATGTAATATAAAGTCTCATGGTGATATTTAATAGAATAAAATCAATCACTCAGTTGTATGTAACCTGTTTTTGAATAACAGTTGGTTGGAATGATGTGACACATCTATAGTTACAGACCTTTCATTTTATCATGACTGATAATTAGACTAGTCTTGTAAAAATAGTTAATTGCTACAAAATATATTTATAAAATTATTAATCTTTTGTTTCATATCAGTAACTCCCTTAGTTTAAAAAATATGTTTCACACAAGTCATTTCTAAAAGTCAAAAATATTAATTTCATAATATAACATACTATAGAATCATCCAAATTAGTGGTTATTCCAGAAGATTTTCTATTGCTTTATGAGACAGTAGAATGAGGTTACCACTGAAGAAATAATATAAACTCTCTAAGGCTGAGGATGATGTCATATTTTTCTTTGTAGATCCATAGTTACTAAGACAGCAATTTGCATATAATAGTTGCTCATGATAAAGTTAGATTTAATGAAGTTAGATGAAAAATTACTTGCCATGTACTCTGATTACACAGTCCAGGCCATTTTGGCCCTTCTCCAGACTGTTTATTCAGGAATGGATTTGCTAACCAAGGTCAATCATCAGTCATCTCTAAACTGAAAAAGCCAAGGTTTATTCTACTCACTGGACATGTCTAAGAATTGCTCTAAGCCTCAAAATTTCATTTTCAGAATCTAATCTTCTAGAAATATACCCAATCAAGGTATTAATTGATATCATAATAGACTTGTAGGTATAAGGGTCCTCAGAAGCTACGTAGTCCAACTGTGCACCTCTTATGGTTGAGAATACTGAAAATCAGGCCAGTTAAGTGATATTCCCAGATGGTAAGTGAAAGAATCAAGATTACAAACCAAGTCCTCTAACTCAAAATTGAGTAGTCCTGGTGAACCGCAACGTAACTATGGAAGATCTTCTTCAGGTTCAAATCTTGGTCTGAAATCCATACCAGAGATGGGGCACTTGATACTCATGAGGTTGTCTATTTGATTTTTGGACAGTTCTAATTGTAAGGAAGCAATCCCCCCCCACCCTGCTCAATTTTATTGAACAATAAGGAGACATTTTAAAACTAAATATGTCCAAAATAGAACTTATTATGTTTCCACCTAAATCTTCCCATCAGCCTATATTCCCTTTTAATGAAGGAGGCAACACTCTCCCAATAGTCCTTCAGGCTTGCAACCTAAGAATTTTTCTGGATTCATCACTATTTCTTACCCCCATATCCAATCTGTTGTCAAGGTCTGCTAATTTCATTCTACCACACCTCTCAGTTACAGCTCCTTCTCTCCTCTGACACAGCCACCACTCTAATGCAGACCCTCATTACCTCCTGCTTAGACTACTGCAGTAACTTGATGGTTCCTCAAGTTTCCTCCCACTCCAGTCCATCTACCAAACTGATTTTCCTAAAGGATGCATGAAATACTCTCCCTACCCTGCTTTATCCACTGACTTCTGGCTTCCTTTAAGTTCCAACTAAAATTTCATCTTCTACTTGAAAGCTTTCCCAATTCTCTCAATACTTCTGTCTTCCCTCTGTTAATTATTTCATATTTCTCTTATAAATAGCTTAATGTGTGTGAGTGTGTGTGTGTGTGTGTGTGTGTGTTTGCATGTTGTCTCCCCCATCAGACTGGGAGCTCCTTGAGAGCAGGGACTGTCTTTTGTCTCCTTCTGTAAGCCCAGCACTTAGCACAGAACCTGGCATAGACTCGATTCTTAATAAAAGTTTACTGATTAAACAAAAATCTTACTTCCTATGTTTTTAATTCATAAATTTTGTTTTGACATGTTAATTACTTTTCAAGGAACAAAACTCTTATTGTACCTTTCCATAAAAAGTTAGGCAAAACTAATATATTTATGATCAATGTTGCATACATCTTTTTATTCTTATACTTGACCATTTCTTAACAAGAAGCGTACTTTAAAATAGTCATTTGGAACTAACAGTTGGCCATTGTTTTTAAACAATGTCTTTTTGCATTGTCTTTTTAAAAAAATATTATTTCCATTATTGAGAATATTGCTGTTCTGTATCAGTTTATACAAATTCTCCCATGTTTCTCTGGATTCTTCACATTTACTATTCTTTATGGGACAACAATATTCTATATGTTTAGTCATTCAACAATTGTTAAACACATAATTTGTCTGTAGCTTTTTCTTATTTCAAACAGTACTTCTGTGAATATTTTGGTACATATAAGACCATAAATTTTATTGATTGGTCTTAGTTTTGCCCTCTTGGACCAAACACAATGAGTCAAATAACAAATTAACAACTTTACAGTTATTTGAAGACAATTATTATGTCTCTGCTAAATCTTTTCTTATGCTGGATAAATATTTCTGGTTCCTTTAATCAATATTTGTATGGAATAGTTTTGATTCCCTAAACATCCTGTTTCTTTTTTTCTGACCTGAGTGCTCCAACTTTTTAATGTTCCTTCTAAAATATTTCACTCAAGAAATACATAGCAAAACAATACTGGTGGGGGACCTCAAACTCCCCCTCTCTGCACTTGATAAATCTAACCTCAAAATAAACAAGAAAGAAGGAGGCAAATAGAATTTTAGAGAGGCTAGCCATGATAGACCTCTGGAGAAAACTGAATGGGGATAAAAAGGAATATACCTTCTTCTCAGTGGTACATGGCACATACACAAAAATTGACCATGTACTAGGGCATAAAAACCTCACAATTCAGTGCAGAAAAGCAGAAATATTAAATGCATCATTCTCAGATCATGATGCAATAAAAATTATATGCAATAAATGGTCATGGAAAGATAGGCAAAAAACTAATTGGAAACTAAATAATTTAATCCTAAAGAATGAGTGAGTCAAACAAGAAATTATAGAAACAATCAGTAACTTCATTCAAGAGAATGA
>CM053585.1:448104214-448125711 GCA_028646515.1 Pseudochirops corinnae | reverse complement strand
GGCCTCTTTTGTCATTTGAGTTAATTTGTTTTTTAGGATGTTAATTTCTTCAGTCACATTGCTGACTCTCTTTTCATGATTTTCTTGCAACATTCTTATTTCTCTTCCCAATTTTTCTTCCACTTCTCTCATTTGGTTTTCAAAATCCTTCTTCAGCTGATCTCTAGCTTTAAGGCAATCTTCATGTTTATTGGAAGCCCCTGGTGGGGAGCTCTGGCTGTGCTGTCCTCCTTCAACTCTCTGCCTTGGTCTTTTTTTTCTTCAAAGAAGGAATCTAGGGTTTGGTTGCTGTTCTTACTCTGCTTCTTATGTTTATTCTTATTCATGGTTGGTCAGTCCGTGATTTTTTTTTTTAATCTCTGTGGAGCTCTGTTTCCGGAGGGGAAAGCTCTGTCCCAAATCGCTGGGGGCCTCCCAGCTGCCGGAGTTCTTAGGGAGGTGCTGGGTCCCTCTGCCACTTCTGGCTGACTGAATGAAAACGAACCACAGGACCAAAGCCCAAGACCGCGACCCGGATCCAGGCCGCTCAACACGAGAGCATTTGGCCTCTGAATGATTGCTTGGTCCCCCTTCAGTCTGCAGGCTGAGAGCTCTGAAGCAGAAGCAGAGGAGGGTGTAGAACCTCCGCCTTTTCACTTCCCAGCCCTGGAGGCGTTTTGGCCGGACTGCTTTTCTCTCACAACCTCGCCAGTCCCACTGACCTAGTTCTGGATTCTGCCACAGCTGTCGCCAATCCGCTCACCCGAAGCTCCATCTGGGGCTTGGGTCCTCTCATCCAGCCTCCCCACTGGACACAGCCGAGGTTTCAGGCCAGGCTGGTTTTGGTTCCCAGTGCTGATATGGTTCCTCGTAGCCGAGCTGACTTTAGTGGAAAGTATATTTGTGTGTGTTTTGGAGTTCTAGAATTAGTTTAGAGTCATATTTTATGGGTATTTTGGGGTGGCTATGTGAGAGCTGCGATATGTTGCTGCTCTTATGCCACCATCTTGGCTTCGCCCCCCAAACTGAGGATTTTATATTTCATTGTAGTAACAGTAAGGAGCCATCTGATCTTTTTGAGTGGGGGAAGGGACATCATCAGATCAATGCTTTAGGAATACTTCTTTGTCAAGCATTGATGAGACTCTAGAACTAGGATAGCGGCCATGTGAGTGGAAAGATAGGAAAGAGATGCAAGAAATATTAGGGAAACAGAACTGAGAGGTCTTGGAAACTGATTAGATATGAGGAGTTTGGGAGAATGAAGAGAATGTCTCTGGTGTTTTGAAGCTGCGTGACTGGAAGGATGGTGGCACCCTCAAAAGAAGTTGGTATGTTAGGAAGAGGAGTGGAGTTGGGGTAAAAGATACTGAGTTCCGTTTCAATGTATTAGGTTTTAGATGCTTATGGGACATCCAGTTTGAGATAACCAATAGTTAATGCAGAACTGGAGCTTAGTAGAGAGAGACAAAGAATGAATGGATAGATCTGAAAGTCATTCATAGAAAAGTGATAAATAAGCTTTGGTCTCCTTATCTACAGAATGTGGATAATAATATTTCCTTTGTATCATGCATGCAAAAGAGATTTAGAATTATAAAGGACACAGAAAATATTGTGGGTGTTATTATGGTTATGCCAAATAAAGCTTTTAAAATTTTGTGTGGTTGCCCCATAAACATTACTATATGACACTGAAAATGAGAAATCTGACTCCATCCCTAGGACTCTATTAACTCTGTCAAGTAGTTGTTTTCATATGCTTTCTGGTCAATATACTAGGGCTATGCAATTCTTGAAGGTCTTTTGTAGGTTTCTATAACATATCATGTTAGAATTTTATGAAGGCATTGAATGTGTTTTCTAACAATAGCTTCAAGGTTCTTTCATGTCTCCTACAATTCTTGTGTAGCATAAGCTGAATGAGAATGGATGCCCTGAAGAAGAATACTGTTTCACTTTATCAGTAAAGTCTATGAATCAAACAATTGCAACAGCAAACATATAGGGAGTATAATAGTACCTTAGTCTTGTATAGATTAATGAAAATATAATTTCAATATTCATTTATTCTCTCATTAACAACTCAACTATTTACTGATCAATCAGTCAGCAGCAGTAAGAGTTTATTAAGTGCTTACTATTATGGGCCACATAAGGTGATAAGCACTGGAGAAAGAAGAAAAACAGTCCTTGTTTTTATGGAGCTTGCATTCCAGTCCAATGGAGGAAAAAGCATTTATACAAACATATATAAAAAATCTATACAAGATGAATACAAAGTCATTCTAGGAGAGAATGTGCTCCTACAAGGAGAGCAGATTAGGAAAGCTTTCAAGTAGAAGATGGTGCTTTAGTTAAATTTTGAGGGAAACCAGAGCTTCCAAAACACAGAGATGAAAGAGGAAGAGCATTCCAAGCACTGAGATTGCCTGTGCAAAGGAACAGAGCTGGGAGCTGGGTGAGGAGTAGCAAGCTGGCTAGTATAGCTAGACTGGAGAAGGCATGGAGAGAAGCGATGTTTAAAAAGCCTATAAGGATAAGAAAGACAAAGTTGTGAAGAGTTTTAAATGCCAGTCATAGTTTATATTGGATCTTAAAGGTAATAGTCATTGGAGTTTATTGAATGTATGTGTGTGTGGTGTGACATGGACAAAAAATTACTTTGGTAGTTATAAAGAGAATGGCTTGGAGTGGCAGAGATGAGGCAAGGAGCCCAGTAGGAAGCTGTTGCAAAAGGCAAGTTGAAAAGTGATAAAAGAGAGAGGTACAGATGTGAAATAAGTTGTGGAGATAGAAGGTAAAATCCTGTTCTAAGCTCTGTGGAAGGTACAAAGATTATTAGAAGAGACAATAAAGTTGACAGTTTTAAAGATGAAATAATAGGAAAAATTCAATAATTATTAATACCTCTGCTTATAAATACTAATAATTGTAATATAAGAGTAGAACTAAGTCAGGGAAATCATTATTATGAAGGTAAGTAGAAGATAATAGTAGCCACACACCTCTCACATTTATTCAGAAAAAGTCTGGTTATGAACAGATAGAGAGTGAAGGGAGCAAAATCAATTAATAAGCATTTCATAAGTGCTTACCATATGCCACAGAAAACATCTCATACAATGAGGCAAACAATATATGAATACAACATTCTTACAAAGGACCGTTAATTCCAAGTGGAATCAGGAAGAAGAATGGAATGACTGTGTGTGTGTCTAAATGAGGATATAGTAGCTGTACAGGGTCATGATATAGCTGGGTCTTTTTGGTTCCACTTCATGGCAACACTTTTTGAGATGGAGGTTTTAAACAACATGCTGTATAGGTTGATGTGCAAACCATTTAGACAATCAAGTAGCCTTTCATCTCTTTTCAAATACTTTAGTAAGCAGGGAATCAGATTTGAGAGTTTTACCATTAATTTTGCTTGCTTTCATACTGATTTCTCTGCTATTAAAAAAAGTAGAGGAGAATAAAATAAATAATTTTAAGGAAAGTTTTATCACAATCTGTTTTATTTATTCTAAAACCTAATTTTATTTTCATATTAAATATGTAGGCTTAAAAACCAGTAAAAAAAAAATTACTAGGAATAGTCAGAGAAGAGCATTCATAATGTAGAGAATACAAAGCCTTCACCACATCACGTATGCAGAGGTCTAATTTCTCATCTGGAGAGGAACAATTTCTAAAACAAAGCCTGTGAAACATTAACTGAAACATTTTGAGATACATGGAATATTGATAATATTTTTCTAAAGTAGGGTTAAGGTATAGTCCAAATATGATAAATCATCGTAGAAAGACAGCACCTGCATTCTCATAGCCACAGACCACAAGATCTAGCAGATTCTAGTATACTTAGGAGGCTTCAAATATGGTCCTGGTGAGAGACTCTCCTTTGCTGCTTCAAGGCCCACCTGTATACTTAGAGAGAAGCACATTGTTAGCAGGTAGGCCCCTAGAGGATGACTCTTGGCAGTGGCAATCCATTAAATTAAGAAGAGTGAAAAATGGTCCTCAGCTCTGTGTGCTCTCTTTCCACTTTTGCAGAGGTGATGAAGGAGTGAAAAGGGGGCAGAAGATGCTAAGGATTACAATTTTTAGATAATCTATGAGTCTTCATTTAATTATTACTACTCTAGATGTGAGATGTTTTCCCAGCAATTAAAAGGGTGGACAAATGAAAAATTAAATCATGTCAATATTGATGAGAGACTGTATTCTAATTAAAGAAAACAACATACTAGAAGACTTAAAGAAATTGCAAATAAGTGGAAGGATTGCTTACAGATTTTCCTTGGAGAGGAAAATAAAGGAAGAGGTAGAGTTTTCATCATTTACCCAAAGGCAAACATTAGCATCCTTTCAACCAAGCAAACATATACCTCCATAGGATCACAGATTTAGAACTGGGAAGGACCCCAGAGGTCATCTACTCTGGCCTTCTTATTTTACAGATAAAAAAATATGGCTGAGATTAAATGACTTGCCCAAGGTCACACAGGTAGTAAGGAACAGTTAGGATTTGAACTCAATTTGAACTCAAACTGTACCTTTAGGTACAGGTTCAGCAGAGAAGATTCTTCCATCATAGAATACTGACATGACAGTCAATGGCAAGGTGGATTGGGATAAAGAATGGTTGGGCATTTTGGAACTATGCCCAAATGGCCATAAAACTGTGCATACTCTCTGGCCCGGCAATACCATTACTATGTCTGTATCTCAAAGAGATCAAAGGGAAAGTGACCTATTAGTGCAAAAAATATTTATAGCAGCTCTTTTTTGTGGTGGCAAAGAATTGGAAACTGAGGAGATGTCCTTCAATTGGAGAATGGCTGAACAAGCTGTTGGTATATGACGGTGGTGGAATACTATTGTCCTCTAAGAAAAGACAAGGAGGGTGGTTTCAGAAAAACCAGTTCTATGAAATGATGTGAAGCACCTAGGAATGAAGTGAAGCACCTATAAATCTGGCCTATAAATACCAAAACTCTTTCTAGTACCAAGCATCAAGCTTGGATGAGAGATTATAAGCTTGATGGATAGATTATCTTCTGGGTGTACTATTACCCACATGCATCTTAAAAGTGATACAAACAAATTTAACACTAAGTTTGAGTTCAGTTAGACCCCTTGGAACCTGATTAGCAGACATCTACCAGCCCATGTACCTGTCCTGATCTCCTTGTTTCTTAATGTTTGTAGAGCAAATGAGTTGATTCCAACACCTAGCATCAAAGAAACCTGAGAGGTAGAGGGCCTAGACAACTAGCATTTCCCTTGTCATAAGGGTAAGCAAAGTCTCACCGCTTTCTTATATAATCCTGGTGATTTGGGGTCCTTAGCAAAGATTTCCTTATCCTACAACCACTCTCCAGTCTCTCACTCCATCCTATTCAGCTTCTCCCCTCCCCACCTTGCTATCACTCTACTCACTCCATCCACCAAAGCCCTTCACCTGAGTCTCCTCCTAATTGGTGCTGTTTCTTACCACTTTTCCTCCAGAGGACTCATAATTATTATATCATTATCATTATTTTTCCCAGGAAGAGGGAGTATGCTCATTGCTTCCACTTTTTTACCCCTCATTCACTTTTCTAACCCTTTGAAATCTGCCTTCTAGTACTACTTCTTGGCTTAAAGTGCTCTCTCCAATCATCTTTTAGCTCATAAATCCTATGGACTTGTCTCTATCCTCATCCTGTTAGACCTTTCTGAAGCTGCTGACACTGTCTCAGATATCTTCTATTCTCCTTCCTTAGCTTCTAATCTCATCACACTTGGTTAAGTAAAACCCTGACTGACCCCACCTGCTCTCCCCACTGACTGGAGGGCTTCAGAGTAGACTACCAAACTCCTCCCAGTGCCTTCCTTTACTGAGGGCAGAAACTGGACTTTCAGCTCACTCCATTTTGGATGTGCTGCTTTGCCTGGCATCAGCTTCACAATTCAAGATGTTCCTGTGTGCTGGATACTCTTTGGTGTCCCCATTCCGCCCACTTTCCTACCTCTATTTATGTGCTGTCTCCCCCTACCCCCATTAGACCATACCATAAGCTCTTTGAAGTAAAGGACTGTCTTGCTTTTTATTAATTGTATTCCCAGCACTTAGGACAGCAACAGGCACATAGTAGGCAATTATTAAATGTTTACTGGATTGGATTAACTTTCACAAACTGTTCTCTCTTGCTAGATGTGTGACTATCCTCTTATAGTTTTCTTTGATGCATCATCATTCGTCCACCTCCTCCAACCTTCCTGTCTCACCCATCCGCAACACCCTAGGCTCTGCCCTGGGACAACTAATCTTGTCTTTCGACTCTATCTACTTTGGTGATTTCCTTAGCTCCCCTGGTTTCAATTACCATCTCAATTCAGATGAGTTCCCAAATGCAACCCTAATCTTTCTCTTGAATTCTAGGGTCTCAGCATCATCTTTCTCTTGGCCATCTCCATAGGTATGTGCCATCAGTGTTCTACACTTAACCAGCAAAAAAAAACCCAAAACAAAAACAAAAAAAAACCTTATCCCCCTAAACTTACTTCCTTCTTCAAACCTCCCTATTTTAGTTGAAGGCACCATCATCTCTCTAGTCAACCTGGTTCATCATCTTTACGTCATTCTTAACTCTTCCCTCTTAATCACCTGTTCCCATATCCAAACAATTGCAGTCTTATAATTTTAACTCATCCTTTCCCTTCTCTCCAATGGCATGTTCACTCCTCTAATTCGGGTATTCATCACTTCTAACCCAGGGAAACAGATTCTTAATATCTCCCCCTGTTCCTAGTCTCTTCCAAGTTTAACCCATCCTTCACATAGTTGGCAAAATATTCTTCTGAAGCCACAGGTCTGGCTGTTTCACTCTTCTGTTTAAAAATTATCAGTCTTCTAGGATAAAATACAATCTCATCGTATGATTTAAATCATTCCATATATAACTGGGCTCCAAAATATCTTTTCAGACTTATTTCGTATTATTCCCTTTTACATATTCTACGTTCAGTCCGAAGTGCCTTATTTGCTATTCTATGAACTCAGCATTCAACCTTTCATCCCTATGCTTTTGCACAGACTGTCTTGTCTTCCTTTCTACTCCCTCCTTACCCCCCTTATCCCATACACTTACTCCTTACCTCGATCTTTTGGAAACCCTTTAAGACTTCAACCCTTCTTTCAAGGCTCAATTAGGTGACACTTATTTTGTGAAGCCTTTTTTTCTGATTCCCACTCCCTTGCTGTGAGTTCCATTCTCTTCTTCAGATCATCTTCTATTTTCAGTCTATGAATATGCTGTATACCTCCCACTCCTCTAGGAGACTATAAGCTCCTTCAAGGCAGGACCTATTCCAATTTTTTTCTTTATTTCCTAGTACCTAGTACATACCCTTGACCACAGTAAACACCTAATAATTTCTGTTAAAGTACGTGGAATTGAAATGTCTCCAACCTTGTCAGTGAAGAAAGATGTTATCTTTTTTTGTAAGCAAAGGAGGTAAGGGTATGGTTGAAGGGCAGGGAGTGGTTTGGTCTTGGGGAGAAAGCAAAATATTAGAAACAGCTGCTACTTAATTACTCCAAGTCTAGAGTTTGAAAAAAAAAAGAGTAGAAAGAGAAAGAGAGCAGTAATGAACATTTCTACTGAAGTACTCAATCTGCCATATTTAAATTATAGAAAGGTCTCATACATTATACAAAGTAAGACAAAATAAATATGTGGATTTTGTATCCCCACTGCTGAATAAATTTTTGGCATTAACATTTCTAGTTAGGTAAATGATGAAAAAACAAAATGAACCCATATTATACTATTATATTAGGAATTGGATAAAATTTTATGGATGTGGCTGAATATATATGATTTTATATTTCAGAGGGATTTCTCCTGCCTCAGGTGAACCCATGGTTTGTAGCAGAGCATCTCAGGCTATTGTTCATAGATAAGAAGTCAACATTAGGGGAAACAGTATATGTTGTCAGCTTTACCTGCTATCCCAAATAAACCATTTTTGAGAGTGAGACTTCCAAAAGTATTAGCCTCATGAGATAGTTCTCATTTTGTAAAGTATATGGACCAATATCATAAATATATGTTCCTAGTATTAATATTTAATATAATCTGCCATTCACTGCTGTGTTCAGAATCAGAATAGCCAAATATTTCATAAATGCAGCCCAGAAACCATATTCCTATGTTCTCCAAGTTTTCCATTCAAAGGTAGAAAATGCCTTCATCTTATCAGTAGAAATATTTTTTTAGTTACTTTTTAGCCCCCTTGAGTAATGAAGCCATCATACCCATTCACTGCAGGTCAGCTTGGAAAGTGACTTGGGAGCTCAAGCTCCCTTCCTATGAGAAGAAATGTTCCTATGGCTCTATAAATGCACTGCAAAAGGTTGAAGTGTAACATCCCAGGAGAAAGAGCAAGTGCATAGCCTTTTAAATAAGCCACACCAACTTAAAAAAAAAAGGAAAAAAAAGAAAACAAAACAGAGGAAGATTTCTTTTAAAGCTCAAATCCAGGCTTCCTTAAATTGGGGGACATAGACGAGAAAAATGCAAACATTTTAGGTTCTTTCTTCCCCCACCCCTTAGCAATAAGGAATAGAGAATCAGTAGCAGGGAACCCTGAGGCAAAGATTATGACCCTGCATGGCACCACAGGAAAGAGATGCAATGACAGATCTAAAGGAAAGAGCCTTGAGGCAGAGTCTTTCTGCATAAGTGTAACCCAGAAGCTAACTGGGACAGTCCCAGAGGAGTAAATTTGCTAGCAGGAGCACAAGTCATTTGAGAAGAAGAGTTCTTGATTAGTCCAGAAGCATAACACAATAGGTCAGAACTTCTAAAGAAAGCTCCTAAAGCTAAAATTAGGGTCCACTTAAAAGAAAAAAAAAATGGTTTGCCAGAAAGTCCTCAGGAATTCTTAGTTCTAATCTCAGTAACATTCCCTAAGTTTCTGCATGACCCAAGACAAGTTATTTGAGGTTTTTGAATCATGTTTCTTCAAACCACAGTGTGGGAAAACTCCAAGTGGCCTGAGAGGATGTCCAAAAGGGAAATGTTCAACTCACTCAAAGTAAGGTAATATTGATAACTAAGAGCTGATGAGGGGTTAGCTCATTGTGGCAATCAGGGTTGCTTTTGAGATTCCTAGGCTGTCACAGTCCAGCCTCTTTCTTAAATGCTTATTTTAAAAGAACAACTACATAGCTCACTGCATCTGATTAATATTTGGGTTAGTGGTTTCAAATACAGATTGCAGAGACTCCAGGCAGTAATTAGTAAGAAAGCCAACCATTTTAAAATTCCATGCCCTTATTCTGATACAATTCAGTCTCTAGTACTTTCAACACATAACACAGGGTTGTCATTCCAACAATCTTAGTGCAGTTTTAAACATTAATAAATTTTAATAGCATAAAACCGAACTAAGACTTTTGGGACACTTTATTAGTAATTGATTTCATATGATGTTCTTGGAATACATATGTTAATAAATAAAATGTTTTCTTTCCAATAAAAGGAAATATAAATTAAGGGGTATGATGATACTATTACAACAATAACAAAAATATCACTTATAAAATCTTTGGAATGTTTAAACTTTCAAATAAACATAATTATATCAACAGAAGAAGTTATCTGAGATTCCACTGCCCTGACTCCCCCTCCCAATCCTCAGCTGTTCATTTTTCTTAGGCCTTCTGAACTTCTGAGTCTAAATCAAGATTTCTTGAGGTATATCTCCAAAGAGGTTTGGTTTCTGGTTTAAAAGTCATGTTATTAAACTGGATTACCTGTGAGTAATGGATATACCTATGTTAGAAACCTTAACTTGTGTGAGTAATGTAATCTTATGTGTATACTTAGAAAAAGGTACACTTCTGTATAAAATTACAGTTTTCACATGCTAGAGACAGTTCTTTGACATAGGAGGGCTCCTTCCAGATTTTCTATTTAAGGAAGAAGCCCAGGCCAGAATTTCCTACCTGGTGGCAGGACTTCATCAGGACCCCAGTGCAAATATCCTCTCTCTCCTCCCATCTGATTCAGTTTCTTATCCCATCAGATTATGAGCACTCTGAGGTCAAGGACTGGTCCTTTGTCTTTCTTTCTATCTCCAGCACTTAGCAGTGCCTACACATAATAGGCATTAATAAATTTTTATTTACTGACTGGTTCATCTCCCTGGAGATAGGTATTCTATTAGAAGGCAAGTAGATATCTATTTATCTCTAGATATACTTGCTTCTCTATAAGACACATACATAAATATATGTGTGTGCATACACACATCTTTGACTGCTTCTTACCCAAACTAACTTCCTCCCAAAAAAGAGAACAAGTTTTCTTGCATATAGTTTTCTGCTGTTTAATGTACTCTATGTAATGTGCTCAGTTCCACACACCCAGGAAACAGTAATGCGTGAAGAAACTATACTGATCACTGTACCAAGAGTCAACAGAGTTGGTTCTAGCCTTGCCTTCTCCATTTCCATATGCAAACTTGGGCAGGTCACTCATTATCTCTGAGGATTAGTTTCTTTATCTGTAGCAGGAGTTTTGAGTAGATAATTCCTAAGGTTTTTTTTTCTAGCTCAAAATTTCAGGTGCCAAATCTAGTGTGCTTATATCCACAGGGGTCTTCTTGCAGAAAGAAAAGAAGCACTAGTTGAAGACAAATGAATATTCCCACAACCAAGGATTGGGGAGTCACACGATACATTTTTACCATCAACATTGCTTTTGAAAATATATATGCCACTACTCCTATATTCTTATTTTAAAAAGCAATGTCTCAATAAATTCAATTAAAATATCCATAAAATAATTCCCTGATGTTTCTCCATAGTATAGGAATTTAGCTTTCTGGTGCACCCAAAGGCAAGAGGCAGCATCTTTTCATGGGACAGTATTCACCTCAAATTCTAGTGCTAAACATTTTTGAAAAATCACCATGATGAAAATTGCAGCTTAAGTGATATTTGCTGCAAAGGATATGGATGTAAAGAAATTCTATCAAGAACCTGATAAGACTCTCCAAATTGAGTCCACATGTACTTTAATACTTACTGCTTAAAATTCAAAAGTGGACATAGAGAATAAGAGCAAAAATAGGTTGGAAAACATTGCTCACAAGTAAATTACCACAGGGAAGACAAAGACAGATAGATCACATGGTGATCTCCTGCCTCTACGTCTGGAATACTTCCTTCAAAAAGCGCTAGACATGGCAAGTGCCCAAAACATCACACGCAAAAAGAAACATTCTATTTTAGTAGCAAAGAAATATAACTGATTACAGATGTGTCTTTTCCCAATCAGCTGTGTACCAATAAACCACTAACTTGTTGGAGCAAATATCAAAATCAATACTAAGTTAAAGAAAAGATTAAAAAAATGAAACACTATGACGTGGATTGTGGCATCTCCAACCTATTTAGACAAGCTATTGTCTAAATCAGGGAGGCTGGTGGTGCCATAGTGAATAGAGTGCTGGGCCTGGAGTCAGGAAGACTCATCTTCCTAAGTTCAAATCCCACCTCACACACTAGCTGTGTAGCCTTGGGCAAGTCACTAAGCTCTGTTTATCTCAAGTTTCCTCATCTGTAAAATGAGCTGGAGAAGAAAATGGCAAACCAATCTTTGCTGAGAAAATCTCAAATGATGGTACAAAGAGGCAGACAAGACTGAACAACATGAACAACATTGCTTAAATTGGAAATGAATAAAAAGTATAAAGAGACATCAACAAAGGCTACTACCATTTCCAATGATGTTTAATGAAAGAAAATAAATCACTACAATGAGAAAATGAAAAGAACCTAGAAATGGCCTCATCTATAAGTAGATGTCCATATTAATCTCAGAGAATATTTAATAAGCCTGTTTTAAAATTTGTTATGGAAGAGGATAGTGACAAGAAGAAGTAGAAGAAAAATAGCTTTGCTGGAAACTTGGAAAGAGACTCAGCAAAGGCAGACAACCTGAGATCATTTAAGAATGAAAGTGAAAGGACAGTGACCAGATGAATGTCTGAAAAGATCTGTCAAGATTTCTCCAACACTCTTCTCTGTCAACGACAGTGGAGTTCTGACATTTGAACTCTAAAATCATAGTCCCTGATGTACCATATAAACAAGTAGAAAAGAAAGGTGAGAAGAGCAGTTAGAACAAAAGAAAGGTGAGAAGAGCAGTTAGACTAGAAGAAATATTACACAATGTTAAATCTGTGGTAGAGTGAATGATTCTCAAGATATCTAGAAAGAGGAGGGGATACCAAGTGCTTTGGGGTGGGGGTGAGGAAAGGGAATCACATGTATTATTATCCCCTATGTCTGCTCAAAGGCGACGGAGAGTGTACCAAGAACTTCCAACTCACATGTTTTCTTTCACCCCTGGACATCATATTTATTCGAATAATCAGTACATATACTATGGGCATGCATTAATTAGATGTATACTATAGAAATAGGCAAGCTTTCACAAACAAAACTCTATAAAAGATTACATCTTGATAGCCATGCAATTGACAAAAAAAGCAAAGAGAAGACAACATTTATTATTATTTTTAAACTGTCCTATTTGATAAGAGCAAAACAATGCCTTAAAGGCCCTCCTCCAAGAAGGCCTTGTTTTCTGCACATGTGTCAGAATAATCCAGAAATCTTTTAAAGGTGTAACAATAGAGATAAACTTAGTTCAATGATCCTCTTGGTTATTAACATCAGATGAGGAATAAAATAGGAAGATGAATGTTCACCAAAGATGTTTGCTATTGGAATAGAGAATATCCAGCACAGAATACAAAAGGAAGAGATGAGGTCTTCCAGAGGGCATATCAAGCCTCCACCCCTCCACATCATAACCCCACTAGGGAGACCCAAAATCACTTAAAAGAGTTCGATATTATTATCCATACATCAAACATCAAGAGACTAAAAGATGGCTGTCATCAAGATATTGATAACTAGGTGGACAGCCAGCCAACAGAGCAGGTGTATCAAGGATGGACAAATTCTAGAGATGGACAGAGCACTAGTACCAGAATCAAAGAGAAAAGAGTAGCCTCAATAGCTTTGAGGATATTGTATAGTGCTTTTAAGCCCTGAAGCTTTTGCCTGAAACAAAGGCTCATATTCTTTATCGATATTCTTCTGGTGATGCTGGCAGTACGTTCAAGTCATAGATTAATTTCTGAAGGACTAAATCTGTGAGTCAACCAAAGGACAATGAAGAAGATCAAGGTGAGTATGGATGGGCAGGCTGCAACATATTACCTACAGAGAACGCTAGAGTAAAAGTAGAGTGATGGATACCATCAAGGAGATGTTTCTACCTCAGTAAATTCTGGATATAACTCTCTCCATCCTGCCTAGAATTGTGCCCTCTGCTGTAACAACAACATAGAATTTTTTTAAAAGTTAAGGAAAAAACCAACAGTAACTATACCTGACAATCCATCTATTTAGTATTCCCCAATCTCTCTTCTGAGAGGTGTGAGGTAACAATTTATCTAATATTTATTAGATAAATGTTTGTTTATCTAATAAGTCCAGCTAATAGTTACTACTTCAACAATTCAAGATATATTTTCTCGAATATCTCACTACTGATAACTGACAGAAGAATTGTTAACTTTTTTCTCAGATTATTTCTCTATTTTTGTAAACTATAGGCAAATTATAATTTAAAAAGTAATACTATTAATGGTGTTTTTGAGGTGAAGGTTACAGACTATAAAAGGAATGGAAATAAGATTTTGTTGGCTTAACATACCACCTGAAATAACAGCCTGATAATTCAGACTCAAGGGAGGGTGAAATAATTCAGATATTTTTCATTATTATTTATAAATGAGACTATTTCTACACAGAACAAAGGAAAATTTTACTTATAAAAATGTGATTTATTCATAAAAACTTCTGGACTTTTTCAATTACAAACTAAAAAGCATAATCTTCAGATTCACTATAATAACTATTTCCAAATGTTTTGCATGACTTCATATTTATAAAGGGTATTATATTTCTTGCCTTCAAAATGGATGGGGGAGGCTATGGCGAGAGGGAAAGAATTTGGAAATAAAAATAAAAATAAAGTTACAAATCCTAACTATTCCTAACTTTTAACATAAAATTGAACATTCTAAATGATAAAAGATCTGCTACCGTTCAGGGGCACCAATCTACTTTAGTTCATATGATCTGGTTTCCTTTTTATTATTTTGTGGATATTTTCTGTTTCTGCAATGACTGAAGATTTTATTTCTTTACATTTTTACTACTTGGATGTCTGAGCAACATTTATCCTTTATCTTATATGCTCTTGTTTCATTCCTAAAATCAGATATTTTGCTAATTTAAAATGTAAGTGAAAGTTATAATTTACAGTGGAATGTATTGAACATACAATTGATGGCATGCTTTTTCACAAGATATTTACTATGCATATATTTATTTTATAATGGCAATGCCCACTGTTAACACTGTACTTTTAATTGGCTTTATTTACCTTCAGTCTTTAACACCTACCAGGACACAATTTGGTGGTTAAAAAAAAAACAAACAACCTAACAATTTAAGGAAAAATATGGACAAAATGTGAAATCTTTTTAATTAGCAGTTATAAATAAAGTAGTTGACTTGACCTGCAAAATAGGAACAAGGGACATAATACTATTCTATTATATATATATATATATAGTATATAATACTAATTTTTGGTTGGACGCTAGGAAAAACTACTTATATATAAATTAAGACTTCTTGGAATTTGGTTGTCTCACCCCTGAAAAACTGGGTAGAAAGTTATGGTTTAAAAAAAATATATTTTAAAGATGACTACAATGCAGCTATATTCAAATCCTGCTTGTGATTTCATTATTGTGGGGAACTATCTGTCAATGTGGACTGACATGCAGCCCATGATGTAGTAGGAAGTTGTCAGTTGCAGACAGAAGTGACTTGTCCAGAGTCACAAAGCTAATGAAGTGTGAGATAGAATTTCTCCCCACAGCTACCTTACCATAAAACCAGTACACTTTCTATTCACAATACTAAGCGGCATCTATGCTTCTGCCCCACTGAGGCACTAGGCAAACGAAACTGTCAAATATGAAGGAAAAAATGCTTCTTGGTATATCTGGGTTTTTCCCCCCTTTCAAGATTTTGATTTTGTAATTGCAAAGATGCACCTGAAGGGAAATTTGTGAAAGAGGGGAAACTGTTAGGTTAAAGTCATCATATAAAAGCTAATATATATTTAATGAATCTCTACAGATTATACAAGGGAGGTTACTTTTGGTTTCCAGGGAAATCTTACCACCTTTTAGAACCTTTACAACACAATATAGACTCTTCCAGACAGCTCCCCATCACCTTCTTATCTGAACAGCTTCGCTTCCCAACAGAAAAGAAATATTCTGGCAAAATGGACTACTCTCAGATGACAAGAATAATTTTTAAAAAATTATTATTCCTGGGGAAATTCCGGTGGGAGGGGAGTATCAGGTTATTGAATGACTTTTCAGGAGCAGACAACAAGCTGCAGTAATCTTTATTTAGAGAGCTAGTAACTAGTTGAATTTTTGAAAAGAGATGGAAAACAAACTCTGCTCTTCTTTGATCATCTTTACATTCAATTTTAACCATCATATTAAAACTAAGAGACAAACTAAATCCCTTGGCAGTAGGATACATCACTATTACTTGTCTGCTTACTGAAATTATAACTAAGAGAATAGTTACTGCCAGAATCCTTTGGCAAAATCCAGTACTAATCTGTAATGAAGTCCATGAGAGCTGGTACGGTGATATAGAGAAATGAAAATGAAACATTTTGAAATCTGAAGACAAATCCAATATACACTTTCAAGACTGCCCTGTGCCTCCAGAGCCACGGAAATAACTGTAAAAACTGGACTCTGTTAACATTTCACATGGCCAGCACTAAATTAGACTGCAATAACAGCAATCTTTATGAGAGGAGTTGCTTTTCCCTTATCAAGAACAGTATTAAAGGGTATTTGTCTGTTATGCATAATGTTCTTTGGAAGCAGAAGAGAACATTTATTAAGTGCCTATGATGTATCATAGAGGATAAGAAAGAGAATACTGTGAGTGAATCTTTAAGACTAAGGACATTCTGTTTAAAGAAAAACTTCACAATTAGGAAATCATTAGAAAGATGAATTAAACTACAATATGGGAGCAAGGAACAAAAACGTGGGCAGTAACTGTGATTGAGAACAGCGACCACCTTCCCAGGAAAAGAATACAGTATCTTAATTTCATTTTTATATGGCTATTTAGTTTAAAGAAGGTACCAAATAACCAATGAAGTGATGTACACGTTTACCAAATCTGAATTCTTTATAACTTAAACAAGTCTATGAAACGGGGCAATACGGCAGATTTTGAAGGAGTCTACAAGTGTAACTTATGTAATCTATAACTTGCAGGGAAAAAGCGACCTTTATTTATTTGTTTGTTTGTTTGTTTTTGTTATTGTTGTTCAGTCTTGTTCAATTCTTTGTGAACCCATTTGGCAAAGATCTTGGCATTTTTGCCATTTCCTTCTCCAGTTCATTTTACAGAAGAGGAAAATAAGGCAAACAGGATTAAGTGACTTGTCCAGGGTCACACAATGTCTGAAACCAGATTTAAGTTCAGAAACATGAGTCTTCCTCATTTCAGGCCTGGCACTCTATGCACCATGCCACCCAGCTGCCTTACCTTAATTATACTACTGTGGTTGTCTAATATTTCACTTTTAGGTGTTATATCTGTTTATAGAGGCAATTTTCCTTTTTGAAAAAAAATATAAAACCAGACTCAAATACAAGGGGGGGGGGAAGTTCACTATTTTAAAAATTCACAGTTTCTACAAATAGTGTCTATTATGAAATATATTTAAATGGCAATGATTATATACGAAGACTCAGTCCTGGGGTGGCTAGGAGGCACCAGCCCTGGAGTCAGGAGGACCTGAGTTCAAATCCAACCTCACATACTTAACACTTACTAGCTTTGTGACCTTGGGCAAATCATTTAACCCCAACTGCCCTGCCTTCAACCCTCCAAAAAGCACACACACAAAAAAGAATCTGTCCTTTATTCTGATAATGAAGTTGATTTGTTTTCAACATACTTGATATACTTTATATATTATTATTATAGACCAGGGTTTTTTACCTTGGGAACCACAAACATATTTTTACCAAATCTTTTCATGACTGTATTTTATTAGACTATAAGCCAATGTATTTTATTTTATGCATTTAGAAACATTAGTCTGAGAAGTGGGCCACAGGATTCCACAAACTGACAAAGGGGTCCTTGACACAGAAAGATTAAGAATCCTTGCCACAGACACTTATCTCAAAAGAAAAAAGAAAGAAATTCTGGTAGGATCAAGTCAAACAATTTAAAAATTTCCTTTATAAATTTTAAATAGATGAATATTTCAGTGTATTTAATTAGATAAAGACAACATCTTAAACATTATAAACTTCTACAGGAGAAAAAAAAATGCCACCAAGAAGGCAACTCTTATTAGATCTCCTAAATTTCTCTTAAGTGGGAGACACCCAATTCCCTGATTATGTGTCTATTTTCTGAGTCATTAGGCAGAAAATTTTGGCTAATAATCCATACCTATAAACATCGTTAGACAGTGAAACTATTACTTCACATTCTTTTCATTAGGATTTAATTTTTTTTTCATGAAATATACTTTTTGCACTAACAATAAAAGAAAGGGTCACTATGCAAATTGGTAGTAAGATTTCAGGGACAATTATTATTTCAACTACTTGAGAACCATAAGGCAATTTACATAAAAACAATATGATGTCTACACATCATTTCTTACTAATTCTTAAAGTAAGTTCCCTAAGGACTATGGCTAATTAACCTTTGTGAAATTAGTTAATAATACTAATCACACTCATATGTAATGCTTTATGATTTTCCAAGTGTTTTTGTAGACATTATGTAATTTGATTCTCCCCATATCCTTAAGAAATAGATAGGGTTGTCTATTCTTGATTTTACAGATAAAAAACTTAGGCACATATTGATTCAATGAAGTCACAGTTAGTGTTAGATTTCCTACCTGGCTGACCTTCTGGTTCTTATGATCTCCAGAAACCCATCATTCTGTAAGATGAAATCAGTTCTCACACTCACACTTTCTGCCCCTATGACACATCTCTTCCCACCTCTGTTTGGAGAGGGTAGAGGTCTGACATTGGAGAAGTCCTCCCTGATTCTTTAACTTTTAAGAAGGGCACTCAGGGAATTCACTTCATCATTTCCTATCTGGTTGGCCTCTTAGATCTCTAGAAACTCTGCAGGATGAAATCACCTTTGAAACTGACACACCTTTGAAGATTTTACCACCTCTGTGCAAGACTTCATGGTGCCCCCTTAGCTAGGTATTGCCCCTCAATCCCACGTATTTTTTCAGCTTCTTTTTATGTGCTATCTTCCCCCATTAGATTGTAAGCTCCTAGAAGACAAGGACTAGCCTACTTTTCTTCATATCCCTAGATTTTAGCATGGTGCCTGGTACATACTGGGCAATTAATAAATATTTATTGATGACTATCAGCTTGGAGTGCAACCTAGATCTCATTTCTACTGCAACTATACCACATTACATTTTAAGAGTAATAAATTAATGCATTTATGTAACTGAAAATATTATTATGAAACCCAGATGCTGCTGCTGTTGTTATTGTTGTTTTTACCAGTTCAGGTAAACCCTCCCCTCCCACTCCCATTTAATATGATGTAGAGAAATTTTACTGCATTTTTAGGAAATGATCTCACTTCTGGCAAACTTTAATGATTGCACAATGAATTTAAATGAAACTTTCTGAATTTATGACTATAAATATGAAATTGATTACCAACTAAACAAAAGTCTATTTATAAAGGGACTATATATATATATATATATATACACACATATATATAAATGCCTACTTCTCTCTCATTATACCTGCCATCACAGCCATTGGTACTTAGTTTTGTTAGAATTCAACACCATGGCAGATATCAATGGACTTCTTGAGCCCTTCCTAAAGCTGATGGCCATTTACCTTGACCCTACTCTTGCCATTAATGCTTGTTCAACCATAACTATCTCCCATCACTGATATTACATGCTCTAGATAATTTTCTCTGCTGTTGCTAAGAAGAAGGAGAAAGAAAGGAACATTTATATATTACCTATGTTCTAGGCTCAGTGCTAAACATTTTTACAAATAATTTTCTCATTTGATCCTCATAATAACCCTGCTAGGTAGGTGCTATTACCATCCCTATTTTTCAATTGAAGAAATCACAGGTTAAGTGATTTGCCCAGTATCACACAGCTCTGTGTCTGAGGCTGGATTTGAACTCAAGTGTTCCTGACTTCCAGTGCTCCATCCACTGTACCACTAGGTGCTTCAATGGGAACTACTGGAGGTTCACTTTACTGCCTTCATTGAATTCTTCCTATACACAACTCCAAGGGAGTGGCTGAGATTTCACCTAGTCTACTCCTTTATCCCATTCTCCTATCTCTTTTAAGAATTAGGGAAGTTTGGGGCTCAAGGTTCCAAATAGTTCAGGGATCAGGTGATCTAGAAAGAATTGAATTTCAGGGTTATTTCTTTAACGCATCAATGAATTTGTAGTCTCATTGATGAGGGTATTCTTTTTAAGGATTCAGATTACAATTCAACTGTATCTACTAATCTAGAGTGACTTTTGTCCATGTCTTACCAAAAGTCCTTCATAGAGAGCCTATCAAAAATTTGAAGGGTAATGGGTCCTCTAGGCCACATACTTGGTGGCCAATATAGCAGACAGTCTGTCTATCTATATTACCCACTGACTTCATTACATAACCGAACCATCTCCTTTTAGAGTTTCCCTTACTAATATACTTTACACATTTTTCTCAGAACATTTGATAATTCATCTCCCAGTACCCTCAAATATAAGCCTATCTACACATGGTCCAGTTCATATTGTCGAGTCTTCTATGAACAGGTGCAGTTCAGCTGTTCTTTCCATTTTTGTTTTCCTTAAAGTTTAATATTCTATGTGAAATGGTGCTCCTTTTCCTACTTTTGAGTATCACGATTTTGTTTAGGTTAGATTGGTTATTCTAAAATTGTTCCCTTTGGTATCTTTTGCCTGAATTTTCTTCAACTTCTGTATTTTTATGTACTAAATCTACTATTCTCTTTTTCTGGGACTCTATTTCTTTGAAGAGATTATCTATTATATCTTCTAAGTTCTGTACCTTATTATTTGTGTTTTAAAATTCTGAATTAAGGGCTCTTATGAGATTTCATTCCTAAATTTAAAAAAAAGTTTTATTTCTCTTTTGAACCACTGTACAGTTTCTTGCTTTTGTTCCAATATTTCTGAGAAATTTAAAGAATCTTCTTTGATAAGGGCATTTTGGCTCATTTTCCTTCAAAGTACAATATTTGCACATATTGTTGGGGCTTCTATTTAAATTTTACTTGTTTTTGCTTCAAGCTCCCAAGGTTGGCCATTTTCAGCCCATTCACATAAGAGGCATGGGTCTCTGAGTACCTTCTCACAACAACCTCTGAAGGGAGAAGACTGGTCCATCTGGGTTTATGGGCTCTTTTCTTTCAAACATGGAATCTCTTTTGCAGTAGTTACCTTTACACAATACTACACATTACCAACATAATTTGCTCTGCCTTCCCTCTAGTTGTTTTCTCCTTCTTTTGAGTGTCTGGGCAGAAGAAGTGCCTTCTTCTTCTTTAGGGGGATAGAAGGCTCAGGCTAGATACTGTCTTCTGAACTAACATTATGAATGTCTTCTTCTGAAGCAGTAATTCCTGCTTTGGGGCACTGGGAAGGGACCTTCATAATTGGGTCCTGAAGCATAAGCTTTCAAAGTCTCTTGTGCTCATGCTAGTTGGTGCACAGAAAAAGTTGTGGGTGGAGTAGAGTTATTGAGCAAGAGTTCTAAATACCCAAGTTTTCCAATAGTATTTCTTTTTTTTTTTAACCTTGTGCCTCTAACACCTCCTTTGTGACTGTGTGTAAATAATTTAGCCACTTCATCTCTTTAAGTATCCTTGTCTGCAAAATGATGGCCTCTGAAATTTTCTTTCTACAGAGGCTGTATCATTCAAAACTCATTTTACTGATGGGAACTTGAGATCAAGAGAGATTAAGTGACATGTGAAATGTCATTACTCCATGTTGGCAGTAATTAGTGGAGATGGTATTCAGAATCAAAACCAGTGTAGAACTCTTTACATTGTAGCACTAGATTGCTGACCTTATGATCTCATATTATCTTTTCTTTTTTTTTTAAATTTTATTTTAGTTTGCATCATTCATTTCCACAAGATTTTGAATTACATATTTTCTCCCCCTCTTTCCCCCACCCACCGCCTCAAAACAGCCGTCCCAGTGTGTCCCCCCTCCCCCACTCTATTCTCTCCTATGTCACTTT
>CM053585.1:448093156-448103714 GCA_028646515.1 Pseudochirops corinnae | reverse complement strand
TAGGATTGGTTTAGAGTCCTATTTTATGGGTATTTTGGGGTGGCTATGTGAGAGCTGCGATATGTTGCTGCTGCTACGCCGCAATCTTGGCTCCGCCCCCCTCATATTATCTTTTCACAGAAGAGCTATTTTATATTTAAATGAAAAATAAAGCATCATAAAATCAATTCCATGCCATACTCTTTCAGTACTTATGTGATATTTCAATTATTCAATTCAGTTTAACATATTTATTAAGTATCTACTACATATACACATTGTGCTGGACTTTGACAGATATCAAATTTCAACTACAGGTCTAAGAGAAATCAAGTTAGCTCAATATACCATATTACAAGCACGTCAGAGAATTGAAAAGCAAAGTGCTTTATGGGGTAGAATTTTATTGAGTGAGGACATCTGGAATGATGGTTTGAGTTAGGCTTTAAAGAATGGGTAAAATGATGAGCATGAGTATGTCAGACAATATTTATTGAGTACTCTTTTTTAAGGCATCATAATGGGTGT
Organism: Pseudochirops corinnae; assembly: GCA_028646515.1. Classification (NCBI taxonomy): domain Eukaryota; kingdom Metazoa; phylum Chordata; class Mammalia; order Diprotodontia; family Pseudocheiridae; genus Pseudochirops; species Pseudochirops corinnae. Next base: position 448,103,207 of record CM053585.1, on the reverse strand, counting down.
GGTGATAATAACTTAGGACCTCTGAGTCATTAAAAACAGTCTAACAGGGAAGATGACTAAGAGGACTTCTCTGCTAGACTGAAAAAAAAATCTAATACAGCATGTGACAACATATTAGTACTTACATATGTGTGGTGCTTTTTTTTCAAAACACAAATACATTCTGGCATAACAGAATGGCAAACGCATTGGAATATTGTATGTGAGTAATCAAATATAAATATGATCCTTTTTAAAAAAAAAAGCTGATTCAATTTTTTTGATGCATCCAATAGTTCATACTATATGATCCACTCAATGCTATATTACCTGTTGCTAACATAAAGCACAGTTAATTTGAACATTTTATACTAGTAATTACATAGCAGTGGAGCTTTTAAAAGTTATAAATCACCTAAATTTTAAGGAATATCCTATTTCTTCAAAATATTCCACACATAATGATCTTCGGTGGAAAGATTTAATTAAATTAGTTTTTAAAAAAATCCTATAGTGGAATATCCTTCCTTAAATGTTTTAATCAATTAAGAATCAAGGTTACCATTAATCAGTGCATGTTTTTACTTTTTATTAGAATTGAATAGTCATCAACCCCCAAGGTTCAACTTCTCTTCTACATCTCTCCAATCCATTTCCTTAGGCAAGTTGTCTGACACATTCTCCTCTAAAGACTTGGCTGCTATCTAGTCCTCTACTGAATTTCTGATATATATCCAATTTTTCTTTTTGGAGATTCATTGATGCGAATCCAACTTTTGATGCAAAAGCTTTCCTTTGCGGATTCTTTGATTTATATCTTTTTCATTGCGCCAGCACATAACCAGTTTGTATCAAGAGACACTGGGAAATGTCAGTGTATTTTTTTTAAATGGCCTTTTCCCCCCTACTTTTTATATCTGTTTGGTTCAAAAGAAGATTACGTGTTAGCTTCTGGAAAAGGCTTAAATTTAAGAGGAGTTTAAAATTATAAAATCAGCCTTGTCAAGTTGTAAAAAATACAAGGAACACTCCTGCAAATTTGAATTCAATCTTTAAATACTTTTATGTACTTAAAATTATTCTCTACTATTATCTATTGTCTTCTTCTAATCCATCATCTTTATTCTTCAGTTTTTATTTATGTAAACTCAGTCAATGAAGTAGGGTTTTTCAAAACTAAAATGAGTTGTCTCAAAAGGTAGCAAGTTCTTTGTTACTAAAAGTCTTCAAAGGATGCCTCTATGCTGCCTTGTCATGGGTGCTGTAGGAAGGATTCAGATTTCTTGTCAGGAATAAAATAATGTTCCTTTCAACTCTCATATTAATGAATAACAGGCTTAACTATAGAACTTAGATGGATGGAATAGACTACTCCCTTTCAGGAACTTGGCCTGCAAAAAATTAAATCAGTAAATCATGATAGAAGAAATTAAATTTGAGGAACTTAAGACTGAGTCTAATATGAGTCAATTAACCTGGAATTGAAGCATTTCTGCTGTCATCTGACATGGATCATTTACACAATTGTTTGATACAAGGAATTACAGTTCCTTCCCTCCATCTCTAAGTTTAAAAACCATACATTTAAGGATATCATAGACCAAGGCTAAGGAAAATAAGACATAGACTAAGCTTGGGGAGTTACAAAAGTAGTAAATTGTTAAAGATACATAATAATTCTTGAATAATACAAAGGAGTTACTCTACAATTTTGCTTTGGGAAAGAGAAGAAGCTGGAATTTAAACTTATGTCACTGAGGGTACTCTCCAGAGACAGTGTGGTACAAGAGTAAGAGTGTTGGTCTTGGAGGCTAGGTCCAAACTCTTCCTCTGAACTTTAATGAATGAATGACTGTAGCAAGTTATTTAATCTTCACTGAGCATCAGTTTCATAAACTGTAAAATGGAGATAATGATAGTTGCCCTCACTACATCATAAGCTATGGGGATCAAAGGAAGAAAGACATGAGTTTTTGTAAATATTAAAGTATTATGTAAACATCAGCTGGTATTACTGTTTAGAGATTAGAATCAATAGAAGAATTGATGTTATTGTGTACAACAAGTCATTTAACTTTTTAGTACTCTGACTTTCTCTACAATGAAAATAGATAAAATGATGATGTATTATCAACACAGGAAATGGTTACCTTTAGGATTTGTAGCTATACAAGTAAGCAAAACAGCTCTGAGAATTCTTCTTGAAATAACTTTTTGTCAAAAGGATTATTTTTATTATTCTGATTATGATATTTTCTAGCTTTTATGAAAATAAAAGCCTTCTAGGAATACAGAAATCACTCACAAAAGAGACTATCGATGAAATTATTCTTGGAACTGTTCTACTTTCTCTGTAAGCTTTAATTAGATATTAGTAGAAATTCTACATACTAAGAGGAATAAAATAGAAAATGTAATAACCTTTTGGTTGGACATAATTACACATATGACTATATAAGTATAGAATAGAAACAAAAAGTTTTTATCAAGGTCTCATTTCATAAGAACCAAATATGTCCTAACGAATTTCTTCATAACAGTAGTTTGGAACTGAACTTTCTTCTAAGATCTATCTATCTATTTGATGACAATTAGAGATTGATAAACACTATATGATTAGATTTCTTGAACTGAATCATCATTTATAAAATAGTTTTTATTAAAGTCACACTTATTACATGTACTTTCCATCTCACCTTCTCAGATTATTTAACTAGTTGAGCATCTGTTCAAAATTCCTCATTTAAGTGACCTACTTATTCTAGCCCAATTATGGAAACTTGATAATCACATCAGACTTAGATCCTCCCAACTCCCTACCAAGCTTAAGAGGCTTCAGTGTTCCCATTAGCACTGAATATATATGAAGTAGGTGGCAATATATATATAAATTGTTTTGGAATGTTATATAAAAACATTTTAAAATTTTATTATGTATGTAGTATATAAAAGAAAAGGGGGAAAAACTATCTACTGTAATCAATAATATATTTTGTGTGAAAATAAACTTCAACCGGTAATTATATAAGGGGAAAATAATAAAACTATGATGGTTTATGACTATCACCATAATTTTTTACATTCATGTTTTCACAGTAGTAAGCAATAAAGCCTTTTCTAAGTCTCTGGCCTAAGAGGTCAGGAGGTCTTAAAAGGAAAGTAAGCCCAATAGTTCTTAGAAGTACTTACATACACATATATTTGATATTTTTTGAAAAGAACCACTCAAATCATATACTTAATTCCTTGAAATTAAAATGGCTGACTAGGAAGCCAAAAAATTGAGTCAGATGAACCTTTAGTCCATTAAAAAACAAACAAACAAACCCCAAAATGGAAATGATAAGCATGTGATCAGCAATTCTGGGACTGATATACAGGTTCTCTTATCAAAAACAATAATGAAGGATTTAAAAGAATGTGTGAATTTGTTGAGGCTGTCAGAAGCATTTAGGAAATCTAAGATGGGGTCTCCTTTCTGTTGGCTTAACTGCAAGGCTTCATTATCACTGTAAGATTCATTTCATTTATTTAAGATTCACTCAGCATACCTGCTTTATCCCGTATAAGGTATTGGGGGAAATAGGAAATTTATATTGGTCATAGTCTGTGCCCTCTCAGAGTTTACAGCCTAATCACAGGATTAGAAATAAACACTGATACCTCCAATATACAACATTTTCTGATAAGGAGATTTTGAAAACAAAATGCAATGTAAGGCCTCAGAAGAAAACCTGGTATTGAAGAAGGGGATCTGGAAAGATTTCATGGAAGAGACAGCATGTGAGTTGGGCTTTAAAGGATGTGCAAAAATTCAACAGATGAAGGATTGGGTAGAGATGCATATGTTCCAGGCACAGGAAACAATTTATAAAATTTATAGATACTAAATTCTTTAAAATCCCTTGATTTGTTGAGTGTTCTATGAACCTATAGAGACAGCAAGTAAATCAAAATCCTGATATATATCTTGCATGAGATAAGTAATTTCCTAAATTTGTTTTTTTTTTAAATTTCTATTATGTTTACTATAGTCACGCAGTCTTACCAGAAATTTTTAGAAACAAAAATGTCTTATCTAATAACAGAGGTCATTCCTTTCCCAATGGAATTAAATTTTTGACTTCTTCAATAAAATGAGCAAAGTATGAACAATTTAGATTATGTTACTTTAGTTTTTCCTTAGTCTTATGTGTATTATGTATATGTATGTATGGGGAAAAGAATGATTTTTTTGGTTTTAAGAAGTTTTGAATAGCTATTAAGCTATCTCAGAAAACAGAGAAAAATTCCTAGAGACATCATTATATTTTATCATGTATTTTGGCAGACATTTATAATATTAGCTAAAAACCATACTCTATTTAAATTATATATATATATTACATATAAACATGCATATGTAAATAAGCATAAAATTAAACCTTGCATGTTTAGAATAACTTCAGGAAATAGGAGGAAAGAAAAAACTGAATTAATGAAAAATCTGAAATATTAAATTTCTTCAAGGTATATGCAGAATGGTAAAATTTTAATATTACTAGATTCAAAGTTAAGAGAGAACTGAGTCTAAATCCTGCCTCTAACATTTAATAAGTGAATGACCATGGTCAAGTCCCTTTAACTGTGTGAATTTTATTTTCCTTATCTCTATAATGGTTATAATAATATTGATTGCACACATCTATCATAATTATATAGCACTTTGCAAACCTTAAAGATTTATATAAATATCAGCTATCTTTATGATGATCATTACTTCCAAATATATAGTTGTATCAATTGACAGGATACAACGTAGCCAAGTAGAAATCCAGATAACTTGACAGAAACAAGGAAGGGTAACAGGATAAATACAGAAACATGGCACAAGAACTTGGAATGAGGGGAGGCTGATCAGGAGAGTTAAAGAAAACAAAGTTGGTGGGTAGGGGAAGGAGGTTAGGTTAAATATAGCAAAAAAAAGGTGATCCAGTAATGGATAGGATCTGCACCAGGGCTAAAGAGAATGGACACAGAAAAGGGGCAGAGGTATTCACCTCTCATTTTGCTGCTTATATTTTCTGCCAAGAAGAATATTCTTGAGAATTAAAAGAACAGAATAAAAATGGAGTTGATATACACAATAAGCAAGAAAGGGAATAACAAAACAACTAATTGCCTTGATAAATTTAAAAGAATAAGACTCAAGTAAATGGCATACCGGGTTATTGGAGAAAAATAAAAATAAACAAATGACTAAGATAACTGAGCTAACGATCCGTAAAAGACTAGGGAGAAAGGGACAGGTCCCAAAAGAGTTGAGCAGCAAAAAGATTCTGGTTTTCTAAGAATTAAAGAATGAAACCTTCAAATTCTATATAGACTAGAGGAAAAAGCCTACAGGGGATGGCTACTTGGCGACTATCTGGGAAAGGAAGCCAATGTGGCTTGATTAAGAACAGGTTGTGCTGGCTCTGTATCCTGCTATTTGTTTTTGACAGTCACTAGACTAGTAGATCAGAGGGAATGCTGCAGATTAAATTTATATAACAAGCATAGGTACAAGCCCTCACCCTAGTTACTTCTGGGGACATATGCTATGTGCTGAAAAATTTGAGATAATGTAGACAACCTCAGGAGGTTTCTGCCTCTACTTCCACGGTGGGGATGGGGTTAAGGGTAAGGGGTGTGTCAAATTTGCACTGACCAGAATGAGCTGCCCACTCATTAGACTTCTTGTCCCTCTTCTGTTTTCTTTCTGGAATGAATGTGGCATGTGACTTACTTTCTGTAACTTCTTATGAGGGATACCCTTTCCCAAATCCAACAGAAATGGTGATGCTACATTTCTGATGTTAGGCTGCTCACTCCTCCAGTTAAGTCTGTGCCTTGGGATCTGGCAACCTCTTTCTCTTTGTTTCTTTGTCTGAGTCCACCTGGCCAATCAGCAACCCTGAGATGGACATTTCCATCTTTAGAAGCAATATTGTGAGTAAAATAAGAGGCTGGGAACTCGCATGCCTTCAACTTGGCGACAACTGTATTTTAAGAACTGCAGCTATCACATCATTTTTTTTTTTTTGGAGGGTGGAGGGCAGGGCAATTGGGGTTAAATGACTTGCCCAAGGTCACACAGCTAGTAAGTGTTAATTAAGTGTCTGAGGCCGCATTTTGAACTCAGGGTACTCCTGACTCCAGGGCTGGTGCTCTATTCACTGTGCACCTAGCTGCCCCCCCCACACAATTTCTTAGAGAAGATTGGTGACAGGAGCAAGAGTATGGTTCTTAGCCTGACTTAACAGAAAATGTGGGCCTAGAGTGATTCAATGAACTGAATCAAAGGTGAAACGCTATTTCAGTAGTCTTGCAAAATGCTCCGTGTTTTGATATTTTCACTACTCACACTCCTGAAATGCTATAATATTAGTTATAACTTGTTTCATGTTCAAGCTTTTAAAATACATATTTATGAGTCTTTTGATTTTGTTGCTGTTTAGTTGTTTTCAGTTTTGCCTGACCCACTTTGATCCCTTTTGGGAGTTTTCTCTCCAAAGATCCAGGGGTGATTCACCATTTCTTTCTCCAGTTCTTCTCAAAAATGAAGAACTAAGGCAAACAGTGTTAAATGACTTGCCCAGGGTGACAAAGCTAGTGAGTATCTGAGGTCATATTTGAACTGAGAAAGATGAGTCTTGCTCATTTCAGGCCCAGAACTCTATTCACTGTGTCACCTAGCTATCCCTTTGAATTTTTAACATTTCTTTGCACAAAAGAAATAAATAATTGTACTATATGTGATCTGTATTTCATACTTAGTACCCCCTATCTACTCCATTTCTGAGCTACCTAGACGTCAACCAAATCTAAGTTTGAAGTAATTCTTCCAAAAGTTCCAGGGAAGGAAATGGGGGATGAGCTAGAGAAGGGGCTAGAGAGTTCAAGAAAAAGTCTGACTCTTCTCTTTAGGAGCCAGGTTACCCTAAAACTGAACCTAGCCTTGAAGAATGAGGTGAATGTGCCCTTTAAGAGGGAATGAGCATGTGCTATAGGCCCCTTGCGCTGAGAAGTGGTTGTGTGTTGTTATGCTAACATAGATTTTTAGCAAAGTTATTTAACAAAGTCTTGTGTTATTCTTGCAGTAGTGACGGAAAGATGTGGCCTGGTCAAATGTATAGTTATGCAGATGCAGAAGTAGCTGAATGGTTAGATCCAAAGAATATTAAAAAAATGGTTCATTGGCAGCTTGGAAGGAAGTCTCCAGTAGAATCCCCCAAGTATTCATGTTTGCCCTTGTGTTGCTTTACATTTCCACTGATAACTTGGATAAAAGGCATAAATGGTATACTTATTCAACTTATAGATCACACATGATAGGATGGCCACCACTAAGGATGACAGCTTCAGGAACAAAAAGATCTTGACAGATGGAATACTGGGCTGAATTCAGTAAGATGTAATTTAATAGGTACAATCTGAAAATCCTTCACTTTAAAAAAACAAACAACTTTACATACTTAAGATGGGATGCTGTAACTAGATAGCAGCTCATCTGAAAAACATCTGGGTGTTTTACTGTGCCTGGCACCCAGTAGGAGCTTAATAAATGTATATTGACTGATAACTGGACTAAAAGTTGAATGTGTGTCAAAAAAGGCACTGTGACCTTAGGCTACATTAAAATCCTGGCTGTACTCTGGTCTGGAGAACTTCCATAAGGGTTCATCCTATATGAAGACTGGCTGAAGGACAATTAGACATAAGCCAGGAAAAGATTTAGTTGGGGAGTAACAGCCATCTTCAAGTACCTAGAATACTGTCACATGGAAGCAGAGCTAGATTGGTTGTTCTGTGGGGCCCCAGAGAGCAAAACAGGAAGCAAAAACAGCAGCAGCAAAGTAGCAGATTTAAGGTTGAGAGAAGGAAAAAATACCTGGCAAGTTTTAGAGCTATCCAAAATGAAGAGAGAGTTGCTGTAGGAGGGGTGGTTTCTTCCTCCGCTAAAGACCTTTAAGCAGAAGTATTTATTGGGTATGCTACAGACGAATTCTTGCACATGTCTATGTTGGGCTAGCTAGCCTCTGAGGCCCATGCTCCTTTGGAATGCTTAGAGTCTATGATCTACTTAGCAAAGAGCAAATAAACATTCATAATTAGTCAATTATTCATATACAAATGACATCAATATTGTCAAGTACTTGAAAACCAACTTTCCCCTCTAAACATGATCCCAATCTAAATTCCTAAGAGAGTAAAGGAAGAAGAAAAGAAACCATAGATACAAAAATATTTGTAGCAGCTTTTTTGTTGTCTTTATTGAAAAGGAATGGAAACTAAGGGAGGTGTCCTATTGAGGAATGGCTAAACAAATTATGGCATATGCCTCTAATAGAATATTATTGCAACAAAAATCGTGATGAAAAGGACTTATAGCTTTCAGAGAAAGCTAACAAAATTGATGAAAAGTAAAGTGGACAGAACCAAGAAGACACTTTTTTGGGGGGTAAATAGTATTTCATTTTTTTCAAATTACATGTAAAGATAGTTTTCAACGTTCATTTTTTATAAGATTTTAAGTTTCAAATTTTTTCTACCTCCCATCCCTCTCTCCAATACAACATTCTGATACAGGTTATATATGTGCAGTCATATAAACATATTTCCACATTAGTCATGTTGTGAAAGACGAAACAGAACAAAAGGGAAATGCCACAAAAACAGGTGAAAATAGTATTATTCAATATGCATTCAGACGCTGTAATTCTTTCTCTGGATGTAGATAGTATTTTCCACAAGTCTTTAGGAATTGTCTTTAGTCACTGTACTACTGAGAAGAGCTAAGTCAATCCCAGTCGATTATCATACAGTGCTGCTGTTACTGAGTACAACAAGAAGACACTTTGGACAATAACAACATTATGAAGAAAAGTGACTCTGAAAGGCTTAAGAACTCTGAGGAATGCAATGACCAAACTGGATTCCAGAGGACTGATCTTGACAGATGACGAACTCAAGATGCAGAGTAAGACATATGCTTTCAAACATATCCAATGGGGGAACTGGTTTTGCTTGACTATTAATATATATGTTGCAAGAGCTTTGTTTTTCTTTTAGTTTTGGGGGTGAAGGAAGGAGAAGGGTAACAGAGGGAAAGAGCCCAGTCTAAATGGAAGATAAGAGTAATTGAAACATTTTTTTTTAATGGACAGATGAAAATACGACAGAATCACAGACAAGCATCACAACTTTGAACATTACACTTACATTTATTATATATCTTAAGAGAAAAGCAACCTTATATAAACATAGACCCACAGTTTTACAGGTGTTCTTTTTTCTTTTATACTATGTATATGGCAATGTCAATTTTATTTGGTGTTTACTAGGTCCAGAATAATTTTAAAAATCCAATGCTTAATAATTCATTTTACATTTAATATGCTCAGCTAAAGTAAACTTTTATGGCATAATCTTATGAACTTTTAATGAAAACCAGATAATAGGAGAGCCTCAAAAATTAGAAATATTTTTGAATCTGTGTATGTAGCACTAATTTGACATTTCAACAGAATTTTTTTTTATCTAGTAACTAACTGTTAAATTAAAAAAAAGTGAAAGAAAAAAGTCTACCTGTATACCCAGAGAGATTTCAAGATAAGTTTACTTGATTAAAAATACTATAGGACAAAATTAAACTGATGCCCTCTCCTAGCCTCTATACCTTATTAGATGTCTTTTTTTTTTTCAACAAGTTGCTGTTTACTTGGTGTCTACATAACAGGGAAGAAGGGTCAGGCATATATCAGAGACAAAACTTCAGTGATATCAAACAGGAATGAAAACTAAAAAAAACTCATTTATATATCTGGACACAGGCTACATAAGTGAAAAACATTTTTATATTTGGATACATATCAATGACTGACATATTTCAGCTTTCATTCGGATTTTCAACCTATCATAAACATAGGCTTGTGACTTTCTTCTCTTTCACCCAAAGAAGGGTGCCATACTAATTTCAATAGGGACATTCACTGACTTCAAAAAAGACTGCTGAAGAAAAAAGATGCATGTGAAGCATGTATATTTCCAA
>CM053585.1:448080656-448088156 GCA_028646515.1 Pseudochirops corinnae | reverse complement strand
TTGAAATTATGAGATATTTATTTTGTGCATGATCTTGTAAGTACTAATAGGCTAAAACGAATCACATTTAGTACAGTTAAATTAAATAAAAATATTTATTATAAACCACCTATGTGAAAAGTACTAGCCCTATTCTGGGCAATGTCAGAGATATATTTTGTATATATTGTAATTCTCTATTAAGCCCTCTCACTGATGATTCCCAATCCTTTCTACTTTCATGGACTCATTCTCCACAAAACTGTTGTACCTTTTCCCCTCTTTTCCCAAGCTCTCAGTCACTACCTCCCCAGCCCTGTTTACAGAAGATGGTTTGGCTTCTTCCATCACTGACTGAGAAGAATGGGGGCCATCAGACTGGAGCTACCTCAAATCCCATCGTCCTTGTATAAATGCTTCTCAGCATTATGACCTATTTTTTCCTCTGTCTTCTACCTCAGAGGAACTGATATTTCTATACTTTCCTAAACCAATCTATCTTCATTGGACCTTGATCTCATTCCCTCTCAGGTCTTATAGGGTCCTGCTCAAACCCCTTGACTCAGGGGTGGCAGGGAATTCAAAGGTAATCTAGCCCAAACCCCTTTGGCTGATCTTTCTAACTCATCCAGTTACATTCCATCTCATCTTTAATACCATTCAGTATAAGATTTCTTTAAAAAAAAAATATATATATTGCATATTTTTAATAAACTACCCATCTCTACTCCAGTGTGCACACAGTAGGTACTTAGGCTACTTTTGTGTGCTGATTAGTTGAAAGTTCGCTAGCATTTTGTTAATCATGAAATCAAAGAATCAAAGGAATGTATCTCAGACATCATGAATCTCATTCTGTTTCTTAGTATTTATAGTGATTGTTCCTTGGAGTTTTACACTATTCTCCCTCTATTTTCTCTTCTGTGGCTATCAAAGGATCACAGAAGCAGAGTAGATAGCAAGGTGGTAGGACATTTCAGATGATCTATTTTAGGAGTTCTTAATCTGGGGTCCATGAACTTGTTTTGTTTTTTAATGTATTGCTAGTAGAATTGGTTTCCTTTGCAATCCTATTTTAGTTTATTCCTTTAAAAACATTATTCTGAGAAGAGATATATGGGCTTCACCGAATTGCCAAAGAGGCCATGATACACAAAAAGAATTTAGTCTAAATCACGAATTTGGGGTATGTATGTCAGAAACTGAGACCCAGAGACATTAAGTGACTTGACCCAGATTTGAATCAATTTCCTCTAATTACAAATTCAATGTTCATTCCAAAATACCACGCTATGTTTTATGATATTTATTCTCATGGATTTGATTATTTCCCAATCTGTATCACTAGCCTTACTTGCCCTCTTAGGCTCCAGTCTCCATCTCCTACTAGATGTTCCAATTACAACTTAAAATTAACAGGTCTGAAACATAATTTGCTGATTTCCCCCAAAACATGATCCACTGTCTTACTTCACTATTTTTGCAATTGACACTACAGTTCACCCAGCCTTCCATGTTTGCAACTGGTGGGTTTTCTCTTTTTCCTCCTCTATCCAGTCTGTTGATTCTGCTTCCATAATATCTCACATCTATTCCCTTTACCCTTATTCCCACAACTTACATGCAAATGGAGGCCTACATATCATTTATTAAAGAAACAGTTTTCCTCTTTCCACATTTCCCTCACCCCCAACACACACCTTCTTCACCTTATATATAAATCTTGCCATGTCACGGTTTTGGCTCAAAGCACTGAATGATTCCTTGTTACCTATACAGCTTAGTTTAAGTGACTTTACCTGACATTCTCCACCGTGACTGTCACCATATATTCTCAGACTTATTTCAAAGGGAGAAGCAGTGCGGCATGATAGATAAAGTAGCCCTGGAGTCAGGAAGGTCTGAGTTCAGGTCTCTCTTCTTGCACATATTGGCTGTGTGAGATTCAAGGCACAACCTCTCCATTCCTCAGGCAACATTCTACAAATAAATTTCATTGCATGTGCCAATCTCCAATGGTAAAAAGAGTTCTGTTTTCGGAAACTCAAAAAGGATCAAAAAAAAAAAATTTCAAGAAACTCATAATCAGAAATAATAAAATATCAATAAATTCATAATCAGAAATCATAATGAAAATTTCAAGAAACTCATAATAAAAATTTAAATAAACTAATAATCAGAGATCATAATTAAAATGCCAATAAACAATCAAAAATCAACATAAAAATTTCTATAAATTCATAATCAGAAATCCTAAGTCTGGTTCCCCAAAATTTAAAACCAATCCTATTGATACAGACAAAGTTGATTATGCCATTCCTGATCTCCTTCCAGGCTTTCCTGCCTCACTGCCTTTATTTATATTATTCTTTATGTCTGGAACACCCTCCTTTCTCTCCTTCTTGAATTTCTACACATTTTCTTTAAATCTGAACTCAATGGTCACCTTTTCAAGGAAGCCTGCATCGGTTCTCCAATTCCTTTAGAATACCTGACACTCCTATTTTTGCACTTTCTTTTTGTCTTACCATATGTAACAGTAAGGTTGTCATGTTTCTCTTATACTTATCTGCCTGCTGAATTGTAACACCCTATAAAACCAAGGTTCATATCTTAGAAAAACTTTTTATCTTTCATAGGGCCTAGTACACAATCAGAGCTCACTAATTGTTTGCTGAATTGAATTACCTCTAAAGTATGCACATTTTAATTCAGAGCTTCTATAACTGTAAAGACTTAGCACTACCTACAAAATGAAAATAAGGGGATGTTTGTGATCTAATCAAAAAAGTCTTGGTGCAATAATGCCTTCTCTTGGTATGTAAGTAACTGTAGCTTCCCAAAGACCATGCAAGACCACAGCAGGTTTTATCAGGTTGGAAAGTCTTAGAATATGGGCCCAGTGACAGGCTGTAGGTTTCATCTGAGGATCAACTTAGACAATTTCAGACAGGCCCATAATAAGATTGCCACAGTAATGAAAAAAGTGTCAACTAAGGAAAGAGTACAAGAGTTGTGATTTGTGCTGGGGGTGGAGCAGAGAGAGGGAGGGACAAAATCACAGGTCAGTCTATGGAGGACTGATGTATATAACAAGCATCAAGATGGTAACACCAAGAAATATTTTTTAAAAAATTCTGTGAACTGATTTCAACATTTTTGTTTTTTATTACCCTTCACATGGTTTGGTTGAACAGAATAACGTTAAGTGACTAATGACAGTGAAGTTATTAATTCATCAGAATTTACTAATAATACAAATACAACAATACAATAATACAATTCATCTTTCTAATGACCAAAAATTATTTCATAGGATTATATATTTGGAGCTAGAAAGGACCTTAAAGGCCATTTAATATAATGTCCTTTTTCACAGATAAGGAAACCAAAACAAAAAGAAGCTAAGTGATTTACTGAGCACCACACAGCTACTACATGTCAGGATTCTAACCCAGGTTTTCTTGATTCCAAGTCCAGAGCTATGACATGCTGCTTCTATATAAGCAGAACTGAATACATCAAAAAGATAATGTCACTCTCCTTACACAAACTGTTTTTTAATTTGAAACTTGACATTTTGGTAAACTCTAAATTCTCTTGGATAGTTATATGCATGACAGCAGTAACATGGTGAAATTTGACTAAGAATAATAATTATACAATTTTTACTTTAAAGAAAACACTTGTAATCTACAAAATGAAAATATAAGTAGAGAATAAGAGAATATATGCTGCAGTCCTTTTAGTATTTTGTCTACAGCTTCATACACCAAAGGATACTGGGATGCTCCATAGGGGCTGCAGGGTGTCCAGCTTGCCTTTGCCTTGAAGCTCCTGACCTTGAGGCCCCTAATGCACTCCAGTCTACCCACATTTTTGATCAAGAATTTATAACAGCTCAGGGGTTGCTATATTTTGCAGTTTGGTTTAGAGGGTAAGGGCTAGAGAAAGAATAAAACTTTCATGGCACTCATCAGGTAAGGTCAGATCATTGTGGCTCATTTGGCATTTAAATGCTACTTCTATAGTATATGCAAGAGACTTTGTAGAGGATGTCAACTGATTTTTTAAAAATGCACAACTTACAATTATTACAGCACACAGAATTCATTGCGTGTTTCATGAAGGGAGATTGCAATGAAAACTGGAAAGAAATGAAATCTAGCAGGTTTTTTTTTTTTACTAAGTTTGAATAAAAATTGTGAAACACCTCATTTCAGAATATTTTTTATATTTTCAATATAAAATTTCAATACTGAAATATGTCAATTATGTTTTTTGCTATTTAGAATTTTTTCATTAGCCAAATGAAAAATGTCAGAAATTTCACAGGAATTATTATTATTTTTTTTTTAGCAAAGTTGCATTCTTAACTTTTGGCATTAATCCAGAAACCAGTCACATCCTTAATTTAAAAAAAAATATTAATGAAGACAAAAATATATTTTACTCTCTTTTAAAACAATACAGTGTTGTTATCATATTTACTTCAGCAAGATGAAAAAACTTCTTTTCTTTACTATTTTAGTTTTTGACATACATATAGTTTACATGGAAACATTTATGTTTTAAAAGACATTAAAATAACCAAAATAATACTACAACTGACCTCAAAGGATCTAAAATGGTGGCCACAGTGAATTATAACAGAGGTATAATTTCAGGGCAATTTCTTTCAAAATTCTTTTATAAAGATCATACATATATAATTCTATGATTATTTATGACATGTGGTTTATTTCAATTTACAAAAAAAAAATCTCACTTGAATGCATCAACACAGATAAAAGCTAAACTTTCATTTCCCTTTGTAAGTAGAATTTCCATTGTCTAACTTTACCTTGGTCAATTTATCTGATGGGTTAAAAAATTAGAGTGAGGGGACGAAAACGATATAATATCCCAATCATTTCCCTATGATAACCACCATTTTCTGATCTTCTTTCTGCTTTTTAAACTCCTCTTTCTGCCTTTTTCATTATCTCCTCATTCTGGTTATTTTCCAAGGGTTCTTACTTCTTAGTCTTCTCTGTCTACTTGAATTCCCTTTGAAATCTCATTCACCTCCAAATTTTCAATTGCCATCTCTCAAAAGAATGGTTACTAAATGAATGAATCTAGCCTTAATCTCTTCGCATTCCCATGCTCACATTTCCAACTACTATAACCACCAGATGTCTAACTGTTGAAAACAGAATATATTGCTTTTTCCCCAAAATTTGGCCCTCTTTCTAACTTACTGTTAATGATGCCACCATTTATGCAGTTTCCTGTGGTCACACCTTGGATTTATCCATGGATTCTGACCTTATCATTCAAATGAAACTGATCTTTTCATTACCAAATCTAATAACCTCTTTGGAACCTTCAATCCTCTTGACTTCTCTGTAGCCTTTGATTCTGCTGATTCCTGTCTCTTTCTGAATATTCTTTCCTTTCTAGGTTTTTCTAACAGTGGTATCTCCTGGTTCTTCTTCTACCTGACTGTCTACTTTTTCCAGTTTTTTGCTAGTTTTTCATCCAAATCAAGGCAATAACTACGTTAAAACAAAGCTCTGTCTTGGGCTCCCTTTTCTACTCCTCCATATTTCACCTAATGATTTCATCAGTTCCCATCAGTTAGGTTATTGTCTCTAAAGATGCACATATCCAATCCTAGATTCTGTCTCTGTCTGCTTATTTCTTTACATCCATCTCTCTTCTGAGCTAGTCAAACTTAACTAGCTGCCTTTTGGACATCCTGAATTAGATGTCCCCTAGGCATCTCAAACTCAATAGGTACAAAAGAGAATTCATTATGGGTTCCAAAAAGCCTTTTCATCTTCCCAGCTTTATCCCTCCCTGTCACTCAGGTTCGCAACTTTCATATCATTCTTGAATCTTCACTCTCATTCACTCCACAATCCAAAAGACTGTCAAATCTTGTCATTTCTGGCTTCACAACATTTCTTGTGTATGTCACACCTTCTCTTTCCTGACAAAGTCAACATACAAGTAAAGGACCTCATCTCCTATAGCCTGGACTATGCACTCCAATTGATCTTCCACTCAGTTGTCTAGAGTGATTTTCCCAAAGTGCAGTTAGGTCTAACTATGTCACAACACCTCCTTCCTACTTGATAAACTTTAATGGGTCTAAATTATCTCCAGGGACAAATGATAGTATTCTCTGGCATTTAAAGCTATTCACCACTTCCTCTCTTCCTACTTTGCCAGTTTTCTTCCACCTTACTCCTCCAAGTCTTCTGAAATTATAATATAATACAGTTGCCCTAGCCTCCTTGCTGTTCCTCAGACATAGGACTCCATCTCCTGTCTTTGTCCTGGCTATCTCTCCTGCCTGGAATACTTTTCCTTCTCACCTCTAGCTCACAGCTTCCCTTTATCACTCCAACACAGCTCAAATCTCACCTTCTGGAATTCTTTCCCAGTTCCTTCACCCGTTTCTCCCTCCCCTCCCTCCCTTTCCTCTCATAGGATCTTTTGTCACTATATGTTGTGGATGTCCTCTCTCTCTCACTAGACTGTGAGCTCCTTGAGGGCAAGGACTGTGTTTCTGCCTCTATATGGGATGCATTTAGTGTAGTGCCTCTCATAAAAGTAAGGGCTTAATAAATACTCACTAACTGGATGAATCCTTCCTATCATTAACCTTTCATGTGCAGTTAGGAACTCTTTTTAGCTTTACTTCACATGAATCTCTTGTACATACACTCCAGGCACACTGGGCTGCTCTTATTCCCTTGGCCAGGTTCTATTATTTCTCATCTTCCTACCTCTTCTCACACTGAATCTTCTGCCTGGAATGTCCATGAATACCCTTGGAAGTAGAAAACAAATGTCTTTTCTATGAGGTCTTTGATGATTGCTCCTTCTCTTTCAGTAATAACTTTTCCCCTTGAATCTTCAAAAGCAATTTTATTTTAAACCTCTCTAACGAACTTTTCATGCTATGTTAATTACCTGTGTTTATGTGTTAACTATCTATGAATGAGATCATAGGGCTCTGCGATTTATCCGTGTTTTACTTAAATTTTGTTTCTTCCCCAGTGCCTTACACAGTTTTCTAGACAGAGTAGAAACTTTATACTATAAATCTTTTTGACTGAATGGATGAAATACTCTGATCATACTTCCTTCCTTAAAGCTATAGGAGGAGGCAAGAAGGAAACTAAAGAAAGACACATCAAGGAAAGCAAAATGGTAATACAATTTGTTCCATATTCACCTTTCACTACCCCCATCCAACCATCAAACTGTTCATATAAATCAAGCAACAAGAATTTATTAAGCACTAACCATATCAGGTACTATGCTAAACACTGGACATACAAAGAAAAACAAAAGACAACCCCAGCTCTCCAGGAGCTCACAGTCCAATAAGAGACAGGCAAAATAACATACAAACAGCTTATATACAGGATAAAGTAGAGATAATCAACAGAGAGAAGCAACTAACAGTAAGGGAAATCAGGAAGTAGCTAAACTATTTCCACAATCAGTTTTCCTCTGGTATTC
>CM053585.1:448038006-448080156 GCA_028646515.1 Pseudochirops corinnae | reverse complement strand
TGATCATCCTCTAATTTCTTTGTTAACCACATATGAATATCCATACACATGAACAGCATAATTTCTTCCTGTTCCCTCACTCTATCGTGAGAGCCTAAATGACTGATTCCAAAGGAAACACTCTAGGCCTTAACACACAAGAAAGGCAAAGAACATACTGAGAAATATAGGTGATTTTTTTTTTCAATTATTCTGCTCTTTTACCAGGTGTCTGAGACCTCATGTATACTGTACTACTGTTTCTTTTTTAAGTGTCTATATTTTAGAACACGTTAATAGCAAATGTACTGGACTGAGTACAGTGTACTTGACAACAAAAACTAAAGTTAGAATGTCCTTTGAGAGGAATACAATGTATTTATAGTATATTCAGTGTTCTGCCAACACACTAATCTGGCGCCTCCTCCTAGAAAGAAAGTGACCCTAGATTCTCAAAGGCTATGCTGGTAGAATAAGCTCTGGCATGGTTTTGCAAACTAGGCAAAGCTTCAAGCTCTGTTTCTCCAGACCGTCCATCTGTCATCTGAGGACCAGTCTGGTGAAGTGTGGAAAGACCCATCACCAGACTGCCTAACAGAGTGATGAAACTTTTGGTCAAAGAAACTTCTGAAGCTCTTCCACTAAGTTACAAAGGAGCCTATGTCACTGCTGAGTACTCACAAAGATGTGTTCAATCTGATGAGATCAAAGATCACTGCAGTAATTAAGTGTTGAAGTAAGTGTTAGGAATTGTAAGTGATTCCTTTAAAAATAATGTTTGTTAAAAACAAACAAAAAAGGAAAGTTTCTAGCGTGGTACTTAAAATTCATTTAATCCATGACATGTATTCATATGATAGAGCTGGACCTGAGATAAGCTTACAACAAAATTTCCAATTAAGAAATTATTTTCTTTTTATATGACTTTTGATATGAAATTAACTTAATATGCTAATAAGTCAAATATATGGGATAGAAAAAGCTCTCTAAACCCAACTAACACTTCACTTAAATTGAGCGATATCCAGTTTTGTTATTAGTTTGGCACATTCAATTTTGTACATTTTATTCCTGTTATTATCAAGTTACAGATGTAATTTGCTTTGAAGAACAGGTAATAACAACATTAATAACAATAATTCATTCAAAGTTTGTAAGGCTTCATATGTTTCTGAAACACATTCATTCTAGGCGCTAAAGGTTAATAAGGATATTGGCAAGCTGAAAAGAGTCTGCAGGAAGGTTACCAGGATGATTAAGGTTCTTTACTCCATGTTATATGAAGTCTAGTTGAATTATCCAACAGGCTTTTAGAATCTCACTTTCCAAACAGTTCCAAATCCACTTAATTATTACGATCCAATCTTAACCTTTTCATCTTATTCTCAAAAACAGGATGGGAAAATGTATCGAATTCTTTCTAAAATCTTGATAAACTATGTCTGTAGCATTTTCCCCCATCTACCAGTTTAGTAATTCTATCTGAAAAAGAAATGAGGTTAGCATGTCATAAGCTACAAATAAAATACAGGCTGGCTTTTTTGAACAACATATTATGTACCTACTATGTGCAAGGAGGGCAGCTAGGTGGCAAGGTGGATAGATAGCCTGACCTGGAGTCAGGATGATTCATCTTCCCAAGTTAGAATCTGGCCTCAAGCACTTATTAGCTGTGTGACTCTGGGCAAGTCACTTAGCCCATTTTGTCTCCATTTCCTCATCTGTAAAATGAGCTGGAGAAGGAAATGGCAAACCACTCCAGTATCTTTGCAAAGAAAACCCCAAATGTGGTCACAGAGAGTTGGACAAAAAGGATTGAACAACAACAACTGAATGAATAAGGGACATGGAAGATACCAGAGATATGTGAGATCAAAAGACAAAAAAACAAAACAAATCCTGTCTTTGTCTGCAAAGAGCTTACATTCTGCTAGGGGACAGAACATCTATAGAGATACATAAATACAAGAGCATGTGAAGAGAAAGAGAAAGTTACAATAACTAGGAGGATCAGGAAAAGGTATTGAATCACTGGCACTGCTTACAGGATTAACCATATAAAAGAGAAGGGACGGTTTTCTTCTTAAAATTAAAGTAGAAGTGAAAGGATGAACTTTTGAGGTGTTGAGGTGAGGAAGCGTGAGTTTACTTACAGATGACTTTGACCTTAGAGTAAGAGTTGAAGACTTCTGTTGAGTGTGGAGGCATGGAGGGGTAAGAAATTAGAGCAAAGAGGGGGGAAAAAAGAGGAGGGATGTTTGGGAACATCATTGTTGGGAAAGAGATAGGGAGCCAATAATAATGGGATTAAAGGATTTAATGTCTAGTAGCAGTAAGGGCTCAACTATGGATCTGCAGCCCAGATTCAAAGTGAATTTCTCCAATATGGCTTAGAAACTCTGGTCAAGATTAGATGATGGTTGCTACTACTGGGAATTCCAACCAGTTAAAAGGGGTGGGGGGACATGACTGACCAGGATCAAGACATCAGAAGATGCACTTGACCTTTATAAGTACTTTCATTTAAGCTAAAATTATGTCTGTTAATAAGTATTTTTGAAAATATGCAAATTAAGATTTATATTGATATTTTACATATTATACAGGGATTGTCATGGTTTTCTTCATATTAATAATGATTTTTTTCACAATTTCAAAATTTCATCAAATGAAATGCTAATTGAAGGTATACCATAAAGCACTAACATTAAGATGAGATTTTATTTCATTTCTTAACTATAGTGCTCATTTAGAGACCTGGACATCACACAAAATTATATTTCCACATATTTTCTTTTCTTTTTTTTTTTTTTTGCTTTTTGGAGGGGGGAGGGCAGGGCAATTGGGATTAAGTGACTTGCCCAAGGTCACACAGCTAGTTAAGTGTTAACTGTCTGAGGTTGATTTGAACTCAAGTACTCCTGTCTCCAGGGCCTGTGCTCTATTCACTGTGCCACCTAGCCGCCCCCACATATTTTCTAATGTTGACAAAGTACACTGATTGAAATAACATTAAGAATCATGTTATGAATTTGTGTATTTGTAAGTGACTTTGATTTTTAAAAGAAGCAAAAAGTTATTTCTTAGTCCTCTGCATAAAAAATGACATTTTTTTAAATCGGAGTATAAAGTTCCTTAACTTCTCTAATGTTTCAACTGATACTCATTACAAAGCAAATGGAATATTTTATATAATTTTAACAATAATGCAAAATGCATTTTGCATAGCCACATCCTTTTCTGATTTGTAATGCACAATGATTTTGATTAATTTTTGTATATTAATGGAATTTTCTTTTATCCAATATATACTTCTGGAAGAGAAAAATTATTATATACGGATGAATGCTAGTGAACAGTAGCAATGTTAGAGCTGTGCCAAGTACAATTTGCAACATGGTTTCTTTAGTAAAAATAATACTGAAAGATAAAGATCACTGTTTATATGAAAATTACCATTTTGTTTCCAAAAGTCTCAATTATCAACATTTTGTTGTTATAATTCTGAATGAAATATTTTAAAAATCTCTTTTTCTTCATAAAGATGTTAATTCATTCTAGTGTTCATATTATTATTATCTGTGTCAAGAGAAGTATGATTAATTCCTGGCTAACCATTCAAACGATTAAGGTTTTATCTTTACGTTACAGCTTATTTTATCATTTGACTTGAATACTATACACCATACACTATATACATACGTATACATACTATATACATATATAAAATCGGTATGTCAAATTCATTTGCATACTTAAATCACTATATTATTATTCACAATTTTGGTAAGATATTCAGAAATGCAAGAAATAATAACAAATGGGTGAAAAAATCCTCCATTTCTTCATGTTTGATACATTCTGCATAGCAGAGTCTGATTAGTACAGAATGAAGCCAAAAACATGACCCAGAGATTAAAATCAGATCATGCAAAAGGGATGTTTACCTACTACCAATGCTACTGTAAAATATTATTTACAATTTATAAAATAACTAAACAAACATATTTCACATATTTTGAAAAGTAGTTATTTCATAAACAGAAGAGAGTTTCTTGAGTCTTATCTATAAGCAAGCACTCTTAACCTCTCTCCAGTATTTGAAACTGTTTACCATCTTCTCCTCCTGGATACTCTCTGCTTATTCTTCTCCTGCTCTGACTGCGCATCTAAGACTCCTCTACTCCAGGTCATACCCACTAAACATGTGTGTAGCTAAGGCTCTATCCTAGCTTCTTATCCCTATTCTCTCCATTACTTCTTTTTTGTTGTTGGGTTTTTGGTTTTATTTTTGTTTTTGTTTTTTTTGCTTTTTGGAGGTGGGGAAGGTAGAACAATTGGGGTTAAGTGATTTGCCCAAGGTCACACAGCCAGTTTTTTTTGTGTGTGTGTGTTGTGTCTGAGGTTGAATTTGAACCCAGATCCTCCTGACTCCAGGGTCAGTGCTCTATTCACTGCACCAACTAGCCTCCCCATCTCCATTATTTCTTACTTTGTAATCAATTATTATTTCTGTGTATATGGCTCCTAGATCTACATATTCAGCATTAGTCACTCTTTTCACCTCTATTTCCATATTATGAACTCCTATTGGACGTTTTCAATGGGATATCCTGTAGGCATTTAGAACTCAGTGTAGCCAAAATAAAATGCATTATCTCTTTCACTGGCTCCTTGGGGATGAGGTCAAGGGAATCTACTGCTCTTCTGAAATTTCCTATGGTGTTAAAGGCACCATCATCCTACCAATCACCCAGGTATGAAATCTCAATGTCATCCTTACATCCTCATTCTCACTCATGCCATACATCCAAGTAGTTGTCATATATTATTATTTCTATCTCCCCATCTGTTCCTCTTCTCTGCTCATAATCACCATACCAGTTCAGATTCTTATCACCCTTCACCTGGATTATTACAATAGCCTACTAGTTGGCCTCTTTGCCTCTAGTCTCTCCCTTTTTCAATTCATCCTCCACACAGCAGCTGCCAAAGTTGTTTATCTGAATCACAGTTCTGATTCTATCACACCTTTCCTCCATACTCAATAAATATCAGTGGCTTCCCACTTTCTCTAGGATCAAATATGAACTTTTCTGTCTGGCCCTTAAAAAGCTCTTTACAACTTATTCCTTTCCTACTGCTCTTGTCTTCTTACAAATTTCTTCTTTTCATGAACTCGAATGTCCAGCCATTCTGGCCCTATTTGTTACAACTCACACAAAAGGATTAATTACCAGTTTCTATATCTTTGTATTGGCTTTCCCTTACTTCTGGAATGCTTCCCCTTCTCCCCTCCAACAAATATTGATAATGATAAATTAAAATAAAGTTCTTATCAGATAAAAGAAGACACAATCTTTTGGAATAACATCAAGGTTAGGGACGGTTGGGAATGACCTAAAAGGGAAGCATGCTGAACAAAGACAATTAAGTAACTGAGAACTCAAGTACATGGATGTTTCATTTAAGAAGCACAAGGATCATGATGTAGAAACAAGACACCGTCCAATGAGTATCTGGAAGATCTACTTTTACTAAAGAAATAAACCTTAAGAGTTCTATCTGGAGCAAAAAAGAGTAAGAGAGAGGGAAAACAAAAGAGAAAAAATATAGTAATATTAAGGGAAGAGATTTAAGAACTTCCAGAATGGGGTTATTTCTGTGGCCAAAGTCAGGTGTATATCTTAACAAATGATTCCTCAGGGGAAGAAAATAACAGGTATTATGTTGTTGGGAGGGGTGCATTAAAGTAAAGGGGAAAAAATATGAAATTGTATCTATATGCGCCTAAGGCTGATAGTTCATTTTGTATAGTTCTCTGCAAGGATGCACAAATTAATTGGATTTTTTAAAGTGGCCATTAAAACTGCACCAAATCTTGAAGTTTCCAAGTTACATTCTGATTCTTAGGCTAAAACAACAGGATGCAAGGGAGGATAGTGAGAAGGATGATGATGATGATGGTGATGATGATAATTACTAGAGGACATTTACAATTTACAAAGAATTTTACATATACTTTTCATTTGTTTTATTTATCTATTATACTTGCACTACATATAATTAAAAGTCAAACAGAGGAAGGACACGTGGGATAAAAAGGCTACAGAGAAGGCTTCAAGAGTTTTCAGACTTCAGGTGAGCCTTGAAGGAATTATACGGTTTTGCAAAGAGATAAAAGAGAATAGTGACTGGAAAAAAAGGCTACTGGATTTGGAAATAAGGAAATCAATAGGAGACAGAATTTAAGGGGAGAGGGCTTTCCAAGCAGAATGCCTAGCATGAACAAAGGAGGTCTAGAAACAGGCACAGTCATGGTCTATTAACGGAATAGTTGGCAGGTTGGTTTAAAGAGTTCATTTGATGGAGTAAGAGGATTTAAGTTTAGAATGGTAGCTTAGGTTAATATTGTGCAGTCTTGGAATATCAAATTGAGAAACATAAACTTTATTCTGTAGATAATAGGAAACCACTAAAAGTTTCTTGAGGAGGACTTTTTTAGGAAGACTGATTTGATGGTATTGTGCAAAATGGATTAGAGAGGACAAGGCTTGAGATTGGGGTACTGGATAGGAGATGGTTACAATATTATTTGTATGAAGTAGTAAATTGCTTAGAATAAGGTTTACAATAAGGGGAATCTGAGGTAATGGTAAGAAATTCTGCAAACACCTTGGGGGCGGTTAAGTAATATCAGACTCACCAAGCATCAGAGATATGTGATTTTTAAGAGATCCAGAGGTGATTGTTAAGACCAAGAATAACTGAGTTTTCTGCAGAAGAGAAAGCAGAAAGGATATAAAAGGGAGTTGTATAGGAAGATGAGTCAGCAAGGGAGAAAGAGAAGGAATGGACAAAGAGGGGCAAAGGAGAACTGTTATAAAGAGGGAGGAGGAGAATCTGGTGTTTCAGAGGTCAAGGGAGAAGAAAGTTTAAAGGTCGGCAAGGTTAAATGCTGAAAGGAGGTCAAGGAGAGCTAGGTTTAGAAAAAGCCTACTTGGTTGACAATAAGTAATTCATTGATGAGCTTAGAGAATTCAATTTCAATAAAGTGGTAAGGACCATAATTATAAAGGGACCAGAAGAGAGGAAAAGTCTACAAAATCTAGAGGCAGAGAATGATTATGGTTTACTCAATACATAGCACTCAGTGCTAGATACATTACAAAGAAATATAATCTCTAAGATGCATATATAATATTATTAAAGACCACTTACCTAAAGAGTTCGTTAGAAAGATTTCATCTCAATATTCTGTCAGCAAGACCATGTACAAATGAACTTTTATATTCAAAGTAATACGAGACAAGAATAATGTGGAAAAAGTCTGAGTGTCTATAACTTTCACTGATTCCAATAATTTCCAACATCCTAAATTCCAGTAATTTCCAATAGCCTAAATTGGATATTTTTTACTGATGGTTTTTAGCATACCACAACACTGAACAATTAACAGTAATTATGCACTGTTTTGGACTTCACACCTATAAACATGAAGTATTTCTCTTCACAGACTTTAATTCTTCTAATCTTTACTTCTCCAATTCTTTTTAGTAGAAGCTGTTATAATCTGTGATGCCTGCCAATAGAATCTCTAACCCTGTGTTTGAAATTCTAAATCCCCTCCTTGGGTTCTGATCAGACGTTGACTGTTTATTAGGTTACAAAGATTTATTAAAGGGGAATTGGTCAGATCAGATTTGATTTGACCCTAATTTCTCACTTCAAGATATAAGACATACATATCTCAATGTGAAAGTAGTGAAAAGTGGTCTTTGAGGTTTTGAACAATTGTGCCTATGATACCTGGATACCCTGTCTTTGCAGCTAAATCTAAAGTCAAGAGATGGCCTAAAAACATTTTAGAAACAAAAATGGTAACTCCTATTTCAAACTTGAACAGTGACAAACTGTTAGTGTCTTTATTCTATTGATGTCAAGTCCTCTGGATGTAAAAGAGCTACACAGTAGGAAAAATTTTGAGTAGGAATAGAATGGTGCAAGTTGTAATTGACAGTACATTTTTCTATTCTGTGAAATTATTTAATGAGGCAAAGTTTTTCAGCTAATCTAGTTAAATACTGCTAAATCACAAAAGCATAATAGCCTATTGACTCAGTCTCTGCCCTCATTGTATCTGCCTTAGGAAGTACCAATGGATGGAGAAGTCTCTTCTAAATGACTGCTATAACCTGACTGGTTAACAGTATGAACTTTCAGTATAATGAAAAGAAGACAATAAGAAACGTAGATTCGAAGTTTTGGCTAGAAGAATTATAGCTAGCATTTCTGTAGCACATTACGATTTGCTTAGCACTTTACAAATATTCTATTATTTTATCCTCCCAACACCCCTGGGGTGGTAGATGCCATTTTATCTCCTCAATGAGGAGACTGAAGAGGGATTATGTGATCTGCCCTAGATTACACAAGGAATGAGTTCTGAGGCCATATTTAAACTCAGGTCATCCTGACTCCAGGTTAAAAGTTTTTAAACTACTGTTCTACAGAACTAACTTATTTGCTTGGGCTGAAGACTTCATTGCACGGCCAGTTTGAATGGTTAGACATTAGTCCAGATGAATGAAGACAATGGTGTTTATAAAGAACAAATTAAAGAAAAATGTTGATGGCTGTTGAATTTGCCCAGTTGGTTTCAAGCTTAAAGTGAAAACATAGGGATAAGGTAGAGATAAGAGAAAGAATCTGAAATAAGTTATCTTCTTTTGTTCTTAATCTAAAACAAGTGTTTAAGTAGATGCAATAAATGTTAAAAGAAGATGGTGGAGAAATTACCAAAAGAAAGGTTTGATAAACACCTAATATTCATAGCAGCCCTTTTTTGTGGTAGCAAAAAAAAAAAAAAACAACAACAAAACAAAACAAAACAAAAAAACCAAAACAAACTAGAAATAAAAAATATGTTCATCAATTCAAAGATGACTAAGCCTATTGTGAACACAAGAAGATATAATTATGCTGCAAGAAATGATGTACATGGTGAATATGGAGAAGCATGGAAAGACTTATATGTCACAAAGTAAAGGAATCATAACCAGGAAAACAGTATCCATAATGACTAAACAATGTAATGGAAAGAACAATAACAATCAAAACTTAGCATTGCAAAATTACAGTGACGAAGCCTGGTCCCCTAGAAGCAACAGAAGAAGGTACTTCCCCTCACTCCTTTTTAAAAGTGGGGATACAAGGGTACGGGACACTACATATAAGAATTTTTTAATTTATTGTTTACATTGGAAGAATTTTTTCCCCTTCGTATTTTATAATTGGGGATGGCTGTTAGAACAGAAAGAATATGGTAGGAATATACATGATAGAAAAACAAAGGTAAGTAATAAAATTCATTTTTAAAAAATATGAAATATTTGGGCACTACATCTGTTTTGACATTAATCTTAAATCTGAAAAGAAATTATGAGAAGTGATATAGTTCTGGTAATACAGGCATATTAAGAGCCAGTGTCATAGCTTCTGCCATGTACAAAAAGATTTAGAACAATTATTTGTGACTGAGTCCTTCAGACAACTTCCAAAATATTTTTCCTCAAAGAAAATAAAACAATGACCTTCCCATTAATTTTTTTTTTCAATGTCTGTCTATTGCCTATAGGATAAAGTGTAAATGCACTTAAAGCCCTCCAGAGTGGCTTCGATGTATTTTTCCAGATTAATTCATATGATCTTTCCTAATCACTACTTCAAAATATTTTTCTTCTGAGGTGGTTCATTTCAAGCCATCTACTTCCCAAGTGAAATTCATGGATTATGCAATTCACAAGATTTACAAATAGTAGGAGCCTTAGAGATTATCTGGTCTAATAATTTCATTTTTCAGATGAGGAAATAAAGCCCAAAGAGGTTCAGTAATTTGCCCAAAGTAACACAGGTAGAAAGAAGTAAATTCTTCCTTCTCAAACAAACTTAAGAGTATTTGTTTTGATGTCTTCTTTACCCAAATGACAATCAACACTATATTACACAAATTAGTGACCATGTTGCATCATCCTCAGTAATTTTTAAGCTTATTGAGCCACTGTTGCTTTTTAAATCACTAACAACAGTCTTGGTTTATTTTTTTAGGTTTTGTTTGCTGCTGTTATACTGAATTTGACCAATACCAGCAAACACATACTGATCTACATTCAAAGAAGAAACAAACAAACAAAAGAATTTTATGTGGCATCATAAATCTCACTGGATACTTCTTATGCCCATACTTAAATTCACATCAATTTCAATGTTGTTTCAACTATCTTTGTTGCTCTCTGAACTTCATTAATATTCTTCTTTCTTCCCTTTTTGGGTGTACTACTATCACTAGCTGAACTTTCCCTTTCCAATTTTCCTACTTTCTCCTCAAAAAAATCTCCCTACTTTGTAAAAAGTCAACATTGTCAAGAAAAATAAATCCAACTACTTTCCACATTTGAAAATGTATGTATCAGTCTGCATCTCTAGGTCATCATCTCTTTGTCAAAAGAGGGTAAGTGTGAGTCATCACTGGTCCTCTGGACTCATGATTGTTTTGACCAGAGTGCTTATGTTTACAAAGGAGTAGTCGTACAAACCATTCTATTTGTTCTTCTTACTTTGCTCTGCATCAGTCCATACAAGTCTTCCTCAGAATTCCTTTTATAATTTCTTATGGCAAAGTAATATACTATTATATTAATTAATATCAATGTCATAATTTATTCATCCATTTCCCAGATGATACACATGCTCTTAGTTTCTAATGCTTTGCTACAACAAAAAATTTTCCATGAATTTTTCAGTATATATGAGACCTTTGTTCTTTGTTTTGTCTCCTTGTGGTATATGCCTAACAGTGTTATTAATTCCTAAAAAGATATGCACAGTTTAGTGTCTTTGGGGGGAATGTTTCCCAAGTGTTTTGCAGAATCACTGAACCAAATCACAGCTCCACCAACAACAATGCTGCATAATTTTGTCCATTTTCTGAAAGCTCTCTCAACAATTATCATTGTCCTTTTTTTGTAAAAGAACCTTAAAATTGTTTTCATTTGCATTTCCCCTGGGAGATTCAATGAAGTAGTCCTTTTAGAATTGGCATTTCTTTACTATCAGAGATTCATACTAGAAAATTGGATTCATACTAGAAAACTTGACTAGACAGTTTTTTTTTTCTTTAGCTAGAATTAAAAGACATTGAAATACTTTTCTTTATATGGAATATTATACTTATTGAATATTTGTAACGATACTGGGATCTGAAGATCTTCCATGCCCCTTGAGCTTGCTGACATAGCAGGAAGGGGTGGAGCAAGAGAACTCCGGAACCAAGCTAGTCTCCATGCGGTGCTGACTAGAAGCGGCGTCAGAGGCAGTGGCTGCGATTGCGAACTCCTTTTGCTTTGAGTAGGGCAGAATCTCTGCTAAGCACTCCTGCTGAGGACTGCCTGGGGCAGGAACTGCCAGGGGCCGGAGCTGCTGGGACCAAGCTGCCTGGATGCTGAGCAGTTGCATGCGTGAGGAGAGGAGGATCCTTGCCTGAGGTAGCCTGTCCTGTTTGAAGGCTTGAGGATGTGGGTGTTTACTACTTTGACCACATGTGCCAACTTCATCACTACTGGGCTGGCTTTGACTTTCTGGTTTTGGGACTCAATTTTCTGGTATTTAAATGAATGTTCTAGCTATATTTCTTATGTAGAGAGCCTGTTCCATTTTGTGATTAATAACTATATCAGCATATTTATATTTACTGTAGGCATTGTGAATACTGCATTGCTGATACAATATTCAATACAAATTTTAAAATAAATTTCTTTGGATTTGAAAACTGAAATACTAATATTAATATTCCCAGTAAGCTAAAACTCAATTAACCAAAAATCAAAATATCTTTAACCAAAAAAATTAAACAATTCTATGCCACCACAGAGAGGAAAACAAGTTAATAATAGTGATTTCCTTTAAAAACAAAACCCATTATATGTCCTAGAAATAGCACACTATTAGTGTCATTTTCCTCGTATGTCCATCCCACACTGGGTTCACACTGGAGAATATTAATAATCAAAGAAACCACAGTTAAGTTCATTGATTGGAATGAACTAAGAAGGAAAATAGTCTATTACATTTTAGAAGTATTTATAACAAAGTGTGAGATAGATAAAAAAAGAAAAAGTAAACAGAACATTTCATTGACAGGTCTTCCAGATATCTGAGGAAGTCTATATGTCTCTATTTCCTTTAGTGTATAGGAGTGAAAATCCTCTGCAAGTGAATATGCCTTGTTGCAATGAGAAGTACACCAGAGCTGAATTCAGAAGACTACGTTCTAGCCCTAGCCCTAGGTAAGAAAAACAAAAACAAACCCCCAAACCAGCCGTGTTATGGAATACTGCTTAAGTCTACCTTTGGAAACCTTTGTTTCTTTATTTAGAAAATGAGGTGGCTGTTATAAAAAATACCTCCAAGAGCCTTCCAGTTCTGCCATTCTATTGTATGATTCTAACAACATCCTAATTTCTAGAAGTAAACAGATATGTGACAACCAAACCACTGTGGCCTACTTCAGTACTTAAACCTTTTTTTGCTATTCATGATCACTAACTAAATCAATTTAATCACATCAACTACTTACTTTAAACCCACTTTTTCTTTTCACTTCTCTCTCACATAGTTTCCTTAGTATGTGAAGTAGGTAGTTAATAATGCCACTTCCCTGAGTTTTCATGACATAGCATTCAGTAGGAGTAAAAGTGGAAACTTTCACGCTTCTCCAACAATATATTTATATGCCTATAGTCAGAGATGCCTGAAATAACCTGGGAAACTGTGCCTTTACTATTTACTAAGCAGAGAGAGCTCAGTATGAACCACAGAATCACAAAATCTGTGAATTTTTCAGGGATCCTAAAGGTCATACAATTATACACAGGACCATCCCTCCCAACTTTTTCTCATCTGCAAATCTGATTTATCACTGATGGCTTAATCCACCAAAACAGAGCTTCTCTTTCTCAGTTCATTGATTCCACCCAAATGCTTTCTATCACACTTCCCTTCCCTCTGGTTCACAGATATATATTTATTATTTCAGGAAATCTCTGATTATGATTATGATGAAGACCATGTGAATAGTAGTAATAGTAGTTAACATGTATGTAACACTACACACCAGACACATATGCACTTTATAAATATTATCTCACATGATGAGCACAATATCCCTGGGAGGTAGAAGATACTATGACTTCCATTTATGGATGAGGAAAACGATTATGAAAATGAGAGAGATTAGGTAACTAACCCAGGTTCACACAGCTAATAAATGTCTGAGGTCAAATTTGAACTCACATCTTCCTGACTCCAGGCCCACAGCTTCATCCACTGTGCCACCTTAGCTTCCCTTTTGAACTGAAAAATATCCATTCAAAGATTTCTTGATTAGATTCAGAAATCTCTAGGCAAATTTGTTTACCAGTACTCAGGAAATAAACTCCATACCTGGCCAAGCACACATTATTTCTAAAATTTAAGTCACGACAAAATCCAAAGTATAAAACTAAAACTCCATCTTTTTATATCATTGCTGATTACTTTCAAAACCTTCATTTCTCTTCTGGAATACCTACCTTCAACTGATAAAATAAATGAAAATCTTACCCTTACCATACTTAAGGTCATTCCTTTCTAGGCTCTATCTTGGGATTTCAACTGTCCCCATATGTGGTATCAAAAATGAATTGTGCTCATTTGGTTTGCCAAATCTCAGGAGGTTTCTGCATTCCAGAAACAATCCCCAAGAAGACAGCTGAAATATGGCTTCCGCTTCCTTCTTACAGTTAGCAGGAACACCAATACTACCTTAATATATTTCTTTTTCCTCTGACCTCTACCAGAAAGAACCTGTAGGTCCCCAACTTTACTCTTAGAAGCAGGAGAAGGTGAGTCACTCTCTGAAAGTCTTCATTCTGCTTACAAAAAGCCTCATACTTATTCTGTAGCTCCAGAGATTCAAAGGATTTCTCCTCCTTCTTTCTCGTCTACATCAAATACACCTACCTTCTAGGATCCTGAGTACAGGTATATGCCTCTTAAGATACTTTTATACTTTATAAGTCCTTCCTCTGCTTTATCAAAGAACACTTAGTATTCCCTCAAAGTCTCTTCCTTCCAGACTTTTCACCTTTTTTTCAAGGTCTTCCAGGGAAACCAACTTGCATTACATGTACATGTACTTATTACACGGCAATGATAGAAACACAGATCTATACTCTGTAGGTTACTGAAACATCTAACCCCTGCACAATGCCCCTCCACCCCCTTATTTTCTGGAGATGAAATTTTGATTTTTCTGGCTTCTTCTACTATGTCTTGGGGGTAACTGCTGCAGCAAAATACTTATTTGCCCTCTCTGTATGCTATTATAGGGGACTGGCCACTGGAATAAAGGTTCCTAGGTGGATTTCCTCCATTAGCAGGCTTACCTTTTTCAAGGGTTCTCCCTCCTTTTTAATTGACATGATCTTTTTGTGTTCTTGTTCATCTGTGCTTGAGATAAAATTATCTGATTTTTGCCAAAGGCCTAGAGTAATTAGTAGCTACCCTTACCTCTTATCCAGGAGAAGTTCTTAAAATGAAATTCACTTTCTAGTCATTTCTCTCCTTCTCCTCAACCTTTCCAGTTTTGATCAGATTCCAGAGATAAAACCTCCCATGGTTATACCTCTTAGCTATTCCAGTACTCTCTCTCCTATAGCATACCTAAGTCAAAGTGACCAACTGTTCTACGGATCCTCTGAGAATGTAACAAAAAGGAATATACAAAACAAGAGTGGAGGGGATTGGGATTAAGTGTAAGGAAAAAAATAGTAACAGTAAGTTTTAATAAAGAGTGGTATCATCTCTTGAAAGAGGTTGTGATTTCTCTCCAAGAGATAACTTTGGAAGCTGTGTAAAGGAGAAAAATCACACCCTCTTTCAAGAGGTGAGAAGGCTATACTTTGAGATAATTTTGGAAGATGGATGCCTCCTCTTATTAAATGATCTCTGATAAAGAGGAGAAATCACTGCCTCTTTTTAAGAGATGATACCACTCATTATTAAAACAATGTTTCATTTTTAATTTTTCTGATTATATTGGTAATTTTATATCTCAAAAGAATACTTCTCTCAAAGGTGGTTTCAGTGTTATTGCAAACACAAAGAGACAGACATGTAACTAGTGACCAATATAAATGGAAAAGCAAGCAAATTATTAATAGACAGGAGGGGCTGAGTTCAAATCAGACTTTTGACATTTACTAGCCCTGTAACCCAGGTCAATGCAGTGAACTTCCTTGTGCCTGAGGCAACTCGTCAGCACTATTCTACGAAGTTTAGGGAGTTGTGGTCTGATTTGCATCTGTTGGGAGAGTTCCCTTTGCTCATGAAATTATAGGTTCTACTTGTATAAAAAGTAATACTTTTCTCCACAATTTGGATGCAAGATAGTATATTTTAGAGATGGAAAGGCCTTCACAAGTTAGCTGGTCCAATCTCCTAGCTATACAGAGATAGAAAGAGGTGATTCATAGTTAAGTCTTGAATACAGATGCTCTAACTTCAGATATGACGTACTTTACACTACACTTCTCAATTTAGTTTTGGCAACTATATTTAAATGGCATTAGACCAGAGCAAATACAGTACAACTCCCTCAATGCCACTGTTGCTATGGTACAACAGTAATATGTACCTTTCAGGCTCACCATATTACATGAGGCTTTTTTTTCCCTTTATGTAGTTATTTCAGACTATTAATAATAGTAGCTAGAATTTCTATAGTGCTTTAAGGTTTGCAAAGTACATTACACATGTTCTTTCATTTGATCCTCAAAACAACCACAGTGTGGTAAATGCTATTATTATCCTGATTTTACAGATGATAAAAATGAAGCTGAGAAAAACCACGTGTCCTAGAGTCAAAGCTAATAGGTATCTGAGGAGGCAATCAAACTCAAGTCTGACTTCAAGTCTAGTCCTAACCTACTACACCACCTCTTTGAAACCTTCCT
The DNA here is from genome assembly GCA_028646515.1 of Pseudochirops corinnae. Lineage (NCBI taxonomy): Eukaryota > Metazoa > Chordata > Mammalia > Diprotodontia > Pseudocheiridae > Pseudochirops > Pseudochirops corinnae. The sequence goes on along the minus strand of CM053585.1, from coordinate 448,064,125 downwards.
TCTATAACACTGGTAATGACACATGAAATTCATTTTGGTTTACAGTGAACTTAGCCACTTTTGGGGGGAGAGAGGCAAAAACCATGGGAAACAGATGCTTTCCAGCTGAAATTTCTGTTATTCTTAGACCAGGTGTCACTTACTGTATTTCTTAAGTTCTCTGGTTTGAGAATTTCAAAATGATCAAAAAAACTTATTTTGGGGTAAAAGTTGTGAACAAGTTATTATATGTGTATATTTAACTCTCTGTTAATCTATCAATTTTCTACTCACTTCTACTGCCTATCAAGTCATCTCGCCTCAAGCCTGGTAACTTGATTACCCAGAAGAGTTTCATTAAGATTTCTCAAGGTTATTAATTTTCTAGGGGGCCAGCAATGCTAGATTACCTTGAAGGTTTCTTTGTAACTAAACACAATGAACATACAGGCCTTGGTTAAGAAGTCTTTTCAAACATTTTAGATTTTCTGACTATTAATAATTACAGAGAAATTTTTAGTAATCACAAATTCTATTCCATATTAAAATGAAAAAAGAAAAGCTTTTTACTAAATCTGAGAGAATTCTTACATAAGCTATTGCTTTGTTTGTGAGAAATCTTAGGTCAATGTTTATTTTGGGGGTTGCCTTTCCTTTTTGCTAATTCTTCAAATTCTCTCTTCTGTACAAAAAAATTTTAAAAATGAAAACCCCAAAAAACAAACCCTCAAACTGGAAGGCTAGAGAGCTGGCCTCAGAATCCAGACTACCAGCCTCAAACCCATAACGCAGCTCATCATTCAGTATTTCCAGGAAATGCTCTGGGAAGAAACTGCAGAGCAGTTGAAGGTCTGTATTGGTATAGGGAGGGTTTACTCATTATGCCTTTCCTAAATACTGAAATCTTTGGTTGGGTTAAAAAAAAAAATTAACTAAAATATTACGAAATAATTATTTGAACTGGAAATAGTTGCCTAGATATGTTTACTATTTCAAGTATGCTCATCTTTAATTTTTTTTTTTTGTTTAAAGTATCTCAGCAGTAAATATAGCAGATTATCTCTAAGGAATTCTTAACCACGTTAAATATGGACATCTACGCCAGGAACAAGAAACATTCTTTTCCTCTGTTATTTTCCTCTCCTAAGCAGCCCCATGAAATCCCATTGACTCAAAAAGCCCCCTTCTTTATAATTTCCTAGTGATCAACCTGGATAAAGGGAAAGAGGAGAGTAGATATCCATAAAATTCTTCTCTCCTACTTAATGGACTAAAATACTTTAATTTCTTTTTAGACTTTTTAGTGACTTGAAGGGAAAATTACTTAATGATCTTACATTATAATACCCAAACCTAAGATTGGAGTGAATTCATCAGAATTTAAGCCTGAGCACTGACTTTTAACATTCAACAAATAATTGCAAAAATGAATCAACTGAAGCTTTCCCTAAGTCCAAAAGAAAGCCTTTAGACATACTCCATCATTTGAGAACAGAATCGATCCTATTTCTACAAGTCTGCTCCTAAAAGGAGAGAATCTTGAACTTGCCTCAAAAGAGATGTGTCTTACTGGTTGCAAATCAAGATTTTCTGAATCAGAGTTCAAACTCCCCTATCTTCATCTCCCACATTTCACCTACTGTGGCTAGGGACTGAAACTAAGATTTGCAGTGGAACTCTCTAGCCCATGACACTCCCCTAGGTGCTGAGATCCCAAATAACTAGAGCAACATCAAAAAAAGATAATGTGATTAAAAATGAAGGGAATTAGTAATCAAATGAGTCTAAGAATGGGGAAATTTAGAATAGTAGGATTTTTCAGAAAGGGTCTTAGAGATCTTCCAGCCTACCATTTCAAAACCTGTTCTGTATCATGGGCTCCCTTTGGTGAGCTCCCTTCTCAGAATAATGTTTTAAATACATAAAACAAAATACATACAGCTACAATGACCAATCCTAGTGCCAGAGAACTCATCATGAAACATGCTACCCACCTCCAAGTAGGAAGGTGATGGAATCAGTGCAGAATGAGGCTTTTTTTTTTTTTTTTACACATAACCAATGTGGGAGTTTGTTTAGCTTAACTATACATTTATGTAACAGGTTTTGTTTTTCTTGCTTTCTCAACAGCAAGGTGGAACTGAGGCTCTAAGGAACCAGAGAAGTTAGATGACTTGTTTATGTGCACAATTAAGTCTCCTGTTTTGGTTCTCCCTTCCCCCCAAGTTTTTATTCATGTTAGTCAGTAAATGAGTCAACTAGCATTTATCCAGCCCCTTCTATGTGCCAGGAACTTTTCTAAGTACTTCAGACACAAAGAAAAGCAAAAAAAAAAATTTTTTTTTTGTTTCTCAAAGGAGTTCACTATGTAATGTGGAGACAGGAAAAAAAAATTTAGAAGCAAGATCTATGAAGGATAAACTGGGGATAATCTGAAAAGGAAGTAATAAGATGAAGGAGGATTGGGAAACTCTTCTTACAGAAGGTTGTATTTTAGCTGAGACTTCAAGAAAGCCAAGGAAGCTAGGAGATAAAGTCAGGAAGGGAAACCATTCTAGGCATGTGGGGCAGCCAGTGAAAATGCTCACATTTAGGAGGTGGAGTATCTTGTGTGATAGCAGAGCAAGGTAACCAGTACCACTGGATCAGAGGACAGATGGAGGAAAGCAAGATATAAGAAGACTGGAAAGGTAGGAAAGGGTCAGGTTCTGAAGGGCTTTGAATGCCAAGCAAGATTTTGTTTAATCCTGGAGATAATATGAAGCCACTGGAGTTTACTGAATAGTTGGGGTGACATGGTTAGACTTGTCTTTTAAGAATATAAATATGACAGCTGAGAGGAAGATGGGCTGGCATGGGGAAAGACTGGAGGCAGGTCAGGAGTCCAGGTGTGGGGTGATGAGAGGAGAGAAGCTAGTGTGTGTGAGGTAGAACTGATAGGATTTGAGGATAATAAGGTTAGCTTTGGACATACTGGGTTTGAGATGTTTATGGGACATCTAGTTTGAGATGCCTAAAAAGCAGATGGAATGCAAGACATAAAGCATGTTACTGATTTGTTTCTCTTGTTTATGACAGTGATTCCCTCAATTATGTGAATCTCGGTTACTTTGATTTTCAGAGACAAACCATAAAAAGTTCAATAACATACAAACTCCTTCAAGTTGACTCTTTTCATTTTTGTCTTTGTATCCTAGACACCTAGCATAGTGTCTTGAACACAGTAGGCATTTAATAGATATTGTCTGAATTGAAGTAAAAAGTAGCAGAGCAAGAATTTAAACTCAGGTATCCTGATTCCAGGTCCAGTCCAGGCTTTTTACTCTACATTATACGAACTTGCAAAAAAGAAATAATACTGATGCTATGATTTTATGCAAGTGTAGATAAAATGGAAAAAGTATAATGGAGATGACAAGACAAGGAGAATACAGGGAAGAAAGGTTGACTTAAGTGACTACTTTAGAGAAAGGATTTTAAAACTTCGTGATGTTTCGTGTAAAGCGGACAGTTTGTCACTCAGTTGTTTTCAGTCATGTCTAACTCTTCATGACCCCATTTGGGGTTGTCTTGGCAAGAACACTGGAAATGGTTTGCCATTTCCTCCTCTAGCTCATTTTACAGATGAGGAAATTGAGGCAAGCTGGTTTAAGTGACTTGCCCAGGGTCACAGGGCTAAGTGTATCTGAGGCAGGATTTGAACTCAGGAAGATGAGTTCCTGACTTGATGCCAAGAACTCTATCTGCTTCACCACCTACCTACCCCAAGATGGCTACAGTAAAGTATAGTTACTATAGGATTCTCCCAGTAAAAGTACATAATCCAATGCCCCTGTAAACTTCATGTGAAGAAGCATACAGTTTCTTTCCATATATTATTTTCTATAACTTCCCATTGTGCTGAAGGATGGTGAAGTGGTAAGTTTGTTTAAAATCAACAAAAATAAATCAGAGCCAGGGGTTTGGCTGTTACTTTTTCATAGAAAAAAAATGGCTTGGTTACAAGGTATTTGAAATGGTACAATGTTATACACATAATGATTATATACAGGAGACTTCTTAGTGGGCCACAGAAAGGATTTCTCTTTCTGATTCATCTTGATCATGTGTGGACTATTTCAATTAATCCTGGAATCACAAGACTGAACATTCAAGTACAATTAGTTTGGCTTAACAACATGGGCACATGTATTACACATCAGAATAGTTTCTATGGAATGCCGAAAGGTGTTGCCATCTTTTTTAGATTTTATTCTAATTCATTCAGCATTATTGCACTTTGGGACTTGTTGTTATATTATGGAACTGATCCAGATGTGCAGAAAGCATTAGGGAGGGTTAAAACTGGTTTTGGCAAGGGGAAATTATGGTTCACAGATGTTGGCAAAGAATCCTAAACAGTCTTTTCCGTTGACCAGTTAGCTATGGCTCCAGCAGATGGCATTTCTATCCATCTCAAGATTTAAATTATTCATCACAAACAAAAAGCACCAATAATAAAAGAGGTGGTGAAAGATGGTGGGGATGGGAAAGGAACCAACACCCCACCCAAGAGAATCCTGTGGGTCTGGTGATGCTACATTCAGTTGTATTCCTGTGACATCAGGGAGAATACGATGAGAAGTGCCAAGAACTACTTTTCTTGGTCTTTGGGGAAATGTTATTAGGCGTGGCTTAATCATGTGCAATTGCAGAGACTGACTTAAAGATGAAGTAAATTTGCTGGCTCTGTGTCAGGCATTTTTCACTTGGACCTCTAGTCTTGGTTGAGATGGTGTCAGGGCTGAGGAGAAAGACTTGGCAGGAAACTGTCAAGTTAATCCCAGATGCTTCTGTGGTGGTGGTTCTTGTGGTTTGGAGTCATTTCAATATTTGCAAGGGAGGGCTCCCTTTTTGGCACAGCTTTTAGAGGGGGAGGAATCTAGACCTTCCTAGATTTATTATGGGCACAGATAAGAGGCATTTTTCTAAAAGAAGCAGCATTAAAGGCTATGGGCTGCATTGTGGCTATGCTGAATGTGTCACTGAGTTGGAAACCCTACTAATGTCACTAAATTACAATTACAATTACATAAATACACACACATACACACACACACACACAACATTTAACCTTGATTGCTTTAAATCTTTCTCCTGTAGTTCAGCTATATCACAAAGAAAAAATTAAATTTGCTGATAATGAACTGAAGTGTAAATTAATTTTTATTGAACTAGATCAAAAAATAGTTAATGAAAGTCACTGCTTTTGATTTTTTCAAGAACAGAGATTGTTTTATATTTTATTTAATACACTTTAACACAGTGCCTGGCACATAGCAGATAATAAATAAATGCCTGTGGATTGACTGCTCAAGTCCACTGTAAAAACTGATATAAGAAAAGAGAAAGAGAAATTCTACTCTTAAATGTCCACTGTCTTAAAACTATGTTTCTTTTTGAATTTTAAAATAAAAATTTAATTAATTGCATTTCTCACTCACCCTGCTTGAATAATATATGTGTGTACATACATACTTCATTCTTCCATTTCAATACGTGAATCCTTCAATAATCTGTTGTCCCTGGAGGGGACATTCCCTTCACCAAGGCACACTGAAGAAGGTCTTCTAAAGTTGCTGTGGTTGAAAATGCATCACCCTGCAGGCAACCCAATCATGAGTCTCTGAAAACTAAGTGAGGCTCCTCTTTAGATGACAGTCATTCACTGTATTAACCCAAGTCACTCATCAAGCGATCCAGCTTGGAATGCTTATTCTGCTCAGATAGTAAAATCTTTGGGAGCTCCATGGTCAGACTCATGCCATAATGAGCAACAGAGGAGAAAGCAGACTTTTCCTTGAGGAAACAAAGAGAATTCACAAGCATTCAATTCTATAAGCACTTATGAAGTGTCTACTAAGTACCAGGCCTGGTATTAAGCAAGGACAGAAAGACAAAAATGAAACAGCCCCCGCCCTCAAAGAATTTACTGTCTACTAAAAAGAAACAACATTTACAAAGAGAAATAAATATAAAATATATACATGGTAAATGCAAAATAATTTCAAAGGGCAGAGGGAGGGACATACTAATAACTGGGAATGGGGAAAGGCCTTTAGAAGGTTCAGACTTGAGCTGAATCTCATAGGAAGTAGGGATTCCACAAAGTCAAAGTGGGAAGAAAAACATCCTAGGCATGGTGGATATCCTGTACAAGAATGTGGAAAGGGGAATGCCAAACGGAGAAAGCAGCAAACAGGTCGGTTTGACTGCAGTGGAGAATATATGCAAGGAAGTGAACAAGAAGACAGGAAGGGAGCCAGACTGTGAAAGCTTAAACACCAAATGAAAGAGTTAGTACTTTAATCTTAGAGGCAAAAAAGGGAGCCACTTAAGGTTTCTGAGCGGGAAAGTGAAATGCCTCTCAGATCTGTTTTTTAGATTTAACCATGAGGCTGCTGCTTGGAAGACAAACATGGAGAAGGAGAAGCTGAAAATGAGGAGGGCAATAAGGAGGTTAGTATAGTAGTCCAGGAAAGAGGCAAAGAGGCCCTAATCACAGTGGTAGCCCTGTGAGGAGAGAGAAGGTCCATGTAAGAGAGGCTATCGAGGAAGTACAGTCAGGATTAGGCAATTGGTTGGACAAGGGATGTGGAGTTAGTGAGAAAGAGTGAAGAGGTAGGTGCTTAGAGGGAAAGACAGTAGACACATCCAGTAGGCAGACGGGATATGGGATTGTAGCTCATGAGGGAGAAGAGGGCTAGATGTCATAGTTGAACCTATGCAAGTGAAGGGACGGAAGTGACAGAGAATAAAGAAAATGACCCAGGACAGATCCCTGGGACAAACCCTCCTTCCTGTCCCCTTCAACATACAGCACACATGCAGAGGATAATAAATGATGATCCTTCAAAGGAGATGAAAACAGAGTGGTCAAGCAGCAGCAGAAAAAGAACCAGGAAAGCAATGTCACAGAAATCTAGGAGCAATAGTGCAATCAGGAGATGAGGATGGTCAACAACATCAGAGTCTGCAAAGAAGTGAAGAAGGGTAATGTTGTGAAAAAGCCATTGGTGTTAGCATTGAGGAGATTGTTGGGCGTCTTGGAGAGAAAAGTTTCAGTCAAGAGGTGATAATGGAAACCAGATTACAAAGGGTTGAGGAGTGGGAGATGAGGAAGCAGAAGCAGAGTTGACAACTTTTACACAAACAGCTGTTGTCATTCTTCAAAATGTGGTTTAAAAACCCAGAAAAATTAATGCATTAATTAATACTTAAACTTTTTCTTATATCCAGTTTTTGCATCTGGAATACATGAATATTAAGTATACTGCAACAATATAAGTAAGTGTCAACTATTTTCAATATTGCATAAATAGCCAGTGATTTTTGAAGATTCCATTATAAGTATTTATAACTATACTCAAATACATATATAAATACTTCAGAAGATAGTACAAAAATCAGATTACTTTTCATCTCTTATAATCATAAATAACTTTGGATTTATATATGAAAATCATAAGACTATTTTTGGGATCAGTGCCCAATTTTAAGAGACTTTAACCAACTAGAATCAAAATGTGAGAGTTAGTGCAGCCTACTCTTTTTATGTAAGATGAAACTGAAGGTCAATGAGACAAAGAACCACAACTGAGGTCACATAGTATGTAAGCTGTACCTACAGCCTAGGCTTGCATCCAAGTCTTGTGACTACCAAAGTAGCTCTCTTATTCTACCTTGCCTCTCTCTGCAGGCTAACAGAGTAATGTTCTTGAGAACCCTGAGCTATTGGAACTCATATATTTAAATCTATCAATAATTTAACATTCACTGCACCCTGAGAGGTACCCAAGACTGCCACATACATAGTAAGTGATACAGAGAGATAAAGATATAGATGTGTGCATATTTATGTATGTGTGTATGTTGGATCTAATTATGGTAATGGGTCCACATGGACATTTGAATATGAGTATGTACACATGTATATATGTGCACACACATATACATTTAAGGTATATACATATCATATGTACATTTCAATAAAGTCAATAAACACTTACTAAATACAAACTAATGTCTGAAGCACTATCAGGCAACCCCATAGGCATAAATCTATTAAAAACTAGGTGTTGCTGGACATATACAATACAGGGCAATAGGTAAAATCATGACTTCATTTAGCCAAAGAAGGTAATTTAAGTAATCCTGATATTCAGTCTTCTGTTTGGTATTTAATTTTATTCTGGGGACTGGACCTGTAATGGTATAGAGTACTCAGAGGCTAAGTGACTTACCCAGGGTCACACCAATTTGATATAATATCAATAAACACAGAGACAATTCTTATTGCAGGCATGGGGGGGAGGGTTTCATTCCTACTGTCTCCTCCTCTCTCCTGCTGCCCCCTAGTGATCTACTACAAGTGAGTTCGGGCAATCTCTTAATATTCTCCCTCAGGCAAAAAGCTCCAGCACTGCCACTAACTAAAAAACATAAAATTTTAGGGCCAAAATGCACAAAAAGCCTACATTTAGGAAGTATAACATTAAAGTTTTTTACTTTTTAAATTCAGAGCAATTTAAAATTTGAGGGAGGAAAAAAAGCATCTAATATAAAGATAATTTTTTAAAATACATCTATAATTTAAGAAAGGAAAAACTGATAAAGACAAATTTGGTAAGAAGTGAATTTTTACAGCCCAAGTATAAATCCTAGAAAACTGGAATTGTGATATCACTTCAAACTGCCATTTTCAATGGTTTATAAAAACCAGGCTATTAAAAAAAATCACTTTTCATCAAATTTAACCTAAATCAGTGCTTTTTTATATTATTTTAAATTTAAGGGATTTCATATACTACAGTTCTACTAGTCACATGAGTGTTAAAGGTGCCTGGGGTAGTATTTAATTTTTAAAAATTCTTTGTATGTTTTATATTATATAGTCCTAGAGATCATAGGGTGATAGATTAAGAGCTCTAAAGGACCTATTTAACCCCTTCACTTTTCGGATGGTTAATGCTCAAAGCCATACAGGAAGCAAAAATAAGAAGCGAAATTTGAACTCAGGGCCTCTTTCTCTTTCCCTTGTAGACTACTGTCTCCTAACTAAATTGTTTTTATAATCTAGAAATGACAATAACAAAAGTAGAACTACAAAGTTTAGATTAAAAATCAAGCCTCTCTGCCATAGTCAGCTAGGACAAGCACATGGGAAGCTGTGAGGCTTATTTTCCTTCACTCTTGTTTCCAGCACACAAATCCCATCTCTTGTCTACCTAAAACAGTCCTCAGAGCAATGGTCACAACCCTACTAGTCTGGTAAAATGAACCTATTCATCTGTGCTAGACAAAAAAACTGAACCTGGCCACCCTTTCTGAGGTCTGCCGACTGCCCGATTATTGTTGTTTCTTTTGTTATTGTTATCTTCCATTATAATGAACTCTTGGATGCTTATTGGAAATCTTTCCTCTGCTGATATGAATCTTTGGGAGCTGACTCTGGCCTGGATCTCTGGAATCTAATTTATATGGATTCTCTCCAATTTGCACAGGATTTTAAGACTCTAAATTTGGTCCTCTTTCCGGACTGAATGTTCATGTGTCCCTTCCTCAGGATAGGTGATTTCTTATGAGCAATATGTTTCCAATACATCAAAATGAACTCTGCCCACTGATTTAACCTTAGCCCTTAGGCACAGTGTCTGGCACAGAACAGATGCTTTAAAAACGTTAGTTGACTGGGTGACTAACTAACCTAACCTGATTCTTAAACATGGCCCTTTCTGACCTACTCTCTAGTGTTGTATCCATGACTCAGCCACAACAGTGGGACAGCAATACTTTCCAAATATCTAATAATTTCTGCACCCGTTCTATTATCCTTTGCCAAACTGGTCATGGTACTTGGAAGAGGTGTCCAAAACAGAGATTCTTGACCTTTTTTTGGGTTATCGACCCCTCTCTGACAGTCTGGTAAAGTCTAAGTACCCCTTCTCAAAAGAATAATGTTTTTAAATGCATAAAATAAAACACATGAGATTACTAAAGACCGCAATTATATTGAAATACAGTTGTTATTAATATTGTTAGCAATAATAATAATAATAATATTTTTGAAGTTCCAAGAATCTGGGTTAAGAATTACTAATCTAGAGGATCTTGCATCTTGTGCTTATGTTAATAAAATCTGAGATCATGTTTTTGTTAAAACAAATAAACAAAACTAGGAGCATTACATTTCTAGCTCATTTCTTCTAAGATTAATTTTGGAAAAAATAACTTCAGTTTCAATACACTTCTCTACAATAAATGAATCTGTAATTAGGAGAATGCTAAATCTAACCATGTTTGTATTTATGGTCATTTCTATTTCTTAACAGTTATCAATAGTAAAGCACTCTGAAATAAAGTCTGATCCTCATATAATAAAAATCAAGACTATTTACTAAAAGATGGAATCCAGGGCAAAAGGAGCTCACCTAAGAGAAGTAGCTATTGAAATACCAAAAGAATGTCAACAAAAGACTATCACACTCATGAGCCATAAGCCTCAAAGACGGTAGTATACAGAGCCTCAATCTTACGGAGTATATAAATTCTTAAAAGTACAGGTTGGTATCTAATTCACAACAAACAGTATAGGACTTTGTTTAGCTGCATTCACCATGAGGACTATTTTGTGAGGATAACACAAAAGTCTAATAAGTATCCACCTTGAAAACATAACATGGATAGAAGAAAAGTACATTTTAATCAGTGAAAGCTGACAGCCATGACATCCCCAATATTACAAATACATTGATTATAGTACTTTTCCTTCAGTTTATTTTTTTTTTTTACTTTATTACATATCTGTCTCTTTGATACATTATTAGAATGGGGAAAATCTTTTAAAAAATAGTTCAGGTTATGCTAGTCACACAATTTTGAAAACTACTTAAAGTTCTAATATATAACATGTTACAGTTTATTTTCTTACTTACCTTTTCATCACATCCTAATGTTACAGTCACACTTAAGAAGAGGGGAGAAGGACGTTTACCCTCCCCCATTACAATAGTAATTCAAGTTAAAAGGAGGACCAAATTCATACTTCCCAGGTATGTATGTATTTATCCCTGGATTGATCAGGCAGGCACCCTGACCTAAAATTATATATCTTTTACTTTGACTTCCAGATTTTTTTTCCCAATTTGCTACCATGTAAAGGTAACTTGCAGTGAGGCTTAAGGAAACCCAGAATAAGAAGATGAGGAGCTCAGAAAGGCCAGAAAGCACTGCAGCAGAAAGAAAAGTCTTTCCCACCTTTCTTGCTTCTCAACTGGTTGTCTTTCCTGTCTCTTTTGTCTAATATATTCTGTTTGAATACTATAAATGACACAGTATGTTCTGTTAAAGTGACCTTTTCTTCTTTTGAAAGCTTGACTGATATGTTCAAAATATACTTGACTTTTTTTCCCCCTTTCTTCCCAATAAAGGCAGCAAAGGAAGGAAGAAGCAATACAGTCATGGATCTCTAAGTTACAGGCTCCAGAATACCACGGTCTGCGGTCAAATCGTGGAAATGGCAGGAGTAGAGTGGGAGCAAAGGAGGATGATATCTGTGCTAGAGGTATGAGAGAAGCACCAGAGGAAGGAGGCATTAGGATGAGAATCTATGGTAAAGTTGAAAAGGGAGAATGACGGGAGAGAACAAAGGTTGCAGAACATGCCTCGTGCTTACTTCCACACAATATCAGGAGCTCTGATTAGGTTTGTTGTGTTTCTTCTTATAGTTTCACTTAATGCTTGTAAATGCTCTGAAAGGCAGCAGAGTATAATAGATGAAGAGCTGGCCTAAAAGACATGAGTGTAAAACCAGCTGCTGACACTTACTGGCTTTGTGACTCTGAACAACTCAGCCCTGGGAGCTCAGGGTAGCCAAGGGCACAACATGCACTGGTAGAGAAAATTGACTCATTCAGGCATTCTCCATATGAATGAAGTCACAGAGAGATTCAGTCCCTAGACTAAATGAATGCCCTCCTAACTTTTACCCCTTTCTCAGTATTTACTGAACTCCCAAAAAGTACCTGAGACTTGAATGGACAAAAACTGAGTTGTTTTGTTGTTGTTGTTGTCATTGTTGCTCAAAGGAACAAAGATTTAGAAATGGAAAGCATATAGTCCAATCCCTTCATTTTACAAAAGGAGAAATTGAGGCCCACCCAAGGAGGTTAACTGAACAGCACCAAGCACAAAGACTGTGGCATAGCAGATACTTAATTAATGCTTGACTAACCAATTGCCTAACTCATGCAAATAGTAAAGTTACAAATACAGGATTAAAAATCCAGGTCCTCTAACACCATATGCAGAATTCTTTCTGTCTATTATGCCACAAAAAACTTTGATTTTAAATGCTGAGTGAATACTCATATACTTATAGTTTTACATACATATTATAAGATCTTTGAAAGCTGTTTTCAGTAATCAATGAATATTATCACTAATCAAGTAAATATACTGCTTAAAAATCCATAATTCAAATCAAACTACAGGTCACATTTTTAGTTATACTGAAATTCTATTATGCCTCATGCTGCCTTAACAAGTATTGTATTGGTTATGGTTTTAAGATATTTTATGATAAAAGCATTTTAATTGTAACCAATATAATCATAATCAATAGATTACTATGCTATGTTATGATGCCCCATAATTCTAGGCAGATTGGCAACTAAAAAAAAAGTAACCATTGTTAAAGATCACATTTATTCATTAATTAAAAGCATCAAAAATTTTATTAAGTGCCTTGTACATAGCATTATTCTATTCTATAGAAAGATAAGATATTTAGATAAAGACAATTATTTCTTGATTTGAATGAGGAATAGAGAGAGAAGAATTTTTTTCTGTAGAAAAATTACCTAGCTACAAGTTACTGATATCAAAATGAAGGACATAGCAAGAATTATGTGCCACCCTCTATCACAGCCATCCTGGCCGTGTCCCTTTTGTCTTGATTTATCTGAGGTCCAACCAGGAGCTGTCCACACTTGACAAGACTGGAGACTATGAGTGGCTCACATGTTTTTTTTCAGGATATTACTTTAGAGCTCAGAGTAAACACAGAGTAAGAACTTAAAAAAAAAACAACACACTAAATACAACATTATCTGGTGTATACAAATTGTAACTACCTAGAATGCACCAGTCAGAAGTGAGCCAGATAAGAAAAGAGACCGAGTCACAGACTGAAAGATAGCAGACTATTAATAATGCCTCTTTCTCCCTGGTACCAGAGAACTGGAAAAAACAACAACAAGTGGGTGCCCATTGTTTGAGAAATAGATTAAGAGATTTTGGCATATGAATGTAATGGCATATTACTGAACCATAAAATTATAAAGAATATGAGGAATTTCGAAGCATGTTAAATTTTTATGAACTGATACCGAGTGAAGTAACAGAATGACTACAGTTACGTAAACAGAAATAATACTAAAAAGAAGACAGATGCACCAAGCCATTATGATGACTAATCTTCACCCTAGAGAAAAAATGAAGGAACTTACATCCCTACTTTTAGAGTGTTGAAGAGAGAAGGACTACGAAAATGAATGTAGAATTCATTATAAGATGCATTCCCTATTCTGGGGGATTTTTCTTTTGGCTAAACTGTTTTTCTGTATTATGAAAGAAGATCCAATGGGGGCCAGAAATGACTATAACATAAGAATAAAAGGATGGAATAAATTTATCTTAAAATTTTTTAAAGAACAGATACACAGTTTGATACATTTTATTTGGCATTTAAAATTATATTTCTAGACTGATTAGTCACTCTTGTGTTTCTACTAACATCTCATTTACTGTTCATCTTAGGAAAGAACCCAAGTTTGTCTGACCAAATTGTCTCAATAAGACACGAATCATACATTCAGGTAACTCACGGGCTTATAGAACTTAAGACTAAAGCACAAGTAAGTATGACATAATACAAAATACAAATACAATAGAGAGAGACAAAACAAAGTGCTATGTGGGGTTCAAAGAGGAATTGTCCAAAAGCTATCTGATAAGAACAATCATGAAAGGCTTCATGAGGAAGAAGACAGGATAATAAATTCAACAGGCAATTAGAAAACAACAACAACAACAACAGAAGGTATCCTAGCCATGGGAAATAGTATAAGGCAAGAAAGTCTGAGATTTGTAGGGGGTAAGAGGTTGAGGGTGAACAGATGAGTGTGTGTATGTGTGTGTGTGTGTGTGTGTGTATGTGTGTGTGTGTGTGTTGCAGTTTGGCATAAGCATCATATGCAGGGGAAGGTATTATGACATACAGCTGAAAAGCAGTAGATTTTGAAGTATCCTGAATGTCAGGCAAAAGAATTGGGACATTATTTGTTAGTTATGAGGGAGGCATTGAAGATCTGTAAGCAGAGGAACAACATGACCAAATCCAGCATTAAGAACATTATTTTGTTGACAGGATGGTTTGGGGAGGTTGGAGAGATTAGAAATGGAAAGATCTATTAGCAGGTAACTGAAATCATGCATATGGGTGGTAGCAAAGATCCTGTAAGTATAGTGGCAGGGTAAACAAAGACAGATGAATGTGAGTAATGATGCGAAGGTAGAATCTGTGAGGAAAGACATCGTAACTAAATGACGATGTGAGAGGTGTCTTATTTCAAACACAGGAGTGTACATGAATAGTGGCCCCACTAACAGAAAAGGAAATTAAGGAGAAGACTTAGAATAAAAGATAATAAGATTATGATGATTTTGAAATACCTATTAGATGACATCAAGATAAAGATGTCCTAGTTAGAGTTGGAGATGTTGGTCTAGAACTCAAATGATAGGAAAAATCTACAGATAATAGATTTTGAAGTTATCAGCAGAGAGGTGGTAGAACTGAACCCCTAGGCATGAATGAAGTTGCCGGAGAATAGTGTAAGAACAAGAAAACTGAAGGTTTTGGAAGACACGTTTATTAAAGGATTTGGAAGAAGATGAGAAATCAGGGGAAAAACACTATTATCAGTATCTCAAATAATCCCCCCCCCAAATGAATTCATTTATAGTTTTTATAACAGTATTAATACTCAGATTATTTTCTTTATGGACAATATAAATCCTCCTCTCTACTTTATTTTATGACTTCTGAAGCTTCTATCTTCCTCATCTATCCACACATACTGCCTGGCAATAGGCGTGAAACTTAATTGATAATGTGTAAAAGCCCAGCTCTTACAGCAAGCAAGTAGGGGAAATAAATATGGTCTTTAGCCCCTTTAAATTGGTTGTACCACTGGTACTAAGTGGTATGGAAACAAACAAACAAATATTACCAACAGCAAATGGGATATACTACATGATCAACTCAATTCATGGACTGATTAAGAAATCTGTAGACTGCTCCTATACTCTTCCTTCGTTTTAATTCCCACCATTTTCATGGGTCACTTTGGTGTTTATTGGCACCTGTGATAGGGGATGAATAACAGAAGGGGAAAAGAAAGACATTTTAATTCAAGCTGTAAACTTATGTAAATGGTACTTATATTTTGATATGAACACCCCAGGCCAGATATGCAAAATGAATATCAAATTTATTTTGACTGTAGATCCAATTCAGACCACCACCAGCACTTCTTACAGTAGCAGCCAAACATAATAAGAAACATAAGCAACCAAAAAACCTCACATAAAACAAACCCTAAGGAATGTATGCAGAAGCTAAATAAATAGTTGAGGCCACCAAACATGGGCACTGTCAAGAAGAGAAGAATGGATTCTATGGTTAAAGAGCAACCACCTGCCAATTCCAAATAATTCAACACCAGGAACTGGCTGTGAGAGCTCTGAGCTAACGTTAGTCACAGCTCAGGCTTTCTGTGCTTTGAAAATTAGCAATAACAGTTGTCTCAAATATCATATGGTGTTAGGCTTATAGAACAGAGTAATAAGATAATTTCTAGTTGGAGTAACATCCTTGCCTGACTCACAGATGAAGTAGTTATACTGGACCAGCTTTATTTTTTTCCCCTGTATTACTCTAAAAAACAGTGAATTTGTTACGAAGTTAGTAATTAAGGTAAAACTTCATTTTCCACAGATGTATACAATATGCCCTCATTATTATATGCCTAAAATACAGATAAAGTATTTATGATAAAAAACTGACAATGCTGTCTCACTTTCACATTCCACCAGTGTTGAAAACTGAAATGTCATTTCATTTTTACTATCAGAAAAAATTTAAAACAAGATTAATTCACTGTAAAACGTGAACAATATGGAATTCGTTGTTTATCATCGTTTTGCTTTCTAAGCTTTTCATGTCTGGACTACGTAAAGGCACAAGTTCAAGAAGGAAAAAGACATTCAAAATGTGGCATATAATTGGCTGGCTCCACCATACTAAAAGTGTCTGTCTCTCATGGAATCTGATAACATGTCAGTCATGGGAAGAACATCTAGAGACAGTAGGTGATTATGTTGAAAATAGTCTATGTTGCTATTTCTAGGGTAGGAAATTTTGAAGTTATGCTTAGATACATATTGACTTATCATATTAACTAATGTTGATGACAAGTAATAAAAACAAATTACAGAATATTTCAAGTCACAAGGCGCAGGGATAATGTGCGGATTTTCACTTTGTAGACATGTATTGAGGAAGGCATACCTACAATAATATATGCTGTCCCAAAATATATTAACAATGTATTTTGAACCAGCTGCTTCACTTAAAAAAGTTATAATCTACCAGGAATCTTTACATTTGATTCTAACTCAAAGGATAAGCATGAGACTAGAGGCCCAAGACATTAAAAAAAAATGATTCCAAGAAAGTATTAAAAATAAGGGCTCTATTTTTTATTTTTGTTTGCACCTGGTTTGAATTCCCTTTGGATAAACCACCATTCTTACATTCATAAGCAGCAAAAGTAAACTTTTTTCAACAGTGAAAATTATTTTTATTTTCTGAGTTTAGGAAAAGAAAAAAAAAAGATCATTCCAGTGAAGAGATTTAGGGAAAATTGGAGAAATAAAATGCATATTAAGAGGGCAAGCTTATATAAATGAAGTTATGGAGAGCCCAAACCTCTGAAATAAGGCTAAATAATGGAATAAAGGGATAATATTTGAATAAAAAAGGTTGAGAAGCATCATAAATTAGATGAATTCCAAATTGATCTATGACATCCTACCCCAAACCTCAAAGAAGAATCCAAGGGAAAAAAAAAGTGAAGGAATATTTCCAAGTATAAGTATGAAAAATTATCAACTATATCAGTTTGGAATTCTAATAGAAAAGTTAACATGAAATATGTGTGCATGTCAATATACATAATAATTTTAAAATAAAAGGAATTTATTAGGAACAACAGAAGAAAAAAAAAAGCAAATGCTGGTCTATTTACTGATTAAGAAAGGAAAATAAATAAGAGACAATACTGACAAGAGTGAAATAGCCAACACCTATTTTGCTTCTGATAAGAAAGGCACTGTTCAAATTCACGAATGAAAACAGAGAAAACGAAGATAAAATAAAGCCAAAGCAGGTAATGGAATATTTATCCAGTCTGAATGTTTTCAAATCATCTGGGGCTGATGAAACCTATTTAAGTAATGTCTTTAAGAAGCCTCAGAGAGAGAGAGAGAGAGAGAGAGAGAGAAATGGCTATATTCGAGAATTCACAAAGAACTGGCAAAACCAAGTAAAAACGTTATTTGTGTCTCCCCCCTCAAAGAGCAATCTCTTGAGACACAAGAAGCTGGCATTTCTTATATTCTTCACTGAAAAGCTTCAATCTAATAACTGGGACTGACTTTGAGATTAAGTAAATTTAAGATACTTTTTTTTGAGGTGAGGAGGGAATAGTAGGATTTTACACACACACACACACACACACACAATGGTGATTTATGTTTGTAAATCACTTCTCTTCCGTTCATATTTTAGATCTGAAGAGAGAAAGCAATGAGAGACCACCTGGAACAAGAATTAACACTTCATTAACCGAAATTTTTAACTGCTTCTGCTTTCACAACAAGCTAGGAAAAAAAAATACTGTCATAGCAGGCAAAGAGAAAAAGACCCATATGCACTCACTAATGCTGAAAAAGTAGAATTTGAAGATATTTGTAAGTTACTGACCAGTTAGTCACCATACCTAGAAAGATTGTGGGGGCAATTCATTTTAAAAAATCAATTTCTAAGCCCCTGGAAAATAGCAAGTTATCAAGTAACAAAGTATGAAGAAATGGGATGTATAAATCATGGCAAACAAACCAAATACCTTTCCATAGGAAAGTAATCTAAAAGTAGCAAATGTGTATGTGTGATACAACTTGAATTTCAAAAGGCTTTCCATATTGTTTCACACATTAACCTCACTGCTAAACTCCTAAAGTGTGATCTACATGCAATGGGTGGAAGGATGCTTTGAAATTGGCTATAAAAACCTACTCAGAGAATAACTGGCTGACAGTTATGGGAAGTATCATGCAAAGTTCAACAAATCCTGTTCTCTGAAGAGTTTCACATTCATCACCCTCTAAATAATCTGGGCTACAAAGACAATGAATGCAGAGTTAAGCTTATTCTTTGGTTACATGGAATCAAATCTAACGTGGCATTAGGAACAAAATATTTCACTGGAAAAGCACTAAACTAGTAGTTAGAGGATCTGGGTTCCAAACAAGTTCCATCACTTAACTGTGGTGTACTTTGAAATAAGTCAATTCACTGATCTCTCAGATTTTTTTCCTCTGCAGAGTAGGGGTAATAATTCTTATTCTGAGACAGTGCATCTGAAAGCAACATACAGATATAAAATGGTGCTGTACGTGTATGAGAAGAATAACTTCAGTTAAACAACACACTATTCAGTGTGTTATGGAGTATGAGAGTAATGGCCAGTTTGGTCAGCTAATAAATGTTTATGGGGCACTTATTACGAGACAGGCACTGCACTGAGCACTAGGGTTACAAAGAAAGGCAAAAGAGTAATCTAATGAGAGAGAAAATAGTGGTGTGCAAACAAGATATATTAACAGGATAAATTGGAGATAATCAATAGAGGCAGGGCACTGGCACTAAAGGGGATCAATTAGAAAGGCTCCTCCTATAAGGTGGGAATTTAGCTGAGATTTGAAGGAAGACAGGAGGTGGAGATGATGACAGAAAATATTCTAGGCATGGGGGACAGCCAGCGAAAATGTCTGGAGATGGAATATCCAGTGGGAGGAACACCAAGTTGGCCAGTATGACTGGATTGCAGAGTACATGGGGAAGGATTAAGATATGAGAAAGGATAGGTAGGAGAGGGACCAGATTATGAAGGGCTAAACACAAGATTTTATATTTGATCCAGGGATTAATAGGAAGCTATTGCAGTTTACTGAATAGGGAAGTGGGGGTGGGAGTGGGTCACTGTTATCAGATCTATACTTTGTTTATAGTCAATCACTCCTAGACTCAGTTTCTTCTTTTGGTAAAACTGAGCTAACAATAAATATTCCATCTACCCCAAAGAGTTATTGTGAAAATTGACGGAGAAAATGTATTTAACAGTGCAGTGAAGAAATGGAAAGAGTTGTTTTTAGTCTGTTACTATCAAAAGAGAAAGTGACATAAAAATGAATGAATGGTCTAAGACTTAAAATAAAATGAAATATTACAAATAATAAATGAGTAAAGGGCAGTGAAGGAGTCACTTAGGAATAAAGACAATCAGAATCTAACAAAAATATTTTGAAAATAGCAAATTACATTTTATTCTTTAGAGATGGTTTCAAGGCTGAGAGTTTCTACTTTATGAAAAGAATAAAGAAAAACTGAATTTTAGCTGATAGAAGATAATTGGGACCATGAATATATAAACACATTTTTTGTTCCTTTTCTAAAGTTCCAGGTATTTGCAAGGCAAGAGATTTATCTAGACTTAAGTAAACTTTTGATGCATCTTTACCTGATGATTTTATCAGCAAGAAAACTTGCTTAGACCAAAGCAATGTATACATACCCCTCAGTGTATTCTGATCAATAGTAGTAACTCTATTAATGTGAGTAATCATATAAAGTGATATGAGATATAATAAAATCTGATGAAGGCAAAAAACAAGAAGAAAATAAAAACCTTCAAAGGGGGAAACAACTCAGCACTGTAACCACTTAAAAAAATTTAAAAAAATTTTAAAAAATTCAACCAAAGGGCAACATTTATAATAATTTAAAATAATGACTTCTGATTTTGGTTTAATGGCCAACCTTTATAACTCATCCTTCAGGGTGTGTGTGTGTGTGTGTGTGTGTGTGTGTGTGTGTGTGTTACATATATGTATGTATGTATGTATGTATGTATGTATGTATGTATATTGCAAACATACTGTGGAATAACAATGAACTGAATCCATAACCGAATAGAAGGAAAGTAAACCACATTGCGTTTGGAAAATTGTATAGTGCTTTTGTAATAACCCCAAGACTATTCCTCAAACAAAGGCCTATCTTTTAAAAAAATCAATATTCTTCCAGTAGCACTATATAGTGGTGATTTACATACCACAGTTTTTTTAAAAGAATTTAAATTGAAAGTAACACAAAGAACAGTGGATAAGAAACACATGTTGGGCTTAAGTAGGCTATAACATATAACCAATTAAGAATTCAAGTAAGGAATAATAGAATAAAACTATCAAGAGATATAAGACCAGAAAAGGAAATGGACTAGTTAAGAAACAAAATTGTAGGATAACCAATAGGTAGCTCATGTACCACCTTCATGAGCATTCAATATTAAGAAATCAAGAAGACCCTTGGAACATTAAATGGCTTCCTTGTGGAATATTTATTACAGAATATGAAGATGGGTTATATATGATGAGAAGGTATTGTTTGATTGAGATCTGCAATGTTTAGTAGTATGTCCACAATGATAGCATATACCCATCTACATGTCATATGAAAATATATGTTAAATACGAATGATTATAAGCAAAACACAAAAATTCCTACTGTACGTGAATACACATACTCTCTGTGTGTATACATACAAGCTCAAATACACCTGTGTCTTTTGATTCAAATGGTTCCTCCGGTAATGCAGATCACAACCAATACACACCTACTCATCTTGTGTGACTCTTTGTCCATCTCATCCTATAAGTTTAACAAAAGGGGTGTCCAACCAATCTATGCCCAGTGGATACTTTTCTCAATTTATCCTGACATTATGTCAAAGCACTGAGAATATCCATCTGTTATAGTTTCTTGTTCTTAACCTATAGCCATCCCATCTTCTTTTTCTTTCAGAAATTTCCCTGATGATACCTTTTCATCCAAGTCCTTCTCTTAAGTTCTTTATTTGTTATATGTTGAAGTGTGAACACACCTACCATATGCTTCTCTGCTTTCTGAGTGATGTTTATTCTGAATTCCTCTGTGGCTTGCTATTCCATGATTCACAGTCATATAACAATACTATTAGAATACTAGTATTTAACATAATGGAACTCTGTTTCTGGGAGAAGTCTGGAGAACTTTCCTAAAAAACAACTTTATTGTCAGTAAGGATATAGGGTAAGTGAGCTCTGAAATAACTGATACATATACACATAGCAGAAAGTATATATAGTCTGGTCCAAATGAGTATGAATAATGAATATATCCTGTGAAGTGGTTGCTAGAATTCAAATTCACGCTATTCGAAGTCATCTTCATGTATAATATGGTAATTGGTTCCATCCCAATGGAAACAGGCAATATGAATCATAATAATGTGACCTCTTTCTGGGATTCATTATTCACACTAATCGGGACCTAAACATATAAAGTGCACTGCTCTGGGAGTGAAGATGCCAAGGTTCGTGTCCTGGCTTCTCCATTAACTGGGTGACCTTGAATAGGACACTTAATCCCTCCAAGTTTCACTCTCTTCATCTGTAAAAATGAGAGAGTAAACTAGCACTCTTAGATCTTGTTCAGCTTTCTGAGTATATTCTTACATGTAAAAGAATAATTATGAAGTGATTATGATATGAAAAAAATTTAAACTAGAAATCAAAGTGAGCTTTTAAAGAGTAAAAATAGATGGGTTTTTTTTAGGCTTTTATCCCCCTAGTTTTTGTTAGTGGTACAAACCTTTCTTACTTACTATATTTGCTTCTTTTTTTTCTCATGTGTTAGTTGTGGGTGACAAATTTAAACATTTAATGACTACCTTTACATCAAAATAAATTTGAGGACACTTTTTCAGATATTACTTTAAAACATTTTGGATATTTTTATATTAGTAGGTAAAAAGTACTTTTTTCACTTTATGTATTTTAAACATATAGTAATACCTAACAAATTAAAATGATGAATACATCAACCAAATAATTTAATGAACTACTGAGCTATTGGTAGCAACTAGTTCATTAGAAAAAAAAATGTTTTTTCTGAAATATGCATTGTAATTACAAAATTCAATCCCTTAATACATGTTCCCTGTCAAAACTGTGTACCCTATATGTGCTTCAGAATGTTCCATGGAGTTTAAAACAAGCAATGCTTTAAAAAAAACATTATAAAGAATTCTCTTAGCTTCTTATTTCATGTAAGGCTGTTCCCAAACACATCATTTAACTGATGTGCATTACAGAAAATATCTTGCCTTGGAAACACTTCAAACAAGGCAAATTCCACAGGAGACAAGGCTACTGACTAACACATTGCAGCAATATGACCTCTTGACCGAAACTTTTCTGAATGTGCATCACAAAAGACCCTTGACACCTGTCATTTTCAGAGATTAATAAAAACATATCCAAAGAATACTACAATAATGCTGGAGCAGAAATAGGAGAAACTAAATGCACTTTGGTTCAACATTTCAACAAATTTTTGCCCCTACCCCTCAGGCTAAGCATTTTAATTTCTGACCTGTTCTTATTCATTTTAAACACCAGAAAACTCCTAATGCTGATAGAGTAGACATACTTAAGTTCATCACTTTTTTATGCTGCCTCTAAGCACAACTGTTGCCTTCATTTAGATCTAAAGAATAGGTCCTCCACACTAGATATTTTACAGGATCACTGAGGCAGCTATGTTTACTTTAATATTTAAAAGGATTCTAGGCATTTTAAGAAAAAAAAGTATGCTTTGGGAAATTCTTAAAAAATATACCAAGCCCTTCGACAGCAACAGTACCTTGGACGATCTTTTTGATTCTAAAGCCTATGTTTGTTTGCAATGTCTATATGATATTTATGAATGAACAATGTTTATAGTATGAAAATGTCTGTAACACCTCAAGACTTATCATGGGAATATTAAAGTAATGTATCAAGCACAATATACCACAAAAGCTGAAATTTAAAAATTGGCATTTCATTTTTACAAAATTAAAACCTATTCAAAAAGTTGCTCTAAAAATAATTATACATTAAATAAATTAGGGGAACTTGGCAACCTTAGTGTGAAATTATTTTTTTAAAGTGGAAAATCATTTTTGCAAAGAAAATAGTCCCTCTCTGATGAACAGCTTCTTTAAATTTAGATTTTTTTATAGGTTTGGTTTAACAGCCATATATATGCAGCTATTTGGAAACATAACAAAAATCACAAGAGCTATTTATCTCTTCAATATCTTGAGCACTGTGGGCTAATTTCAAAATTTAAAAATAATACCTCAAAACTTTGATATTTTAAAGATATTTCATGTGTAATACCTACTTAGTCCTTACAATTTTCTCAAGAAGGGAAGAGATCTCTCTGCTTAAGAGATCAACTTGGAGGAACCAAGCAAATTACCCAGAATAACAACCTAAGGGAATGAGAACAGAACCCTAGTCTCTTAACTTATACGAATATTGTAGCTACATTGATGTCACGTGGATGTTAATGTGTTTTCCTGGAGTTCAGATCAGTGGAAGGAAGGCTGTTGAAGAAAAGCCTAATCCTCTATGGTAGATTTGGAATCAGAGTAATGTGAGTTCCAATTTCCATTTCCCCCACTTATTGGGAGACCTTGTTTGAGTTGCTTATTATCTGCTCTCTGTGGCCCACTGTCTTGATGTACTGCAGGTGGCTCACTACATCTGCATTATCTGCAGCCATTCTCTCTTTTCTTCCTAGCTCATCACTTGCCTTGTACTTAAGATGATAGGTTTGTGCCTCCCCAACCCTAAGACTGCAGTTCTACAATCATAAACCAATCAATAATACTGCTACTTCCAAAGCTGTGTCCAGTCTGTTCTCTGGTTCACCACAGCATGGTAGGCTATCCCTGTAACTTCACAAAGCAAATTACACTAGCCACCAATCTCTGCCAAAGTTTTGACTGCTCCTATTACAATGTAATCTCCCTGAGGGCAGGGGATGTCTTCCCTTTGGTATTTGTATTCTCAGAATTTAATACAATACTTGGGACCTAATAAATGCTTCATTCATTTGCTCATTGATGTTCCTCAACCTGTAAAATGAAGGCGCTGGATTAAGTGATCTCCCGGGTTCCCTCTGGCTCTAAATCTCTGATTCTGCCATCATGTGAGCTAAGCCTCTGAACACCAGTTTTTGCTCCTATTCTGCCATGATTCAGTGCTTTGGAAAAAAAGCACATATACACCTCATTCAAACAGGTAAAACAGCACATTATACTACCTCAACTTACTTCAAAATTAGAGAATAGAAATATATATGGACAATACAAACACATATGCATCTGTGTGTATTCTTTGCATGTTCTAACGTATACACATTCTATTCTATATGTTTTCTGTCCCTGTGTATTTGTGCATGTTTGTGTGTGTGTATATTATTGTATCTATATATGATACATATAAATCCTATATCATTAGAACATAAAACTCTGCTAGGACACTGAATCTCAAACTAAATCCTATTTTTAAAGCACATCCTTGCTGATAACAACAACAACAAATCAGGATAATTTATAGATTGTTTTATGCATAATTTAAATGATATTTAAATTAGTGTCAAAATGTTTTTTTTTTAAAGACAAAACTCAGTTTCTGTTTCTCCTCAGTATCTTCAACCTCTACTCATTTCCACCCAGCATCTACTAAGATTATGCTGTGTCGTTCTGGATTAACTATACCTGGAAAAGCTACCAGATAAGTTCTGCCAAGCTTTAACTTCAATACTGGCTGCACCAAATCTGACTCTGTCCTGCTTACAGTCTCTTTCAAATTCCTCCAGTTTATGTCCTCTTCTGCTTCTACTAAGAGGGATCTAATTGTTAATAGTTTCCATTTAAAACAGAGTAGGCAGATCTTAAGATCTGATTGTACTTTCACTGGTTTGCCTAAATAAGAATATTAGTAATACTAAAAGTAAAAAATAATAATAATGAGAAAGGTGATATCTAGATGTTTCAAAATGTCACAAAAAAATTAGTAGTTATATTTTCAATTAAGAACAGGTGGTTATATTTGCTCTCACAAACTCTGATTAAAACACTTCCCTCGGGGGGCGGAGCCAAGATGGCAGCGTAGCAGCAGCAACATATCGCAGCTCTCACATAGCCACCCCAAAATACCCATAAAATAGGACTCTAAACCAATCCTAGAACCCAAAAACGCACACAAGGATACTTCCCACTAATGTCAGCTTGGCTACTCAGAACCATATCAGCACTGCTAACAGAAACCAGCCTGGCCTGAAGCCTCAGCTGTGCCCCAGGGGCGGCTGGATGGGAGCCTCTCAGGTGAGTGGATTAGCACCAGCTGCGCGAGGGGATTGCTAAAGGGGGAGATAAGCAGTCAAGCCCAAAGGTCTCCAGAGCAGAAAAGCGTAAGGCAGAGGTTTTGCACCCGCCTCCGTTTTGTAGCTTCCTGCCTGCGGCCTGCAGACAGCAGGAGGACTGAGCGATTGTTTTCAGGCCAGGGCTCTCGCGTTGAGCGGCCTGGATCCGGATCGTCATCTTGGGCCTCGGTCTTGGAGTCTTCATTATCCAGTCAGCCGGAAGTCTACGGCAGCCGGGAGGACCCCAGCGGTTTGGGACAGAGCTTTCCCTTGTGGGGCTCACAGAGATTTTTAAAAAAAAAATTCACGGTCTGAAGAACCATGAGTAAGAATAAGCATAAGAAGCAAAGTAAGAACAGCTCCCAAACCCTAGATTCCTTCTTTGGGGAAAAGAAA
>CM053585.1:448024353-448037506 GCA_028646515.1 Pseudochirops corinnae | reverse complement strand
CAGGCTCCATGTGACCACATTCAGCCTATTAAGGAACAGAGCATACTTTCAAATATCCAAGGGTCCTCAGAGTCACGTAGCCACTTTAGCAAAGGGCCTAGGGGCAGGGAAGATCTTCAGATTCCCATAACACCCGTGAGAAGGTACTGACAGGCAAAGTCCATATTATTTTTGGACCCCTTACATAAATATCATTCCAAAAAGTAGACTGATGGAGGATGGGAAAGTTAAGGAAAAGATACTGAACCACATTTTTAATATTCTCATTTTCTTCAACTGTTCTTCATATGGCATGGATTTGCGTCCTGTAATGATCCTGGTCAACCACTTCCATAGAAACTCCAACTTGTCAATATCCCTTTGAAAACATGACACCAGATTTAAAAAACAAAACAAAAATAATATCTCACATGTATACCATATAGTGCTCTGTTTACAAAGTACTTCCTCATTATAACCCTCTAAACCAGGAGGGTGAAGTATCATTATATCCATTTAGAAGAAGAAGAATTATAGACAGAGATTAAATGATTTAAACAATTTTTACATAACTTAGACCTAAGATTCAAACTCAGATATCCAGACTCCCAAAGACCAATGTTCTATCAAAAACACTGGATATATTACTTCCAATGAATTCTTTCTAAGCAGAGTACATCATTTGGATACTATGCCTATGGTATCACAGTCAAAGATAGCATTAGGGTTTTTTTGGTTATCTTGTCATACTATTGACCCAAAGTAAGCTGGGGCAAAATAATGAACAACTGGTTCCTAGAAAATAAATAGGTGAATCTAGCAACAACTTCCTCCTTAAGAACTTTGGAATTAGAATAAAAAAATTAAAGCCTACAAAGTTCATTAGTATCTTCAGAAGAAATACATGAAAAAGTAATTATTATGATGCAAACTCATCAACTACATAAAGTATTTTAAAAGGTTCTTAGAGAAATATTAAACATCTGATCTAATTCACTAAGAAGAAAGTAAAGGCAAAAATTCATGTTTGACTTGCACTATTTGAGAAATCAATACTGAATATTCTACAACTCAATAAGGTGGATGCACATGAATTTAAATACCACTTTTTTGTACACTAATTGATTGGGGTAAGTGCATGGAAAGAGAAAAGTGGAATGAAACATACAGTGCTTTCATTATTTGATGTGTTTATCAGCTATTACCATATGTAGGTCTGGTCATATCACCCCCTACTCAAATTCCAGTGGCTCACTTCTGTTTCTAAGATAAAATATAAAATCCTACATCATTTAAAGTTCTTCACAAGCTGGTTCCATCCTATCTTTACAGTTTTATATATTACTCCCCTTTCTTTCACTTCACCTGGGCAAGTGACATACCTTCTGTTTAGCTTAGTTTCCTCACTTGCATAATGGAGATAATAACAGTACCTATGTTCTAGGGTTATTATTAAGTGCTTAATAAATGACGAACAATGAGTTAGAGATTGCATGTCTGCTGATCTACATCTCTTCCCCAACTACTAGACAGTAAATTCCAAATGAGAAGGAACTGTGACTTATCTACACTTCGTACCTCCCTCAGAATACAGCACAATGCTTTCAAAGATTAGCTATTTAATAAACATTTATTGAAATAAATTTCATATCTGGCAGGGGGATCATTCATTCTAATTTATACATTTTATAAAGCGCATTCCATCAAAAAATTAATCATTACTTTTTAAAAAGAATTACTGAAAGCCTATGTGATCTTTATAAATAAAAGCTGAGCTGTAAATAAATCTCCATGATATCTGCAGCTCTCCTAGAAGATACATTTGGGAAAAAAAAGGTGATCTCTATTTTTGATGGGAGATCTTTTGTTGTTTCAATAAATTCAATAGAATGGATCTCTTAACTTTGGTTCTTTCCTCAAAACATTATCCTATCAGAGCAATCTTTTACATGATTTCTTCGGGGGAAGAACATATACTCAGTTTAACATGAATAGGGCTTGAACAATGTAGTTTATATAAAATACTGGCTCTTGTTTACTAATAGCTGTGTTGTTTGGTCTTTCAAATGAAATCAGAATTTGAACTCCCAATTAGAAACACAACAGACTTGAAACAGACATAAAAGGAAATGAATTGTGAAGTTGGAATTGATCCTAAGTTACATACTGCTGAAGACCAATTTATTCCTTGTTTAGAAAAGGGTCACCATAACACTTTTAAGACTGCAAGCCTACAGAAAATCTCTTCTTATTTACAGAGAATAAAAAGAGCACAAACTCATTTTCTTAATAAGCTTCTTCAGTTCTTCAAATAGTTCTAAGAAATGCCAAAGGCTTGCCTTAGTTAACAAGTACACAGATAATCCAAAGTACAGTGTAGTGTAAGCTAAATAGTATTTGATTCCCCCAAGATACTGTTGGCAGGATTTGAGCAGCTATATAAATGTATTCTAGGAATTCTTACAGTTCTGAGCTGAGCTCAAGCAGCTTTATGTGATGAAGTACTGGGATTGCAATTGACACAGAATAAAAAAAAAAGAGCCTTTGGTTCAAGAAATGAAAACTCTGTTGTTCTTTGTATAAAAAGGACAACTATGCTGCACAACTGAACTGCACAACCTGAAAAGGTAAATACCACATATCAGCCTGTTCCCATCTGAAGAGATAAATATGGGTAGTAAAATAACATAAAATGAAGTATAGGTAATAAAGTAAATGAAAACAATACAGTTCACTACTCGTTCAGTATATATTTTAATATGACCAGTGAATTGGTATTTTGCAAAGTTGTATTAAAGAAAATAAAACTACAAAATAATTGCTTATTCATGGATCAACTGAATTGCATGAGATGAGAAATACAATGTTGGGATAGTCTTCAAAATGTGTTTCTCTTCTAAAAAGCTCATGAGAAAAGGTCGTATCAAGAATGATCATCTAGGACTATTGAAGGCACAGTGATTTAAAGCTTAAACAATTTAAGAGACTCAAGAGTGGATGGGCCTTAATAGTTACTCGTTCAAACACTGTCCCACTTTATGCACACACTCCACAACATCTCCAACAAGTGATCACCTGCCCTTTGCCTCAGTTCCTACAGTCTCAGTATGTCATGAAACAAACAGTCTATTCTATTTCAGCAGTTTGGTTAGTAAATTTTGAGCCAAAATATGCCTCCCTCCCTCTTTCAATCATTGCTGCTAGTCTTCCTCCCTGGAGTTATTCAGAAATAAATCTAATTCTTCTCCATAATTTCCCTTCAGATATATGAAGATGGTTATTCCATCTTTCTCTCCTCTTGCCTTCTCCAAGCAAAATATCCCTAGTTGTTTCAAACATTTCTCAGATGCTAAGGCAAAAGTGTCTAGTGTCTACATCTTTGTGCAATCATTCAAATCAAATGTTGGACAGAATATGGCAGAAAAAATAAGAGTCCTAGAGTGGTTACCTATAGACCTTCTTCCCCAGAATGACACCAACGATTCATGTATAATTATAAATCTACCTACTTGTACTTTTCATGTTGTTCCCAAAGACACCATGACTTTTTCTAGTGTCAACTTTGTTATATGATTCCAGTTATGATCAACACCTCACAGTTTCCTCATTTATGTTTTTTACGTAGGTCCCTAAAAGTTAACTGGGTACGTAGAAGTTTCCTTGCTTCACTTGTTCCTTCAGTCATGAACCAAATACCTGCTTACTGATTATCATGCATATGATGTTGTTCATCTTTCATTTTCAATGAGGACCAATAACATCATGATTGGATTTAAGGGAGGTGGAGCTGCACAAGATTGTCAGTTTTACTCTCCCAGTTATAGAAGCTCAGTGGGAAGACAAAAGTCAAGAATATTGGTGATGACTTGCAATAAAGTGAACGATGTTGGGGTCTTCAATGTCTGATCAAGCTCTAGTGCTCCACAGCACCTGCTTTAGCAATTTTCATGGCTGTTGAAAGAAACTGTTCTCATCTTACCATTCTGCTGGGAGATGTCTTCACATGCTTGTGGTAGACATCCACCTAACTCATCAATGGGTTTGAAGCCTGTCAGTTACTCTCAACCTGATTCAGCTTGTCTGCTGAGACAGAGGTGTGATTGCTGAACATGATATAACTTCTTGGGGCCACAGGTATATGTAAAGTCTTGTGCCAGGTGTCTATAGGAGACACAAAGATATACAAGAAAAGGACTTTTCCCCCCAAAATTCTATAATCCATTTGGGATAACATACACACTCACATACATATAAATGTCTATGTGTAAGTAAACACATAAATACGTGTATACATGTATATATACATCTATACGTATGTAAATGATATAAGTAGTATCTGTATCAAGAGAATCTATCTGAATAGGTATGGGACGTTACAGTATAGTTTGGAATTCACTCCAAACTCGCATACAGATCAGAAATGCCATCTGTATCTTTGAATTCCCCATGACATTTCTAGTTTAATAGTATAGATTAGATTTTATGATTCTTATTATGTTTATAGACATGGCAATTGTACATAAAACATCTTAAATACTATCTATTCAGTTATTTTAACATTTCTTAGAACATGGAACAGCTCATGTTCCTCATGAGGTAGTTATGCAAGGGTACTGCCTATGTATCATGTCAGAGGCCAACCAGTTATTAGATGGGAGGGAGGGGAGGCTGGCATAAACCACATAGTATTAAGGGCAGCTGGCCAGCCTTGGGAAGATCAAAGAGCTATCTTCAGAATAGTCAGCAGGCAGTTCTTTGACCTTATGATATTTCCACTTAGAATCCTATATAAGAAATGCATGTACACCCTCTTTCCCATTCTACCCTCTGCCCCAGAATGGTTCTCTCATACTCCCTTCTCACACTGACCACTTGTACAAACCATACCAACGCCCCCGTCAACTGGGATAGGAATGACACCACCAATTTTAAGGCACTAAATGGATTATTTGAATTGATTCAAACAATAGTTATACAGAACATTATCTAAGTTATTCAATTGTTTGCAATTAGGTCCTTTTGGATTGTGACTCTTTCAATAGTCAGGGTTGAAAATATCACGGTAAACAGCAATATTTAAATGATCCATCTCTAATCACATCAAAATATATGCCGCCCCCCCCCCCCCCGGGCCTGTTTTTCTGCCATGGAGATCTAATCCAAAGGACAGGCTAAAGAAGAGCTGTTGGGATAAAGGTTGTTACAATGATGCTGCTGGCTGTTACACTGGCATAGGCCCATGCTGCTTACCCTGACACATTTCAGATGACATCCAATTCTAACAATTGTGGTGATTATAGGTCTCTCAAGGGAAATTTTCTAAGGATGGCTATAGAGTAAGTTTCCTTTCTCCTGCACAACCACCTCTATCTACTTTAAATTCGTCTATAGGTTTTTTATCGTCTGACCTCTTTTAAATATAAAATAAAGTTGTTGTTCTTTTTCCTCTCACTATGAAGCTGCTATCTGCTGCTGAAGTTTTCTCGCATGCTGGGTTGTTTCTTAAAATGATAACTTAGAGAATGGAACATCATCTCACAAACTTGCTATCCTATGATATTCAAACCCTTCAATCTCAAGAGTTCCAGACAGTCGAAGCTCCCTTTAAGCACTTCAATCTACCGAAAATCATGGAAATGATTATCGTCACCATTATTGTTAATGCACAGTGCCCGGCAATCACATACATAGGAGCACAGAAAGCTCAAATCTTTGTCTGGGAGAAGAACAGATTAAAACATTATAACGAAAGGCTTTATAAGCAAGACTACATGTAACAAAAAAGATTCTGAAGTTCAATTAACCCACTGATTTAAAATACTATTTAACAAAATAAGACCCTAAAATAAACAAAAATAATTAGTTTACTCCTTTGGAGATTAACAAAAGGGAACATTAGCTTACAGTAAAAATAAATGAAGAGGCATTTTTATAATCTTTGGGTGCCATTATTACAGATAACATGAAAGTGATTAAAAACTCTCCAAATGATTTCACTGTAACAGTGAGAATATCTATAAAGTAGAGAGGATAGAATACAGGAAACGGAATAGATAGGAGGGAAAATACAGAGCTCTCATTTATATATATATATATATATATACAAAACCTCAAAGCATTATCTAAGAGTATTGTTACTGTTTTAGTTCAACAACATAGTAACACTCTGAATTGCTTCTATAGCTCTGTTTAGGCCCTAAATGTAATATTTGAATAGTTAGTATATCTCATCATATGATGATGAGATATACTAACTATTCAAATATTATGTTCTTGACTTATGAAATTACAAGACTCTATGGAATCAGGATACAATTAGCAAATAGGTAAGATTAATTGAAGAATCTCCTAAAACTCCAAAGTCATAGGTAACTTTGCAGGTGCAATAATGTGTTATTCATTTAAGTATCAATAGTTTTATCTTTAGCAAGGGAAAATAACTATAAATGTCACTGATTTTTTGGTTTATTTTGTCTTTGAAAATAGTGAAGCACAGGTAAAAAAGAGTATTTAAGGTAATTCAGAGTCTGATTCAATTCCACTAGTCTTTGTCCTCAAAAAGTTTACATCCTCTTGTGATTTTGTGGCATATAACATATCTAAAGGTAAGTATAACACAAGGAAAAGAGATATAGATAAAGTGATCTAGGAACATTTGAGCAGGGAAAGAATAATTTCAAGGAATGCATTTACACTATATATGTGTGTAAACACTCAAAATTCAAATCTAAGATGTGATATTTTGCACTGTATGTAGCTGAAATAAAAGGTAAACTAAAATACAAACCCAGGAATTTGAAATTTATTTCTCACTTTGGAGTAAAATAATTCCAAGCCAACATAAAACAATATATCTCAGAAACCTAGGTAAAGTCATTACAGCAAGCAGCACTGAAATACAATGAATATATATATGCAGTATACAAATTCTGCATATTAAATATAAAAATTCAAATTCAATGCAGATTTATTAAGCATGTACTATCTGCAAGGTACTGTACTAAGTATAGAAGATAGAAAGATGGAAAGTAAAAGCCTCTGTCCCATATTAACTTTTAGGAGAAAAAAAATTGTACGTACAATAAAACAAATTAGAATGTTGTAAACAACATGGAAGTAAAAAAAAAAAAGAGCACAGAAGATTTATTTTTCTTTATATTCCTAGCACCTCATACAGTTTCTAGCACATAGTAAGCACTTAATAATTGCTTTTTGATTGACAGACCAACTGATTGATTGATTAGGTAAGGCTCCATGGAAAATGCAGTATCCAAGCTGGGCCTTGAAGAAAGCAAAGAATTTCAAAATGTAGAGGAATGGAATGTGTCTTTTCCAGGTAGAGGAGATGGCTGGACTGGACAAAGGGAAGGATGCAGCAACAGAAGTGAGAGAGACCAAGGAATGGCTAGTAGTCCTATACAGCCAGAACAAGAGTACATAAAAAGAGGTAATCAGATGAAGTGAGAGAGAAGTATATTAAAGACAAATGGCAGAAAGAAGTGAATCACTAGCTTAATAAGAGTTTATCTTTTCCCTTCATAGTAGGAATTCATTGAAAGTTTTCTGAACATAGTGATTGACATGATACAATCTTTGAGAAAGTTTACTTTGATAGCTGGAGAGGGAAGAAACTTAGGTGAGGATCTAATTAGGATAAAATATAAATGAAAAATATTGGGAAGATTCACTAATGAGAATAAACTCTAGGTTTTTAAAGTAAAATGTATTTATAACTAATATCTGTAATTATAAGATAATTATTTAGTGACTCATTGGAATAATCTGAATAGTAGAGGAGGGGGGAAATGAAGCCAGAGAACATTCATGAGTGCCAAAATCAAAACACTTCATTTAAACACACTTGATGATCCTGTCTCTGTTCCTACTATAGCAGAATTAATCATCATTTGGTAAATACACCATCCTGCTACTAACCTCACACTATTTCTTCCAGTGATATGATCCTCCTGATCATATACAATGTTTTCTTCTGTTTCAAAATGGTAGCTTCCAGCCATATGGACACAAGTTCAATTATGAAAGGATTCCCATCTAATTTTTGAAGGATGAAAAAATAAAGATGGTATACAGAAATAAAACATAGCTATATGTGAAAAAAATAATTTTTCCACGTTCTTTTTTAAAGGATAGGAATGATGAAGAATAAAGAATAACTCTGATGCATTTTTTTCTTCATGTTGTATACCAGTGCCACACATTAACAAATTACAGAAATTCTAAATAATTAAGGAGTGAAAAACTCTCAGGTGTTTTCATGATATGTAACCCTCCAATAACATTCTATTTCTCTAAAGTCATGAAAGGAGAAATGATAAACCTTTTGTTTTAGAATAAAATAAAACACCAATTTATCACATTCTATAGAATGACACTGGTATCAACTTTAATGTTATTTTTACTCATATTTTGTATTTTAAAAGCTTTGTATAAATCAAGTTTTTTTTAAAAATATGATTATAAAGTTCATTTTCGCAAGATTTCAGAACAATATTATCACTCAGTGACCTCCTACACCAAAAACTGGCTCAGCCTTAGTGAGGGAACTCCTAAACATACCATCATTTCCATTTAACCAGTCTACCCTAGTTCACACTTTCCACATGATTAAAGTTCCAAGGGGACTGGGAAGCTATAGAACTCTATGGACTTGCCTGAATTGCACTGGTGATAGGAGAAGGGCAAGATAAAGAACTGTAAAATACTGGAGAATGAAAGGTAATTTGCAAAAGAGGAACGGCCTGTTTTTCTGTTTCCCCTACCATGAAAATACAGGCTTTTTGGAGAATAAAGATGGTAACAATGATGATGAATGGCCATACTTTCAAGCCAGGGACCAAATTTTATCACCTGCAATTAGCACAGAAATTTAAGAAAATCCTGATCTTTAATGTACAAAAAGGAAAGAGGTAAGGAGAAGAAGCATTTACATAGTGCATTTTATGTGCCAGGAACTGAGCTACGTGAATAACATCTCATTTGATACACAAACATCATTTGAGATAAAAATGGTAATTCTACACAAAGTCTAAGAAATGAAAACAGGGATTCTTTAATGTTTCCACTGCAGTGTATTACAACAGGTGGGCAGGGGAGAACATTTACTCATTACTTAGACCATCTGATTAAATGGGTTGTATTTAAGTACCAAAAAGAAAGGGATAATGCTAATTGACGGTAGAATAGTAATTAATTACTGAAGATAAGCATAAGAAGTAGCCATACTACAACTTTGATCCAGCAATATCACTATTAGGTCTGTATCCCAAAGAGATCATAAAAGGAAAAAAGACCCAAATGTACAAAAATATTTATAGCAGCTCTTTTTATAGAGGCAAAAAATTGGAAATTGAGGGGATACCCATCAATTGGGAAATGGCTGAACAAGTTATGGCACAGGAATGTAATGGAATACAATTATTCAGTAAGAAATGATGAGTAGATGGACTTCAGAAAAACCTAGAAAGCCTTACATGAACTGATGCTGAGTGAAGTGAGCAGAACCACAAGAACACTGTACGTAGTCATTGTGCAATGACCAACTTTGATAGACTTATCTCTTCTCAATAATACAATGATCTAAGAATTCCAAAACACGTGTGATGGAAAACACTATCCACATCCAGAGAAAAAACTATGGAATCTGAATGCAGGCTGAAGCATACTATTTTTACTTTGTTTTTTCTTTCTTGTGGTTTTTTGCTTTTGTTATGATTCTTTTTTCACAACATAACTAATCTAGAAATATGATTGTACATGTATAACTTATATGAGATTGCTTACTGTCTTGGGGAGGGCGAGGAAATGGAAGAAAGGAGAAAAAATTGGAACTCAAAATCTTACAAAAGTGAATGTTGAAAACTATCTTTACATGTAATTGGAAAAAATAAAAAAAATACTATTAAATGTAAAAAAAAGTCATTCTCCCCAAATGAAACAATACTCTATTAAAAAAAATTATCTTAAATCACATTAAAAATACTTGGAAAAGGCATTTAGAGCCAAGACATGAAAGATATAGACAAATCTTAAATCCACCATGAATATCCACAAGCTAAGGTCTGATTATAGAATTCAGCAACAAAAGTAT
Organism: Pseudochirops corinnae; assembly: GCA_028646515.1. Lineage (NCBI taxonomy): Eukaryota > Metazoa > Chordata > Mammalia > Diprotodontia > Pseudocheiridae > Pseudochirops > Pseudochirops corinnae. Next base: position 448,027,419 of record CM053585.1, on the reverse strand, counting down.
AGGATAACCCTAAAACCATTTTTATTCCAATTCTTATAATTGAAAATCCAAGGTTAGTTAGTAGGAGCTTTCTTACCACATTTTAATTATAGGGGATGAGCACTGGGGCGGGTGAAAGGCAGGGGAGAGAACGGCAATCTAATTATAAATCTTCATTAAGCACTTATTAGATTCATAATAATCCATACTAAGCTAAAATTCTTCCAAAATTTTATGTTATAATCTATGAAATTTCACTAAAGAATCATTTCTTCTTCACGGAGTAGAATTTCTACAACAGACATTTCTTGGGCACCATCTGGGAGGGTTAAATTTCAGGGTTAACCTTAAAAGCTTAACACTGCAAAGGTATTACTATGGTGAAGATCCCATGTAATTTTCAGTTTAAGAAGAAGAATTATCTTTATAATGGAATCTTTTTTTAACCAGATCTATTATTGTATTAATAGTGAATGCTTACAAAAGAGCAGATTCCTCTACCATCATAGAAGATCAACACCTTCTTTGGAGTTTAAGATTTTAGAGATTCCCTGGGGCATCAAGAGATTAAGTCATTTGCTTGAGTCATAATATATTCTGGAGGCAGCACTGGAACTCAGATCCTTCTGACTATGAAGCCAGTCCTCTCTCTATATAGCTCTCTGCATTGATTTATACATTAATATATAAAGACATCCCTTAATGGCTACCTTTCTTAAAGAAAAGAGTATCTTCAAAATAGTGCCAACTCATGAGGAAATTGTCACTAGTTCTTGAACTGTGGTCTCATCTCTATGAGGTCAACGACATGTTTTTGGAAGAAATTAAAACATGTGAATGTGGATAGACAACTTCAAATGAAAGCTATTTCTATCTCAAACAACTTTGCTTCAAAAGCTTCTCAAAGATCATTTACAATCCAAAAATGGAATCCCACTCAGGTAGCCACTTGATATTTAATATCTTCTCTATCATAATATATACCTCTATCTTTCTATCTATCTATATAAGATAGATCAAGAGAAATATTTTCAGTGAAATGATAAAATATAGTTTAGAAATGCTAACTTTATTTAAACCCAGTACATAAATAAATGCTGCTTTTAGTAAGAAATCACTTTCTCAACAGTATACCATGTAGCACTTATTATAATAAATAGGGGCAATGTGGCTATTGAAAAATAAGAAAGGCAGAGTCTGTGAATTTTCTACTAATGGTAATCATTACCTAAAATGTACACACACTTATTGTGAATCATTTCATACTATATCTTGCTTATTCATTGTTCATTTTTCTAATACATTACAGAAAAGTAATTATTGTACATTATATTTCGTTGTGGATTGAAAAATATATTTTTAAAAACTCACACAATGCCTTTAGTCACTGAAAGCAAGTGTCTCTTGTGATAATTTTGAACAATACATCCCCCTCTGCTATGGCTTATCATCAACCACATAAATGTGCAAAAAGGGAAGAGTATGCACAGCTAAGGACAATTTCAACAGATTATCTATGTATGGGAAAGAATTCAGTGTTATGTATTTCCCATTGAAATCAATGAAGAACCTGATTCAGCTCTGGGGGAATCCAGTCATTTCAGTTACTGTTTTAATATAAAGTGAATCAATCACAGTCCATCAGTGAAAGGCATTTTGACAATCCTCTTGTAAACTCTCATTTGTACAATTTTATAATATGCCTCTTTGAGTTTGATTAAAATCTGGCCAACAAGTCATCAATCGTATCTTCACAATTTTAAAATTTATTCTTCTGTGGTTAAAAAAAAAATAAGGTACATTGGTCTGGTATTTTTATTTTAAAAATGATATTAAAAGACTATAAGCTTTATCAACACATTTAGTTATTATATTAGGTTATAATCAGGAGTTGTTTATTTGTTTAATCAGGAATATTTTAATACTACTTACTCTGGCTTCTGGGTTGGTTTTTAGCTACTTTTAAAATATTAAATTTATCATTCAGGAACACAAAAGATTCTTCAACCAGCTTACTATCTTCCCAGTGTCATATACACATGCACACACATAAGCATGCACACACATTTTTTTTTCTTAAAGATAGAAACAAGAAAAGGTCAACGTCGAAAAATTGTCACTCAACTGTTAGAAATTAGGGCACTTACAATAATTATTACTCAGTGAGTGCCAAACCTGTTCTAGATCCCACTGGATAATTGACACTATTCACTAGTTCCCATACCCCTTCCTTCCTTCTGTCTTTTTTTCTTCCCTCAATTCTTCTCTCCCTTCTTTTCTCCCTTCCTTCCTTCCTCCTTTCTCCTTTCCTTCCCTCATCCTATTCTCTGGGAATTACATGAAGCTTAACATTTAAGTTAGACTTAAAAGTCCCATGCCAACCCCAATTTTAGTGGTAAGTTGAGCAATTAACTCAACATATTTTAATAATCTCGCCCAAAGCACCAATCTGTTTCTTTAGGCTTGTAGGGGAATAAAATTTTAAAACAACATTTGAAAACTGATAAATTATAAAGACAGACAAAAATGAATGTGGGATCTGAACTGTCCATCTACTGAACAAAGTTTGATTATTAATTTGAGTCCTCTACAACTTTTTCAGGACATTTGACTGTAAGAACAACACAAAAGATTTTAGATTTCCCAACAGAAATCCATCGACTACATCTGGGATTTTAAAATTTTGATTACTACTAACTTTATTTAGAATGTCAGAAACAAACTAAATATTTATGACTCATGCTTACTGTAAAGCTAAGACTGTCAGGATATTACAATATTGAGTTGATCTGAATTTTTCCATGATTTGGAGCTCACAAAGGGGGCATCAACACATTCAAAATACATATAAAAGTGAGCTTCTCTGTTAGTATTTTCTGCTTGTTAGTATTTGAAATGAAAGATTAGAAGATTTTCCCATTTGAAGACATTTTTTGTTGCTTTTCTCCATCATATTATACAACTATCATTAACAGAAACTAATTCTGAACTCAGCAATCTACAAAAGTGGATGAATTGAAGAAATTAAGATACATTTGAGAGACAGAAGTCTTTCCAAAAATTTTTTTTAAATGGCCATAAGGCTAA
>CM053585.1:448009353-448019353 GCA_028646515.1 Pseudochirops corinnae | reverse complement strand
AATATGCAAGTTTTAGCAGTTTAGCACACTGATCCTGCAACTTAATAAACTCAACTAGTAAAAGTTAAATTATAGTTAGTGACATATCCCCAAATTTTGAAAGGATTAATTCAAATTTAGCAGGCACCCTACAAAATGTGAAATATATGCTGAAACTTTCTGTGTCAGCTAAAGGACATGACTTTTTGTGCTTACTCATTTGTTTCACAGAGGTTGTATAGGGCAAAGCAAAGGATAAACTCAGGCTATATCTAAACCTTATAGACCCCAATAAAATGTCTCCAGAGTCCTATTTCATTTGCCTATGATTCTGCTCTGTTTGTCTGCTTATTTAACATCTAATCACAGCTTTAAGAAAAAGGAATCATTCCTTGGCCTCCCTTCAGAATCTATCTACTATTTCATAGTACTCTGATGAATTTTTTTTTTTTCTTCAATTGTTATTTTCACTAATCTTTGCAGATAATGTCTGGTCGAATCTCTGATAACATGGAAAATAAAAACACTGGCTATATAGACTTCGGGCTATTACTTAGGGGTACCAACAAATAGCATACTACAGTACTCTGCTGATGTGTTTTGAACTGCAAACAATTTGAAGCAGAAGGAAAATGAACTATACTAAACCACTGGCTTTATTTACAGTAGTCTATAAAATGAGCTAATCCTAGGAATTTAGTAGGCATTTAAAGCATATGATGTGAAAAGGTATCCAAAAGAAATCAAATTTTTCATCCTAATAATTGCTGAGTATAACACGTTACATAATTTTAAGACAACTGAAAGCTTATGCAAAGTGTTATACACAGCTGTTAAAATAGAATATTCTGCAAACAGTGCCCAGGTGTAAGACATTAACAACTTCTCAGATTTCAAACTCTAACTTTTTTTTAAAAATTGTGTTTTCACTCCTATTCCAATCATTTTTCAATCAATTTCTGATAACATTAGCCTTTATTTCTCATTCAGCATCTCATTCTATCATATGAGATAATATCTGTAAAGCACTTAGCACAATGTCTGACACCTAGTAGGCACCATATAAATGCTTATTCCTTTCCTCTTCCCCTTTTCCCTTATTTTCTTTAGGGAGACAAACATGACCTGCTGTCACTGAGGCTCAAGAAGATGTGGATATTATGCCTTTTCTATTATGAGACTTTTCCAAAAACATCTGTTCTATGAAAAAATGTAGATAAAGTTACTTACTGGCTCAGAAAGAAAGTACTGTTTGACAGAAATGCCTATGTTTACAAAAGAAACTGCAAAATAGTACGGACTTTCTGGCCTACCAAAGAATATGCTTTTAAGTTATCTGTCCTCTGTCATTGTTCCTGCAGTCCTGAGAAAGGGAAGCATGGAATTACTATTTTAGACTGAAAACAAAATTTAAGGTTACAAACAAAATCTGAAAGAAAAAATCGGTCAGCCAGTTTAAAATATATGCTACTTTCTTTCAGAAGCTGTACTTTAAAAAAAAATTACCTTTAAAGGAATAATTACATTTTATGGGGCACCAGAGGCAAAAGAAAACAGTTAAAGATAACTGAAGATAACAAATACAACATATTCTGACATTTCTATTGCTATGCAAGGAAGAATTTCAGGGACAGGTACACAGATGATGAGCTTTGCGTTCACAACGTTAGTTAGTCGCTGTGAAGTAAACAATAACCAGTATTAATAACTATCGAAGATAAACAGCTGTGTGGGGAGAAGTCCTTGTGGTCCTTTTCACCTCAGCTCAGACTTGGGAACAATTCCTCGTTGAGAAAGTATCAAGTAAGGAGGCCCTCTGGTGGAAAACGAAGGATCACCTTCCACAGCCCAGAAAGCACGAGACAGTAAACCAGAAGCCCTAAAAACATTTATTACAAACCTTTCCAGAATCTTTTCTAAATTGTCCTGTGCACTTAATGAATGAGATGATGCATTAAAGGCACTCTCAGGCTGCTGGGATGACGTAAGGGATAAGAAAATAACACCTTTGCTACCAGTTCCAATATGCTCCAAAAGAGACCAAGTCAACCCCTTTGCATTCTGCAGATTAGTCCAGAGAAATCTAATACTAATTAATTAATAGATTAACATATTCTATCCACACCTGTGCACAGAAGACGCTCAATTTCCTAGCAAGCCCTTCTTGCCAATGGAGGACACAGCCTGGCTTGTTTGTAAGGAAACAGTGAGCCAAACCAAACTTACCTGCTGTTGTTGCAGATGCAGCAGTTCCACTGTGCTTACTTCTGTACTGGTGTCACCACTTGATCTCCCATCTCTGCTGCCAGCATCTAATTGGCTGCTTAGAGTGCTCATTCCATTTTGATTCATTGAACTGTTGCTTATTGTCTCTGTCGCAGATTCCTGCATCATGACTTAATACCTAAAAGTGATTAAGAAGTATCAATTAACACCCGTTACACCTTCACACTTCCATTATCAAGATGGCCCTCTCTGCCAATTACAGAGACAGCATCTTTAGAAGGGGGGTTGGGGGGGGGGGAGGAAAGCACTGCATAGTCATTTACCAAGAAATGTAATACAAATTCAGCTTTCATCCAGATACTAATCACTGAAATTATGGTTTCTATAAGCAATCATTGTGTGGTTACATTTAACAGCCAAAATAACATACCATGCATGCAGCATGGTCAATAGCATTTATGAACGAATACATTTTAAAGTCTACCTATAAAACCAGTTTAAATGAAGGCACGAGTGCACAGTCTGCTCTATATTTCCTATTATCTACCTTTGACAACCATGGATGACTATACAGCCTTATTTAAAATATTCACTATCTTGATTCTGTCAGAATTTTACAGCATATCTTATGCAAGGCTGTTGTTTAATGATGCACAGCTAATCATACAAAATTAAAATTTTGTAAGGGTGTTACAAATCATATGGTATCAACCAATGATAAATAGTATAATGGGCTTCTCCTTTTTTGTGACTAAATAAAATTTTGCCTTGGAGGCATTTTAAGAAAAAGCTCCTGCTGCAAACACGTCAGATATTGCCTATTTTTTTAATCAAACAGCTCATATTCATTTATTTTTCTGACATTTAAAACATTTAATACTGTCCTTCCTGGGAAGTAATTAAGCTTATGCATGAGCAGCAATCAAACTGTTCACTTGAAGATGACTTAAAACTCAATTTTAACATAGGCAAATAAATGAAAGATATAAAATTAATTTTCCAGGCATGTATTAGATATGAAAGCTGGAAATAAAATCTATCAAGAATATCACTAATGATTGTGCTAAAAACAGCATAAATTATGCATATTACCTTCTCTACAGTAATAAATGTTTTATCATTTTCACTGCATAAATATACTGTACTTTCAGGATAGCAATGAGATGTCCTGCCAAGATCAGTTGAAATCCTTGCAGTAAATAAAGGAGCAATGTGCCCTTACAAACCAGAATTTTAAGGTGCATTTTGCATCTGCAATCTGAAAAGGTCAGTTTTGGCTCTCAATGATACCTAAATCCAGTATGATGTTCTGATTGTCTGAACTAGAACAACAAAAACAAAAACTTCCATTCCCTGTACACAAGAATTCTGGAAAACAATCTTGCTGAGCAGGCACTTTAATGGTAACTAAATAGATAAACAGCATACTTAAGTTTAGATAAGGAAATAGACATCATTACAGCTTTATCAGGCTATTCTCTTACTTTCAGCTTGGCCATATGTTATATATTCTTTCTGTTTTTATTAAAACAATGAATTCACTGTAAAGTAAATGCAAGTTTAATGTTCCTTCATATGGCATACAACCATCCTCCCTAACATCTCCTCCACGATACATTCAAGTGTGCACACATATATTTGCATACACACACACACACACACACACACACACACACACACACACCCCTATACTCCACAGCATTTTAAATGCTAATCCTAACATGTACTTTAACTTATGAGTTCTGATAGGCATTCTGATGGAACCTGAGAAATGCAAGACTACTTTCACTACACTAAAGAAGTAATATTAGAGAAGAGGGACCAAATTCCATTGTATTCAAATGCTTTTGCTACTAGGTGAGGTGAAGAAAGTTACAATCTACATTTCATATACTCTTTAAGAGTGTTTGGATCAAGAATAAATAGGATATGAAGTCAAATAAACATGAAGATAGTTAACATACAGAAGGGCGGCTGCTAGAACTACAGTAAACAACTTCTGAACCAGATGTGTTTATGAGCAAACAGTCCTTGTTAAACATCCTATTGAACATTAACTAAGAAAAATAATACAAATGAAAAATGTGATACACAGAGTGATGAATTTTACAAGAAGAAAACAAAGCTAATACTCTTTTCCGAGATTAGGCAGTTAATAAGTATTCAAATTAGGCATAAATTTTACATGCACAATGTTTAAAATATTCAGAGAAAAGGGCCTGATTGCCCTTACTAGTTATACGAAAATTCTAATGTGGGTCTTCCCCAACTGTAGAAGCAGATGCCCGTTTTGTTTGTATAAAATTTGAGTTCAATAAAACATCTGGAATACATAGTGGCATAGAAATATACTTAAAATATGTACTTTTCTCTTTCTAGTAGAGGTTACAATTCAGGAAAAGAAAAACACTAAAGTATTACATTATCAAATAGAGTAGACAAGTTCAATACTTTAAAATAGACTTTTTGTGAATATATGTCATGACCAACTGGTTGCATTAAATAAATCTGAATTTTTACATATATCCCGTATCATAACCTGGAGGGTGTAAAAATTAATCAGATATTTATATGTCTGTACCTCTTGTTACAATTATTAGAGAATACTTATATACCTTTCAATTCACACTAACAAAAGGGTTCTCCTGTTCAGGGTAAAATTTGTGTCTTTGTAGAATCTTAGAATGCAATTCAAGGGGAACATTATAAATTAAAATATCCGTGAGCTAACATAATCAGGTTTATGAAAAGAGGACTAGAAATGATACTTTTGCTAGGGAAAATAGCAGGATTTGACCTAATATTCATATGCACAGATAAGAGCAATGGTGAAATTATACCATTATATTGGATAATTCACTTGAATGAGAAAATTTGGGAGTATGGTCACTTGAAGGAGTCATTTGTATTATAGTAAAGGAGATATCTGAGTGTTTACTAAGTTCTTCCTCATTATAGCTAGGCATTGTCTCCATCAGGAGTGAATATATTCAGGCACAATAAACAAAATTTCAGATGAGGGTTCACACCTGAGAGCATATTTTGAATTCATCCTAAATTAAACTATATATGCACTTTAAAAATGGATGCATTTGTGGATCCAATAAAAATCTTCACTGAAGAGTGAACTAGGTATTCTAGCTTCAGATACCAAAATAAGAATTGTACAAAGATGGGGAAAATAACTTCCTGCTTAATAAAGGAAAAAGAGTTTAGGGATAATTATGTTATTGATCGATTACATTGCTATGGTAAAACTTCAATTCTGCCATGTAGAGGAGTGATCAGTTGACAGAAAATAACTCTTCAGCACCTGGACTTGAATGATACAGTTTTACTTTTTTTCCTTGGAGGAAGTTTTTTCTTTCTTTCTTCTTTTTCTTCTACTTTTTTTTTTTTTTTAGCAAGTCACTGTACAGATACTTATTCTCTACACCACTTCCCTTTTGAAACATTAAACTGACACTGGAACTGACTGCACAAGATTGCATTTTCTCTTCCTAAACAACTTGAATTGAAAGGTTACTTAGTGTAACAATATTTACTTGCAGAATTGTGTTGTTACCAAGGGTATAATGGATGGTGGCTATGCAGGTTTACGCAAGGATGGGTGAAGCATGAGGCATTAGCCATGTGTTTGACATGTTTCAAATTGCTATAATCCAGCATTAAACACACCCAGCAATTCATGCCATTTCTTGCAGCCATAATCTTGAATAAAGCGTGCACAACCACTTATTATATAAATTAGTATATGACTCCCTGTTATAGTCACAACAGCGCTTTTGTGTTTATTTTGCATCAAGATGTGGTCTTTTATTTGTACAAATAGCAGGATATAAAGACATAGCTCAATTAGACCTCCTTACTTTATGATAGGGTAGTATTGAATGCTAGACTTGGTGGTTTTATTTTTTTCCCTAGAGTTATGGGTTCCGTTGGCATAAAACCGTACTATGGGAAATATTTATTTGCCTCAGTGATAACAGGAATCTTCTTGTATCCTCCCATCCTATATTCATTATACTGTACAATAGTTTAGCACAATACCTGGACAAGTACAGGTAACAGTTATCTCAACCATCACCAAGTAACACACTTTGTTCCCTACTACTTACTCAGATCATCTTGCCCGCCCCGCCTCTGTCTGTCTCTGACAGACAGACATACACACCCACAGCCACAGCCCACCTTCCCCACCTCTGATGCCTCTGTTAGAAAATATACAGGACTATAAAGATGTTACTTAGTGCCTTAACATTTTACCAAGATAAACTACATAGTTTTTCAACAATGACTTCTAAGTCTAAGGTGGGGGGGGGGGGAGGAGTAAGCATATCATCTATATAAATTAGTTCATCCTCCCCCATGAATATAATCATGTTTTATTAAGAAAGCTGGATTTCAATAACTATACATAAAAATACAAAAAAATGTCACAGATGGTTCTTAGCATTATTCTATATGATATTTTCTTTCCCAAATTTGCTATGTAAAAAAAAGAAAAAGGACCCTAGGAAATTTCAACTATTTGGTTTTTGAAAGCAAATATGTGTATCTGCATGCAAAAGTTCCCAGACACAAATTTTTGAAGCACTTCAATTTTAAAATGATAGTGGTTGGTATATATGTTCTTAAGTACTTTCTTTTTCAAATTTAACACTATTTATAAATGTGACAATTCAGGTTTCTGCAAGAAGAAGTGATGCATGAGGGAAATTCACAAATTTAACACAGAAGGCATGTTCCTCTAGCTTCAAAATAATTGTTCTAGAATTCTGATGTTACAAACTTGACTGTGATGTAAAAGTTCAGAAAAAAAGAAGCTTTTTAAATAATGGGAACTTTTGTGCTCTACTGGAATTAATTCATCATTGACACCAAGCACAATGCATTTGAAATCTAGCAGTGGTATGGTAAAAGTCTTTAATACTTATGATTGCCTAATAAATCAAAATGCCAAATATGAAGGACATAGCTGAACATACAGGAACAAAAAACTGAATAAGCACATGAATATTTTTAGATTTTGGGGGAGGTTAACTTAAATACGTCCTTCAAAGAATAATTTGGAAAAGGAAATATATTATTTCAGGGAGTAAGATCTCCTTTTAAACTAAATGCAAAGTATGTTTCAAATGTATTAATAGGTTTTAGGTTGATAACACAATTGTGAAGAGAATTTTTAAACAGGCTCAAAATTTGTTTTCATTAAGAAGCTTAAATATATTAAACACAGGGGATGTAAAAAACACACTTCAAGTTCAACTATTCAATAGTCATGACGACTAAGCTCAGCAATGAGACTATCGCTGTAATACCTTCAACAACTGAAAGTCTTGAAAATATGATATGAAAACAAATAAAAAACATATTTTCAAAGTCAATCTAACATTAATGCAATTAATGACTCCATAGTAAGAAGGGCTATTTTTCCTGAAGGTTGAAAACAAGTTAACTTTTTGAGACTTTCAACAATTATGAAAGAGGAAAGGTTTCATCTTGCTTTAAAAGTACGCAATATTTAATCAGCACTCTGAAAGGCAAGTGTTAAATCTCAGAGGCTATTTTATGTTTAATACATTGCCAATAGTACCACTGGCACAAGAACATATAATAACTCTAATATTTTCAGATATATCACACTGAAACATTCCATTTCTCGGTCTGTAGTGCAAAATCTCCCTAACAGGTGTACTTGCAAAAGATTTGATTATACTGACTGACGGTTTGGGTTAACTAATATTTTTCCAAGTACATTTAAAAGTCAAAATTATGTTTTCTTATATGTCTCTATATTCCAAAAGTCTCAAACTATTTCCCATAACTACACAGTTCATACAATTTTCACTTATATATAGATGAAAATGCTATTTTTAAGGGATTTTCCATATGACATCCAAAATAAGCAGTACTCATTTTAACTTTGCAAAATTTGGGGAAATATCTATATGTATTAATTTATTCTAAAAGCTTTAAATCATTTAAATCATTCTTCGAAAGCATTACTATATTTTTTTTTGGAATGCAGGAATGTGTGATGAGGGGGGAAAGATTAGGGAAAGATTCACTATTTTATCAAGCTCCTAGTGAATATCTGATGAATTGGACTGGTTTAATTTTCAGCTATAGAACCATTAATCTTTACAGGTCATAAGGCCACCTCATCTATATTAACACTACATGAAAGACAATAAAGTATAATTCTTACATGTGTTACAGAGACCCAAACTTGAGTTACAAAACTTCCAAACCAAAATGAAAACAATTCATAAGTTAAAGCTGGAATGATCCAATAAACCCTTCCTCCTCAAAGATTAATCTGTCTGTAATTCTAATGCTTGTTTTAAGGAAAAAAAAAAGTTCCTCAAGCTTTTTAAATGTAGGATTATACAATGGTAAACAAAAATTTTTATTAGAGTGGTAGTATGAAAAAAAGATAAACTTGACTAGCAGGTAATTTTTTTTTCCATTTAAACTGAATAGTGACTGAGTTGTGCAGCTTCCAAGCATCCATAGGTCCACTTAAAGCCCAATTCCCACAGGCCAGACTACTTGCAACAGCTTTCCCTGATCCCATGGCTGATAAGAGCTCTGAGAGTCTACTTTTGTGACTGCATTTTCACCTTTCCTGCCACACTTCTTCCCTTAACCCTGATGCTTACTTTACTTCAACCTTGTCTCACAACTACAGCAATTCTCTCTGGGATCCTCAGCTGTTTTTCCTATGCATAATACAGTTCCCTCACAGATCCTCATTTTCTTGACCTAGCACCACTTCCTATTTCCAGGATATCTTTTTGGCGCCAAATGTGCCTTTAATACTGCTCGACACCGGACCCACCTCTTGCCTTCCCATTGGAAGACCCAGAGCAGAGGCGGTACACTGAGAAATTTCTTCTACCAGCTCCAACTTAGTGCAAAGTCCAACATGAGCCTAGCAGGTGGATATAAGGGTAAGACCATATTTTTAAAGCAACCATAAGATGTTGTTCTTCAGTCTGGAGACACAAGGAAGACAGTGCTACTAGCGTGTGTGTGTGTGTGTGTGTGTGTGTGTGTGTGTGCACGTGCACTCATATGTGTGTGTGCATATGTGTGTTATGTGTGCATATATGTGTGTGCACGTACGTACTCTAAAGAGACTCTCCCACAAAATGTCTAAGGATAATACTGTTTGAAAAGTAGCTGAAGGTTAGCAATTTGTATTCATGCTGAAAATATGCCAATTAAGGTTCATTTTAACCCATTAGATTTTTTTTTTCCCAGATAGGACTAGTTCCCATTAATGCTAGGAAGAGTCACACTGATCTGGATGAGGGCAAAAAGGGCATCACTAGACAGCAAGAAACCTTCAAGGGTAAATAACAGTGACGCTATGCCTTGTTTTGTGTGATTTAGTTTCTCTACTTGTTTCAAATGTGCATGATATAAATGTCTATTTCTACGAAATAGCACTAATCTTAAAACACCTGCTTTTTAAATGTTAGCATACCTTATTATTAATTAAGAACAGAAGAAACCTCTCTTCTCAAATCTAAAAATTTAACATGCTCCATTTTCAAAAGTTCTCTTATACAAATTGAAGTGAAGTTTTGGTGAGTTTGAATTCATATGGTCATTGTTTTTGCCAAACAATAGCAAAAATAAATATGGCACTTATTTCATCAGGTATGAACGAAGCCTAAACACATATATTATTTCACTAGGGCCAAAATGTGCATATATACACATATGTAGATAATAAAATATGTGAACAGTAGATCCAGGTCAACTAGAGTCACGTGAAGAGTAT
>CM053585.1:447981853-448001853 GCA_028646515.1 Pseudochirops corinnae | reverse complement strand
TAAATTGCAGGGTCTATTTCGCTCAAGGGTAAACTAAACTGTGCTTTAAAACAAAATGGAAACAATGAAGAATTCAATGTGCTTTGTTCTAAAGCAGTAATATGGAAGTACTCATCTGAAAACTAAAAAGACATCCCCCCATTTCCAGTCTCACACCAATATATTATAAACATCTTCATATGAATGTAAATTATTGAAGAATAATTTTTTAAACCCAGATCTCATTCCTTACAAAACAGGCATAAAGATTTTTCCACTATTGTCCGGAACTTATGGGGAAACACATTAGCTAAGAATCATTTATGAGTTTACCCTAAATTAGCATTTTAGTAAACACATAGCCTTGGGGTAAGACCAATTTCTTCAAACAACTAGGATCAAATCTAGTAAGATCTCTGCTCGTTTATGGAGTAAAAACTCCAGGGCACCTCTGAATAACCAAGGGATATAGAATCTGGTGCAACCTAGACATCACTGGTTTATGATCTCGAAAGCTAAGCAAAGCAAGAGAGATAGTTAACACAGGTGCAGCACTCCGGGCTGCAGCTGTGCTACTTCTGACACCACCAATTCAATTCTAACACCAGCAAACACTTATTTAGCACCTACTAGCTGCAAAGGTACAGTCTGCAACCCATGAGTGGGCTCCCTGCACCTGCTGTCCACTTCTGTCACCACCACCATCCACACACAGGTGACTTGGGAGAGAGGAGAGTAAAGAGCACAGAACCAGTCTGGCCAGTGTGAGAAGCTAGGAACTTCCTATTAATCACACAATGGGTGCCTAGACTAATATTTTCCATAGGCATAGATAGGGATTGTTAGCCAAACCTCTAGCATTTCAAACCATCCAAAAATAAACGGGGTTCTAGAAGTGTTGTCATTTGTGGGAAAAATATGTAACTATCTGTTTATACTTGAAATACTCTGATGCACAGCTCTCAATATGAGGCATTTTTGGTTTTCAAATGTAATCCCTGAAATAAAGTTAAAATTCATGAAACATTACAGTAACAATATGGTATCACATTTAGACACAACATACACGATTTACATGCTTCTTGAGCACAAAGATTGTCTTATCATGGTACTTTGTTGACCAGTGCCAAACATAGTATGTTGTATGTGTTAGGAATTTAATATTATCACATTTGATTCTCAGATTCAATTAAAATCTTTATTTTACACATAAGGGAACAAGAGAGGTCAAGTGAATTGCCTAGGTGTTCTACAGTTAGTAAAACAGCTGAAGCAGGATGTGAATTCAGGTTTTCCTGATTCTGAGTTGAAATTTTATAGCAGTGGTGTTAACCTCAAACAGAAATAGGGGATACTAAATTGTACAGAAAAATCCATGTGGGTCTAATATTGACTTAATTTTTTAAATCTAATATTATCAAGATTTTACTGTATTTTTATTTGTTTTGTAAACTATTTCCCAACTTTCATCAGGTTTGGACAACACTCAGTAGTGTTGCTGGTTGCACACAGTCTATGAGCTGCATGTTCAACTCCTCTGCTTTATGCCATGTAAATGCTTCATTTGAAAAAAAAAAGTATGAAATGTATGAGAGTTTGCATTCAACAGCAAATCTTATTAATTTCCACCTTCAAAGCTGCAAGCTTACCTGCAGGGATTAGTTCTTTATGGACAGCCATATAGAGAGTTTATAGAAGAAAAAACTTCCTTATATAAAGTAATGAGAAAGTTGGTCCATAAATTAATCCTAATTTTTATTTTCCAAATGATATTAAGAATGATATGAATTTCTACTGAAGAATAAGACCAGGGAAACTCTTCAAGATACCTGACCATAAAGAAGGTCTATGAATCCTAAGTATATTTCATATACTTCCATAATAATACCTTGCACAGAGAAGCACTTAGTATTTATTAAATTAATTTATTCAACAAATATTTATTGCATGCCTCCTATGTGTAGAACAATTAGTGGCACATTACGTGTAGAAGAGAATCTAAATATGAATAATACACACCCTCTGCCTTCAGGGAGCTTACAAATTAGTAAATGAGACAGTTAAGGTAGTGAGAAGTATATGACAAAGAGAAACCAATCAAGTACTAATAGAGGAGAGAGACATCACTTCTGTTGGAATCTCACACGTGGGCAAAAGAGTTTCACGGAAGAGGTGACACTGGGTGGTAGGGGGATGAGGCTCCAGCTGCAGGAAGCAGTACAAAGGAATTTAGGTAGAAGCATATGGGAAATGTTCAAGGAAAGGTAAATTTTCCAGTGCAGCTAGAGTTTAGGATACATGCAGAATACACCAGGTCAGCTGGTGGTGGCAAGGCTGGAACAATAAATTAGAGAGACATCATTGGTGGTCTTGAATGTTGGACTAAGAAATTCAGGCTTTATTTTACAATAGTTATTGGAAGGGTTTTGAGTAGGAAAATTATGTGATCAGAAAGGAGTTTTAGGAAGTATAATCTGGTGGCAATATGCAAGACAGATTAAGGCAACACAGATAAAGAGACAATCTGGAAGCTACTTGGCTTCATAGTCTTCCTCAACTTCCAAGGAGGAATTAAAATGATCAAAAACGTGTGGACAATTTGTTTTTTTAAAGAAGATGCAATGCCTCACATTGAAGTCAACCAGAGTACCACGTTCTCTTTAGTTCCCTAACGATAGACTATTAAGTGTACTTAAAATATTTATCCATTTATAATTCATGGGAAGAGAAGAAAAGGTTAGAGATTTTTTAAATAACACTACTATTAATGCTTGGTTATACAGGTAGAATGAAAGGAGAAGAGGGTTGCAAGAGGAAGGAAAGAAAGAAAGGAAGGGAAAGGGAGGGGGGATATGGGAGGAAAAGAAAGAAGAAGATGAATTAAGGTAAGATTTTAATCATTTCCTTCCCACTAAATCTATTTTGGGTAAAGTTGTCTGAGCTAAACATTTTAAAGTGCTGATTCAAACTCAAGTATTTTTGAATTTTTAAAACACTCCAGTCCAAGAGGATAGAAGAGTTGAATCAATAGCAAATAAGCAAACACCTGATAACATTACTTCAATCCAAATAAGAAAGCTGGATTTTAGGAATATCTCTAAAAAAAAAAATGATAGTTTGATTTTTAAAAGCCAACAAAATCTATAGAGAATTTGAGAAGTGCTGGTAACTTCTGGCATTGGCAGAAATGAAGGTTTGTTCTCCCTCTACTGGCTTTGTATTTAAAATTATCAAGGGCTTTCTTAACATATGACACCAGTGGTGATATGGAAAGTAATATCACCCCATTCATTGTAACCTAGTCTGGCACTGCCATAATGAAGGCACTTAAATATTTTTTGTTAACTCCTAATTAGTATAGTGGACTATTTTAAATTAAGAAACTATGCTAAGCCATTAAGTTACATAAAATTTTAACCTATAAATTATAATTAACTTTTGAAATAAACAATGCAATTTCTGTCTTAAACTAATGTAGTAGGATATTATTCTATTTAGTAAATGATGTAGTTATTCATATAGGTATGTGGCATCTTTACCGCAAAAGAGCCAAGTAATAAATAATTTGAAACTGCTTATTGCACACAGTATAATATAGATAGATGTATAAAGAAGAGAGTATACAAATAAAATATCTATAATGATCATGATGTTTATTCAGTTAGAAAATGGAACACTTACAAAAATACTAGTATTCTTTTTCACAAGAAAATTAGAAACTAAGGAGATAGATTTAAGAAGAAACAGTTTTGTCACATTTCAAACTGAAAAAATTATTTTTGTATATACTTATGAGTATACATTACAATGTGTTAAAGTTGAAATAGCACATGGGGATCAATGTTTTAGATGAATTTTGTGCAAGATTACAGAAGAGTTTCTATGGCAAAAATTCCTTTAAAAAAAGGGAAAATTCTACTATGTTAGTTTCTAGAGATGCACTACTTCCAACTTCCATGTCTCTATGACCACTTCATGAGCCATTTAACATCCTAAGCACGAACTGCATTTGTGAAAAATGATAGTACATATGTACGTCCAAAATAAACGCACATATCAGGACACTAAGTAAATTACTGAAAATATTTTTCAAAAAAAGAACAATTTGCTTACAAGATCACCTAACTTCTTTTTAATTCTGGAAGCGAAATTATGATTACCAAAATTGATGATGATGAAAATGAAGATAATGATTTATTTCAATTTACTAGTATGGGAAATGAAGAATTTAAGTATACTAATTAATCCATTCTCCTCTCTGAAGAGATGACATCAACACTTCTTTCTTGACCTGAGTTCTGGTCCCTTACCTTAAACTGTTTAGGGAACATAGCATTATGCATTTCAGAGTTTTAAGGCACTTTAGCAACCATCTAGTATAAACCCTTATTCCAAAGATGAGGTAGGAGGCCCAATATTGTTCACTGATTTATCTACCAGGACAAAGCTAACATTTGGTATGGCCAGGATGAAACCCAATCATTTAATCAATAAACATCTATTAAGTACCTGCTATGTGCCAGGCACTGTACTAAGTGCTCCAGATACAAAAAGAGGCAAAAGACAGCTCTGCCCTCAAGAAGCTTACAATCTAATTGGAGAGATAATAACATACAAACATATACAAAGCAAACTATCTACAGGATAAACAGGAAGTAATTAACAGGGGAAAGGCACTAGAGTTACGGGCTGTTGGGGAAAGCTTCCACTGAAAGACTGAGTTTTAGCTGAGACTTAAAGGAAGCTAGGGAAATTAGCAGACAGAAATGAGAATGTTGCAGGCATGAGGCGACTAGAGAGGCGACTAGAGAGGAAGTAGATCATCCGACTACAAATCTAGGAAACTTTCCCGTGTACTTCACATTTCACCTGAATATCCCAGGTTATCTCAAATTCAAAATAGTAAAAGAATAGCTTTTCCTCTACTTCACCCTAACTTCACTCTTTCTTCGGTCACACTACCTTTCACTCAGCTTCCCACATTCAAATTCTTGGAGTTTAAATTGATTATTTCCTTTCTCCCCCACCTCTTGTAAATAATAAATGACCAAGACCTGAGAAATTCTCCCTCTGTCTCATCTGATCCCTCGTCTCTCTTTCTTTGGTAATCAATTGCTTAATAAGTAGCTTGAACTCCTCTGCCTGCCATTTAAAGGCCACTATAATATGATGGCATCCTATCCTTGTATCTCCCTATCGTATGGCTAATACTCCAGCAAACAGACTATTTTTTCCACTTTTTACCCTTTTCTTATATTGTGTTCCTTTTTATTGAAATATCTCCTCCTTCCCTATAAGAATAAAAGCTTGCCATCAAGGACTGTTTTTGGTTTTTCTTTGTATT
This sequence comes from Pseudochirops corinnae, assembly GCA_028646515.1. NCBI lineage: Eukaryota > Metazoa > Chordata > Mammalia > Diprotodontia > Pseudocheiridae > Pseudochirops > Pseudochirops corinnae. The sequence goes on along the minus strand of CM053585.1, from coordinate 447,996,530 downwards.
TCCAGTACTTAGCACTGTGCTTGGCATATATTAAGCCCTCAGTACATGTTTATTGATTAATTGATTGGTAAATTGCTATATAGATCTCAAAACATAATTCAAATGGCATTTATAATCACACTGCTATCTAAAGCCATGAATGACACCATTTCCCTTGGTCTCCCTTCTGAATGTAGGACTGGAGAGTGGAGTACGTTTCAAACTACTCTCAAAGCACTCCTTTATAGATGGCAGACACTGGAATTTCCACTCATTACATTCTGCTCCTGCTCCAGTACCTGGTCTCAATTTCATTGAACAAGAAATTAGAGATGAAGCATCTCTAGGAACCGATGTAGTAGAATATTCTTTTTTTTTCTTAAAGAATTTTTGCTGTGGAAACTTATCTCCTCACTCCCACCGCTACAGCTTTTCCTGCCTCTTTTTGTGTGCTGTCTCCCTTTATTAGATTATAAGCTCCTTGAGGGTAGGCGCTACCTTTCTTTTAGTCAATTGTATCCCTAGTGCTTAGCACAGTACCTGTTATACAGTAGGCACTTAATAAATGTTTATAGGTTTGGACTGAAGCCTTCCCAGACAACTCATTTACCAGCTCACCCCTACCACAGTAAAAAAACTGTTTCCCTCAGATCTTACACAGCAACTTCTTCTGTACTTCTTTAACATACTTAGTATATACTACTATTTATTATGGGAACTTTTCTCACTACACAGGAAGCTTAATCAGGACAAGGAGCATGTTTTATTGAAACTATTTCCACCATACTACTCAACAGTGTTTTGTACATGCAACATACTTCAGTATATATTCTCTATTCTCTCATGAATTAAATTGAATTGATAAATAAAACGTTTCATTTATCACTAGTGTTTGGCAGCATATAACTTTATTTCCTTTATTACTTTAACAATGTACTTCACAACCTCTCTGGGTCAAGTAACCTCTTCCTGAGTTGCTTTGGCTAAAAAGAAAAAAATCATCATCTAGAAATCTTCTGGTGACTGAACTATTCTGGCATAATTTTATAGTATCAAGAGTAAAGGGCTTAGAGATAGAAGATGTTGATTTGATTCTGGGACAACTGATTTGTGAATCCATAGGCCAATAAGTGAATTTCTCAGAGTTTCTTCATCAATAAGATGGAGATTTCAACTGCCCACCCTCACATGACTATAAAAAGGAAGTGCGTTGTAAAACCTGAATTCTCAAATTTATGCCTTTACGTGTACTCATGATTAACATTAAAGCCTTTCACATGGTGACTTTCTCCATCATGGTTTCTATATATCACTGGTGGGCATAAGAAATTAGATGGGAATTTTGGGGGAGTTTTGCAAAAGCCACAGATGATATGCAAAGGTCAGCAGATGATACAGAGCCTGTAACCAAATAATCCAAATGTTACAGTAAGGTACTATAAACATCCCATAAAAGAAAAAGAAAAAATTCAGACTTCTTCTCTGGTACAAGGGGAGAGCCAAAACATTTTACAGGAATTTTCCAGATAGTGGGCAGTACCACACCCCTAACTCTTGCCATGTGAAAGGGATAACTGCATAATTATTATTATTTTCCCAGACTTAGGAGACTGCACTGCTCATAACTCACCATTAACCTTCTTCACTTGTTTTACAAACAAGCTTACAAACTAACTCAGTGATGCTTTTGATAGCCATCTCTCTTCATTTGCTGAGTCAAACATATTTGTTGCTGTCTTTGACTTGGCAGTTAACTTATACTGCTTAAATTTTTGGATGAAATTATTATAGCTGGTATTAGTCAAGTTCTGTTGTACATTTCTCATTTTTAATTTCAATTATGATTTGTTTAAATGATTCATGGTTAAGTTTGTAGCAGAGAGATACATATTAAATAAAGGTATTCCCCACTGTGATGGAGATCTAGATCAAAGTCCAGGCTGAGGAGATATTCCATGTGAATAGTGAGACACCACATTGTTTCAAATATCAGAACACTGAAGAGGCTCCTGGAAGACACATGATATTATTCAAAGAAATTTAGTCTGACCACCTACATAGAAAGACCAAATTTATGATTTATAGCTATTGCTTAGTTTTCAAAATGCATGTTCATGGACACTTTACTGAATTTGTCTGGTAGCATGTATATATGGGGAGAATAGAGGGACAAAGAGTAAGGTTCAGAGTTTAATAAGAAAATCAGCAAGATTGCTTTTAGGAAACTACAGAGCTCTTTTACTAACTTGAAGTTTCCCTTTAAAGCAAGGTCCATCATTTCAACACTAACATTTTCTGAGTGTTCTTAAATGGTAACAAGATAAAAAAAATTAAAAGTTATTACAAAGATGGTGAAGGAGAGGATCATGATGAATCTGCGACACATGATCAATAAAGACCATAAGAGAAGAAAATGAATAAAGGTGTCATCAAGGAATTATATGAAAAGAAGAGAAGAGACGCTGGCATATGGCACCTCAGTAAAAGGACAACTTGATAAAGAACTAGAGCACTCTATTATGATGCTTATGAGGTCATGAGAAAGCAAGGTGGTCTCCAACATGTTGGGTTGACACCTGTTGTGAACTTTTAGAAGGTCATGAACAAGAGTCACACAAGTTGCGCAGGAATAGATTTCTGGAGATCTTTGCTATTAAAAGACAATCCTCAAATCAATGAGCTCATGGTTCTATTTTGATATATTTCTTGTTGTTGTGATCATGATTATTATACACTCTATCCCAACAGGCCCACAATTTTCTAGTCAGGTAGGTAGTATGAGAACTTTTGCTCTGGTGGCATAATATTAAATAACTTAGTGTCCCCACCTACATGTGATAAGCCACCAAAATGTGATTTGAGTCTAATAAAAAAATATCAAAACAAAATAGGTCACAGGAAAGACTGGTGTTAGCAATAGCCTTTGTCAATTTTGCTTGCCTTATAAAGTTTGTGGCAAAGTTCACTCTTAGAAAATTGTCATTGCTTATTGTAGTTTAGCAAAGAAATTACTCTGCTTTTTTCATCATTTTAAAGTAATGTCTCAGTATTCTAATATTTGATTTTCATAGTGGAATAGCAAATTTTATTTTAGTTTCAACTATGTTATAAACCCCAATTATTCCAATAATATTTACTATTTATTAATTCATTGTGTAAATAATTTCAGTTATGAATATCAATTTATATATTTAGAGAGGGTTTATATTTTTTCTTTCTTTCATACATAAAATTTATAAACTATAATTTATCTGATGATATCAAATATTTCTATTTAAATTCAGTGGTCTCCTCTTTCTGTTTCTCTGTGTCTATCTGTGTCTGCCTTTGTCTCTCTCTCTCTTCCATCTATTCTACTCCCTCTTTCCCCTCTTCCCAACCCCAAGTATGGAAAAAAATGATCACTGCAGTGGAGACATCAATCAGAAGATCATCAATATGAGTTCCCACTCATCCACATACTGAGAATACAGGACATGAAGTTCCCTTATGCAATGACATTGGGAACTCCTGATTGGTTCTAGTAACTAGGGTTGTATGGAAAATGATTAGTGGCTCATACTTAGGAGAAATGAGCTCTTGTCAGAGAAATTCCTTCCCTCCAATTTTCAAGGTACAGAAAGTGCTTAAAAAAAGTCCCAAGGGACAGAGTCATTTCCAAAGCTCCTTTTATAGAGTACAGAAAGGGAGATTCCTTGACAAGAATCCATTTCCCCTGATTTTCAGTCACCAGAGTGGAGCTCACTGTGTCAATCCAGTCCCAGTTCAGTTAATCCCGATCATCTCTGCTAAACCAAAAATCAAAATATCAATAAATGACTCTCCATAATGATCCTAAGTTTACTTGAGAGTTAGACCTAATTTCTCATCAAAAGAAAAGGCTTTGAGTCTTGTAAAACTGGTTTAAAATATTGGGACAAAAACTATTTCTTTGAGGACTAATTCTTTCTTGTTTTCATTTAGTTTTAACCAAACAGTTTTATTGCACAATGAAATAAAACTTGGAAAATTATATGATAAAATGTAAATGATTTTTGTATTTTTAAAATATCTATACACTGCTACCCTAGATTTCACATAATATTGAACCACTTATAAAAACAGCACATCTTAATGATCCGAAAACAGAATAGTGAAAAACAAGTCATAAAAAATAAGGGGGGAGACACACTAGAGTGAATAGGGCTAGAGCTGGACTGGAGCAGACTTGGGTTCAAGTCCTACCGCTGAAACATACTGTGCGACCATGGACAAGGCTCTTAATGCTGAAGTGTTCCAGACAAATGTCTTACAGGTTAAGCTGTCAGTCAACATAAATAGAAACAGCTTCCCCTCAGGACTTCCCCACCATGGTGAAATCAAACCTGGATACAAACTCCTCTTCCATTCCCCACCCTCCTCCCACCCCAACCAAAGTGAAATTACACAGTAAGTACATAAACTAATACAGCTCAATATACGTTTTTCAAATATCAAAATAAGAACTATTATTTCCTTATAGCACTGACACTTCAAGTTCACTTTAACACAGACTTCACTGTAATTTTCAAGACTGCTATAAGCAAAAAAGTAGTTTCACAAGAATTAAGTGATAGTAATGGTAAACATTTTTAACTACTACATCATTTCTCAGATGTTAGTAAATGTGTACAAATAACAAAGAGATACTAACTGAAACATTTGTGTTTTGACAGGGAAAGCTGAATATTTAAAAACATGTAAAATACATCTACCTATATTCACACTGCTAATTTTGTGCAGATGATTTGCTATAAGCAAATATATCCTTATGGAAAACTGTGCTGATATCTTAGAAATATTACAAAATAGAATACTGGGAGAATCATGCATAAGAAAATTTCTTGTCTTCATTTGCATTAGCAGACATTAGTATGTTTACATTGCTAAGAATATAAAGTAGTATTCCAGCTATGAAGAAATGTACTATTGTCTGTCAAAATATTCCACTGACAAGGATAGAAAATGATACTCATCTTTCATAGACAGGCCCTTATTTTTAAACTGAACACATTTGGGAAATACTGGCCTTAGATACAAAAAAATGTCAAAGTTAACAAACCAAGGTTCACACCTTGGAAGAATTAACCAAGAACCATGCCATCAAAATTTAAAGCTATTTACACATGCCCTGTGAGAATGAAAAACCACAAAGTTCTCACACACTTCAAGATTTCATGCCTATAAAAACTTCAAGTGGCCTTGGTTACTAATCCTAATGAAAAAAAATTCCTTTTTTGGTTAACAGTTCAATCTAGAGAAATAGAGTATTTTGAAAAGAAGAATATCATTTATACTTTGCTGAACTACACCTCTCCCCAATCTATCCTTTAAACATTACTACCTCTTACCAGTAGGCAGCACTGTTACATCTTTTTACCTCTTACCAATGATAATGCTATACAATGCCATCTGCAACTTATTACACATTATCTGACCTTTTCTTGCATTCTAGCCTCATTATTTTTGCTTCATACTATTTATCTCACAGATTTTCTTTTTTTCCTAAAAGCAAAATTAGAGCTAACATTCATTTGTTAGGTATGTTAAGCACTGGATGCAAAAATACAAAAAAGACATGGGATGGTGCTGGGGGTGGGGGAGAGGATTAAAGGGGTTATTATCCTGGAATTTGATAGCTTGTTGTTTTATATTTTAAAAGAGGCTGGGATAATATATGATGAGAAAGTCATTTGACTAAATTAGTTCAGTCTTAAAAAATGTTTTATTCTTATGTTTCAAGAAGAAATATTTCATGTAGAATATTTATTCAACATGAAAACAGAACTTAGAATTATATAGAGACTAAAACCCATCGTATCATAACACTGAATCTTCTTCTTTACAAATTGTGTTTGTTTACTCCCTAAATTCTAATCTATTAAGACTCAGAAGGAATAAATAGAAAAATAGTTCCCTGTTAAAACCAAAACACCAAGCCCATCAAAAAGCATATGCAAAAATTTCCGGGGGAGGGGGGGACATCTTTCCCCTAAAACTTTCCACATAAACAACGCATCTTCCATATCTTAGTAGCACTCTACCCGACCACATACAATTCTATGCTACTTTAAAACCAAAATTATAATTTTCAACTTCATCAAAAAGCAGTGAAACATAAAATGGGCCAACATCAAAATATAACAAGGAAAGGAAGATAAATTAAGAGAAATTCATTGGTTTTTTCACTAACTAATCAGAGATATACCGAAAAGGACCTTTTAAGTTTAATGATACCTGCTCATTAAATGATGCTAAACACTGAAATACCACGAACAGCAGGGAATTTCAGTTTACATTAGAGAAAAAAAATAAAAGGGTAAAAATGACTGAAGTTGGTCATTTCAAGCTGATAGGGCACTTCAAATGAATAACAGAAGAATAAAAGAGACACTCTAGGTTAAATTAGGTTCTCCTATTCCTTTTCTTGAAAGTGCTCAACTTCACAAATTTTATTTGAATTAACTAACCTGCTAAAATCAAAGATTTGAATAGGGGTAAAGTTAAACAAGCAACCACACTTGACAGTAGTTTACCCATTATACAACAGATGAAATCTTAATATTAAAAAGGATTTTTTTTTCTTAAATGCATATCTGTTCTGCAATCAAGTAAATAATGCAATTTCATACCTAAGGGGAAAAAATGCACCCAAATTAGGCACACTTAAAATGGAAACTAAAGAAGATTTATTTGTAGTCATTTTGCTTCTTAATGTAAACGTACATTTTTTTCTATTAAAAACTAACAATCATATTTTTGTGTCATTTTTATAAAAGAATATAATTTCACTGTCATCCTGGTTATTTTTCATACACAAATTATATACATATTACACATATGTATACACTCACAGATAGCTTTCCCCCAAATACATTTCATAAACATTTAAAAAATTGAATGAGCCTTTATTTCTTTTCATTGTAAAGAATACACAGCTACTGGAAGGGTATCAGCAAGCAGAATGTGACACTAATTCTCCATTTTCTCATTTACAAAAGCCAACCACGATCATTTCTCTAGTTTTTATAAAACTAGTTGCCTATGATTCTAAGCAAAATTATGAAGATAGAGGTAGTTTGTGTGTGTGTGTGTGTGTGTGTGTGTGTGTGTGTGTGTGTGTGTATTTCCTTCAATGAATTTATTTCCTCTTTTAGTACCTTTCTCTCCCACCTTCATTCCAGGTGCCTCCACTCATAGAAAAAGGCAAAGTGGTAAAAAATAATCCATGTTAAACTGTTGGTGATTATTACCTTCTCTGGCAGCATATACACTTCAGAAAGGATAGGAAAGGGGTGGGAAGTGACAGAAAGTAATGCTTAACTGAAGGAAAGAATAGCTAAATGATGGAAATAGGAGATATATTCATGTCTAGTCAGGAATCCACTAGCCAGGGTCCCCTAAGGACTTTCTACTGTCACACCTCTTTGAAAAGCACCAGTTCTTTCAATCACTCTGGGTAATATTTTTCTTAAACAATTTTTTACAGGATTTTTTTTTTACAGGAGTTGAATTCAGTGCTTATCTAAATCAGGACTTTGGAAGGTATTGTTTGAAGAAAAATTAGAATCACAAAATTTCAAAGGTAAATGGAACTTAAGATATAATTTAGGCTAATCTGCATAATACATGCAACTCCTTTACTATATCCCTGACAACTGGTTATCTACTTGAAATGGCAGGAGAAATGGGGAACTCACTACCACCCAAGGTAGTCAATTCCATGTTTTGGGCACTTCTAATTTCTTGCATTAAACCAAAAACATCAAGCTTTTGGCTCTAATTTACATCTGCAGCCCTCGGTGCTGTTCTTTATAGCTATATAGAATTTCCAATCTCTTTCACAGGACAGTAATTCAAATATTTGAAGTTAATGATCATGCCCCCTTCTAAAGCTTTTCTTTGTTTGATGTCATCATAGATACCAAAATATTGAGGACAATTAAAAGAAAGGAGAAGTTAAACTGCTCTTTACCTGGTTTGGAGTGAATTCAACCAATCAATAAACATTTATCATTTAAGAATGCTTGGTACATACATGGAATTGTTGCCTGAGGTGAAGAGGTATATAAAAAGGAGGCAGGAATAATATCATCTACAAATGAATAAGGAAACTCTCCTTGGCATTATGTGCTTCAGTTTACGAATTTATAAAATGAGAGAGGACTCGACGGCCTCTGTCTCTCCCAGTTCTATATCTATGATCCAATGATTCTGTTTGAAGATACTGTCACAGAATCAGATAGTAGTAATCACCTAGTTGCAGCCACGGCAGTAGGTAAGTCAATTAGGATAGATAGAAGTTTTTGAAATTCCCTAGAGATGGAGGCTTCTCAATAGTCCCTGTTAGTTTAAAGACAGTTATACTACCTTGAGAGCCAACGAATTCTTTCCTAGATCTAAATTAAACCCCTCCTAATTCAGTTTCAGTCTAGTTCAGTAGCATTGTGCAACAATAATAAGAAATGGTTAAGAATAAGCTTTATAGTTTTAAAATCTCTCTTCATCTAGGCAAAACACATCCAGTTCACTTAATGATTTCTCATATGAACTATTTACTATCTAAAAATTTCTGTCATTCTTTTGGCCCTCTCCCAGATTTCTCTATTTCTTTTCAAAGTCTAGTGAATGATCAGATAGTCTAAGAAGAGACTTATTTTTAAAAAAAAGAAAACAATCAGCCAATAGACTGCTTTTCAATCTTACATACTACATCCTAAAACCATAAGTTTGTGAAGAAAGTATTGGAAAATGATGGGTATGGTTTTAAAAATACTACAGGGTCTTTATGTGGCTTCCTATCCTTTGGCCCGCCTCCTTTTTAATCATTCATAAAGTAATCTAATCTCTCCTGATCCTCTTTCCAAAACTATAGGATACAAAGAAAACCTACATTTTACTAACTCATCTATCCAAACCTCAAACCAGAATCTTTAAACATAATAGGCATTCACTCATTAATCTAAGGTTATTTATCACAATAAAGCAAGTAATTTGTCTATACCTTCATGTTCCTGGACTATCAAACAGTTGTTTTTTGTGTGTGTGTGGTTTTTTTTACTCTCAGATGATAAAGCTACATATTCTAAGGATTGCCAGACTGAACCACAAAAGATCAGGAACTAATACACAGAAGATCTAAGAGCTATACACTCACTGAAAATGGATTCCTCAGATATTCAGTCCTTGTTCCTGTAACAAAGATGATCAAAAATAAGAGTTCAGACAGTGGAATGGATCTTCCTTTCCATTCCCTGCAGAGAGCAATATATGGCTTCCTTTTTCCGCTAGCAGCTGTTCTAAATCTTTCTCAACAATCCCTAAGGCCACATTCCCAACCCATTTCTCACTCTCTAAGTAGATAATCCTGTCTCCTTCTTTACAAGAAGACTGAGACTGTTGGGCTTGAGTCCCCTTCCTTACCACCACCCATCCGTTCAGTTTCACTTGACTTTTCTCACTTGCTCAGAATTTTTCTTCATCTTCAGCTCCTGTATTCTCCTTCTCCCTCCCTCTAGGTTTAGAGGTATCTCTCCTCCCTTCTGTGGCTGATTTTTCTAGCTCTGATATTAGTCCTTTCCTCTCCTGTTTCTTCCAGCACCCTGCTACATCTCTGCTGTACTGGCTCCTTATCTTCTACTCAGATCATGCTAGTTTCCCACACACTTCAATGTATCAGTAAGAGGCAAGGGAGAGCAAATAAACTACCACCGACCATTTCAACCCCACCTCTCCTCAGATCATTTTCCTTGTTTCTTGCCTATCCCACAGTCATCTCTACCATCTACTTGCCCAGGATCACAAACTCAAGACTGGGAATGTCAGTGGCCCTTATTCTACCAATCCCAGTCCTACACTCAGTCCAGTCATCATTATGGGAAGCAGTTCTTGTGGAGATGCTGCTTGGCAATTGCTTGTGCAGGTGCTAAAGTCACAAATTTAAGACCCCAAAAAGAAAGTTCTAGCCCCCAAAGTCTTTGGAATGGCCAAGGGGTTAAACATCAAAAACTGATGATTTTTCTTTGACAAGTGACAATAAAGGTTATCATTTGCTTTGCCACTGCACCCTAGACTATCTGACTTGCAGCGGAAACCATCCATATGTGCTATCTCCCTCATTAGAGAATGAGTTTCCTGAGAGCAGGGAATTTCTTAATTTTCAAATTGTACAGCCAACAGTTAGTACAATACTTTGTACATAATAAGTGCTTTCCTTTTCCATTTATTTCATTTATTTGATCTGAGATCTCATTGTCTTATAATCCTTTCCAATGACTGTGGCAGAATGCAATTTCTCCACAACTTTTCACTTCGTGCAAGTCTTTAGCATATTTTCCCCAAAGATCTTTCATATGGGATTTATATAATGAGAATTCTTTTTAATTTTTTGAATAGTTTCTCTAAAAAACTGCAGCAGACTGCCAAGTCCATTATATATTTATAATATTTTATTACTGATATTCCTGTTTCTGATATATGTCCTTGATTAGGCCAATTATTTCTTATTTTCAAGTCATCAAACATCCACCATGAGTCTTTCTATGATTTTTTATATCACCTTTAATTGTGATTCTTCTAAGGTCATGGATCAGTTTTATTCAATCCAACTCCATTTTATGCAAATATTTATTATGTGTTAGATGCTACATATTAAAAGACAAAAGCAAAAAAAAAAAAAAGCATAAAATCCCTATCGATGCTACCGCAGCAATAATTCTGGAAACAGAGAACCTCAAAGTTGGAAGAAACTTCAGGGGCCACCTAGCCTAACTCATATATGAACCTTAATCCCTCCCTACAACATTTCTCAGGATAAACCATTCTGGTTTTTGGTATTTCTAATTATTGAGAAGTTTTTCCTTACAAAAGCCTAAGTTAGCAGCTTTACAACTTCTAGCCACCACTTCCCTTAGTTTTGACTCTGCGTATTAAACCTTGAAAGGAAAAATACTTGAAGCTCCATTTACCTCCTAAGCCCAGGTCTTTTCTAGATGACACATATTCATTTCCTTCAGTCATTCCTCACATTTCATAAACTTGAGGCCCTTCCACATTCTAGTTGCCCTCCTTTAGACGTTTTCCAATCAATGTACACAACACCCTTTCAAAAAGGTGACAACATGGCAAAGCTGGAAGAATGATGAACTTGAGATCTTAAGCCTAGAGACACTAAGCCTGAATTCAAGTCCTAGATCTGACATTTATTACTGTGCAATCCCAGGTAAATCATTTAACCTCTCTGGTCCTCAGTTTCCTTATCTATAAAATGTGAAAGCTGGATTACATTGTCTCTAAGGTACCTTCCAACTCTATGTTTATGATTCCTAAAATATAAGCTGCTCAAAGTATGCGAGCAGTACTCAAAATAAGAAACACAAATGAGCAATAGCTAAATGGAAAATATTTTAAATATGTTCATGTATATTTATGTATAAATAGATAAATTATATTATAAATCAGTAATAATCAAATAATCTGACTTCACATATTATGCAAGTCAAGGGAATTAGATGGGACGGGGAACACAGACACATTACTTCACTGATGATTTAACTGTGAATTTGTTCAACTGTTCTAGAAAATAATTCAGAATTATGGAAAAGTTACTAAATAATTCATGCCCTTTGACCCAGATATTCAACCACAGGAATCAGATTCCATTTAGGTTATACGACAATTTTAATCAAATGTGCAAATGGCACAAATAAAGACTATATTTACCAAAATATTTGGAGTACCATGTTTAATAACAAGAAAAAAGAATGAAAATGTGTCCAATGATTGAGAAATAACTGTACAAATTATAATACATAACTGAAGAAGACAAATAATGTCCTGATCTGGGGGGAGGGGAGAAAGGAAGAAAGAGGACAGAACCTAAAAAGTACAGACAAATGAGTTTGATGTTATTTCTGGAAATTTTCCAGAACACATTAAGGGGGTGTCTGTGAAGATCTAGAAAAGAAAGCAGTGATACAAAGCGCTAACTTGGTTTCACCAAGGACAAGTCATGATGAACTAACTTTATTTCTGCCCCCCTCCATTTTTTTGATGTACAAACTAGATTGGTAGAGATTGATCTAACATAACATCTTAGAAAATGCTCTTACAAAGTCTTTCAGGTGGGTTCAGAACTGGTTAAATGACTGGAGCAAAAAGTACTGTAATGGTAGTAGTAGTCTTTCAAGTCAACTTGAAAGGAGGTCTTCAGTGAATTGCCCCTAGAGATAGGTGTTTGGCTCTGTGCTATTTAAAATTTTAATAAGTTAATTGGATAAAGGCACAAATGGGAATTTTAATCAAATGTGCAGATGACATAAGACTGGGAGAGACAGTTAATACAATGACAATCAGGCAATAAAAAGATCTCAATAAAAAGACAGAGAATTGGGCTGAAACTAGTAAGATGAATTTCAATACACATAAATGCAAAGTCTTATACTTGGGTTAAAAAATCACCTTCGTAAGTAGAAGGAAGTGAATAACTGTCAGAAAGCAGACTGTTTGGAAGCATTCTGGGGACTTTACTGGACTTTAACCTCAGTACGACTCAGCAGCATATTATGGCCGCAACTAAAGCTAGTTAAATCTTAGGTTGAATGAAGAGGGGCAGGATGTTCAGTACTAAAGAAAGTACTGCCCTGGTCAGAATACATCTGCAATACTGTGTTCAGTTCTGGATGCCATATTGTAGAAAGGATAGCTAGATAGTATCCAGAGGAAGGAAATGAGTACACTGAAGGGCCTTGAGTTCATGCCTTATAAGGATTTGGTTGAAGTAACTATGAGTGCTTAACCTGCTTAAGAAATAACTTGGGCAGAACAATGGTTCTCAAGTATGTGAATGGTTGTCAGAGAAAAAAGACATAGATTATACTTGTTCTGCTTGATCCTAAAGGGTAAAACCAGACAGATCACTGAGATATTTGCAAAAAAGCAAATTTAAGCTGGAAAGAAGGCAAAACTTTCTAGCAATTATAGCTCTACAAAAAAAGGAAGTAGTTCCATGTCATTGGTGGGTCTTCAAGCAAAATTCATATGACTGCTGTAAGGAATGTTTTAAAGAGATTTCTTTCCCAGGTATGAATTGGAGTAGATGCCCTCTAAGGTTCCTTTCAACTATGAGAGTCTCTAAGGTAACATTACCATACTATAAAGAATGAGAAGAATGGCTTGAGGGGGTGGAGAAACAGGAGAACTCTGCGAGCTCCCCCCAATACCACCTCAAATACCTATAAAATATGACTCTAAACAAATTTTAGAGCTCCAGAGTCTACAAAAATGATGGAATAACAAAGCTCCTGCAGAAGGCAGCCCGGTAGACGGTCATCACATTGCCCTGGAAGCAGAGCCCAGTCCCATGTGGTTTCAGCCCCAGGGTGTCCAGGAGAAGCTGTGGCTATAGCTTTCAGGAGAGCTGTGACAGTTTCCAGAATCACCAACCCACGAGAGCCAAGGACAAAGGGAAAAGGTCAGTGGAACTTGGCTAAATTTCGGGGAGAGTGTGGCTGAATTGCCTCCAGAGCTAGCAGCACTCTGAAGCAGTGGCCCTGCAGCCGCCTCCATGTGGGTGCTTCAGAAGCTCCCAGCCTGAAGACTGCAGGGAAGCCAAGCAATCATTCAGGGGCTAAATGCTCCTTCCTTAAGCTGCCTAGATTGGACAGCAGTCTTGGGTGGTGATCCTGAGGTGAGTTTTCAGGGAGCCAAAGCTGATGGGGGCTGCAAAAAATGGTGGCCTCCTAATAGCTCCAGCACCTGCGAAAAACCCAGCAATTTGGGACAGAGCTCTCCCCTCTGAAAGCAGAGTTTCAGTAATGAACTCAAAAGCTAAGTAACTGACTGGCAACATGAGCAGGCAAAGAAAGCAAAGCAAGCACAGCAACTCAACTTCAGATTCCTTTTTTGGGAACAAAAAGGACCAAAGCATGGAATGGGAGGAAGACAACACAGTCAGAATTCCCACACCAAAAGCTTCCAAGAAAAATTCAAAGTGGATAGAGGCCATAGAGGAGCTTAAAAAGGATTTTAAAAACAAAATAGTAGAGGAAAAATTGGGGAGAGAAATGAGAATGATGCAAGAAAATCATGATAAAAGAGTCAAGAATCTGACTGAAGAAAATAACACTTTAAAAAATAGACTAAGTCAAATGGCAAAGGAGGCCCAAAAAGCCAATGAGAAGAATGCATTAAAAAACTGAATTTTCCAGATGGAAAAAGAATCTCAAAAGCTTGCTGAAGAGAATAATTCCTTCAGGATTAGAGTGGAGCAAATGGAAGCAAATGACTTTATGAGAAATCAAGATACTATTAAACAGTTCAAAACAAATGAAAAAATAGAAGGCATGTGAAATATCTCCTTGAAAAAAAACCACTGACCTGGAAAATAGATCCAGGAGAGAAAATTTAAAAATTACTGGACTACGAAAAGCCACGATCAGAAAAAGAACCTAGAAAGCATCCTTCAAGAAATTCTCAAGGAAAATTGCCCTGACATTTTAGAATCACAGGGCAAAACAGAACTTTTTTTTTTAATTTTATTACAGTTTGCATCATTCATTTCCACAAGATTTTGAGTTACATATTTTCTCCCCATCTTTCCCCCACCCATTGCCCCAAAACAGCCATCCCAGTGTGTCCTCCCTCCCCCAGTCTATTCTCTCCTATGTCACTTTTTTGTAGG
>CM053585.1:447956524-447981353 GCA_028646515.1 Pseudochirops corinnae | reverse complement strand
GGGACTCTTCCTATTTACTTCTGGCTGACTGGATAATGAAGACTCCAGGACTGAGGCCCAAGACCGCCATCCAGATCCAGGCCGCTCAACACGAGAGTTCTTGGCCTCAGAACAATCGCTTAGTCCCCCTGCTGTCTGCAGGCCGCGAGCGGGAAGGTGCAACGCGGAGGCGGGTGCAAAACCTCTGCGTTTCGCTTTTCCGCTCTGGAGGCCTTTTGGTCGGATGCTTTTCTCCCCGCAGTTCCCACTGACCTAGTTCTGAATGCTGCTTGCAGCTGCTGCTAATCTGCTCCTCTGCTCCTCCCGTCCAGCTGCCCTCTGGGCACAGCTGTGGCTTCAGGCCAGGCTGGCTTTGGTTCGCAGTGCTGATATGGTTTCTTGTAGCCGAGCTGACTTTAGTGGGAAGTATCTTTGTGTGTGTTTTGGAGTTCTAGGATTGGTTTAGAGTCCTATTTTATGGGTATTTTGGGGTGGCTATGTGAGAGCTGTGATATGTTGCTGCTGCTACGCTGCCATCTTGGCTCCACCCCTAGAGGAATGCAAATTAAGGCAGCTCTGAGGTTTGCTCTCACAACTATCAAATTGGCAAAGTAGACCAGAAAGGGAGATCACTGATAACACAGGAGCTGTCACGTAAATACTCTGTTAGTGAGGCTTTGAATTTGTATATCCATTCTGAAAAGTCATTTGGAACCATGAGCAAAATGATACTAAATTTTAAGTAACCTTTGCCCTAACAATTCCGCTCTGTTGGACTAATTACCACACAGATCCACGGGAAAGGAAAACTACTCATACATTAAAACAAAATACTTATAAAAGCTCTTTTTGTAGTAACAAAGGGTGGAGCCCAAGGCATATCGCATCTTTGGGGGAATCCCTAAACAAATTTTAGTATTTGGTTTTGCTTTTGATTTGTTTAGATTTTGCTTTTTGTTGTTGTTGCCGAGGGCAAGGTAGAAAAGAGTGAAAGGAATTTTTTGTCTATTGATAAAATGAGATTTAATTTTAAAAAAGAACCTGACACTTCCACAAGGTTTGTAGCATAAACAGATGTCTTTAGCTTTTAAAAGAAACAAGTGGCTCTTAATAGCAGAGCTTATAGAATATTATAGAAGTCACTGGTGCTCTATCTGCATGAAGCCTCTATAGTCTCCTTCATTTAAGGATCAACTGGGAGGTCCTCTCTTTCATTTCTCCTGTCTTCCACTGCTATTGGCTGTCTGTGTAGTATTAGTCCTGTAGTTCATGCCTCTGTCTTTTTAGAAGATAAAATGGTCACTATTCACAATGTGGATCCTTTATGTTGTTTGGTGTCACTGTCCAAAGCTAACATCTCACGTGTCCTCAGCTACCTGCGTGTGGTGGCCAGTCTGTCTCCCAGAGCACCATTTTTCTTTTTCCAAAATCACAGGTAGTCTGTAGTACAACTTGAGAAAAAAAAGCAACATATTTTAAACTAAGATCTTTAATTATTACATCACCTTTCCTCCTAATATAACACTCTGACTTCTGCCCATTGAACCATCCCTTGTAATAAAGATCAAAACAGAAAGAAATTTTGCAAAAGCAGCTATGAGCTGTGTATGATAGCATAAACTGTATTTGACACCCGTCATCCTCCATCTCTGTAATAAAATGTGGAACTTACATTTTCTTACTTCTCTTGTGTAACACTTTATCATTATGATTATGTAGCATTGAGTTTCATTTATGTTTTGTTTTTACTTGCATCTGTACATGTTGCTTTTCTCAATAGACCGTAAACTCCTTGCAGTGAAGGGACATTTCTTTTTAAAATCCTTTTATCCTAGTTCTTTGCATGGTGCCTGACATAGATATTTAAAAATGTATGGGAATTGATTTTTATTTTATAATTATACATATTGTTTTCTTGGTCCTGCTTGTTCTATTTCAGTTCAACTATTCTATTCCCACTATCACCAAATGCAGAGATTTTTAAGTTCAAATATTTAATGAATTGCCATTATTTTTGTTTGCCTCACAGAATAGAACCTGGACTAGTTAGTGGAAGCTGTTGAGAGGAGGATTTTGACTTGGTATGAAAGAAAACTTACTAATAATTTTAGAACTATTAAAAATGGAATGAGCCACTGTAAATGTGTTCTGAGCTAGAATATCCCAATTTTGATGTTGTCCAGGGGAACTCTTGTATGAGGTAAGGGGTTGGATTAGTTTACTTTTAATGCCCCTTCCATTAGTTACTTTCAAATAGCACATATTTAAAAGCATTTTTTGAATTAAGCTATATTCTATCTACAGTTAGTCTGATATAGGTGCAAATTGTTACAACTAATTCTAGTACAATAATAATGATGGTTAGGGGGCACAGTGGATAGAGTTTTGGACCTGAGGTCAGAAGACCTGAGTTTGAATTTAGCTTTAGGCACCTACTAGCTGTGTGACCCTGAGCAAATCATTTAACCTCTGTTTCCTTATCTGTAAAATGGGGGATAATAGCACTTACCTCCATGGGTTATTGTGAGGATTAAATGAGACAGTTTTTGTAAAGTGCTTATGCAGGGTGCCTGACACACAATAAGCACTAGGTGAATGTTAGCTGTTATATAAAGTGGTTAAACAAAGCACTAAATGAGGGAGGTTAACTACAGTATCCATTTAACAGTTAATGTAACTGAGGCTCAGAAACGTTAAGCGATTTGCCTGTGGTCTCATAACTAATAAATATCAGAGCCAGGACTTGACCTTAGGTCTTAGGACTGAAAACTAAGTCATTATACTGCATGGTTTTTCAGTTAAAGTAATCATAAATGAAATGATTCAGCTGATTGTTTTTTAACATTATTTGATATTTTAAAAAATCTACCATAAGGAAAGGGTTGTGGATAATTCTTTGGGATTGTTTGTGATGAGAGATGTCTTGTGACGTGAACTGTATGATTGCTGGTGTGAATATACAAACTTTTGTGCAGAATTTATATTTACCCTTTAATTGGTACAATTACATGCATATTGTATCAAGTTGATAGCTTTCTTTGTGAAATCATCCCTTTGTTCTACAATGTTAAACTCTATATAGAGTTATCATGATGCATAGGAGCAGACTAAGAGAATTGTATTGTCAATTTACACCTTCAATAGGAAAATGAAGTATCATGTTTCCTTATTAATTCATGTAACACGCTTTGACAGTGCCTTACCAGATGTATCCGACACATTGGTGTCTGACATCAGTTCAAATAAAAATGCTAGTCATCCTAAATTAAATTGCTTGTACTTTTTCTTAAGCTTCACAAAATTAGTATAGCTTTTTCTATCATGAGAAGAAGTATGAAGTAATAATTGGTTTCTTTTTAAAAGTTATAAAATAAAGTTTAAGTAATCAGTTCATCAAGATGAATCATTCTATATTATATTATATTGTCATGTGTAGTAAATACTCGTTAATAGCACTGATGTGTTGCCTTTACGTAAGACTTATGCTTTTAGGTGTTTTTTATCTCACCAAAAATGGCTGTGCTTGAAGGTAATGTCATAATCTATTGTTCTAAAACAGCACAGTATCAAGCAGTTTTTTACTTGATTTAGTTATTCCATAGTGGTAACATTGTATTAACCTAATACTAGATAGGGAGAAACATTTGAAAGTATGTACTGTTCAATGTCATACTGGGTTATTTCTTTATGTGAACAAAGTGAAGGTTCAAGCATGTAGAGAGCCTAATCTGAGAAGCCAGAAGGGCCATTTTTGGTTGGACTACCTGATTTTCTAAACATACCTTTCTTCTAAAATGTAATCATAAGGAGGTAGGTAGACTTTATGTTTTTTTTCCAGAAAATCTCACATCTGTTGAAAACATAATTCAGATTTTAATTGCTGATAACAGGTTTATACAGAAAAAAACCTTCTTGAAATCCATAAATTAATTTAGCAGTTGAATTTCATTTTAGATTCCAACATTCATATATTGCATATACATGAAAACATAAGTTCAGAATTGTAAAGGAGTAAAAACAACATCATGGACTTTCATCATGACTGATGCCGTATCTGGAATCAGGAAGATCTGTGTTCAACCCTTGTCTTAGGCAATTATTAGCTGCGTGACCCTGGGCAAGTCATTAATATCCCAGTCTCAGTTTCTTCATCTGTAAAATGAGGATGAAAATAGCACCTATCCCCCAAGATTGTTCTGAGGACCAGTAAAACAAATCAATGAGAAAACATATGTTAAATGCTTTACAAACCATAAAGTGTTATAGAAATGTTAGCTATCATTATTATTAGTTGCTATAATAATTATTATGGACATTTTAGCTGTTTGTCACATGTTGTATTGCTTCAAGACTGGCAAGAAAAATGTGTGTGTTTGGTTTTTTGCTTTGATTTTTACCATAGGGTCTCATCCCAGGATTTAGAGGAGAAAGAAGAGTGAGGCCATTTGGTAAGTGCATGACAGAAAGCACTCATTCAAAGAACTAGAGCTCTCAGGTGCCCATCCAGTTTCCACGTTCTTCTCTATGCACTGGTATTATCAAAGCCATGTAATTTTTACTCCCCTAGTTGGTTCATGGCTGGTACTAGATCTGCCTAAGTTTTTACATTTCTTTACCTGTCCATAAATAATCTGCCTTCAGAGATTTAGGTTTCTCTATGGCATATTACTCGTTTACTAAAAGGCTAAAGGTATTCTAAAAGTCCCAGAGCCATATAATTCATTTTATTTGTGGACTGACCAAATATCTGTAGGCATCTGCCTTCCATCACTCATGAGGATAGTCTATAATAGTCAAGGCTAAGCTTTGAACCTCAAATTTCAAAAAAGTAAAATGTACATAAGAGGCTGCATGGTGTAATAGGTACCAGTGCTTTGCTTAGAGTTTGGAAGACTTGGATTATAAAGCCAATTTGGAAACTTACCAGTTGCTCTTGTGACCCTTAGTAAGTTCCTTATTAGAACTCTTTGTGCCTCAGGTAAATTCTTAGAATGTGTCTGATGAGTCTTGCATTATTGTAGAAATCCCTTACAAATCCTTTTTGTACTGTGCCAAACTGCCACAGAGGTGATTTTTATCAATGGCACATCTCTAAGAAGGCTGGTAACACATCTGGACTTATTTGCATGCATGATACAAAGTGCTATAATTCTCTTTTGAAGATTGAATTTGTAATGAATGAATGGATGGATGGATGAATGAAAAAGTTCTTACTACGGGGAAAATACTCTTCAGTGATGAGAATGCAAACAGAAAAGCAAAATAGACCTTGTTCTCGAGGACCTCTAATTCTGATCTTGGGAGGCAGCAGATATAGGAGATTTCAGCTGTGAATCTGATAGTAATGTGTCTTCTTTAATTTCATTTCCCATCGATAAAATCATAGAAGTTTCTGATGTTAAACCTTTGACTATCCCAAGAACCTCAGTGTTGAGAACTTTGTTTGATCTTAAATAGCTATGACTGCTGAGGAGGTGGTGGCTGTGGGGCCTTCCCTGCAGGGGAAAGTTTCATATGGACTTTCTGTTGAGGAAGCATGACTTCTGAGCCAGGCCAGAAAGAAAGTGGGTGGTGTTGGAAGCCTTGCCATTAATTCTTGAAGCTTTTGCTACCTTTGGTAGCAGTTGATTGGTGTTAATGTTGATAGTGTCAAGAATGGCACCAAAAATGTGTTTATAAATTAGCCATGATTAACTTGTCTTTTTACCTGTTGGGAGGATTTTTCTACCTTTAATTCTCCTGCTCCTTTGAGTATACTGTTTTGGTCACTTATTATCCAGTTTAGATAGACATTTTGCTTATATTTTGCAAAATATTTTAAATGCCTAAGACTTGATATGAATTTTCTTTTTATTCATCCAACTTGTGGATTTATTTCATGTGTTCTACTTCTTTCTTTGTCCTTAATCAATAATCAGTAAAATATTATTTATATTTATATATAACTATATTTGTATGTATAATATATATTATATAAATATCATTTATTATCATTATCATTATATCTTTAAGAGCTCTTTTTAAAAAATATAGGACATGGTCTTATTTTCTTGAGAATCCCTCTTTCAGTCAATGAACTTACACCCTAAAAAAATTATATTTAAAAAAACAACATTAGGTTTCCTTTACCGTGTATCTTTTACCATTTACATTACATTTGCCATCACCGTTTTGTATCAGGACCTCCAACCTTTTTAGCAACTGTTACACATGCTGTTGATTTTGCTTTGTTAATGAATTTTTGGAAAAACAGTCTGAAAATGATGAGTCATATATCATATGCTATAAAGGCCATTCTCTTAATTTTGGGTCAGAACATATGGTAAGAAAAGAAAGTACTCAATGTCTCTGAACTTTAAGTGTTCAAATGAGAAATTAAATAAGGACTCCAGGAAATAACACCTCTAGGGAATAGCTCCAGGAAGTAATACCCAGCTAGATTGCACAGGACCACTAATGTTAGCATGCTGTGGGTAAATATCAGCATGCATGAAACCTTTGGTTCCTAATTGATTGAGAGTTTTGAAAGGACTACATATTCCTATACATCTCTGAAATTGTTGCTTAATACAATAGAGAGAAGTGTAAAATTATAAACAAAATATATTTTAGTATTTGTTGTCATTTGTAATCTCATTAATATGTAAAACCTTTCCAATAGAACATTACCACCCTGACAGATTGTAGCTGAGTATGCTGAATATGTCTTTGCCCTCTATGAATTAGGTACTTAGAATTTGGGGCATTTTAAATATTATTCGTCTGTCTTGGTTTCTGTGGAAGATTTTTCTGGAGGTTTAAAATTTTTCAGAGTTGTAGCTATTCACAAAAAACTATGGGGACTGGTAGGTTCCAGAACAGCCTCTTAATATACCTGAAAGAAGCAGTTACCTCACCTGGGTAATTACTGCTGCTGGGTTAACTTTGGTTAACTTTCAGAATAAATGACCTACTCATTGTTCCAGGTCATTAGAAAACCTGTGCTAGGATATGAAGATAGTCTCTCATTTTCTGGCGAATTCCACAATAATCCACCTCAGGACATAGTCTTTCAATGTTTAACAAGTGTAAAATAGCAGATTAATCACTACCCTGAAATAAGTACTTTTGTAAAGTAAAGTAAACAATGCCAGATATTTAGTTGTACGTAATATAACCACCTCTCAATTTTCCACACTCATCAAGGAGAGTAGAGATGTGTATAAAGATAGGCCATCAGATAATTCAAATATTATTTATGTTTGGTTGCATAGTAACTTCTGACACTCTGGGAATAAACCATATTAACTATATTTCATACCAGATAATGAAGAGATAATGCAGGAGAGTTTATTTAGGCTGTTGTCTAGCTTGCACATACAGCC
The DNA here is from genome assembly GCA_028646515.1 of Pseudochirops corinnae. NCBI lineage: Eukaryota > Metazoa > Chordata > Mammalia > Diprotodontia > Pseudocheiridae > Pseudochirops > Pseudochirops corinnae. Next base: position 447,974,010 of record CM053585.1, on the reverse strand, counting down.
TCTTGATGTTATCCTTCCTTTCTCTTCATGCCATGCTGTAAAAGGGTTAATGTAAAGAGATTTTCTAGGCAGAAGTAACCCTTCCTGCCTCTTTACCACTAGTCTGACCCTCCCTGGTATAAGATACTACTTTAGTGCATTAGTTTAAAAAATTACCTACTGAGCGATTGACTATAGGACAAATAAAAATAGAAATCAACAAAGTACTTAATTTAGCAAAGTGGGTGCTATTGGTCAATAAGGACTTTAAAGCAAGTTTGATCGATTTTGAAGATCAAATAGTTAAGATAGCTTAGCCTGCTCTTGCAAACATAGTTTCTTCTTAGTTTGTCCTGTACACCTTCATCCAGACTTCACTTCATAGCCTTGGAAGGGCCGAGTGGAAACCATAAAGTTAACTCTGAATCAAAAATAAACTCATCTGTATACATGTAGATGGAAGGTGACAATTTAATAATTACTTCTCTGTTATGGAAGGGGACCAAAACCTAAAGAATAGAGGAAGCAGGGTGTGTGTGTGTGTGTGTGTGTGTGTGTGTGAGACAGAGAGACAGAGAGAGAGATTAAAGATTTCTGATGAATTCACCACTCCTTGATGACATAAGAAAATACCTGTAAAGTAAATGTAAATCCTTATAAACTATTATAGATGGCCTGCAAGGTACTTTGCTATCCTTAGATATTGTGATTGCAGAATTCTTTAGTCTAGGAAATTATTACCTCTTAATCCCTTTTTTTTTTAAGATTGCTGACATACCTACTTTTCTGAACTGTGTAAAAATTGGAGCAATATATGCATGAAGGGAATAATTATGATTGATAGCTACCAGATTAGATTTTTTTTTAAATACAGGGAATACTTACATTAATTTCCCACATCTCCTTTAATTTCATTACAAATCCTCATAGTTAGAGGATGGTTTTGGACTGGCCCTTTGTTTTAAGGTATTGAAGAATTGAGTGTACGTAATCAAAGATAACTTAAGTTTAAGTGAAATGTTAAACAAGTGAGTAAAAATTTGGCCAAAATGTATTAGTTTTAACTATAGTATTTTTATATGACTTACTTTCTACTTTGATTTTTTTTTCCTGTGGGAGTTTGATGCAGTTGAGAGTAACATTGAATTTAATGAAACTTGTCTCATTACATTTTTGTTATCAGAATCTTTATGCCACTTCCATATAATATTTATGATTTACAAGGAGTTTGCCTCAAAACAACCCTTTCAGTTATGTGGTGAACATATGCTAGGGTGAGTTTATTTACTCATATTTCAACATTAATTTCAATCTGTGGCCAGTTAGCTGATTTGGTTAAATCATGTTGCTAGTGAAGCCAAGAACAAAGATTTAATCCCCACATAGCCTGCTTAGCTTCTCTCTATCCTATAAGCACTCACTATATCCCCAGCCCCAGCCAGTTAACTGTCTGGCAAGCAGGTACCATGGATGACAAGGGGAATTAGGTGAGGAACTGATGCAAATCTGTGTCTGATACTTAAAAAGCAATTCAGAGGACACACCCTCTGCCTCCAGCCTCTTCCTCCACCCAGATACCAAAATAAACTTCCTAATAATTGGACTGTAATAAATAACTGACATTTATATAGACTGTACCATACTCTAATTAGAACCTTGTAACCCAAGGAGGTAAATGCTATTATTTTATAGATGAGGACATCAAGTCTCATGGCAGCTAAGTGTTACAGTGAATAGAGCACCATTTCTAAAGTAAGGAAGACTCATTTTACCAACTTCAAATCTGCCCTCAGACACTTAGTAACTGTGTGACCCAGGGCAAGTCTCTTCACTCTTTACGTCAGTTTCCTCATCAATAAAATGTGATGGAGAAGGAAGTGGCAAACCACTCCCATTTCTTTGCCAAGAAAACCCTAAATAGGGTCACGCAGAGTCAGACATGACTGAAACAATTGAATACAGTCACCATGACCACCACCACCAGCAACAGCATCAAGTCTCATAAAGGTTAAGTGGTTTACTTAGTAGCATGTGATTAGGAAAACCAGTAAGTATCTCTTCATTTAAAGTACCGTACATTGTCTACCACGCAGTTTCCTGCTTGGAAAGTTTAAATAGCTTGCAATTAAGAATATACAAATTCCATATTCTGGCAGTATCTCAGACTTCTTTTGCAGGCTAATACTATTCTACTTCTTTTCCTGCTCTATTCTTCTTATATTGGGATGCCTCTTATAGTTCAGTCTGCTAATCACACCTCTCTTATATTGTGTAGGTCATTTCCCATGACTAGAATGCTCTCCCCTTCTCTTCCTCTCTTACTGATTTTTTTTTGGTTGTCATTCAAGGATTTGCTTAGTGGCCACTTTCTGCATAAAGGTTCTCCTGAATTCCCTGAGCTGAAATTGATTTCTCTCCTCAAATTTCTTTCAGTACTTTATCTCTCTAGATCATTGCCTTAATCACAATCTATCACTTGTCATATTTATTTGTAAAAGTTAGATTATAACTTCCTTGGGGGCAATGATTGCCTTATTTTAAACCATTGTGTATTTGGTGATCTCCACACACAAGACCCTAAAACAAAACAAAACAACAAAAAAAGCAGCTTATTGAAGTGAATTTATATTCAAGTGATACTATGTATCTTATACTTAATTTTTTTTCCAGGAGAAATACTAACTCCTTCTAGCTCTAAAATGAGATGATTCAAAGATTACTTTTTAAAAAAGGTTTTAAAATGTTGTTTCTATTATCAAACTTTTTAGATTAAAAATTTATGTGATACTAAGCATTTTGACAGTCACTGAATAGTGAAAAGTTAGAATCAGTATATGAAACAAGCCTTAAATATCTCTGTTCCTTCTAAAAAATATGATTGGCAAATTCAGATGAGCATTGATGATTTTGATGAGAATAAAATCAGTGTATGCTGAATATTAAACATGAGAAAATTAATGCTAAATCAAGTATATAATCTTTGGGTAGTACCATTCAGACATTTCTTCCTCTGCATTTATTAGTATGATTTGAGTAAAAGATAAAATTTAGGGGGTTTTCTGGCTATTTGGAAGTCGGTGTGCCTTAACCAGCACAAATTAAATTAAGCCACATGCACTACTTTCAAAAAGGGCGCTTAATAATGTTGAGTAAGCTTTCAAACTCAGTTTAGTTCAGCACACACTAATTACTCCCATCTAATCCTTCTGAATCATGTAATTAATACTAACATAACTAGGAATCACTTTTGATTTTTCTTTCTTTACTCTGTCACACTAAATCATATTACTGGCATTTTTTAAATGTGACACACCAAATACAACTTGGGCTTATTAAATAGATGTATACCTTTATTTTGGGGACTTTCCTCAAATGGCACAACTTACTTTCTTTGAAAAATAGCATTCCAGTGATTATAGCTGTAACATTATTATTTCAGTGTAATTAATCACGTGTGTGAAAACCTTAGTTTTAGAACAAGCATAATCTTGAAAGTACACAGTTAATTCTTGTTAGACCTAAAATGGCTCTTTTAAACCTACTCAGGGTTTCAAATCTAATATGAAATGTTAAATATAAATGTTAAAATTGAGCAACACTGTTGGCGATGAATCCTGAGAGCCATGGAATATATAATTATCTGGACTTTCCAGAAATTAAAGCTCTGTGATTTCTATTGTATGAAATTTTATGTTGAAATGACTTCTGTGTTTAGAGAAGATTAATCTCTTTAGATCTGGAAGAAGACCATTTTAGACCACTAGGTTCTGACAATAATCCTTTATTGAAATTTTACATTCTTTCAATCTAATTTTTACAGAAAGCTGTAGCACATTAATATGAGCAGCTGCTCTTCAGAAAACTACCATGCTGATTTCTCTTCAAAATTTCACTGTAAGGATGGGATTTGCATGTCTAACACCTGACTTTTTGAAAAAACAATAACTCTGTCTTCTAAGTTCTTTGATTAGATGGAATGCTGTAGAAGAAAGGTATAATTGATTCTTCAGCTTTTCTGTGGTAGTAAAGTGCATGCTACTAATCATTTTTCCTGTAATTCCAATTTTTATGAGTTTTAAGGTTTGTACAGTATGTATTCTTCTGTCAGAGTGCAGGTCCATTGACAATACAGTGATTTAAAAATCTAATTACTTTCACCTGTTAAAATAAGTAAAAGCCACACTGGAAAATATGTGCAAAATACCATGGAAAAAAAGTTGAACTCATACTGAAGGAGGCCTTTCCATGCATCATTTTGCCTATTGAACTGTTTATGTCTTCAAAGAAGTCTGTGTGGCTTTGGGATGTATCAACACTTTTGTTACTAACGGATTCAGGCTCATTGCTGTTAAATAGCAATGAGATTTAGTCAGAGCTGTAGAGGGGTTATTTCCAATGCTTTATATCAGATTCTGTTGATCTATTTATGCGTAGTAGTGTCTTTCTCCTCCTTATGCTCTAAATGTGGAAGTTGGTCCAAAATTCTTATGTGTACTAACAAAATGGTCCAGTTTGCATTTTGTCTGCACTCCATTTTGTGCGTTGTTAATAAGTTAGTTCAACTATCAAAATTTAAGGGATTTTTCCCCCCTAAATTAAAGATCCTTCACTTACATTGAAAGGGAAGATGAATGTTTGTCACTGAACCCTACTGAATCTAAATAAAGAAAAGATTACCTAATAGTCTTGCAATGTATTTAAGCACAGTCTGCTATTTGTTTGGGGAGGTGAATGGAATATACGTTATAGTCTTTCTCAACAGCAGTTGGTTGTACATTTTCAGCTGATAGACTTTTAATCTGTCACATCTTTATTTTCATTTCCTGGCAATAATTATTACATCATGAAGTAAAGATAATTCTAATTTTGTTTTGTCTTAAATGCCCTTTATAAGACATGTTTTACATATTATTACCTCTTATTCCTATTAGGATTTTTTAAAGTAAAATTAGAGTTTGGTTTATTCAGGAGAATTATAGTGCTGCATTTAAAGCATTATTAGCATTTTGTTAAGATTAGATATTAAGGAACTCAAATGACCAAGTCAGTTATTAGAATAAAGAAAACAAATTCCACTTAACTGTTTTGTTTTTTTTTTTTGGTCCTACAATATAAAAAGCAATGTTTTCTGTATAAAGCCCAACATAAAATACATTTTTATGTTAATGTAAATAGACAACTAATTTTAGGTAATAGGACTAAAACATCTAGTTTTTGCCAACTTGACATTCAAGTCAGATTAACAGAGAGATTTGCTATAGTTTGTGCTGACAGTACAAAATAGTAATACCTCCTATCCACTGAAGGCCTGTTGGAAATAATTTTCTAATTCCCTTAAGACAATCAAAACACTTTTCTATCAATTACCAGCACTTTGCTCATTTTTTAACTCGAGCTCAATAGATAAGGTATTGCCACCCCCTCATTGTGAATACTTGTTAGATCTCTGGATCCTTTACCTGAAATTCACTGTCCAGGCAAAATTTTTCTTCTGAATGACTATAGAAAGTCCATCTTTGTTATCCTTCAAAATTCAGCCACTGTTTTAGGTTTAATTTTTTTTTTTAATTTAGGTTTTTTTAGACTTTTTCATTCTTATCTTTGAATCATCTTGTTTTTCTCTTGTATGCAATTTCCTCAGTGTTAAATTCCAATTCACACTTAGATCATTGTATGGAATAGTTTTTGATTAATACCCAACTCTGTAATGTTAATGGGATACAAGATCTTTCCTACTCATTAATAGACCTCACAGTGGAGCCCATTAAGGGAAGCTTGCTTAGGGGAGGTTTGCTTGTAAGAAGGCTTTCACACCTTTTAATTACTAATTAGGCACTAAGTCCTGAGGGTTGTGATGCCCTCTGGCTCTAAAAAAGGGTATATATACTCTGAGGTTAGCATTTTGCTTTGGGGCTCACTCATTGGAAGAGTGTTCTTATGATTTGACCAGATGAGACTCTGGGTAGCCATTTAAGGAGCCCCCTTCTCCCCCAGCTTTGAAAAACTCAGATGTTGGTGCTTTTCTCTCTGGTAACTATGTATGTATTGCCTTGTTCAGACAGTTAGATCTGTCTGTTGATCTGTGCTAATTTCTCAGACAGTTCCAAGTCCTGTCTGTTGGTCTTTATTTTTCTGCTTGTATTTTCTCTAAAGTTCAGGGTGCTGACTTTTCCCCTGAACTTATGAATGTATTTTGAAAAGGTTGTTGACTTCTTGAATAGCTACTTTCTTAGCAAAACAGATCTAAGAACCTGTGTTAGCATACATCGTGGATATGCCAATGTGGTTGCTGATATAGACCTCCCCCACTTCAGTTGATACTACTTTCTTTTCCTAATTACCTGGTATTTGTTTTGTATTAATTATGTATATATCTATAAAGGGTATCCCAAAAGGCTTAAGCTAGATTTATGACTTTTGCAGTACCTCATCTATGTGCTTATTATTTCCTCCAGTAAAATATAAGCTCCTTGAGAGTAAGATTGTTTTGTTTTCATTATATTTGTTTTCCTGTTGTCTAGTAGGCAAGTACTTGATGACTGATCATAAAAGCAAGCCGAAACTAAAGTTTACCCTCAGCACATTTTCCTAAACTTAAAATTCATTTGGAGGTTTTGTCCTTATTATTGATTTCCTGTTGCCTTGCAATTGGTTCCATGTAAATCAGTCCACATGCCTGTAGCACCAATGCAATATTTACAGTACCCACAATCACAATGGAGACCACGACTATTGCATGATGTTCAATGACAAAATATGTCAAACTCTTCAGATAGAGGATAAAGTTGAAGGATTTATTTAGACACCAGAAAACGGAATACCAAGACCAGTAAGTGGAAGTAGCAAAGATAGTCAGAGGCCATAATAACACTGAGAACCACAGCATCCTTTAGCCTTCCCACAAACTAATACAAGATCAATATTTACTCACAAGCCTATCTGACTCCTTTTTCTAAGCTCCTCTGTCCCCAATCGTGTCCCACTTTCTCCAACTGTCAGACTTGCTCTCTACCAGCTTCTCTGTGGGTTCTGCTTTTCTCCTCAGCAAACTCCTCCCACCACAGGCTCCATGTGACTACATTAAACCTATCAGGGGGCAGAGATTATCTTCACAGCAGAGAAGCTCTTCATACTCTCCCCTAGGTCTATTAAGGGGCAGGGAAGATTTTCAAATTCCCACTCCCATTACAATGCCTCATCCCCATCCCCCATCAAAAATACCAAGAAAGTATAGCCACCAATCAGGGGAATGTGATCTTAGCTTCTTCTGCTCATTCGTTTCTTACTTTTCTCTTCTTTTTCAGTGTTGTGAAAAATCTTTTCACTTCTCTTATATCTAATAGATCCCATCATCCTCACTTTAGTCCATTTATACCAGACCCTATCATTTTTTTCTTTTTAAATGTATTTTTATATCCCAGTTACATATAAAACAATTAACAACCATTTGAAAAGAAAAATTGAGTTCCAAGTTCTCTCTCTTTCCTTTTCCTCTTCCTTGAGAAGGCCAGCAATTTGATGATTATACATGTGAAATCATGCAAAATATATTTTCATATTAACCAAATTGCAAAAGAACATAAGACAAAAGAAACAAAGAAAAATAAAATTAAAAAGAGTATGCTTCAGTCTGCATTCAGAGTTGATCAGTTTTTTCTCAGGAAGTAGATAGCATTTTTCATGTGTGAATGTTCTTGAATAATTGACTTGATCAGAGCAGCTAAGTTTTTCACAGTCAGTCATCCATACAAAATTGCTATTACTATATACAGTGCTTTCCTGGTTCTGCTTACTTCACTCTTCATGAGTTCATATAAGGCTTCCAAGGTTTTTCTGAAACCGTTCTGCTTATCATTTCTTATAGCACAATAGTATTCTATCATAATTACATACTACAACTTTTTCAGCCATTCCCTTTGATAGACCTCACCTAACTTTCCTATTATTTACCACCACAGAAATTGCTGCTATACATATTGTTGAACAAATAGGTTCTTTCCCCTTAGGTCCTTTCTCCTTTTCTTTGATCTCTTTGGGATATACACCAAGTAGTGATTTTGGTGAGTCAAAGAGTAAGCAAAATTTTATAGCACTTGGGGTGTAATTAAATTTTTTTTTCCTCCGGACTCATTGGGCTAGTTCACAGTTCTGTCAACTGTACATTGGTGTCCCAATTTTTCCACATCCCCTCCAACATCAGTCATATTTTCCTTTTCTGCCATGTTAACCAATTTGAAATGTATGAAATGATACCTCAGAGTTGTTTTAATGTGCATTTCTTTAATAACTAGTGATTTAGAGGATTTTTTCATGTGACTGTTGATAGCTCTGATTTCTTCTTCTGAAAACTGCCTGTTCATATCGCTTGACCATTTATTAATTGAGGAATGACTCATATTCCTATCAGTTTGACTTGGTTCTCTATATATTTGAGAAATGAGGCCTTTGTCAGAGAAACGTGCTACAAAAATTTCCCCCAGTTACCTATTTTCCTTCTAATTTTGGCTACTTTAGTTTTGTTTGTGCTAAAGCCTTTTAATTTCATGTAATCAAAATTTTCTATTTTACTTCCCATCATCCTCTTTATCTCTTATTTGGTCATAAGTTCTTCGTTTATCCATAGATCTAACGTACATTTTTTTATGCTTTTCTAATTTAAGATATCACCTCTTATGTCTAAATAATTTATTCATTTTGACCTTATCTTGCTATACAATATGAATTGTTCTATTTCTAGTTTCTTGCAAACTGCTTTCCACTTTTCCTAGCAATTTTTGTTAAATACTGAGTTCTTATTCAAAAAGCTTGGATCTTTGCATTTATCAAATACTAGGTTACTTTGGTCATTTACTAATGTGTATTGTGTACCTAATCTATTTCACTGATCCACTCCTCTGCTTATTTGTCTTAACTAGATTGTTTTGATGATTATTATTTTTTAACATAGTTTGAAATATGGCATTGGTAGGCCACCTTACTTCAGGTTTTTGTTTTTCATTGATTATCTTGGTATTCCTGACCTTTTCTTCTACCAGATGAATTTTATTATTTTTTGTAACTCTAGTTCTTCATTATAACAGTTGTTAACTCAGCATCTCCCTCCAATATGCTATTTTCTAAATCTGCTGATAACTTAAATCAGACCCTTTTGACATTTGTGAACTTGCCTTTCACTGAAGAAAGGTAATTTTCATAATATTGAATCAGCCCTGCAGTCCTGGTATAAATCTCACCTGGTCATAGTGTCTGATCTTTGTGATACCTTGCTGTAATCTCTTTGCCAGTATTTTACTTAAATTTTTTTGTATCAGTATTAATTAAGGAAATTGATCTATAGTTTTCTTTCTCTGTTTTGGCTCTCCTTGGTTTAGGTATCAGAATCATATTTGTGTCATAAAAAGAATTTGATAGGATGCATAGTATTGGGATTAATTGTTTCTTAAATGTTTATAGAACTCACTTGCAAATCTTTAATTAGACTTCATTTTTGATTCATTTTATGTATACTTCTGTAGTTAACATAATCTCTAGCACTAAGGAGTTATCTCTCAGGTTTATGTTTATTCCCATTGCAACTAGCTCTAGTCTCTCCATTCACTACCAGCCACACCTCTACTCACTTTCACAGTTGATGACCTAGTTTACTTTCCCAAGATTGATACCTTTAGTGCCTGTTCTCTAAATCTCAGAACTTATAGGTTTCATCACTTACTTATTCATCTTTCTCTCTTGCCACAGAAAAGGAGTATCCCCATTTCTCACTAATATTAATTCTCTCAGATCCCATTTCTTCCTCCTTCATGGTCTTGCTTTAACAAGACACACCTTCACTATAATATTTTTAAACTCTTCTTTCTTCATTTCTAGCTGCATACAAATGGGCCAATATCTGTTCTGTCCCAGAAGACTTGCAATGAGCCTTTTAATTTATCTAGCAACCAACCATCTCATATTGCTAATTATAGGACTCCGAATCAAGAGCTGCAAGGGACTCTGGAAGCCAAATAGTTCAGCCAACCCACCTCAATTAAAAGATAAACAAACAAAAACAAAGGGTCAAGGAAGTTGTGACTTATCTTAACTTATATACTAAGATGAGATTTTTAAACCCAAAACCTTTACTCCAGGGCCATTACCCCTTCCATTATGCCATAATATTCTTCCTTTTTTTTTTTCTAAAGAAGATCATATAAGCTAATATTTTTTAAGTTTTAGCACAGTACCTAGCACATAGTAGATATCATATAAATGCTTCTTCTTCATGCCCACCTTCTTTTCTTGACTGGCAACTTTGTTGAAAAAGTTATACACACCTAATGCTATTGTCTTGCAATTTTATTTCTCTCTGATCACTCTATTGAAACTGCCCTGTCGAAGAAACTTTCTCTTTGTCTTGCCTTCCCTTTTCTTCCTTTATTATGTGTACCCCCTTATTTATATTATAATTATAGCTTTTTTTTACCTACACCTCCAGTTTAAAAAAATCCCTTCATTTGGATTTCAATCATTCTCTCTGTGACTGCTTTTTCTCTCATATTTAAGACCTTGGTGTCATTCTTTGCTCTCTTTTCCTCTCTCATGGTACGATACCATGTCCAGTCAGTTCCACCCATTTAACATTTCATGTCTGGTCTTTTTGTGTCTATTCTTACTGCTGTTGTGCTGATATAGATCCTTATCATTATCAGATTTGTGCGGTAATTTCTAAATTGCCTTATTACCTCCAGATTCAACTTTCTCCAGCACATTCTTCATACTATTTCCAGAATAATATATGTTATGCTTAGAACCAGTCCTTTGATAAAAATCTTGAGTGCTTATTTATCAAACTCAGTTGCTATACCTTGCATTTAAGGTCCTCTACTATCTGCTGTTAACTCTTCCTTTTCAACTTAATGCCATATCACTTCATTCTTTATATTTTATATTGCAAAAGAACTAGACTACCCCATTGATTTTACTTCTACTTCCAGGCATACTATGAACTCTGCTATCTCTGTACATTTTCTTACATTATTCTTTGTCATTGACAATCTTTGTATGCAACCCCCTCCCTTTTGTCATTTGTAAAATATGGCCTTGATCTCCACGTGCAAAATTCTGCAATTGATTAACAAGCCTCACTAAGTATCTGCTATATTCTAGGAATTAGAATACTATGGATACAAAGACAAAAGTGAAAATAGTCCTTCCCTCAAAGAGATTAATTATGGTCCAACAAGGGGAGACAGCCAATTTTTATTGGTTGAATTCATAGCTTTCTTTTAACATTCCTGTTCAGTTTACACCTTTTCCATGAAACATTTCTAAATTTCTGGAGCTAAAAGCAGTGGCAAGGACTTCGTGAAGCTGGAAGAATTCATCAACAAAAGCATGTTTTCATCAGAATATTTAAATATAATGGCCATGTGGATATGTGTGTGGCAGGAGGGGTGTCTGCTTGTATTCAGTAGTGGCTCAAACCCCTCATATGGGCACATAGGCACCTCCTTACTCTCTGAGTTCACTTATTTTCTGTAATCTGCCCTTGTCCTACCAAGTCTAGGTTCCCAAAGAAGAACCAAGACCATTGTAGTTAGAATCAGATTCTATCAGGATACTAGAGGTGATTCTGTTGAGACAATATGTTTCTGCTACTCATTATTCTTAAGTTCTTAATCCTCCTTCAATAGTTTTCCATTTACACAAACTAGCTATTTGCAATGATATTTTTAGATCCAAAATATTATTTACTTAGCAATGAGACAAAAGACAGACTAGTAATACTGCATATATTCACATATTTAAACAAATGTAAGAATAATATAAAGTATAGCACAATTCACTCTTAAACTTGGGTCGTCCTCTTTCACCAATGTACTCAGTATCTGTAGGGGAGAGTAGGCATTAATTTGGCAGGGAGAAACATGAGGGAAGAAAAATCAAGTTCTCTGGCTAACTCACAACATTGGACTGTAAGCTGATCTGTTATTGGTCCGTTCAGGAACATCTTTACCACATGAAGACATTTGTACTAACTCTTGGCTGATGTTCACTGTTCCATACCTGGATAAGGCATTTTCTCTATATTTCTCAAACTATTGTAGCATGTACAAGCTATTTATACTTAAAAATCACTGTAAAAAACATTTTGGAGAAGTGCTACACTATTAATTTGCAGTCATTCTTTAGGCCAGAGAATTACAAAACTCATCAGGCTGACTGTCTAGATACTACAGACGACACCAGCCATTTATTCATTCACATTTGTTTAATTTTCAGGGTATTGTGTATATAAATTCTATCAAATGGATTTCATAACAAAATAGCTCAAGTTGATTCTCTGATCAAGGCAAAAAGTTAGCCAATTTTTTGCTCACCAGAATTCTTTGTTATCCAATTAACTCTCAGCATCTCTTTATATGCAGGGGCTCTACAACTTGTCTTTTTCTTGTCTGTTTTCTCTTCTCAGACCAGACTGGGGCAGCACAGAGCAACATGGCTTTGAGAGGTTCTATCTCTTCTGCTCCAGAGGGTGCTCAGTAGCAATACAGTGTTACCTTGACTTACGAATTTAATTTGTTCTGTTACTGAGCTCGTAACTCAATTTGCTTATATATCAAATCAATTTTCCCCATTGAAATTAATTGAAATGCCATTAATCTGTTCCAGACCCCCCAAATGCCACCCCAGTATTTTTTATTACATGTTTTTAAATAAAGTATTTATAAATAACAAATATTGTATAAAAACATAATAAAAGAGAATGTAAAGAAATAAACTTTTATAAAGTATTTTTACCTTAGATATCAGACGACTTGAGCTAACAGAGGATACTGGTGGAGGTGGAAGGTGGAGGAGATAGATGGAGAAGGTTGGAGGAGTTTTGTTTCATGCTCTTTAGGTCACTTTTGTTCACTTACTCACTAAGCTCTTAATGCTACACTTTATCCCTGAGCTAAATTGCTACAATATCTTTTTTCTTCCACTTAACTTAATTTTCTTCACTGGCAAGGTAAACACATGGACTGAACTAGGGAGGTGTGGGATGCTGGGTGGACATTGGGTTATGGCATTCGCTCCACCAGCTAGCGGCGGCTGGTACCTCAAATTTTGGCTCACAATTCAAAGCAAAAAATCAACCAAGTGACATCTCGTATCTCGCAAATCTTGTAAGTTGCTGCACTCAGTATGTCAAGGTACCACTGTATCCAGTAATGAAGCACCAGCTCAGTGAGTCTGAGGCCCTCTCCAACCAATCAGAAACCTTGCAGTTTCTCTCAACTGACTACTCTTTCTGCTAATCTGTCTTTTCCAACATTTGCAGCAAAACTGCTTTTAATTCCCTTTAGAGACTTCTGTCAGGTTCTTTTAACAGGTGCAGATTGAGCTTCTCCATCTTATATGATATTTTGTAGATCTTCTAATGACTTAAATCAGAACTTTTGACATTCATGGACTTCCCTTTCACTTTAAAAAGTAGCTTCTAATCAAATTAACCCCATGAAGATTATGTTTCTTTTAAAAAAATCAGTCTTTAATCACATGACTTCTCTCTCTCTGTGTCTCTCTCATTTTTACCCTCTGGGCTTAAAACAGTTTTATGCAAATAAGCTGAGGAATCATAATGCCATATTATGGCACAATCCTCTTTCTCATTTTATGTTTTTGAACTGTGTCACTCAGGCAGTCAGCTAGCATTTTAAAACACCTACTATGTGCCAGACCCTGTGCTAAATGCTGACTGAGGATACAAAAAAGGAAAGGGCAAAAACCAGTTCCTGCTCTCAAGGAGCTCACAGCTTAATGAGGGAAGATAGCATACAAACAACTATGGTCAAACAGTGTGTCTACAGGATACATTGAGAGTAGTCGCAGGAAGAATGCTCTAAAGTTAAGGAGGAATAGGAAAGAGTCCCTGAAAAAGAACTTTAACTGAGGCTTAAAGGAAGCTAAGGAAGCTCAGATGAGGAAATGAGAAGTGAAAGAGTTCCAGAGATGGGGGACAGCCAAAGAAATGTGTGGAATTAGGAGATAGTGTCATGTCATGTTGGAGGAATAGCAAGGAGACCATTATCTCTGGATCACAGAGTACTTGAATGAGAGTATGCTATAAGAAGACTGGAAAGGAACCAGCTTAAGAGTTTTATAAGCCAAATAGAAGATTTTATGTTTTTATTTTTTACATTTACCTGTTTATATTGTATATTAACATTTTTCACAAGAGTTCATCCTCTGTGGAATTGTCCTAGATTGTCAGGCCACACAGCCATCCATGCCTTGTGCAGCTGTGCAGGTGGCTAGAGAGGGTGTGTAAAGCATGATGGAACTTCAAAGACAAGGAGGGTCCTTTAGAGTTGAGCCTTTTTTTTTTTTTGCATACTCCCCTTTTCACTATTTTTAAGAAATGAAATTCTTTCTTTGCCTCTCCCCCCTTTAAACCATCAAATTGTTCACATTAGTACATCAAGAAGCATTTAACCAAGACAAGATGAAAATGAGTACATGAATTAAACATAAAGTATGATATCATAAGGAAATTAGCAGGGCAACAAATAGTTTACCTTTCAGTTCTATGGAGAAAGGAAGAATTTATGACCAAAAAAAAAAAAGATAGACAACATTATAAAATGCAAAATGGATAATTTTGATTACATTAAATTTAAAAGTTTTTGTACAAACAAAGCCAATGCAACCAGGATTAGAAGGAAAGCAGAACATTGGGAAACAATTTTTACAAGCAGTGTTTCTGATAAAGACCTCATTTTTCAAATATATAGAGAACTGAATCAAATTTATATAAGAATACAAATCATTCACCAATTGATCAGTAATCAAAGGATACAAACAGACAGTTTTCAAATGAAGAAATCAAGCTCTCTGTAGTCATATTTGCACTGAAGTAGGTTGCAACTGCATGTGCTGTTGTGACCCACAGTTTAAGAAGTGCTGAAGGTGAGTGGGGGAAAAAATTAAGAAGCCTTGCTCCAAATCACTGTTGATTAGAGAAATGCACATTAAAGCAACTCTGAAGTACAACCTGACACCTATCATATTGGCTAATATGACAGAAAAGGAAAATGATAAATTTTAAAGGTGTGAGGAAATTGGAACACTAATGCATTATTGGTTGAGTTGTGAACTGATCTAACCATTCTGGAGAACAATTTGGAACTATACCCAAAGAGCCATAAAACTGTGTGTGCCCTTTGATCCAGCAATACGACTATTAGTTATGTATCACAAAGTGATAATAAGAAAGGGAAAAGGAGACCATGTGTACAAAAATATTTATAGTAGCTCTTTTGTGGTGGCCAAGCATTGGAAATTGAGGGAATTCCAATCATTTGAGGAATGGCTGAACAAGTTATGATATATGAATGTAATGGAATACTGTTATGCTATAAGAAACAATGAGCACGTGAATTTCAGAAAAGCCTTGAATAACTTACATGACAATGATTCTGAGTGAAATGAGCAGAAGTAGAACATTGTATATCGTAGACTATAACCAATGAGCAATTATGATAGACTGAGCTCTTCTTAGCAATACAATAAGCTAAGACAATTCCAAAAGACTCATGATAGAAAATGATATACATATCCAGAGAAAGTGTTACGGAATCTGAATGTAGATCAAAGTATATTATTTTTACTTTTTCCCCCTTTCTCATGGTTTTTCCCTTTTTGTTGTGATTCTTCTTTCACAACATGACTGTGAAAATGTTTAACATGATTATACATGTATAACCTGAATCAGATTGCTTGTCGTCTTGGGGAGGTGAGAGGAGAAGGAAAAAGGGAGAAAAATTTGGAGCTCAAAATCTTATAAAAGTGAATGTTAAAAACTATCTTTGCATGTAATTGGAAAGAATATTAAGTGGAAAAATAATTTTTTAAAAACCAAGCATTTATTAAGCATTCATTTTCCTGGCATTGTGATGAGCAGTAGGCTACACAGAAAGACAAAGACATAGTCCTGCACTAACAGTGCTTTCTAATGGAGTAGATAGCGTGCCCATAACTATATGAGACACTATACAATGTAAAGGGAAACATCTCTTTCCTATTTTACAAGGTGGTTTGTTTCAAAATTTATGTCATAGTCAATTCCTTGTCTAAAGATGACTCAAATCACTTTTGAAAACTGTTTTTTATATAAATATTTTAACATTTTTAGAAATAAAATCAAACTAAATTTCTTTACTTTCCTTTCAGTCATAAAAAATGTTCATCTATGACAGACCTGTACAACTTGGCAGTAGTTAAGGGCCAAAATTAAAATAGGCTAAACTTCTTCAGGGCACAGATAGGTTTTTAGTGGCTCACTTTGCAAGAAAAGATATGATTAATGATTAAGCTATTTTGCAAATAAACCATATTAGAAAAAGGGAAATTTTAATTAATATCACTTAATTATAATTATTAAGATTTTTAAAAATAATATCAAAAATTACTTTGTAAAGTGTTAAAAGTTTTAATACTTTTTTCTGGTTTTCCTACTCTTTACGTTTAGTTAATGGAATATATTAAGTTCTTGCCAGTAATCAGTTTATCATACTCTAAAATCATGTTTGAAATTGATTTCTTTAGAAATCTGAAAACTAGGGGGGCAGAGCCAAGATGGCGGAGTAGGAGCAGAAAGGTATGGCAGCTCCCACACAGCCACCTCAAAATACCCATAAAATATGACTCTAAACAAATTCTAGGGCTGTTTGAATGCACACAATATATATGTTGTATTTGAATGCACACAAATATACTTTCCACTGAAGACAGCTCAGCTAGGAGGGACTATCTCAGCACTGGGAGCCGAAAGCAGCCCAGCCTGAAACAACGGCTTGGCCCTGGGGATAGCCTGACGAGCTGAGCCGAGACACAGCTGGAGCTTCAGGAGAGCAGATCTGCTGTGGCTGTGGAAGTTTCCAGAATAATCAAGCCATAAGAAAAAAAGGACTAAGTGAAAGGTCAGTGAAACTTGGCTAAAATTGCGGGAAAAAAGCGGGTCCGGCCAAACTGGTTCCAGGGCAAGGAAGCAGCAGAAGCGGAGGCCCTGCAGCCACCTCCACATTGCTGCTTCTGAGCTTCCAGCCTGCAGACTGCAGGGAGGCCAAGCAATTGTTCAGAGGCCAAGTGCTCTTGCGTTGAGCAGCCTGGATCTGGATCGTGGTCTTGGGTGGTGGTCCTGGGGTACATTTTCAGTGACAAACTGGTGGGGGCTACAGCAGCCTCTTAAAAGCACCAGCAGCTGGGAAAACCCCAGCAATTTGGGACAGAGCTTTCCCCTCTGGAAGCAGAGTTCCACAGAGCTGAAAAGTCATTGACTGTCCAACCATGAGCAGGCAAAAGAAGCAAAGTAAGAACAGCAACCAAACTCTAGATTCCTTCTTTGGGGAAAAGAAGGATCAAAGCAGGGAATGGGAGGAAGACAACACAGTCAGAACTCCCACATCAAAAGCTTCCAAGAAACATGAAGATTGCCCAAAAGCTAGAGATCAGCTTAAGAAGGATTTTGAAAACCAAATGAG
>CM053585.1:447929443-447956024 GCA_028646515.1 Pseudochirops corinnae | reverse complement strand
CGTAATTACACATGTACAGCCTGTATTTAATTGCTTGTCCTTCCAGTGGGGGTTGGTGACCAGGAAGGGAAAGAAAGAATCTAGAATTTAAAGTTCTATAATCAAATGTTAAAAATATATATGTATGTATATATATATATATATATATATTTTTATATATACAATTATTATCATTAATATTATTAATTACATCCAGCTGGGACTTAAGATACACAGGCACTGTGGTAGGGAGATCTCTCCTTCCCTACCCAAAAGTCAGAGTGATGGGTGAGGACATAGGAGAGAATAGATTGGGGGAGGGTTTATACAATGGGATGGCTGTTTTGGGGTGGTAGGTAGGGGAAAGATAGGGAGAAAAGTTGTAACTCAAAATCTCGTGAAATGAATGATGTAAACTAAAATAAATAAAAGTTAAAAAAAAGAGAAAAAAATATTTCAAGATAGTACAGATAACCAGGTTCATAATATGTGAGATTTGAAAAGACCCTCATAGACTATTAATTCAACACATCCATAGACAAGAATCTTTTCAACAACATTCCCTGACAAGAGATTGTATAGGATTTGCTCTAAGATCTACAGGAATGAAAAAATAGTTAATGTTTGTGCATTGATTGGGTAAACATTGATAACTTTGAATTTCATGAAATATGACAGTCAGTTGCTGCAGATATATACAAATCAATATTTTTGAGTTCTAGTTGCATATTTTGTAGGATATATAATTTTCTCAAAAATAAGCTTTCCACTGAAATTAGTGAAATAGATACATTGTTTGGGCCTAAGGGCTAGAATACTTACCCATTTTTAAAAATGTTAGTAAAACATCCTTCTGATTTTAAAAGCTGAAAGGCATGCTAATTATTTTCTTTAATTTTTAATTATTATTTTTAGTTGCAGCCATGCCCTCACTAGTCTGAAATGACTTTAGAAACCTGTTTTATTTACAGTATAAATTCATAATTGTACTAAATTATACACTTTGGTTAACAGTTAGCATATGGAGTCTAAGAAAAAATAAACTTGAGCTCTTTGTACAGAAAACTCAGCCTAAAAACTTGTATTATTTTAAGGTGTGGTGACAGGTTCATGGTTTTATTTTAACAAGGAAAAACTTGTCTGAAATGGAGAGTAATTTTACAAATGTAGGTAGTATATTTTTGATCAGCAAGGAGAGTGTAATTACTTTCAGCCTGTTCATCCCAGGGTCATGTGAAGTATTTATGCATTGAAATTCTGAAAGAATAACAGTAACAAAAAACTGGGAAGTACTTTCTTCCTCCTAACAATCTATAATATTGAGTAGTACAAGTATTACTGTCCTCATTTTGTCGATGTATTACTTTCGTTAATGATTCTAAATGACTTGCCTATGGTTACTTAGGAAGATAATGTTGAATTCAGCACAGTAGTCCTGTTCTACCCGTTCAAAGCCCACTGCTCTTTCTGTTGCACATAAAATTGCCCCTTATTGTTTCTACTCAGTCAATCACTCAGGAAAATTGTAAGATATCTTCCAATTCTAAAGCAGAGAAATAAGCATAATACCAAAGATAGTGATAGGTAACAGAAAATTAGGCTAGGGCTCAGGCTGGGGATCCAGAATGGAAGAAGAGTTGTCAACCCTATAGAATCAAGAATCAGTTGATCGATGTTAACAGCAAACTGGGTGATTACCAAAGAGTCCACTGGATCTCACAATATATGGAAGGGAGTATGGTATAAAAAGATTGAAAAGGTATTAAGGGGCCAGGTAATGTGAGTCCTTAAAAGCCATACAAAAGATTTTACATTTGATCTTAGAGACAATAAGGAGCCACAAGAAGGTGATATAGTCAGACCTACACTTTAGGAAGATGAATTTGACAGACTAGTGAAGCATGGATTGGAGTAGAAAGACTCTTGATGCAAGGAGACCAATCAGTAAGCTTTCACAATAATCTAAGCCTGAGGTAATGAAATCCAGAAACAGGATAGTGCCAGGGCATAGGAGAGTTCTTATGGAGGCAGAAATGGCAGGACTTACCAACTGACTGGATGGCAGGTAGTATCTGAGAGCATGAGGAGTCAAAGATAATTCCCAGGATGAGGAGTCAAGGATAATTCCCAGGATTAGGAGCCTGAGTGACTAGGAGGATAGTGGTCTCCTTAACAGTAAGAGAAAAGTTAGAAAGGGGGATAGGAAGGTTAGGAAAAAGACAGATCAGGTTTGGATGTTTTGAGTTTAAAATGTTGATGGAATATGTACTCTGAGATGCCCATTAGGCAGTAGGAGATCCAAGACTGGAGGTAACATCTGAGATTCTTATGTGTAAAGATGATAATTGAAACCATGGAAAGTGATGAGATCTCCAAGTGAAATTGTGTAGAGGGAGAAGAGGACCTAGGACAGAACACTGGGGGACAGCCATAATTAGTGACTATGATCTGGATAAAGATCCAGCCACAGAAAGAGAGAAGGAGCAGTTGGGGGGGACAGCCAGTATAGAGCAATGTCATGACAACTTGGAAAAAAATCTTATGAAGTAACTAGGTGGTGCAGTGGATAGTGCACCAACCCTGGGATCAGGAAGACCTGAGTTCAAATCTAGCCTCTCAGATACTTGACACTAGCTGTGTCACCCTGGGCAAGTCACTCAACCCTGATTGTCTAAAACAAACAAACAAAAACAAAAAAAAAAAACTTAGACACTTGTAGCAGCAAGCACCCTAGCATACCCAGGATGGCTGCTAGCACAGGTTCTTAGATCTGCTTTTCTAAAGGAAAGAAAGTCAAAATGGGTTAACAATCTTACTTTAATCAAACATGTATCATTTACCTAGTTCAAGGGAAAAAGTCAACACCCTGAACTTCAGTGAAAACAAGCAGAATACAAACAGAAGTTACAAGCAGAGGTTACAAGCAGACAGAGAAACAGATCAGCAGACAGGGCTTTCAGCTACTGACCATTACATCCATACCTAGTCAGTTACCAAAGAGGGAAGCACCAACATCTGGGTTTTCAAAGCCAGGGTCTCAGTGGCTGCCCAGAGTCTCTTCTGGCCAAATCACACAACTCTTTTCAAAGTGAGCCCCAAAGCAAAACCTCACATCAGGGTATATGTAGCCTTCTCCTGGATTAGAGAATGTCACAGCCTCTCTTGATCCACTGCCCAATCACAAAGTAACAAGGTGTGGGTGTTCCCTAAAGAACAAGCCTCCTGCCGCAGGCTCCGTGTGACCACATTCAGCCTATTAGGGGGCAGAGTATACCTTCAAATCTAGGAAGGTTCTCAGAGTCACTTAAATCTATCAAAGGGCCTAGGGGCAGGGAAGATCTTCAGATTCTGGTAACACCTTGTAGAGAGGAATGAGTGGATAAATGACTTGTCCACAGACATATTCAGTGCATATCTCTCTAGTCATACAGATATTTAAAATATTATGTTTTTGCTATCAAAAATAAAAAATTAGAAGTGAAAATAAAACATAGCACACATATACATACCCTCACACACATACTAGTGTACTATCACAAACTACTGTCCCATCTCACAGCTTTTTGTTCCATTGAAGGGGAAGAAATACCCAAGACTACAGGAATCTGCTTATGTCTAATTCAGCCTCACCTTGCTATAACCACTTTTAACGTGTTAATGTTAATGTTTCCAATTACTTGAATTGAAACATCTCATCATGTCCTGGTAATACTGATATTTTTCTATATCGGAAGAGCTTCAGAAAGCATATTGACTTCTGGTGTAACATAGCCAGTCCTTCTTTAGTGGCTATAGAGGTATTTCATCCAACTGGCTAATGTCCAGCACAGATGATCAAATTAGTAGATTCTGCCTGTGTTGGCTCTGTTCCTAATATAATGAGTTGTTTAGCTAATAGAAGTCTAGTATTCTCATTACAGAACATCAGGTTATCAACGTGGTGTCTGAGTCTAGCAAAGTGCTCATTGTTGTCTCATTTTAGCATGTCACCTAACTATCTGTATTTGGGGAAACTGGCCATTCTAGCTAATGGTAGCAGGAGGGATGTGATGACAAACCAGATAGTAGTATTAGAGTCTCCAGTTTAGTAAGTTTGAGGACGTTATTTCTTTGGCATCATTTTGTAACTTAACATATGAACAACTTGGATGTGGGATTTGGTTACATAGATTTTGGTTGAATGAAGGATATTGCTGTTCACCTACTTAAACACTGAACTATAATCCTGCACTGAAAATCGGAACTGGCTTCTATTTTGGTCAAGTCACCCTCTTCTCTGGATTATAAGTACTTCCTAGGTGAAATGGGAAGGGAGGATCTTTAAGGCACTTCCAGAATGGAGAGTCTGTAGTTCTATATTGAATTATGTGCTGTTTTTTTGAACTGGTATCCTAAGGTTATTTTTCATAAATTGTTTACACTTTTAATATCAAAGAAATAATAGCAAAACATCATAGCTGGGCTATCATTTTAATTTTAAGAGAATGAAGGAGTTCATTCTAAGTCAACTGTTTTATTTTGCAAAATAAAAGAGATAAGAAAATGTTTTCTGAAGTCTAAATATTTTTCCCTTGTGGAATTTATCCTATTATAAAGCATTTATTTGATATGTAATTACCCATAATGCTGAACAAAAAGAGTTATATTTACCTGAGTCTCTTAGCACTGTGTCCACAGACTACTTTTTAGCCTGGAATGCACAGCCTCCTCCTCACCAAAGACTCTTCAAATCCCTAATTTCATCACATCGCAACCTCCTCCTCAAAAGAGGTTTTTCTGACTCCCCTGCAGTTATTTGGTTTTTTCCCTCCAGAAATTTTTATCTTTTCTGCCTATATTTAGTATAAATTTGTTTTGCATATACATTTATGAATTTATTCTGTCTCCCCCATATAAAATGTAAGTTCCTTGAGGGCAGGGGTTGCTTTACAGTAGTCTTCTGTATTATAGGCACCTAATAGTAACTGGCACAGAGTAGGCAATTAATAGACACTTATTGTTTGATGTATTTAGAACTCCTATCAATCATCAATAAACTGACTCAAATGCTGTCATTTCTCATTAGAATGAATTATCAATTAAGTCAACATATGATTAGATTTTTATATAGGAAAAGGATAACTGCATTAGAGGGGATGGGTGGGTGGAAGGGTCAGTAGGGAATTATACCAAGTATCTTGCATCCTGGTTGTTCTTTCTTTTTAATATGCTTTAAAATATTCTTTTTTTAGTTATTTAAAAAATGAAAATAATTATAGTGGTCCTATGAAGATAATACAATAATTAATGTCATTTAAAAACACTTCTCATCTCATTTACCCAATTAGTGAACTTAAACGCACCATAATTGAGTGAAAATCCAAAATTTTCAATTTTTAGTTTCTAAAATTATCATCATCATGTTTTGATGTGGAGAGTAACAAATATAGAAATTTCATGATTTTTTTTGCTTTGATGTATTTGTATTTGTATCCAGTATATTGCACATATATATGTTATAAATGTTGCTTTCTTTGTTAACTGTAATTCATGTTCATTTAATAGCTTTTTAATTAAATATTTAGTGCTTGTCCTTTTACTTAGTTTTAAAAGTTGTTTTAAGATTCAAATTTATTTTAGACTTAAATATAAAATAAGAAAAGAAAAAAATTGTCATGTACACAGCAGAACATAAGAGAGGATTCAATATAAAGCAATAAATTTCCATTTTAAGAAAACCTACATAATAAATACCACATTGTTTTCAGAGCTATCCAGTTTTTCTTTGCTTCCTTGTAGGTTTTTTTTTCCTTTTGTTGTCTGCTGTGCACTTTTTGCTTTATTTTCCCCTTCCCCAGAAAGCTACAATTAAACATGAATACAGACATGCACACATGCACACACACAAATATATTTATATATATATATATACACATATATATACATATATATACACATATATATACATATATATGCACATGTATAAACATATATCTAAAACCATGCTATGCCTATTTCTACTTGTCATGTTTCTCTGAAGTTGAATAGCATCTTCCTTCATATGTCCAAGTCTTCCCATGTTTTTCTAAATGAGCCAGCTCATCATTTCCTATACCACAGCAGTATTCCAACCCAGTTCCATTCTGTCTGAGAGATTGTCTATGAAAGTATTTTTCCCCAGTTTTCTGCACTCCTTCCATTTTTGGCATAGGTTTTATTTATACAAGAAAATTTTAATTTAAAATAATCAAAATTATCCATATTCTGCTTCAACAATGTTTTCACCTTATGATGTGGTTTAAGGTCTAATATTACTGGATCTGCTTCGTTTTTGCCTTTTTTTTCCTTCTACTTAGTTTTGAAGCATATAAAAATGGTGGTTCCTTTAACAAAAGATTGGTCAAACAACATCATTTAAAATGTTCTCCTTTGAATATATGTTTGAACATCAGCACCGCTCTGGTTCCTTCTAACGAGCTTGTCTTTGCTATTCTTATACTTGACTGGTGTTTCTCAGATTTTTGCTGGTTTGGGGCACCCTGTTCAACCCAAATCCCAATGGACCTGATCTGTTCCAATCCTCTCTAACTGTCCCTTCTTCTTGTGAGTTTCCCCATTCAGTAAAATTTACTTGTTTCACTTTGTCTCTGCTGACTTCCATCTTGTCCTGCATTCTGTCTTGTGGTGCTCTACTTCTCAGCCCTGACAGTTTTCTCCTTAGAAATGTCAGTTGTTTATTGGGCTGACACTAATGGTTTTGGTAGTCACAGTTAGAGAGTATAGAATAATAGATTTGGACCTGGAACCTTCCTCTGTGGTAAGACATCTCTCTTCTTCCAACACCAGGGCAGTGATTAGGGGCTTGTCCTAAACCATATGCTACTCAGGCCCTTTACAGTGTCAATGTAAGTGACTCTAAGGGAGATTCCCATCTCTCATTGCATTGAATCTTGGAACTCTGAACCTCACTCAAAATACAGAAGAAAACAGGCTTTGCCAGAGATGTTTGGATATGCGGTGGAGGTGAGGGAGAGAGTAAAGACTTCAGGATGAAACAGAGGTTAGATACCTAATGACTGGGAGGATAGTGATGCCTTGCCAGAAATCTAGAACTTTGGAGGAGTTGAGGTTTTGTTGTTCTGTACTTTCCTCTTTCATAGTACTATCTACTCCACATATATGTCTTGAAATTTGAATATTGTCTCCTTAATGGCAGTTTCCCTTTTTTATCTCTCCAGTGCTTGACACAATGCCTGACAAATAGGAAATGCTTAATAAATGCTATTGGCTGTTCTATACCTATGGTGTTTGAAGTGCAAAAGTATTATCTAAGTGGAGATGTCCAGTAGGCAAATAAAGATTTGGGTTTGGTGGTTTAAAGATTGTTATCATGTTGTCCTTAGTTTTCTGAATAACCCCTCTGATGTTACAGGTATAATTGAAATGGGGAGGGGAAAGTATTCATATTAATACTAATCACATGGTGGTTCCATTCCAGGGACCATTTGAATTAGTGTTATCTCTCCACATTCGTGATTTTTTCCCCCTTAAAATCAACAGAATTGATCAAGTTCAATCCATTTTAATGCCACTTTCAGACTTAGCTTTGAAATTTTTGAGTACTGTAATTGGTTAACAGGGCAAGTAGAAATAGAAACATTGGCTCTCATGGCCCTGATTGAACTCTGAGAAAATCTGCCCCGTAGAATGGTCATGAGCTAACACAAAGGACAAAGGTGCTAAAGAGTTTTTTGAGGACCAAATTTCTGATTTAATACTCGACTCTTCTGAGATAATCTTCCAGCTCTAAAGCAGGAATTCTTAACTTTTCTGTGTTGTAATGGTCCCTTACTGGCAGTATGGTGATATTCTCAGAATGGAACCCTCTCAGAATAATGTTTGCAAGTAGATAAAATAAAATACACAGGATTTCAAGGAAAACCAGTAAACTGAAATATTGTAGGGCATGTGTGTTATCCATACAGTTCATCCATATATCTGTAAAGGTTGCCTAAATTTGTCTCTCTGGAAGATATCTTTTAGAGATATCTTGGCAATTTTTTCTTCTTTCTCCAAAAATTCTTTGATTCCTGCCCAGCGAGGAGCAGAAGAATGGCCATGAGCTTGGCTACACTGTTTTCCTTTGAGAGCTTATAAAAATAGAATTATATTCATGTTTTCCCCTTAAATAGTAGTGGTCTAGGGGAGTGATTTTTTTCCCCTTATATTCAAGCCACTTTCTGGGTTACTATCTCATAGAGAGAAAGGGATGTCCTAAAATTTTTTCAAAAACATGACTCTTTAGCACCACTTGTTACCAAAAAAGCCATCACAACTTGTGAATGATGCATAAACCTGTTTGTGTAAGGTGATGATATACAGAAATCATAGAAGTTTTACAGATTAGAATATTTTGGGCAATCTCCAGAGTGACTTAGCTTTCCCATTTGTTGTGAGGTATCTCACATCTACCAAGAGACAGAAACCCCAATTTAATCAAAGGGGAGATTCCCAAATACCTCTAGGGAGGCAAACTTTAAGTCAGGTATATGGAAAAGCTGACTTTCCCATACAAGCATGCCTTCCAAAGTTGATTCTCATTCCTTCTCTTCTCCCCTCTCCCCCTACCCTTTCCCCATCTCCTCTCTCTTTTCTCTTCTCTCCTCTTTTCTCTCCTCTCTCTCTTTTCTCTCTCTTGTCTCTCAAGATAGTTCATGTTCATGTGATCCTTATCCCCCGCTTCATGAGTGGCTATGTGGGAGAAAGAGAGAAAGAGAACAAATTTATGAAGTGTTTATTATGTGCCAGGCACTACGCATAGAAATACTAGGAAAAAAACAATCCTTACCCTAAAGGTACTTCTCATGTTGGTAGATACCACATAAAGGAACTGAAAAGGAGGTACCTACTTGGGGCCAAGATGAAGAGGTAGCAACCAATAAAATTTATACTCTACTGAGGATGAAACAGAATAATCTTTGTATCAGAAAAATGCAATTTTTGGTTTAATTTAATTTTAAAGGTGTTTATCTTGTTTTTCCAGTGTTAAAAAAAAAATTCCATTCTGGTTTTCCTAGAAATAAAGCAATATATGAGTGTGGTAAAGTTCAAGAAGAACTATTTTTTTAAGTCCACTTTCACTAAGCCTTGTATAATGCCAAGCTTTTGTTACTTGAGATAGGATTTTAAGAATCATTGAAAATAAGAAAATTTTAGACTGAAATTTTAAAAACGTGAAGCCCTAAGTGATATGTAGTGCATCTCTCTCTCTCTCTCTCTCTCTTTCTCTCTCTCTCTCTCTCTCTTTCTCTCTTTCTCTCTCTCTCTCTCTCCATTTCTCTCTCTCCCTTTCTCTCTCTCCCTCTTTCCCTTCTTTCTCTCCTTCTCTCTCTCTGTCTAGTTCTGTCTCTCTCTCTCTCTCTCTCTCTCTCACACACACACACACACACAGAGTCCCAAAAGTCCTAGTGCAGTTTTTATTTTTAATAGCTTTTAATAGTTTGAAACTTCTAATACTTTTGGAATAATCTGTATATATCCATAGTTTTAAGGCCAGAATTCAGGCAGTCCAAGAAATACTAGATTTGGGGAGTGGGGCAAGGAAGAAAAAAAAAAAAGATTTTCATTTTCTAGCTGGGAGGCAAGAGATGGGGATTGCAAGGACTTTAGTAATATCCCCAGAAAATAGCATGGAGGAAAGGTTGTGGTCCTTTAATCGTTGATAAGACTTGCTCAAGCCCAACACTGTTTTATGGCAGTAGCATGCTAGCCATGGTCAGTTCTTATCACATCTCCTCAGATGGCAGAAAACAAAAAAAAAAATGTAGAAACACACACATACATAGAACTAGACAGATGGATTGATAGAGAGACAGATAGATACCACTATCTTAATGAAGTAAAACATATGCTGTATATTGCTAATGATCCATATTGGGGAGGATAGGAGAGATAATGTGATAATGAATAATCAATATGAATAGTGAGGTTGGGAAAAGAAGTTATGGGAATCATCATAAATGTTACCTTTCCCTTTAATATTGTTTCTTATAAAAATCAGTGCAAATACATTTTCTCCCTGTAGGTGGCAATACTTTTAACTATTTGTCCTTTTCATTTGCAGTGGCAATTATGCGTCTTCATAGAATTAACATTTGAGTAAACTTTAAAAACAAAAGAGAAAGAAATTCAATTTGGTGTAAACTTTAAAAGTTATATACATAGCTATATCTATATCCATATATCTATATTTATATAGATAGATATAGGTATACATATATGTGTGTGTATCTGTATATATGCATACATAAATTGTAATGTTACAAAAATACCAAACTCTCCTCACCAAAAATTGCAGGAGACTGATCAGCTTCCATGGAACTCAGTTACTTTTCAAGTTTGTTCTTGATAAGGAAAGTCCCTAGACATGTACAGTTGTTTTTGTTCCCTTGACACCCACAATAGTAAGTGAAATAAAGGTTGTTATGAAAGAGTATATAATAGTGAAGGATACCTTCTCTCTGTTCTACATGCATAGAAATTGACTCCTCATGCCTTTTTGTTCCTCTCCAACATAATACTGTAAGTATACTTTATAATTTTAGTTTATATTCTGATGCTTAATAGTCAACCATTAGAAACATTGTAGTATAGAAGGGTTTTATAAATATTGTATATATCATGAAATTTTTAACAGTTAGACCTGGTCTGTGGAACTCTTACAATAAGTATATTTTCCTAATAAAATCTAGTGAGAGAGGGAGAAGATTGTCATTGCTGTTACTTTAAAAAAAATTAGCAGGGAACATATTTCAGACAAGTGAAGTGAGAGCTTAGAAGTCTCATGTTGCTTTTTAATCTATGTAAAAGAGAATAAATAAGGTAGTCAATATAATTATACAATGTTGTAAAGTGATAAAGTAAATTCAAATTTCAAACATTATGATTAAAAAAGGTTGGCCATTGTTTTCTAAATACACTGCTTACTTCTGATTTAAATGATTTGTTTGGTGGGGTTTTCGATTCTGTCTTTCATCTTTATCTTATTTCATTATATAATCGAATAACAAAGAGTAGGGCATTGTCATTAGTTCTTCTCTCACTGGCTAGCATTGTTATCTTTGGTGTCCATCACACTGTCTTTCATATAGTAGGCATTCAGTGAAATTCACTCATTCATTGAGAATTGACTAATTGAATGAATGTGTAAATTAAGAAATCTGAGTTTTAGGGGTTCTAAATAATAATGTGCCAGCCAGTGTACAGTTTTGCATGTGGTGATCCTCTCTCTACTGATTTCTCTTTACTTTTCTTCTATGGTAAAATTTGACTTAAGGCAGAAAGTTCTCTAATAGTGCTCTTTGCATTTTAGCAGTTAAGTTTCCCTTAGCAAATGCTGAGTTAAAAGCTGAGCTTGTGTTGCTATGAGCCTAGTTGACAGGCAAACTTTTCTTTTTGTTTAGTGTTGGTTATCGAGTTTCAGTCTAACGCTGTGTTTTTGTATCTAAAGACTAAGCCTTGCCACATAAGATTTTAAGAATCCTTTATTTAAGGATAAAGGGCAATAATTTAGACTATTATGGATTTCTTTTCCTTTTAAAATATTACCTTTTGTGTATGTTAGTATGTTTTGGTAGAGGAAGTTATTGGGTTATGAGTTCAGCTGAGTTTAATTGAATTCAGTACAAATTTATTAAGCACCTACTATGTGCCAAGCATTCTGATTAGTGCTCAGGATACACTTAAGAAATAGAAAGGCAGTTTCTACCCTAGGGGAACTTAGGGTCTGATGTGGGAAGAGAACATACAAAGAGGAAACTGAGAAGCAGACACCAGGAAGGGAGAAAGAGAATAAAATAGGCTAAGAGTTACCTGATTTGATGTTCCATGGAGTCAGTACCAAGACAAGTTGCCAGCAGAAAATGGAGTTGCCTAGAAAGTTCAGATCAGAGATCTCTATGAAGGAACACTTTTGGAAGAATTTATCACTGTACCTTCAGTCCTCTAATCTGAGGAAAGAGGAAGCTGAGGGAGATGAGATGTTGAGTATCAAAAACCGGTAATAAGACTTCAAAGCAAGCAGAGCTGCTGATGGAAAATGGAGAGTGATTGTGAAGCTGAGGGGAGATTTGAATTTTAACATATTGTTTCTAAATACATCAGCTTTCTTCCTTCATAAATCTAAAAACGAAGCTAATATTCCCATAGAATACACAAAGTTGATGAGGTCTTTCTATACCCTGTTGTGTAGCCATACCCATAGATTAAGCATGGATATAGGAAGGCTTGGGGTCAATACATGCTACATACTAACTTTGATAGTGAGGAGAGGTTAGGACAGGTTAGTGAAGCTCTTAAATGTTCCAGGCATCTTTCTCAGACTCTGAGTTACAGACAGAATTGCATATTGACATTGATGAAGGAGTTTACATGCTGGGAGTTTAATATGTGGATGAACCCCGCCCCCCCCCCCAAAAAAAAGACAGGAGTAAATAAAGGAATAGTTCAAAGTTCTTACATGTAATAGGTAGTAGTTGGAGAGGGTCTTCTATTATGGCCAACCCAGAATGTAATGTAGCAGATATTTGTTACAAAGTAAAACATACAGTAGGGAAATAATCTGAATGCTTGAACTAAAAAATTCTTTTCAAAATAAGTTTCACAAACCTATATATCAACTCCATCTATTTGTATGGGTGAAGTTTCCTTTTCTTCCTTCTTTCTTCTACACCATAAAATAAAGCCAAAAATGTAGATTTCGAGAAGTTGTTGCCCATTTTGAAAATTTATTGAAAATCTTTCAAGCAATTAAGATGCAAAATTATTAACAGACAAATGAATAGGGGTACTGGTAAAATTTACTATAGTTCTTCAACTCCAGTTTTAAGTTGTTTAAGGAAGACAGTACCAGAAAGTACAGTGTATAATTTGCTCATCACTTGGGAGGCACATGATAAGGAATGTGTAGGTGAAGGATGACTTTAGAGTCAGTAACTAATGCTGTTTGTGGGCACTGTTGTCAAGAGGAAATATTGGGGGAATTATGACATTTATTACTAGAAATTCGTAGAAAATAATCAAGAAAATCATGCTAACAAACTGGAAGATA
The DNA here is from genome assembly GCA_028646515.1 of Pseudochirops corinnae. NCBI lineage: Eukaryota > Metazoa > Chordata > Mammalia > Diprotodontia > Pseudocheiridae > Pseudochirops > Pseudochirops corinnae. The sequence continues at coordinate 447,942,958 of CM053585.1, read as the reverse complement.
AATGTTACCTGGTTTAAATAGCATATTCTATAGGGTGAGAATAATGGATCAAAATCATTTGAAAATGAACTGCCATGAGTTTTAAGATCTCTAGGCTTCTGATCTCATGATCTCATTCTGACCTTCAAAGAATCTTCCAAAATCTGCACAGAAGTGATACTTATAATGCAGATATGAACTTTCATGTGAACCCAGGAACTATGTTTGAAATTACTTCATTTAGCCAGAACATCTCCAAGAAGAACATTGCTCTTATTCCTAGGAGGCATTTCACTGAAGAGAGCTTATAGCTAGAGTTAGAATGGACTTTAAAGGTTGCCTGCACTAACCTGCTCCTTTTACAGGTAAAGAAACAGATGCTCAGAAAAGGTGGGACTTGCTCAAGTCACACAGGTAGTAAGTTATAGAGCTAGGATTTGAACTTCAATTCTCTGGCTTCAAATCCAACACTTACTTCTATTCTGTCATGTGTAATTCAGTGCAAAAAGATACAAGGAAACCATTTACAATGCAGTTACTCTCACAGAAGGGTATTACAGTAAATCAACACAACTTCAAAACCATCCTATAATTATTTTCAGAGGTGAGCTTCTAACCAGTACAAATCAGGTCACTCTGTCCAGTATCTAACGAGAACATATAGATTCTATTAGCTATGTGCAGTTAATTATAAGAAGTTCATTTAAAAAATAACTATTAGAGCACTGGGCATGGGGTCAGGAAGACTGGTCAGATGTTATCTCTGCTGCTCTCTAGCTCTGTGACGTTGCTCAAGACAAGAGAGGGGATAACTCTGAGCTTCAGTACCCTCATTAACATCCTCATCTGTGCCCTCGGTTGCTTTTGACTCTATCATTAGAAGACTGAGCAAAAAACTCCTTCCAACACCTCCCTTTAAAGAGGCCCCAGAAGCTCAGCCAACTCTTCATTTTCTACCAGTTGCATTGCTTGGTTTTGACTCTTCTACTAGCCTTCCCCCATGCCAAGTACTCTCCCCACCCCCACTCTATTTTTCAGCATCCTTTTGTGTATTATTTTCCCCTGTCAGTTTGTGAGGACAGGTATGCTCTTTTTTCTTATTTGCATTCTGGGTACCTGGTAGTTGCTTAATAAATGTTTATTATATTGTAGTTTTCTCATCTTTAAAATGAGGACTTTGAACTGGATTGCCTATAAGGTCCACTTCCAGTTGAATCTATGATCCTTTGATTTTAACTACTTGGAACTGAAATAAAATCATTGTTTCTTCTTCAAAATGTCCACACTTTCCGTGGGTTGCCCAGTCTCTTCATTTTGCACAGATCCTCCCATCCCTTCATTGACAATATTTGTCGATTTTGGTTGCCAATAAAATCTTTATCTGGTCACCAACCATCTGTAGCTAGGTCTTATCCAATTTAGTTGATTTGATCTTTTGTTCAGATTGAAGATATATAATAAGTTACTAGCTATAAAAATGGAGATTCTGAATTTATGGGATGTTTTTGAAGTAGAAAAAACTGGATCTAGAGTCAGGAAGATCAGAGTTTAAAAGCCTCAGACGTTTACAAGGCCTGTGACCTTGGACAAGTCACTTTATCTCTGTTTACCTCAGTTTTCTTAACTGTAAAACAGGGATAATAATAGCTTCTGCCTCCCAGGTTGTTGGGAGGATCAAATGAGATAATATTTGTGAAGTTCTTAGCATAGTGCCTGCCATATAGTGGATACTACATGCACACATACATGCATATACACATACACACATACATACATACATACATACATATACACACATAGATGTAAATATATATGGATATATTTCTTCCCTTTCCTTTCCTCTCAGACTCACCCTTCCATTCTTAGCCCTTAATTTGGGAAGGGAAGGGAATAAGAATTTTAAGCATTTACCATGTGCCAGATATTGTGCTAAGTGCTTTAAAAATATTATCTCATTTGAACTTCACAGCCCTGGAATATAAATGCTATTGTGATTTCCACTTTACAGTTGAGGAAATTGAGGCAAATAGAGTTAAGTGACTTATTTGGGATCACACAGCTATTAAGTGTCTGAGGCTACTTTTGAAAGCAAACCTTCTTGACTCCAGTCTCGGTGCTCTATTATATAGATATTGAACAAAGAAAACTACACAGATGGCATCTCTGCTCTTTTTTTGTACTTGAAATCTGCACAGTAACTTAAACGTATGAAAAATATAGTATCTCTTGCAATAAATGAACCCCTGGCATGGGTATTACTTTTATGGAAAAGAACCATAGTGTCTTAGAATTTCAGAGTTGGGAAGGTCCTCAGTGGTCATGTAGTCTTAACAAAACCTGAAGTGGAATCACCTCTAAAACACCCTTCTAAATGTTTGTTTTAGTCTCTGTTTGAAGACCTCCAGCTATTGGAAGTTATCTCTAAAAGCAGCTTAATTAGCTTTTTGACAGCTCTAATTATTCAAAATGTTTTATTATATCAATCTAAAATCTGACTTCTTTGTCACTTCTGCTTAATCATCTAAGTTTTGCCTTCCAGTACTGAAAAAAACATTCTGGATCCCTCTTATGTGATGGCTTTTCAAATATTCAAAGACATTCCTCATGTTCTTCTAGATTTTTCCTTCTGGAGGCTAAAAAATACCCATTTGCTTTAACTGGTCCTTGTGTGGAATAATTTTCAATTCTCTCCCCATTTTGGGAAGCTTTTTATAATCACACAGTCATTTGTTGATATGCTTCCTTAAATGTCATTCAGATCTGAACCCACTACTCAGGGTGTAATCTGAACATAACAAGTCTGATGGAACTGTAACCTTGTCTTCTTGACATTGATTTATGGTGGCCTAAAATCACAGTAGCTTAAGTTCAGATTTCCTTCTGGGTAGATAGGCAACCTGGTTATAGCTTCCCCTGGCTTTAGCAAGTTTTCACATTATAGGCACTTTTTCTTTCTACATCCATACCCAATGTCATTTCATTTCATTTGACAGATACTACCACCAGAGGTTGCACTCTTTGGCATACCATTTAAGAACCCCCAAAAATGTTAGTTTAATTTAATGGGGAGTGTTCCTAGGAAAGAGCACTGTCTTAGAAATCAAAAGACCTGAGTTGAGATCTTTCCTCTGATGCTTACTGTGTGAACTTGGGCAAATAACTTAACTTCTCTGGCCTTAGTTTTCTCATGTGAAAAATGAGGGCTTTGGATTCAGTGGCCTCTGAAACCCCTCTTTGAGATCAAGCATTATAAGCCTATAATAAGACCAGCACCTGCTCGGAGTCACTTCCTTTCCACGGTTAGACTTTGGAGGTTAATATTAGTGAAAGATGAAAAGTACATAGTAAAAATAAAAATATTAAAGAATACATTAATCTTCGTGTATGAAGATACATATAGACGTCTATTCACAGTTTACCTTTAGCCTTTGAAAACTACTAACTTCACTCGCTAGCTATATACTTTACACAGTGATTTACACTTGAACGTCTCAGCGTGTTGAAATGTTTATTTGTTGTCCCTCTTTTTTTCCCTAGTAGATACTCTATGGCAACAATGAATTTTTTTTTTTACACAAACCAATGGATTTGGTGTAGCCATCCTTCCTCATCTTTCAACTGTTGATATCCTCTTTCTTTAAGGCCTTTCTCAAATGTTGTATCTTCTTTGAAGTTTTTTCTGGTCCCCCTGAGTTGAAAGTGATATTTTTCTCCTAATTAATTTTTTGAATTACTTTGTCTGCAGCTTCTCTTTATCTTCATCACATCTTATTGAGTATAAAATGTACTTGCATGTAATAGTGGTATCAGACTCAAATAGATACATATCACTGTGGACTATGTATTGACTTAGCAAACCACAAATTAACATTATCTGTAGTGCATTGTATTTATAAAAAAATTATTTTGTTAAACATTTCCTAATTGCTTTTAATCTGGTTCAGGCCATACTCTGTAGTTTTGTATACAGCAACCTCCAATGAGTTTGATACTTCTAGCTAACATGACTCTTCCCCCTACCTTTCACCTTTAATTAGATCAAAAGTTGTTTTCTTTTTAAGGCGAAAAACCAAGGCTTTTTTTTTTTTAATCTTGTAGTCCCAGTACTTGATAGCATGTCAAATACCATGCCCTTAAATGTTGGGCGTATTGAATTGATTGAAATATTAGTGGAAATTCTTAGTCCTTGTCATTTTCCATAGTAAGGAGATATTAACCAACTGCTAATCTTTACTCATTTGCCTGGTTCTCTATTTCATATATTTGTCCTATATTCCAATGCCTTCAGAAAATTGAGGAAGCAAATGGATAGAATTAGATGAAAAGACAAGACAAAAAAGTCTGACTTTTAGGTTCTGCAGGTGTGTCTTCAAATTCTTAGCATAGTGTTATTGCAAATAGAAGCAGCATTTCAAATGTCATGGTGAAGGGCAGCTGGGCAGTTCTAAAGAATTTGTCACTGAACATAGATTCTCAGGCTCCATTAGCCTTAGTTGAAACATTTCAGCTATGCCTGGTCAGGAAATTGCATTCATTTTTTTTAAATGATGACAATGTTACAGTCAGTACTCATGTCTAACTATGATTAATATAAAATAGTCTAGAATTTTCCTTGAAAGCTAAAAATGATAGTGAATGTAGGTATCTAACTATTAATAGAATCTCTGCACAAAAGTAATGTCTACTCATTTACTCATTCTTTCCACAAATAAGTATACGAAAGGCACTCTGAGGAATACAGAGGCATTTAAGACATGATTTCTGCCCTCTAGGAACTTACTGTTTAGTAGGGAAAAGAAGATACCCTCACAAATATCTATGATAAAAGGCTCTATTTGATAATTGTCCTTGAGTAGGACACATTAAGTTCTAAAGGAGGAAGAAGAACACCTTTGGCTAATATAATCAGAATTTCCTGATTAATAAGAATTATTAATTCTTGGGAATTAATAATAGGAGTCAAATGCTTTGGAGAAATCAACAAGAAATAATGAGATTATACATTCTCTAGACCTAAATCAGCTCTCTTATACCAGAAATGTACCATTCTTCCCAAACTACCTTGTTCTCATTCGCTGTGTATTTTGTACATATTTATCTGTATAATTGTTTTCTCCTTCAGTAAAATGCAAGTCTCTTTAGGATGTACTTTCTGTTAACTCAGAGCCTAGAAAATCTAGTTAGTTAGTTTTAAGAAATGCTTGTGTAGTGAATGAATGAGTGATTGATTGATGCTGATCTTGTAGAAGGTAAATAGAGAATGTGAGGCTCCCTGAGTGCTCCTGTTTGAATATAACATTATGGTGATTTTATCAAGTCCAGGAATGCTGCAGCAGGTCCTCTTTAATGAAATCCATGGGTATTCAAAAGAGATTAGCCTCCTCCTTCTCCCCTCCCCACAGTTGAAAAAATATATATATTATTCCTATAATTGCATGCTTTCGAATGGGCAGCCTATTAAATTTAGGTTATCATCATATATGTTTTGAGGAGGTATCAAAGATGGGCAAGGAATTCACCCAGAATAAATAGGAGGAAAAGATTTGGTTGGATTACATTTGGGAAATTGTTCAGTACTTGGAATGATCTCAAGCTGCTCACTCCAATAGGACCCATATTTATATAACTAGAACTCCTAAATATTAAAATTCCCCCTCTAATCACAACCTCCATTCTATAATGCCATATAGACAGTTCTTACATTAAGTAAGTGGACAGTTCAGAGATTTTTTTATGTCATGCAAATTTGCCTGTGGACATAAGGAAGGGAAGGAGATAGGAAAGGGGAATGGGGCTAACTGGAATCAAGAGGAGAAGTGTAAGTTGGGGAGGGGCCAGACACGTGGGGACCAGATACAGACAAAAAAGGACTAGTGACTTGCAAGGTGGGAGACAAACATGTAGTACCCAAACCAGAATGGAGAGAAGACAGAGAGCAGTATGCTACAGAGGGTGGGTGGATGGAGGTGGAGGGGGGCAAAGGTCTCTCTAGGTACCAGAGGTCTTAAGCCAGAGGTCTGGTGGCAGTTGGGGTAGTCGTGGTCTCTCCACATCAGTTCTTTTGCTTTCACGTGGAGGTTTTTGGTTTTTTGGTAGGGGTATGGGAGGCCACTGCCAGCTCAGGGGGCAGAAATGGAAAGAATGCAGTACTGTACAGTAAAGTTAACTTTAATAGGTGTTTTTTGGAATGCAGACTTCTTTCAGAATTCCTTAAGTCAAATTTGCATAATACAAATTTATGTCATAGAAGAGCTCTCTGCCCTAGTCCTTCTGAATTTATTCTTCACCTTTACCAAGACTTCGAATGCCTCCACACCTTCATATATTCCCACTCTTTCCCTTTGATCTGGCCTCCCCTTTTCTGTCTTTCAGAGAATCAGCTCCAGTTCTTGATCACATCCATCATAAACCTTCCCTGCTCTTATTTTTCTGCTGCAGAACAGAACTGTTTATAGAGACATACAACTGTGCTAACTTGGTTCACTTCAAATAATGTTATCTTCTCTCATCTGAGCCCTCATTGCTGAATAATAGCCTGTTATTTTTCCATAATTGACTTTCTAATATACTCCTCCTAGCAGTTGTTTCAAGTCCTTCTCTCTTAAAGACCCCTAAATGCCCTTCTATCTCAGCCTTCTCATCAGAGGACCTTACCTCCAGTATTTAAAAAAAAATTGAGATCATCAGTCATGAGTTCTACCTCCTACCCTAATCTGGACACACAATTTATCCTGTAACACAGGATGTAACACAGTTGTTTGCATGTTTTATCCCCATTATACTGTGAGCTCCTTGAGAATGAGAACTCTTTGCTTTTTTCCTGTCTTTGATTTCACAGCACTTAGCATATTAGGCCCTTAAGGAATGCTAGTTGATTAACAGACCAACAGAAAACCCTTATGCAACATCTTCTATTCTTTCCATTTTTCAGTAATCTAAGAAAAAGATGGACCTTCTCATTGCCAAGGTCCTTTTATCTGTCTCCTTGATCATAGCTCACCTATGTCTTCTGAGAGTAGAATATGTTTCATCATTCTTTGTATTCATACCCCCAACATCTGGTACATGCTTGTTGGTTGATTCCCAGAGTTTGTCCCTTTGAGTGTATTTTCACTCTCCTCTACCCACTCCACATGTCTTTCTGTATCCATCTCTTGTCTGTTCAATTTTCTGACGCCCAGATCCTTTTCTACATTCTACATTGTACAAAGATACCCAGGTCTGCCTGTTTCCTTACAGTTTTTATTATGACCCTGCCATTTCTTTGTGGTATTATCCTAGCTTCCTCCCCCACCCCTGTCTCCCTTTGTTTCTGTCTGTTTGTCTGTCTCTTTAAAACCAAAGTCCTAGAAAGAGTGATTTATACTAGTTGCCTCTGTTTTCTCATGTCTCAGTTGATTCTTAATCCCTTTCAGTCTTATTGCTTACTTCACCACTTGACTAAAATTGCTCTCTACAAAATCAGACATGATCTAAGTGTTCAATTTGACAACCCTTTTCTCAGCCTCCCCACTTGATCTGTTTTCAGTTTTCACACTTTGCATTACCCTCATACCTTCTCTCTCTCTCTCTCTCTTTCTCCCTCTTTCTCACATACCTGAGTATTTTCTTCCCTTTTGTATGTTAACATTCTGTAGGTTCTCTTTGGGACTAGCTTTCTAGTCTCTTTTCCTAGATATTTATCCATTCCCCGACCCTTAGCAAGTGGTGTTCTCTGAAGTCTTTCTCGCTCTATGTTTTGGTTATCTCATATGGTATACCCGAAAACTCAGTGTAATAATTTTAAATTGCATTAAAATTTTTGGGACAGCTTGAATATTCAACCTTAATACCTTTCCTAAACCACATTCCTTCTTTCTCATGTAGTAATTATGTCTATTGACCTCCAACTAGAATGTTATGAACATCTCAAATTCAAAAGGTCAAAAACAGAATTCTCAACATAAATATGCCCACTTCCAAACTTAGAATTCTTCTAATCTCCTTCAGAGACCTTTGTGACTCTTGCATCTACTATCATTCCATAGCCAGTTTACAAGTCTTATTGATTTCTTTTCATCTCTTGCATCTACTTGTTCCTGTCTGCTGAAATATTCACTACCCTTATACCCTCTGTTAAAAAAAATTATTAATTTATTTACTTTTAGTTTTCAACATTCAATTTCACAAGTTTTTGAGTTTCAAATTTTCTCTCCCTCTCTCTTTTCTCCCCATTCCCACCTATAGTGACATGCAATCTATCATAGGTTCTATAAATACCTTCACATTAAGCCTTAGTCAAGTTGTAAAGAAGGATTGTAACCAATGGAATGAATAATGAGGAAGGAGGAACAAAACAAAAAAGCAAGCAAGCAAGTAGTTGGCTTCAGTCTGTATTCAGACTCCATAATTCTTTCTCAGGATGTGGATAGACCTTTTCATCATGAGTCTTTTGGAGTTGTCTTATAGCCTCACATTGCTAAGAGGAACCCAGTCTATCAAAGTCATCACAGATACAATGTGTCTGTAATTATGTAAAGTGTTCTCTTGGTTCTGCTCCTCTCACTGAGCATGAGTTTATATAAGTCTCTCCAGGTTATTATGAATTCTATCTGCTCCTTATATCATATAGCACAATAGTATTCCTTTGCATTCATATACCACAACTTGTTTAGACATTCCTCACTTGATGGGCATTCCCTTGATTGCCACCACAAAAAGAACTGCTATAAATATTTTTATACATAGGAGTCCTTTTCCCACTTGTATGATTTCTTTGGGATACAACCCTAGAAGTGGTATTGCTGGATGAAAGGGTGTGCTCATTTTTTATAGCCCTTTGGGCATAGTTCCAAATTGCTCTTCAGAATGGTTGGATCAGCTCACAGCTCCACCAACAATGCATATTGTTCCAGTTTCCCCACATCTTCTCTATTTTCCTGTTTTGTCATGTTAGCCAATCTGACTGGTGAGATGTGGTACCTCAGAGTTGTTTTGATTTGCATTTCTCTAATCAATAGTGATTTAGAGAATATTTTCATATGATGATAGATATCTTTAATTTCTTCCTGTGAAAACTTTTTGTTCATATCCTTTGACCATTTATCAACTGGGGAATGACTTGTATTTCTTATATAGTTGACTCAGTTCTCTGTATATTTTAGAACTGATGCCTTCAGGGGCAGCTAGGTGACGCAGTGAACAGAAAACTGACTCTGGAGTCAGGAGGACCAGAGTTCAAATCTGGCCTCAGACACTTAACACTTACTAGCTATGTGACCTTGGGCAAATCACTTAACCCCAACTGCCCTGCCTTCCCCCTCCAAAAAGCAAAACATTTTTTAAAAAATTTTTAAAAAGAAATGATGCCTTTATCAGAGACACTAGTTGTAAAAATTCTCAAATTTTCTGCTTCCCTCCTAATCTTGGTTACATTGACTTTGTTCAAAACCCTTTTAATTTAATGTAATCAGAGTTATCCATTTTGCTTTTTGTAATGCTCTCTATCTCTTGTTTGGTCATAAATTCTTCCCTTCTCCATAAGTCTGACAGGTAAACTATTCCTTCCTCTCCCAGATTGCTTACAATATCAGCCTTTATATCTAGGTCATGAACCCATTTAGACTTTATTTTGGTATACTATGTAAGATATTGGTCTATGCCCAGTTTCTGCCATACTGTTTTCCAATTTTCCCAACAGTTTTTGTCAAATAGTGAGTTCTTATTCCAGAAGCTGGAATCTTTGGGTTTATCAAACAGATTACTGTAGCCACTGACTACTGTGTCTTATATACCTAATCTGTTCCACTGATCCATTACTCTATTGCTTAGCCAGTACCAAGTAGTTTTGATGACTGCTGCTTTATAATACAGTTTAAAATCTGTTATGGCTAGGCTAGGCCACCTTCTCTAGCATTTCTTTTCATTCAGCATTTCTTCCAGATGACTTTTGTTACTACTTTTTCTAGCTATATAAAATAATTTTTGGTAGATTGATTGGTATGGCATTAAATAGGTAAATTAATTTAGGTAAAATTGTCATTTTTATTATATTAACTCAATCTAACCACCAGCAACTGATTTTTTTCCCAGTTATTTAGATCTGATTTTATTTATGTGAAAAGTATTTTCTAATTGTGTTTATATAGTTCCTGGGTTTGTTTTGGCATCTAGACTCCCAATTTTATAATGTCTGCAGTAACTTTAAATGGAATTGCTCTTTCTATTTGTTGCTGTTGGTCTTTGTTAGAAATCCTTATACCTTCTTCACTGAACTATTGCATTTACCTTCTAAGTGATTTACCTGCTTATGTCTTACTTTTATCAAACTATCATTCATGTAACTTTCAAAATAATCTTCCTTTCCGAAAAACATCTAAATTTTTAGTGGTCTTTAAGCTAATTGATTCTAGATAGCATATTTTAAAAATTTTAACTGTATGAGACATTTTGCTAAGCTTTAGAGATACAAATACAAGTAATCAAGACAGTTCCTGGTTTCAAGGAGTTTATGTCCTAATGGGGGAAACATAATGCAGCTATGATTGCTAGAAAGTGAGGGGTGGCGTGGGGAGGGAGAGAAGAAGAGGGGTAGAATGGTACCTCAGTAGGTGCATAGTGAAAGTTTTGAGGAAGTTGTATGCAGGCCTGGATTCTGGAAAGTTAAGGCATAAAGCTACCCCATCAGAGGCAGGGGAGTGAGTTAGCCAAAGTCAATAGTGTATGTAGCCAAGAGAGGTAATACAGCTCTTGGGTGCATTAAAAGAGCCATGATAAACTGAACTCAAGAGTTTATAATCATACTATTCTTCACCATCATCAAACTGCACCTAGAGAGTGTTGGCTTTTAGTTTTAGAAACAATATATTATTTTTAATTTCAAAAAATGTTTGTTATTAACTTTTTGACACAAGACACTTCCAACAAACATCCAGTCTTTTCTCCACCAACAAAATGCATTCCTTTAAACAGCAAGAACAACAACAACAATTATCTACTGTTAACAGAAAGGAAGAATATTTCTTTTAGTTTGGGTAACGTGGGTCTGAGATGGACTTTTACATTTGACCACATTTTTGTTAGATCTCAATGTTGATTTTTACATTACAGTCGTATTGTTCTGTTATCTTTGCTTTCTCTACTCTACATCTTTACAGGCACTTCTGAAATTTCTCTGAATTCTTCATTTTTGTCATTCTTTTTTTTTTAATTTTTGTTTATTTTTTTTATTTTTTGGTTTATATCATTGATTTCCACAAGATTTTGAGTTACAAATTTTGTTCCCGCCTTTCCCCTACCCACCACCCCAAAATAACGATCCCAATGTATACCCCCTCCCCCAATCTGCTCTCTCCTATATCCTCCCCATCACCCCTCTGACTTTCTGGTAGGGTAAGATGGATCTCCCTATCCCAGTGCCTGTATATTTTATTTCCCAGTTGCTTGTAAATAATAATGATATATACATACATATTTTTATCATTTGATTTTAGAACTTTAAATTCTGGATTCTTTCCATTCATCCTTTGTCACCCACCCCCACTGGAAAGTCAGGTAATTCAATACAGGCCCTACATGTGTAGTTACGCAGAACATCTCCACAATGAACATATTGTGTAGCACTGACTATATTTCCCTCCTTTCTATACCACCCCACCACTTTGTTCTGTTCTCTACTTTGTCCCTGTCCCTTTACTGAAGTGTGTGCTTCTAACATCCCCCCGCACCCTGCCCTCCACTCCATCCTCCCCTCTATCATGCCCATCCCCCCTACTCTCCTATAGGGCAAGATACCCACTTTAGAGTATATGTCATTCCTTCCCTAATCCAAATTCAGTGATAGTAAGGTTGACCCATTCCCTTTTGCCTTCCTGTTCTTCCCCTCCATTGTAACAGTTACCCTTGCCTCTTCTATATGAGATGATTAACCCCATTCTATCTCTCCCTGTCTCTTCTCATTGTATTCCTCTCCCACCTCTTAATTACACCTTTTAAAATATCATCCCTTCCTATTCAATTGATCCTGTGCCCTCTGTCTACATATACATAAATACCCGCACTCACATATATATTCATATGCATGTATACCTTCCTATATAGACATATGTGTATGTATACATATACATATACATTTACATTTACATATACATATACATATACATATACATATATATACACACACATTTATATTCCCTTTACCTATCCTCATACTGAGAAAAGTTTCATAAGTTATAATTCTCATTTTTCCATGTTGGCATGTAAATAGTTCAAACTTGATAAGTTCATTATGATTTCTCTTCTATGTTTACCTTCTCATGCTTCTTGTGTTTGAATGACAAATTTTCTTTTCAGTTCTGGTTTTTTCCTCAAGAATGCTTGAAAGTCCTCCACCTCATTGAATGACCATATTTTCCCCTGGAACATTACACTCAATTTTGCTGGGTAGATGATTCCTGGTTTTAATCCTAACTCCCTTGATCTCCAGAATATCATATTCCAGGCCCTTCAATCCCTTAATGTAGAAGCTGCTAGATCCTGGGTTATCCTGATTGTGTTTCCACAGTATTCAAATTGTTTTTTCTTGGCAGCTTGTAATTTTTTCTCCTTGATCTGGGAGCTCTGGAACCTGACTATGACATTCCTAGGAATTTTCTTTTGGGGATCTTTTTCAAGAGATGATCGGTGAATTCTTTCAAGTTCTGTTTTGTGAGGGGGCGGAGCCAAGATGGGAGGGGGCGGAGCCAAGATGGCAGCATAACAGCAGCAACACATCGCAGCTGTCACATAGCCACCCCAAAATACCCATAAAACAGGACTCTAAACCAATCCTAGAACTCCAAAATGCACACAAAGATACTTCCCACTAAAGTCAGCTCGGCTACGAGGAACCATATCAGCACTGCGACCTGAAACCAGCCTTCCCTGAAGCCGCGGTTGTGCCCTGAGGGCGGCTGGGCGAGAGGAGTGGAGGAGCCTCTCAGGTGAGCACAATAGCAGCAGCTGCAAGTGGGGATTGCGAAAGGGGGAGATAAGCAGTCTGGCCAAAAGGCCTCCAGAGCAGAAAAGCGAAAGGCAGAGGTTTTGCACCCGCCTCCACGTTGTAGCTTCCCACCCGTGGCCTGCAGACAGCAAGGGGACTTAGCTATTGTTCTCAGGCCAGTGCTCTCGCGTTGAGCAGCCTGGATCTTGATCGCCGTCTTGGGCCTCGGTCTTGGAGTCTACACTATCCAGTCAGCCAGAAGTAATTAGGAAGAGTCCTAGCATCTTCCTGAGAGCTATAGCAGCCGGGAGGACCCCAGCGATTTGGGACAGAGCTTTCCCTTCTGGAAGCAGAGCCCCACAGAGATTTAAAAAAAAAATCACGGTCTGAACAACCATGAGTAAGAATAAGCATAAGAAGCAAAGTAAGAACAGCTCCCAAACCCTAGATTCCTTCTTTGGGGAAAAGAAAGATCATGAGAGAGAGAGGGAGGAGGAGAGCGCAGCCAGAGCGCCGCCACCAGGGGCCTCCAATAAACATGAAGAATGCCTTAAAGCTAGAGATGAGGTGAAGAAGAA
>CM053585.1:447901284-447923499 GCA_028646515.1 Pseudochirops corinnae | reverse complement strand
GGTCACCCTCTCTTAAACACCTTCTGTTTTAAACCATTATATATAAAGACATTTGAGAAAGCAAAGAATTAAAAGCCAGCCTTTGTGCAACCCATTACTGAAATATTATAGAATAATCTATATCAAATGTAGAGGAATAGCAGATTCTTTTGGATCTAAATTAACTGCAGCCATAGAAACGCTTTTATGCTTATTATGTATCTGCATGTTGATTCAATTATTAAAAGAACACCTGACAGCATCAGACTTATTTAATTGAATTAATTAAACTGGATGAATAATCACTGAATTCCTTTTGTATGAAATTTGTCCTGAAAAGTAACACTGGCATTTGGAAATTGGAAGTAATTTGCATGGTGAAATACAGTGAGCATGGAAATCTCCTACTTCAGTATTCTGCTTTTTCCCCTTTATATTACATGAAGAAATGAACAGACTATGTGCACGTAGATATTTTCTCTTTTATAGTTTAAATGTTCCAACGAAAGCATCTGTAACATTATGCCTATAAACACCATTAAAACAAGTCCAGTAATTGTATTTTTCTAAATTTTAGGCTCAAATAATCTTACATTATGTAGATTATAACATTCCCTAAATGCATAATATGACACTATCTTCCTAAAACTCCAAGATGCAGGAAAGCATTCAAGAAAGATTACTAAACACTCTATTTATTACCTCCAAGAAAACCTTCTAAGCATCAGATGAAATCCATTTCATTAGTTTTAATAAATGAGGGCTGTTAGCCTTTGTCACTGTTTTCAACAATAGAAATAATTTCCTTTTGTGTTTAAATGGTTAAAACACATCACCCAATATCACAACACTTTTTTTTCAGCATTTTATCAAAAGAATTGTCTCATTTATAATTATTTTCTTTACTTATTGATGGCACAGTGGTGATTTACAAAAAAAAAAAAAAAAAAGAATGGAATAATAGTGAATATCAGAACTTCTTACAAGATATGCTTCTTTACCCCATAATCAAGATCATACCACTACCAGGTAAATTTTAGACTAGTCATTTTTTCCCCTTTTACTCACATCAAAATAAAGTGGCCATACAGTTTAAGAAAAGTTAACACTTGCAAAGGAGATTATTAGAGTCTGAGCATCCTGCTTGGCACAGTTCCAAACCTTGGCCATTAGCTTCTTCAGCATTAGTAGAGGGGATTCGTTTTCTTTCTTTGCATGGCTCTATATCATTTTGCAGTGTTTCTGCTACTATGAAGAAGCATTAATACCTGTTATAGCTAATACCACACTGGGGATAAAATTTGGTGATGAGTTCTAATACGGTTCATTATTCATCTGTAATTATCTCCGCTGTCAAATCAATTGCATTTCATTTAATATAAATGAACATCACATTTATGATTTTTACATTGGAAGGGAGAAAATATACATTTGTCTATACATACACACACACACTTATACACATACATACATACACACACCTGAGGTGTTGAAACAGGCCATTTCAGTTATGTTTAGTATGTAAACCTTTATTATAATAATGATATCTGCAACAGTAAACAAGTGAAACTCTACATTTCTCACATGACAATCTTATCTACATTCATGTTTTATTGACAATCATACTTAAACTTTCACTGGTATGCTTGATCCTGTGCCTTCTGACACTCTTACCATTTGGGTTATTTCTATTCTATTTCTCAAAAATGTCTTTGAATTAATGATCTAATTTATGATAAAAAATCTTGCATACAAAGAATAACCATTTTTTCTTGCATATATAAAATCAAAATATAACAAAATCTCTTATTTACACAAAAAATATTAAGTAATTTAAGTGCTTAATTAAAAAGCCTATTGTGGTATTAAAAATTAAATATCCTGAATTTGCTTCTCTATAATCATAATAAGAGGCAACAGAAATAAACAAAGTGCTTTCTGAAGAACCTATGTATCTATTTCAATACCTATATTCATAATGGTAGTGGTTAGAATTTTATTTTATATAAATTATACCAATACATTGGCATTGCACACCATTTTTAATGCCAGTTTATTATAGCTTGATTTCATAATATTGGATGTGGAAATGGAAACAGTGCCATCATGTGATACTTTTCAGGGTACTTCACTTTTATTTCTAACCTCCAAGTCTGGAGCTGTTGTAGAAACATATATATACAAAAAAAAAAAATTTCTAGAAAAGCACAGAATGGCAGTATAATTTATCATAACATTGCTAGGTTTTGTGCAGCCACATCCTAGTCTTCATATTTTATGCATTACCTAAAGAAAAACATCTTTTAAATCTGCAAAGATAAGTAAATGGCATGTGTGTGTGTCTATTTGTTACCTACAACCATTTAAAAAATGTCAAAATTATCCAAACTAGCTTCCCTAAACGTTCTGAATTTATGATCACTTTTAATTCCAACAAAGAATTTCATTCTATTAAGAAGCCAAGAAGTTCATTTACCTTTCAAAGAGCATAAAGTTAGCTGTTTGAGGGGAAAACATTTAAGCGTGCTAAACCTTCACCATCACAGGATAAGAATATTCAGTGCCCACTCCAATTCAATTAATATAACAAAATTTATTATCAACAGTTAGAAACATGTTTACCTTTTTCATAGTTCTTCCATGTCCTTTTCCAAAAGGAAGGAAAACCTCATTTTGTTCACTCATTTAAACACAACATTTAATGTAATTTAAATTTTATATGACAGAGGTATTTCTAGATATTCTGATTTTCCCCAGAAATCAAGGTAACTAAATGACAATTTATTATCAAATAAAAAATAATCCCATAAATTTGAATGACTACTTCACAATACAAATAATTGATTCATTTCTTGCAAGTCCTTATATTAAATGAACAGTAAACTGAGCAGGGGGGAAAGGCTGGATTAAGGATAGGGGAGAGAGAGAAGTTCACAATTCTCTAAACTTATTTCGGTCATATGTAGCACAATGGTATAAATAAGTG
This sequence comes from Pseudochirops corinnae, assembly GCA_028646515.1. Classification (NCBI taxonomy): domain Eukaryota; kingdom Metazoa; phylum Chordata; class Mammalia; order Diprotodontia; family Pseudocheiridae; genus Pseudochirops; species Pseudochirops corinnae. The sequence continues at coordinate 447,920,534 of CM053585.1, read as the reverse complement.
GAAAAATCTACACTTTAGTAACAAAATTACTAATAAAGTAATAAATGTTGAGCCCAGGCCCTAAACCTGAGCCAAGCATTATCCCTCAAAATTGTTTTAGGGAATATTTTAAAATTATTCCACATTGAGGTAAAAAGCAATATTTCTAGTAATAAAGTTATCACTTCATATTTCAAAAATTGACCAATAAATGAATACAGATAAATAAAAAAAGTTTGCAGCAGCATATCAGTATTTGTCAATCTGAATCAACTATACAAAAGATTTCACAAATTATTATGCTGAATTATTCTTTGTATATCTCCTATGATATGATATAGTTTGATACTTAATGTAAACTCATGCAAAAAAAAAAGTGGATTTTAATGAAAGCTGAAAAAAAGCTCGGGAAAACCTTTATTCATCAGAGCACAAGTATGTTTGCTTGTTTTATGAATGGTGAAAACAATCTGTAATCTAAGGAGCCTGTGGAGAACTTAATTACAGGCATTAGAAAAATTAAGCAGGGGAAAATTTTAGCAGTGAGAAAAAGGCATTGAGTAGATGTGATTTATTTAACTGTGTGGCACTAAAAAGTAATCTTCTGAAATCCTTAATTCCCAAAGTCTTCTAAGTGGAAGTCACCAAGTTATGCTAATTGCTGAAGAGTACTTTCAGTTATTAAAGGCTATTCTGAAAAGCACTGGCTTTGGAATCAGAAGACTTGGGATTCAAATTGCATCTTTAACAGTTATCACCTGTATGACATTTGGGAACTCAGCGTCTCCTGGGCCTCAGTTTCTTATCTGTAAAATAAGAGGTATAATGGTCTCTGAGTTTCAATCAACTTCTAGTTCTAGGTCTATGAACCTATGATTCTATTATTATTTTTATTATTACTTTTTTCCACGAAAGATGATGGAAAATCAAGGACTGAGTAACTGAGATCGTTTCTTTCCTATTTTCTCTTTTCCCCCAGTAATGTTTCTCACTCCTCCCTCTATCTCTGCCTTAAAGAAAAGCTTTTCCTTCCTTTTCTCCAAGACTGGCCAAAATTAGAAAGGAAGAGGTAGTACCCTAACATTTTATGCCTTCATGAATAAAATCTTCAGCGAGTTCTTCAGTTCTTCCCATTTCAAAAAGTAATCCTGATTCTGTAATAGTTCTTTTAGTGGCGGAGGAAGAGAAATAGGGAACAGAAAATTTTTGATGGAGTTCAATAGAGCAGTGGATTTTTTGTCCCTTATTCTTTAGGCTGGGATTCAGGCATGATACTTCTATATTTTCAGCTGCAGAAAAACCAAGATTATCATGTGTCCTTTTAAAGTGAATCCTAACTGATGTTTCACAAACTACAGAACCCTAGGCAATAGGACTTAGTTACGAGGATGTTGCCACTAACTTTCCTACCCCAACCAACCCTTATTTTTAACTTTATATTTGAGTACCCAGCTGACTTTCTTCTAATCTAAAGGACTAGGAGTTAGTGAAAGAAAACTTTTGCTAAGAAAAAATATTTTAGGAAAATAAACTATATGAAAAACTGTAAGAAAAAGATTACATTACTAGCTTATAGGACAGTAATTTCTATTTCCCTAAACAATGTATTTTTCATAGAAGAAATGCTAACGTGCTGCATTTTGCTCACAAAATATCTAGTATTTCAAATCCTTAACTTTCAGCTCTCCCAGGTTCATAAAATACCTATTTTCCATATAAACTGTCCACCTCTGAGTTAACTAACTCTCTCCCATACTCAGATGCCTTCTTCCATTATCTTCTCCTTCACCCATATCTCGCATGCTGAAGTGACCTTACTCTTGACCAAGAATAAGCTCTCTACTTTTCCTAGCGACCTCATTCCATCCTGTCTCTTCCAACTGATTGCACTGTAATTCCCACTTTTTCATTTTCACTCTCTCCCTGTTTACTGGCTCACTCTCTATTGTCTACAATGCAACATGTCTCTTCCATTCTGAAAAAAAAATCTTCACTTGATCCTTCCACTCCCCTATTATCTTTATCTCTTCTGATCCTTGTAGCTAAACATCTGCAAAAAGCTGTCTACATTAAGTGCCTCTATTTCCTCTTCTCTCACTCACTTCTTAACCCTCTTATAATCCGGTTTCCAACCTTATTTCACTGAAACTTTTCAAAGTTATTAATGGTCTTTTAATTGCCAAATCCAATGGCCTCTTCTCATTCTCATTTTCCTTGACCTCTCCGTTGCCTTTGTCACTGCAGATCACTTTTTCCTTCTTGACAGTCTCTTCTCTCCAGGTTTTCAGGATATATTCTCTTAGTTTTCCCCTTAACCTATCTGACTACTCTTTCTCTGTCTCCTTTGCTCAGTCCTCTCACAGATCATGCTTGCTAACCATAGGTATCATTCAAAGTTCTGTCCTGAGTTCTTTTCTCTCCCTTTCTACAATTCTTCTTTATTTGATGATTACATCAGCTCCCATAGGTTTAATTACTATGTCTATGCTTATCATTCTCAAATCAACATTCCCTACCCCAAACATTCTGCTGACTTCCATTCTTGCCCCTCCAGTTGTCTTTCAGATATCTTCAACTGGATGTCCATTAGACAACAAACTTAGACATGTCCAAAACAGAACTCATTATCTTTCTGCTTAAAGCATACTCCTCCCCTCCCCTTATCCCTATTATTGTAGGGGGCAATACCATCCTCACAGTCCCTTAGATTCACAATCTAGGCATCATCTTGGACTCTTCACCATCAACCCCCATTTTCAAACTGTTGACAAGGCCTGCAAATTTCACCTTTTCAACAACTCTCAATGATACCCCTTTGTCTCCTTTGACACTACCATTGCCTTGGTAATAGGTCCTTATCACCTCATCCCTGAATCACGGTAACAGCTTGTGGGGTGGGCTGGCACACCTCAGGCCTCTCCCCATTCCAGACAATTCTCTATTCAATCACCAAAGTGATTTTGGTTAAACACAGGTATGACCATATCACTCTCTCTACACAATAAACTCCAGGGGCTCCCTATTACTCCAGGATCAAATGCAAAATGCTCTATTTGGTATTCAAAGCCTTTCAAAACTGAGCCTTCAACATTTCCTTATTCCCTAACATGTACTTTTTGCTACATTAACATTGGCCTCTTGGCTGTTCCATGAACAAGACCCTTCATCTCTTGGTCCCCATAACTGGAACATTTTCTCTCCTCAGTCAATGCATTAACTTCCCTGGCTTAACTTAAGTCCCAATTAAATCCCATCTTTTACTGGAAGCCTTCACCAACCCCTATTAATTCTAGTTCCTCTCTTCTGTTATTTCCTACTAATCCTCTACACAGCTTGCTACACACACACACACACACACACACACACACACACACACACACACACTCTCACTCACTCTCTGTCTGTCTGTCTCTCTCTTTTGTAGTTGTCTCCGCCATGAAACTGTTAGCTCTTGGAAGGCAGGGATTGTCTTTTGCCTCTAGAATCCCAGTGCCTGGCCCATAACTAAGCCTTAATAAATGTGTATTGACTGAATGACAGTATCCATCAACAATCTCTTGCCTCTACCTATTTTGGAATCGAGATGTCACAGCAAACCTGAAGTAAGGAAGGTGGGTTCAAGTCTAATCCCAGACACTGACTAGCCCTGTGAACATGGGTAAGACACTTAACCTCTGTCTTCCTCAATTTCTTCATCTGTAAAATCAGAGTAATAGAAACTACTTCTCAGAGTTGTAAGAATAAGATAAGATAGTATATAGTGCTTTGCAAACCTTAAAATGTATTAGCAATTATTACTGTTGGTTATTATTTCCCCAACTCACAACTCCTATGTAGCCATAATAAATGAAAAAGTGGGCCTTGTGGAGACCTAGATGAAATGACTGTATACACAAAGTTCTGTATTTCTAGAATTGATGCTGGTGATTTAGAGAGTAGAACTCTTTTTTTGCTATTCAATATAGGGCTATCATTTCTTCCCTATATAGTGTGATGTCACAAAAGGACTGGGCTCACTTTTTCTACTGAAGAAAATTTGACATTCTATATAAAAACAATCCTGTCCCCTGGTGAAAATTAATAAAACTTTCCCAGACTGAGTAGACGATGATGAATTTTCTCCCACTGCTGATCCAATGACCAATTCACACATTTCTTGGCATAATAATCATGAGCAATAAATTCTGCAAATTATTTATTTATACCTAATCTTGGCCTTTTCTTCTGCATCTTCTTTTCTCCTTCTACATAGTCTATACATATGTATCCAGAGTGGTTTTCTCCTTTACCTCGGTGCTATTTATTGTAGCCTATCTGTTCCTGATGGTTTGGCATAAGGCCTAACATTGTATCATTTACAAGCATTTTAATATACTCTAATTCTGTAACAAGTGGTTTCCTTTTTTATTACATAGAACTGAAAAGACTGTAGGTGAAATGATGTCTCTCTAGATATAAAATAAATAATATTAAAGTTGATATACATATTTAAATATTCCACTGTTTGCAAAAGGCTTGCAAACCATCTTTAACAAGAACATATGCCATGTTCCTAACATAAGGATTATAAAGACTTTTTACTATATATGCATGTCCTATCTAATGTCTCTAATTGATTTTGAAAAATATGAAGCCAGGTGAAAGAACATCACAGGAGGGTAGTTCTAAAGCATTCTATTCCCTTTTCAGATGGAGATAAACAACACCACAGCAGTGTTGGCTTATGATGTACTGATAGCATGGAAAATTATTAGGTTGGAGCAGGCTTCATCTACTTTATACATGATAATGACAATTATATTCCATCTACTTAAATAAGGTGAGTGATTTAATAATAAAAGCACTATATATATTTTCTATTAATGAGTTACCATGAAGATAAATATCACTGAAGCACATTGTAGGGGAATGGGGACATAAAATAAGTTAACAGTGGGTACAGTAATACTTTGAATTTTTTTTCTTGGCAGTGAAGAATTATAATTTAGCCCCTTAATTAACCATCACAATTCTTCTCTGCCCTTGAAGTACTTACAGTCTTTCTGGGAAGACAAGGCATACACCAATGAAAAGATAACAGACAACAGAATTTCAATTTAGTTCAATTTAGGCAGGGTTGGGGAAGGCTTCCTGTAGAAGGTGGGATTTTGTTGTTCAATTATTTCATTCATGTCCAGTTCTTCATGACCCCACTGGGGTGTTCCTGAAAAAGATTATGGAGTGGTTGCCATGCTCTTCTCTAGTTCATTTTACAGATGAAGAAACTGAAGCAAACAGGGTTTAAGTGACTTGCTCAGGATCACACAACTAGTAAGTCTGAGGCTGGATTTGAACTCAGGTCTCCCTGACTACAGACCCTGTGCTCTATCATGTGTGCCACCTAAATGCCATAGGTGGGATTTTAGCTGGGAGTACAGGAAGCCACGGACCTGAGATAACTACGTAGTGCAAAACACTGATATTAATAGCTTACATTTACATAGTGTTTCAAAGTTTACAACAGTCCTGCGAAGTTGGCAGAGGGAATATCTGACTTTGTGGAAACAAAGAATGACATCTGGGACAAGCCTTATGGAAAATCAGGGATTAAATTTATTATCTACAACAACCATTACACAAAATAACTAATATAAGATAAACATCTTTACAAAACCAAAGTATACACTGCCCTGTATCTTGTATTCTTCCAGGTATTCATGGCATTCTTTTTTTTCCATGCCCCTTTTGCTAGGGGCATGAAAAAAATCTTTTCAGAGTATAAAACAATACTTCCTTTGTCCATTCTGCAAATATACATATTCAAAATTACTCAAATATCTGAATTCACTTGACAATCATATTGTCTTAGGCTAAGCCTATTTGACACTAATTATTTACTTTTTTGTAAGGGTTGTCTAACACTGTGTTTTTATTGGTGTAGGGAATTTCCAGTGAAGAAACACATTCTATCAATGTACATCTGTCACCATTTTGCAATTTCTAGTCTTAGATAGCCAACCTGAGTGCTGGGTTAAAGTACATGGCAGCGGTCACACTCAAACTTGGTCCTTCCTGATTCTGAAGTTAGTTCTCTAACCATCACACCAGACTGCCTCTCAAATATTAATTTAGCAGGTCACAATTGATATTTTTCTCAAAGCACCTTGCAAACTATAAAAGAGACATTTCTTTACACAGAAACATAAAATAATTGTCAAAAACCAGAAATAATTCAGCTTCAACAACAGGAAAACACCAATCAACATTACAAAAGAAGTACCATGAAACCATGAACATCCTGACAATAATGCTGGTATCTATTTAATGTAAGTGAAATTATCTGAAATTTTCTGTTGCTTCATAACAAGAATGCTTAAAACACACATACACCATTATTACAAATAAATCTAAATAAGACATTGAAACCTTGTCATTCATCTTCACATATGATCACACTACTATGACAAAACCACTTTGGAACAATCACAATAAAATAAGTTAAAAGCAGATTATTAAAAAAAACCACATTTCTGCATGTGTTTATGAGGCGATGAGAACAAGATCAAATCAACTACGAAAGTAATACAATAACTCCTACTTTTTTAGGGCACTGGCTGGGCCTAGAGTCAGGAAGACCTGACTTAATCTGAGGATTATAGTGAGGCATGTTCTAGGTCAGTGATTCTCAACCTTCCTAGTGCCGTGACCCTTTAATACAGTTCTTCATGTCGTGGTGACCCCCAACCATAAAATTATTTTCTTTGCTACTTCATAACTGTACTTTTGCTACTGTTATGAATCATAATGTAAATATCTGATATGCAGGATGTATTTTCATTGTTAAAAATTGAACATAACTCACAGGTTGAGAACTGCTGGTCTAAGTGATACTCTGTCTTATCAAAAGGAGAGGCAGTAAGGTATAGTGAACATGTCCCATCTCTGATACATACTGGCCATATGTGCTTGGATGGGTCATTTACCCCCTTGGAGTTTCTAGAAACTCACCAAGAATATAAAAAGTAACTCAGCTGCTAATTGGTAGAGTTTGGTCAGGAGTAATACCTATAGTAAAGAAATTATTGGTCTAGGACAAAAAATATCAATGTTCACGGCACTGTGCTATATATACTAAGATACAAAGGCAAAGAGTGAAGACAAAAAACTGCCCCTGTCTTTAAGGAGCTTACATTCTAATGGATAATGGGGAGAGGGGATTGCAACATTCAAAAAGGATGAAAATACATAACATAGTTCTATGTAGGCAGCTAGGTCCTACATAGACAGAGTGCCAAGTCCTCCGAAGTTCAAATTCAGCCCCACACACTAGCTACATAATGCTGAGGAAGTCATTCGACCTCTCTCAGACTCAGTGTTCTCATCTGTAAAATGGGGATAATAAAAGCACCTATTGCCTAAGGTAATAGTGAGGATAAAATGAGATCATATTTGTAAAGCATTTTGTAAACCTTAAAGCACTACAGAAATACTAGCTAGCTCTCTAGATAGCAATAAGAGCACTGCGTAAGAATAGTGGTAAGTGTAGCAGTAGTAGAACAACTGACAAACATGAGAAATGCCTATGGCACTGTACTAAATGCTGGAGATAAAGACAAAAGTGAACCAACTGGTTCTCCCATTCAGGAGCTTACATTTTAATGAGGAAGACAGTAAGCATGTAAAAAATACATGTACGCACATCATGTATAGAAAAAATATTTGTATGTATATCTACATACATGGACATATGTGTGTGTGTCTGTGTGTGAATAATTAAAAGGCAGATTAAGGGAGGAAGGACACTACAGGTAGGTAGGATGGATGTCTGGAAAGACTTCACTGCAAGAGTAGGTGCCTGAGCTGAGTTTTGAGGAAACTAGGCATTGAATCGATAAACATGTATTAAGTGTCTACTATGTGCTAGGCACTGGGCTAAGTGCTTGGGATATTATGAAAAGGCAAGAGACCGTCCTTGCCCTCTAGGAGCTTACAATCTAAAGGCAAGCAGGCAGGCAAAAATAAGCATCTAAGCACCTATTCTGTGCTAGACAATATGCTGCTAAATCAGGCAATCGAAAAAAGGCCAAGGTGAAGATGGACAGCATTTCTGGCATGGTGGTATGCCACTGTATGGGCATATAAATGCAGGGAAAGAGCAGTAATGAGTGGGAGGAGGAAAAATCTCCTGCAGTAGGTGCAGCACCTTCTAGGAGTCAGCGATTTCTGCAGTCTGGTTGAAATGAGAGCTGTTTCTTTTCTTCTTCTTTTTTTTTTTTTTAATTTATTTGTGTATTTTTTTGCTTTTTGGAGAGCAGTTGGAGTTAAGCAACTTACCCAAGGTCACATGGCTAGCGTTAAGTATCTGAGGCTGGATTTGAACTGAGGTCCTCCTGACTCCAGGGCTGATACTCTATTCAACTGCACCACCTACCTGCCCCTGAGCTGTTTTTTTTCTAAGTAGTACAGATTATTTTTTTTATAGAAATATAAAATGAGACTGCTACTTTTTGTCTACTATCATCATTTAATTGTATTACAGATTTCCATTAGTACAGTGCCTGATAAAGGAGCAATCTCTTACGGTTTCATGGCATATGAGTGAAGCACTGCTTGCTCCTACAGTATATGGCTCAATAAAGTTCTCTCCTTTGACAATTTTTTTTCTTAAAAATCAGATGGTAAATTCTCAATGTCTAATCATAATTGTATAATTACCAGAGGCAGCACAGTATGCTGTAAGGAGTGTTAAATATGGAGTCAGAGGATCCAAGTGGAAGTCCTAATTCTTCCATTAATAGTTCGTTTAACCTTGGGAAAATCTGTTATCTTCAATGAGCCTCAGTTTTGTCATTTGTAAAAGGAGGTACTAGGTGGTACAGTGGATAGAGTACCAGGCCTGAAGTCAGGCAGATTTACTTCAAATTCAAATCTGGCCTCAGATATTTACTAAAGCTGTGTGACCCTGGGCAAACCACTTAACCCTGTTTGCCTCAGTATCCTCATCTGTAAAATGAGCTGGAGAAGGAAATGGCAAACCGCTGCAGTGTCTTTGCCAAGAAAACCCCAATGGGGGCCACAAAGAGTTTTACATGACTGAAACAAATGAACAACAGACTAGATGACCTGGAATGCCTCTCAGCTTTAAATTTATGATCCTATGCTCCTAATACCAACCTTAAGAAGTGTGTATTTCAACAGTCTGCAAAGCACTTTCTTCTACTTAATATCATTTGATTCTCATAACAGCCCCGGGAGGTAACAAAAACATTATTATTATTGATTCTTTAGAGATGAGGAAACTGAGACAGAAAGGGATTAAATGAATTGCCTAAGGTCAAACAGCCAAGAAAGCTGCACTGCCCAAACTGGAATCCAAGCTACAATTCAAAGATAATATGGTGTGGGCTAAGGAAGTAGGCAAAGATGCATATAAGAATTGTTTATAATTTTTAAAAAAAGGAACTATATGGAAATGAAGAATCACTAAGGATCTAATTGAGCACTCCAGGGCTTCTCCCCAAAGGTCTATGTGATTTGTAACTTTTTTTTTGGTGCCTCAGGGTCTTTTTCACTTTATGGTGGGTACATGTTTGGTTTTAGAGGGTTAAGACCTGGCTTTCTCTATGTGAGCCTTCATGAGCTCAAAGATGGAACTATATGCCAATAGAAACAATTCAATATATGGTTTTTTTCTGTTATAATCCCAAATGTAACTAATTAGGTGAAGAATGACTGAGATGAACAAAGAAAATGTCATAAGACAAGACGGGTTAGGAGTTATGGCTTCTAGTCCAGAAAGTATATATAGTTTCCCTATGTAATGGGAGTCAAATTCCTTAACTAGCCAAAGCCTAATTCTGCATTTATCCAAGACATGTTTTTACTTAGTGAAAAGGTTGCTTAAGGAGCATCCAAGTAATAGATGCACAAGCATTTTGAGAAAATTACTTTAGAAATTCAAGGAATTACCCTTATGACTTCTCTTCTAGTTAAATTATCTCTTCCACTTTAATATTCATTTCTTAGCAAGTTTTTTTGAAAAATAAAGATTTTTGCAAATATTAGAGAAAGATACTATAGTCAGAAATGCATCAAGACGGGAAACTATGACATTTCCTAGTGTGGAGTTCTTATGAGCATAAGGGATGGTTTAGGTCAAAGATTGTAAAAACATGGAACATAGCAATCATGAAAATTCAGATCTTGTCTGTTAGTCACAAGCCAGATTCTCCTGATATCTGAGGCACTGAGATACCCCATTTTCTTCAATGTTGTTCAAAGCTTTTATAAACTGCACAGTACTAACATCAAAATGCACTTATTTTTAAAATGCAGCTACTCATGAGAGTAAGTCTTGACAAATACATTTTTTGTGTTTTTATAAGAAATTAAACATTAACACTGATACACAGGAAGTAAATACAAAATGTATATGCAATTGAATGACTGACCAATTAAATGCAATCATAAATATATTATTTTTTGTGCTGGAAAGTAGAATCACAGAACTGCATGGACAGGAAAGACGAGTTTGAAAGGAATTTGCTATTTACCTTCAAAATACTGACTAGTTTCTTCAACACAGTAGAATTTTTAAGAAAAAGCAAATTTCTTTCTAAAACAAGAGTTCTTAAACATTATCATGCCATGGATTCTTCAGGCATCCTGGTGAAGACTATGGAGATCCTTTCATAATAATGCTTTTAAATTCATAAAATACATACAGTTCCAAAGGAAAGAAACTATATTGAATATTTTTAATGGAATGGTTATACTGGATGGAAGAACAGTATTCTTCACCTTTGAAATTAATGGAATCTATCTATGGACCCCATTGGGAGTTAAATAGAGGCAAGGGGAAAGCAGTATCCATACATTTTCAGTTAAGAAGCCTTATTCCAAGAGAATTTAAGACTGCTGGGTGGGTGTGATGGGGGGAGTTAGGATTTAGATATAGGCTATTAACAAGGATAAAGTATGTTATAGCAGAAGGTTCAAAGGAGAAAACTGGCTACCTGATAAAAAAAAAAGCAGTGGAAGATATCATATAATGACACCAAGAGGAAAAAAGATATCTTCATCATCCTGGTACAGTAGAAGGATTCTCAGTTACAAGACACCTTGACTCAAATTTTAGCTTCAGCATTTACTAGCTGTGAAATCCTGGGCAAATCACTTATCTCTCAGAGTTTAAGTTATCTCCTTTGTAATTTGGGGATACCAATACATAAATTATCTACCTTGCTCACTGGGGGAAAAATGTGTTTTGTGAATGACATGACAAGTGTTAAGTAAATATAAGTCACGGTTATTATCAAATTATCATCCCAAATTAACATAAGGATGGTCAAAGGAAGACTATACTGTTCTCTTGAAAAGCAACCAGGGGCCCATATTTTTGAAGCCTAGAGAAGATTATGACCAAACTAGATCTGAAGAACTGTATTAAGACATGACACACAGAAACACCACTTTAATATATTTAGGTAACACTCAGTATAGAACTGAGTAGTTTCAATTTATATATGTACATATAATTACCTTGCCCTTGTATACTATTTCTGAATGTGTGTGTGTGTGTATATATATATACACATACACCTTGTTTCTTACTGTGAAAAAACCCTAAACATAATGCAATAAATAAACAGTATGATTTTGTGTGCATATAATTAGAATAGCATATTCTCAGTCCCATACAACTGAGGATGGTCAATTCCATTCATAATCACTGTGCTAGTTCAACTGGGAAGATGTATTGAGGCCCTAAAAAAGTAAATGACACGAGTGTCAGAATGAAAGCTGAAACAGACTAAAGAAATATTAGCATGTTCCATCCAAAGGAAATTTAAAAAAAATCATAAGACCTGTTCACAGGACAAATCATTTAAGCAGTGACATCCCCACACACTCACCATGTTTCTGTTGAAAGCCATAGCTTCAGTTTCTGGTTTTCCCTTTCAGTTCTCCCTCTCAGCTCAGTTACCGCTTTAGTAACATCCTTATTAGAGCTGCATTGGCTCATACTGTTAATATGTGAGCGCATTCACCTGTCCCTATAATTCTCATATGAAACGTTATGGAGAGGTAGACTTTGTCAAAAGACTTACAAGACCAATACGATACAAGAAATTTTGAGTCAAAAACAAGTCTAAAGCTTTTTGCATTAAAGATTGGATATATAGCAACCCCAGATCCTTCAAGGAGTGGGAGGAAGAGGGACACCTACGATGCAGCACCACATAAACCTGGTTTCAGAGAAGGTGGCAACCTGCACTGTTAGGGGAAGGTTCTTTTGCCTTCAGTTCTGTATAGCACCATTCAAATCAGAGGTTCACTTCTGTCCACTGTCCATACCAATACAAGTGCCTCCCCTTTTAAAATCTAACTCTTGGGGGCAGAAACTGTCTCACATTTGCCTTCACATACCCATAACTAACACACACTAAGTGATTAAGAAATCCTTCTTGTTAGATTGTGTAACCCCTGGAAAAAAATGAACAAATGGTAGTTCTTGGAGAAAATTAAAAATAAAAATATATCAATAGCATTTTATTCAATATTTGTTCCTAATAGAAAATGACATACATACCAGTATCTACTATATGTTTAAATGATAATTAAGACAGAGAACTAGAAAGTTGAACTTGAATACAGAAGCAGTTCTTTTTGAAATAATGCTCCATGAGAAAATATTTTATATAAAAAGAAAATATTTGGCATATGTTAAATAAATAGGAAAATTTGGGGGTATTCCCTCTTTCACTTTCTTAACTTTTAGGAGCAAATCACTTAAGGTACCACTTTAAATGATTGCCTTTTTTTTTTAGTAAGAAGGCATCTCAAAAACTCACTTATCCACAGGACACATATGTATCATATATAAACCCATTCTATATCCTCCCGTCTTTAATACTTCAACAATAGGTATGAAATTCATTTCTTCTAGACTACAAAATGAATTGGTTTCTCTCTGCCTAATACCAATGGGATAGGAGTTTTGACGAGGCTTAATGGTATTACAAAGGTGATATACTGCTGTGTTGATTTCAGTCTAAAACAGATAAAGTGAATTATAGTTTCATTGTGGACAATATAAAATATTTCATTTCCAAAATATGTGTTGTATAATTTGGATAGATAATGAACTGTAATTTGATAGTGAGAGGCTATAAGCATATTTGTACTCACTAGGTAGCATACTCATATTTGAAGAAAATTGCACTGATATAATGCATATCTCATATATATATATATACATATACATATATAAATATTCCTTATAAATTTTGTGATGCTATTAAAGGTTGCAAATAAATGATCAATAAATATTAGATGGATGTGAATTTGATAAACGTCTTACTAATTTACAAAAATCAGACATCTGTTCATTCAAGAAATGTTTATCAAGCACCTACCACATGCAAATGAGAGAAATTAATTTTTTTCCAAATAGAAAAAGCAATGAAAAGGGGATCTCAAGAACATTTCATTTATTAATGCATTAAATGTATGTTTCTTTACACATTATGTGGATAAATCCATATTTAAATGTAAGTAGCAGGCAGCAAGACATAGTGGACAGAATGCTGGATTTTGGATAAGAATGGTTCATATTTGCCTTTGACACATACTAGCTTTCCTTTTCACATTGATGGACTGACTTCTCTAAGCTTCAGTTTCCTCATCACATTAGAAATATATAAAACAAACTATTAATTCCTCCATTAATTACCTACTCTGATGCTTCTTGACATAAGGGTGATACTGGATAATCAAAGGCTATTCCAGCAAAACACAAGCTTTTAGTTCTACCACTTTAGTGATACCACTAAAACTCATGGAAACTGATAATGCATATGGAATTCACTCTCTGTACTGACCAGGGGAGTATTATACCAAGACAAACTCACCATACTTTTAAAACAAACTCACTATACTCAGCTATATGATCACATTTAAAATAAATGATTTTAATAATATGGTGAAAATAAAATGAAATGAACTGCTGAAGCTACAAAATGCTATTAAGCATTTCACAGGTGACATCACTGAACATAAAAAAGGTACAAAAAAAGGTACAAAAGATGATTACTACCAGACTCACAGCAAGGGGGCATGATAAAGCTGCTAGGCTAGGAATAGGATAAGGGCTTTACTCATTATAACTATTTCTACTGCTCAACTACTAAAGATGACAGAAATACTAGCACCATCTTGGAAATCTGGTGTGACCCCAAACTGAACTTCAAAAAAATTCTCTAGCACCAAGTCTGAAAATGACTATCTGTCATAAGAATAATTTACTTAAGTTTCTATGCTCAGTTATGCATCCTAAACATGGATTTATAATGAAACTACCATCAAATTCCTAAGTCTATAAACTAATTATATCTAGGGATACTGAGCTATTAGTGTATTTAGAAAATAGCTTTAGCTGTTTGGGAAAAAAAATAAAGTTAAAATGCCTAGCCCTACATGATAAATTGATTTTTTTTCAATGTAATAGGTCAGGTTTTTCAGTGTTCAAAGATAAGTTCCTAAGTTAAAGAAAATATGTGTATTTTAAACCAAGAGAATGGCAATAATTTTTCTATCAAAATAACTACATAACTTCATACAGCACATTAAATGGAATTACAAACTCAAAGAAACCTTACTTAAGCATTATTATACCTATTATCTGCTACATATTTATCCACAACATGAGCTTAGTCTCTACTATAGCTCATTTGTTTATTCAGTAAATATTTACTAAAATTACTGAGCTCAGGGCTCTGTTTGGAGAATGGTTAAGATCTTTAAAAAAAATTTTAAACCTTGGTTCATCACCACATATATAATCCATTTTCCATATCTTCATGGAGTTGGACTGTAACCTAAATCTTTAGGATCATATTCAATTCAATCCATTTAAAACCAAACAAAACAAAGGATAACTGAAATCACTGAGTGAAAGAAAGGAATGACAAAAGTGTAATGAAAAGGAGAATTCGGGCTTTCTTAAATGTTATATACCAAGAGAAAAATGGAATGTGGGCTATATGGATGTTTTGAGAAAAGCCAGGACTTGGGGAAGAGGAAGAAGAGAGAAGATATTAATTATCAAATGAATTCTGAAAGTAATATTTTAAAAAAAATACTTAGCCAACTTTAGGCAAACTCAACAGAGCTGGAAAGATTGTTAGAGACTACTGAATTCCAATCTCCTCATTTCCAACATTAGGAACTGGGGATGAGAGAGGTTAAGTGATTTGTCAGAGTCACAATGCTTATGTCTGAGGCAAGATTTGAACTTATCAATAATTCCACACTAACTTCAGCATTCTGTCCAGTGTGCTATCTATGTATAATGCCCATATCTGTCAATAATTTCAAAAAGGGTTGTACCCCTCCACTAAAATATTCATTTTATTCATTTACTCATAATATTTAGCAACTTTATTCAATCTACTCAATAATTCAACCAGTCTATCCCCCTTCTATCTTTCTGTTAATAAATACTCAGCATTAACACATTTAGGAGAAAGGAAAATAATGCAGTGCATGTAAAACTATTTACTGTACTCTGAATATACACAATTTTAACCCATGAGTTTATACCTAAAGTTTACTGTCAATGTCCACGTAAACTTCTCTTTGACACATCATTCTGATCATATGACCCATGATCATATGATCTGCATGACCTTATAGACACTGAAATTTGGGGAACTGTCTTCTCTGAATTTTTAAAAACAAAATGCTATAATGTTGGTTTATACATGGCACTAAATTAAAATGGTTCAGAATATGTTAACTATGTATTCTGTTGTTCAAATGGGACAAAAAATGCTTGGCTGAGCACAGTAATGCAATACAGCCAAGTCATTATAGCAAGTCTTCAGACACACATACTGCCATCTCAGGAAAACAAAGAGTGAACATGTTTTACAATACTTTAGAAGCTCAAATTGCTCTCTCTGGTCCTAGAAAGAAAAAGATAAAAGTGTTTCAATAATACTTTCCTGAAACAAGATAGCCACTCTAAAAGAGGTTATTAAAATGTTCATTAACAAATACACTTTGTTGTTGTTTTGACTAGCTCTTTAAGCACCACCCTGGCAGGCTGAGTGGCATAGCATGAAATGTATATAATAATTTTGGTAATAACATAATTTTTATTACACTGGCACAACCCAATCATTAGTATTATTATATCTAACATCTCCAGGATGTGAAATGAAAAGAAGAAATGAAAGGGGGAAACAGAAGTACCTCTGATTTGAAACTATAATACAAAATAGTAATCAATAAATTTATTTGGCATTAGTTAAAAAACAGAAAACTATAAGTGAAGAGGACTAATAGCTATAATAGTGATAGTTAGCATTTATATATCCCCTCCTGTACATCAGGCACTGTCCTAAGCACTTTGCAAATATTATCTCATTTGATCCTCATAACAATCCTCTGCGGTAAGTGCTATTCTTATTCCCATTTTACAGTTGAGCAAACTTAGGTAAACAGACGTAAAATGACTTACCCAAAGCCATTAGGCTATTTTGTGTCTGATGCTAGATTTGAACTAGCATAGACTAGGAAGAATTAGAAACAAATGAACTCAACAAGCCTGTGCTCTATGAACTGGATATAAATTAATTGGGGAAGAAGTTCCTATTTAAAGAAGAACTGCTGGGAAAACTAAAAAGTAGTCTGAAAGAAATTAGGTTAGACCATATACCATGATAAATTCAAAATAGATATGTGACCAGAATATTAATGACCACGCCATGGGGAAAAATGGAAAAAAACAAAATTTGGCACCTTTTGCAATTATGGGTCTGGTAGCTTTTACAGTTATGGGAACGTGAACAATCTCAAGCAAACATGGAATGAAAATGAAAATAGAAAATAATTTTGAACTAGGGTTAAGAAAGGAAGCAGTCTAGTAAAAAATGTCTGTATCAAGTACCTCGAATAAGAGTCAGAAACCTAAGAATTATAGGGAGCTAAGACAAATATTCAAGAATAGAAATAATTTCCATAGGAGTTATTAAAGGAAGCAGTGCAAACTATTAACAACAATATGAAATACAGCTTCAAATCATTAACAATATAAATGAAAATTTAAAATTCTGAGTTTTCATCACACATTCAGAAAATTGGCAAAGACAACAAAAGATAAGAAGTGAACATTGCAAAGGAACATTGTGGAAAGCCAGGCATAGTAATCCAAAGTTATTAAAGCTATGAACTGATCTAGCAATTCTGGAAAGCAAATTGGAATTATGTGAAGAAAGTGACTGAAATGTGCATACCTTTTGATTCACAGATCCCACTGATAAATATATATCCCAACAATATCAATTACAAAAAGAAATTGCCAATGGACATCAAAATATTTATAGCATTGTAGATACTCATTCATTGGGAAAAGGCTAAGCAAATTATTGTATATAAATGTAATGGAATGTTATTAAACACCAAGAAACAACAAATTTGGTGGACAAATAAAATCAATGGAATACTTAGCTGAAAAACAAAACACAGAATGATTGCAACTACGTAAACAAAAAGAACAGCAACACAAGGAAAACTGAATGCAACGAAATTGTAATGACCAAAGTCTGGCCCCTAAATGAAAGAGAAGAAAAGGTGTCTCCTCCCTTTCTTTTTTAAAGGAAGAAGAATATGGGAGAGAAAGAATGCATATGATATCTGACTGCGGATAAACCAGTTAGTTTTGCTGGATGTTGCGTTAGCTGTGAATTCTGTGATTGATAAAATGACCAAAGAAGAAGCATAACGTATTGTGTTGGCAACTGTATGTGAAGTTATTTGTAGAGAAAGTTATTAGCAGGGAACTATCAAATTGAACAATAGAATCTTTCCCCCTCCCATTTTAAAAATTCTCCGTTACAAGAGATGGTTCTCAGTGAGGCTATGTAAATTGAGAAACACAGGTAATGCTGGAAGCCAAGACAAGAACTGTCCTGTTCATGGAACATCCAGGAGGTTAGTATAACTAGACTGAGGAAAATATGTCAGGGAGTAAGGTATAAGAAAACTGGAAAGGTAGCAGGAGATAAATCTGAGCCAATCAGTGGTCAACTAGCTAATTTCCTCCTTCAAAATGATGTAATTATTAAAGACCTGCAAAGATTACTACAAAACAGGGAAAAAATAACATTCTACAAAAATGTGGTAATGAGCTTAACAGAAACAGAAATTTCCTGGTAAAGAATAATTATGGCTAATGATTCCGAGTTGAGTACTTCAACAACGCCTCCTTGCTCCCCCAAAATGGCAGAGAGTTTGGCCAAGTTTATGGAATACAACTAGGTTTTCTGGGGAAAGAGAAAACCATTGCAGCTCTTCAATTCTCACACCTCACATTTTCCCCCATTTTATTAACATATTTTGATTAAATACAAGGAGATGAATTACAAATTATTCTCATTGTTTTGCATACAGTATAGTTTATTATCTATATTTTATAAAATAATAATCTATATCTAAAAAGAGGATTGATTCAAGAAATCCATTTCTAAATTTTCTCCACACATTTTAAGGAATTTGATCTATAACACTGTGGCTTAATTTACTTAATTTATTCAAAATTATTGTTATAAAGAGTTTTTTCACAAAAGTAAATAAAGTAATTATGAAGCATGTGAAATAACTATACAAGCCATTTTACAAGTGGGATATTCTCTTCCTTCTTTTCAATGAATGTTTAAAGCTCTCCTTCAAGCACTTACTAAATCTATTGATCTGTGAAACACAGTGCACTCCAGGGAGGCAATTCACTTGACGTTATATATCAAATGATGAGATGAATAATGATCATACCATTTGGTAATTAAACGTCTTACAAACCTTTTAACTGACTGAGCGTCAAAAAGGTCAAATGAGGTCAAGCATACTGTGTTTTTTTTTCCCCACTCTTGTCTTAGATTAACTATATAAAAACAACCATCTTTAAAAGTAGCACTGATAGGTATATTTAGTAAAACATGACTTCAAAATTAGAAATCAAGACAATATTAATGTCTAATTCTTATCTTTAAAATGTAAAATGTAATCTGTCTCTCTCCATCTGACAGAGTTGTTTCTAATCTTACTTGTTAAGATTTTAAAGTAATTCCCATTTGCATATTCATTGAAAACTACTGTATTACACTGGTTAAACAAAAACAGATCACACAACATAGTCTCATCACTGAATAAAAAATAAAAGCAAAATTTACAAATAATTCTAGGGTCAATTTTATTCTATAGCCATAATGGTTTTCGAACGTTTAAAAATT
>CM053585.1:447869692-447900784 GCA_028646515.1 Pseudochirops corinnae | reverse complement strand
ATGGATCAAACTATATTTCCTCCTGATAATGATATTCTAGAATTATCTCTATATTCTCTTTCAGAGTGTTAACAAACTTCACTCTTAGGTCATTCCAATTTTCAATAAATCTAACATCCTCCTGATAATTTCAATATACATAAAAAAAGGAAAAAGTATAGTAAAATAAAATGTGAAACAGAGATAGGAAATCTTCATTAGTAAAATAGAAAGCATAGGAATTGACTAAGTAAATAAATTATTATTAATTGTACAAGTCACTTATCTCCATTCTGCTCCAATTAAAAAAAAATATCAAGCATTTACTTTTTTCTCCTTCTCACCTCCACTGCCACAAAAATGAAATACAAAGCCTTTGTAAGAAACACCGATAGTTAAGCAAATCTCCATGTTGGACATACTCCAAAATGTGTCTCAATCTACATATTAGTGCATCACTTCTCTATCAGGAGGTAGGCAAGAATCCTCACTGGTCTGTTAGAATCATGACTGATCCTGTCATTCATCAGATTTTTTTTAGAGTTTTCAAAGCTGTTGTTTTTTACAGAGATGTTATCATTGCAAAAATTCTCATTCTGCTCACATACTGCACTAGTTCATTAAAGTCTTCCCAGGTTTGTCTGAAACCATGTATTTTTTAATTGCATACAACACCACAATATTTCATTACATTTAGACCCCATAATTTTCTCAGTCACTCCCCAACTGATGACCACCCTTCTGGTTTCAAGTTCTTTTCTACTACCCTCCCCCCCCCCCCAAAAAAAAAACCCACCCAGCAGCCACAAAAGTTTTTCTCCATGAAAGACCTTTCTCCTTGTTCACCTCTTTCGAGTAGGGGACTAGTAGTGGTATTGCTTGGTCAAAAGACATGCAGAGTTTAGTAACTTTTGTCAGATAATTTCAAATACCTCTCATCTGTACCAATGTGCCTCAGTCATATGAGGAAAATAACTTGCTCTTATCTAGCTTAAAAGCTGCAATACATACTAAACAGCATTTGAAAACTTGAAAATGTTAAAAAGGTCTAATGATAAAATTTATGAGAATCATACAGGATAGAAGGAGGAATAATTAAACTATAAGAGATAGGATTTAGAAAGACATGTATGGAAGAGAATGATCCAAGGATGCAACCAAATCTCTACTGAAGGAGATTTTTTTAAAATGACAGATATGAATAATCACTTTCTGGACTATGGTCACCTTCAATGGGAATTGTTTCCCAATACATCCAACTGTAGTGTCCTACCTCTCTTAGCTACCCTGAATTTATTTTATATCCATTCTATGTGCATTTACATGTATACATTTTGCTTCCTCCAATAAAATGTAAGTTCTCTGAGAAAAGGGACAGTATCCTTTTTGTCCTTGTATCTTCAGCTTCTAATACAATAAGAGCTTGCTGATTAGCTGATCTTTTTCTTAAAAATTAATTAAGAGACAATCTGGCCCTCCTAGATGATCGCAGGTACCCAGGGTCTGCCTTATTTCTGAAGTGAAAGTAAATGAAGAAGTGGTTCTGAGAGTCTAGAAGATCCAAAATTGCCCTGAGGTTTTGAGTAGAGGATGAAGATGGACATTACCTTCTGGCAATTCAAGGCAAGTTTTGAGAAGCAAACTCATTGACTATTTGGGTCCCTTGTTAAAATTTAGAAGCTTTTATTCCCCTGTAAAAGGCTTCCAGATAAGCCTGTTTGTTTTTAATCTATAGCTGGTAGCTAATAATAATATTAGTTAAAATTTTTATAGCACCTACTATATGCCAGGCACACACACTTTATAAATATTATCTCACTTAACCCTCACAACTCTGGGAAGTAGGTGCTATTTTTATTCCCATTTTACAGATGAGAAAACTGAGACAAATCGAGGTTAATGACTTGCTCAGGGTCACACAACAAGTTAAGTGTCTGACGCAGGATTTCAATGCCAGCTCTGGTGCTTTATCCACTGCACCATCTATTCTGGGATATTTTGTGTGCTACTTGTATACAGGGGACATGACCTCTAATTCGTGGGGAGAAAGTTGAAGGATCACTATATCCCAGGAAGGTGTAGGGTGGGCACCAGAGCAACTTTGGGAGAGGGATAAATGAGGTTCCTAAGATTCCTTCAAAGAGAGCCATAGAGAGAAAGAGAATGGAAACTGGAGTCATGTAGTAAAGTACTTAACATGTCTCAGAATTCCAGCTTGACTTCTTAGAGATTTTAAAGGCTCACTGAGGTGAAAATTGCCCCTTTTAGTCTGAGCTGAAAGCTTATCTGCCCCTTAAGAATCCATTTATTCAGTTGCATACTTTCTGACATATTTTAACCTGTGGAACTATATTTTCTGTTTGTTGTGTGCTTGGATAAATGAGTTAATTTGCTATTTGTGATGGTTTTTATATAACCATCTTTGGTGGGAAGGAGGTCTGCTGGTGAGGTAGAGCTAAAAGGCTGTCATCCTTAAACGTGGCCAGGGAAGTGACTTCATTTCAAACTCAAATATCTGCAATCCTAGATAAACAATATTTTAGGTTAAACTTAAATGAATCCAGTTTGATATCTCCTTTGGAGTTAAGTGGAGCAAGTACCCAGCCATGATCCTTCTCCCCTATCTTTTCAAGGAGCAAATCAAAGTATCCTTTGGAGAAATTTGGGCCAGACTCTAGAGATCTATGTTCATGACAACCACAAACTGCACATCCACACATTTGCACAATCCACATGGATATAATTATTTTACATAAGCACACATATTCTATACCCTGCTGAGGAATTATATAACACCATTTTATAGTTACATAGTGCCTACCGGAACTCATATAGCTAAAGGAGGAAGGGATGGGCGTTCCAAAAACCAACAAAACGTGAAAAAACTTGAAGGAAAGTCTCTAAAGAATTCTTTGGGAGAAAATGGGACAAGAATACTGTGGAATAAGGAGGCATTCTAGGTGGGCTATAAAATTGAACTATTAAAAGAATACTCACATTGATGAAATCACAGATATACTGAAGTATTAGCATATTTATAGTTCCAATAAGGGCTTCTGTTTATGTCCTTTCCACCATGCTCTCTTCAGCTACTTTTTTATAGCTAATAAAATGCTTTTAATTTTAGCTCTTTGTCTAAAATCCTTTGACCTCTGGGAAATATAACTTTACTCTTCGTTAGTCTTTCCAGTGATAGCCACTCCTTCCTATTTGGCCTCTGATTAAAAGGGCCTGAAGGAAGAATCAATTTACCCCTTGTTTCCTATTTCCACCTGAAGAACATTACTATGATACCGTCACCCAATGATCTCTTTTCTGAAGTTAACAGCAGCAGAACAGATTGACCTACTGTGATCTTTTTTGCTGCATCCTACCAAACTCCAAGTCATTTCTCCCTTTTCTTAATGATTTTGATATCTATTTTCTGGTGTCCCTCTCATCATATCCACTGATATTATCCTTGATGATATTAATATGGTTTTTGACAACCCTTCCCTGACTCTCAGTTCTCATCAACCTCCTCAACTCCCATGACAGCCATCTTCACTCTCTTAGCTCTTACCATCAACCCCAAATTGTTCCCCATCAAGATGTTGACATTTGGTTTCCCTCTTACATTTCAATCACTTGTTCTTTCACCTTGCTGATTTTCTGACCCATTTCTGAACCAGTGTTCACAATCACCCAGCCCTTCAGACCATCATTCCCCAATGGTTCTGTTAACACTCTTTCACAGGTTTGTAACTTCTGCAATTTCTTAAGTGGGTCACTTATACTTTTATCCCAAACACTCATTGATTAAAAAAAAAAATTTAATGGCACAGTACCAAGCACAGATTCCCAGAGGCACTCCACTGGAAATATTCCAAGGTGACATTAAACCACTGAGATCTGACCCTGGCTATTCAACCAGATCTGAAACCTAGTTGTACTACCACTGAATCCAGATCTCTAGGTCTATTTCACAAGAGTAAGATGAGAGACTTTGTCAAATGCTTTGCAAATGCCTATGTAAATTATACCTGCAGTACTGTCCAGCTTTACTAATCTAGTAACTCCATTAACAATAATTAGGAATTAACAATAAGGAACAAGGGGAGTGGAGACTGAGAGAGGTCTAGTGTGATGTGCTACTGATGATGCCACGGTGGCTACCTAGAATTAAGACTTCTTTTTCCAGCTATTTATTAACCATCCCTTTAATAACTCCAATCTCCCTTTTCAGTCTCATCTTTTATAATTAATATGTCCCTGCCCAAAATGGGCTACCAGGTTTTCACAGTTTTATTCTGCTCTCTCCCAACTCCTGCATTAGTACAGGCCATTTAATTTGCCTAAAACAGGCTCCCCATTCAGTTCTGTCTTTTGAGAGCATTCTACTGCTTCCATCAGTCTCTCTAATGGCATTTATGAAGAGCCCACTATTTGTTCAGCACTGTGTTAAGCACTGGGGGTGTGAAGAAGGGTGAAGGACAAGTCCTGCACTCAAGGAGCTTGCAGTCTTAATCCACATGCTCTAGCTCAGAGGGTACTCGGTCTGTAAATCCTTGTCTGCCTTCTCCTGAGGGAAAGTTCTCTCTTTCTCCTCAATTTTCCTGAAGAGTAGGTTTAAGTCTCTCCTCTAATTTTGTCACAGTGCACCTTACAATTCTCAGGGTGTCCCAAAAGTTGTAGGGCATTGAAACATCTTAACTGACTTGAAATGCACTAAGATTTTTGGGACACCCTGCTCTTCTTCATAAATCTATCAGATCTCCCCCACTTGACCTGAGGCTCCTAGAAGCTTATTGATTTTGATTTTTGTATGATCTACACCTAGACAGAGCAGGACATGGTGGGTCCTTAATAAATATTTATTTAATCAATCTGTCACTTGGTGAAAGACAGTTTGGTGTGGAGTGCATAAAAAGTTTATGTTAGAACCAGAAAGATTTGAGTCCAAGTGTGATCTCTGACACATACTGTATCACCCTGGGTAAGTAACTTAACCAACTCAATAATCTAGGCTAAAGGTTTCAAACACACTGCCCACATCTCCTATTAAGACTGAACCATTCTTATATGTGGCCCCACACCAGATTAAAATGTGATCGGGAAATGGTTAACAGAATAAATAAAAATATGACACAACATATAAATGTTAACACGTGGGTTTTGAGTCACTATGCACCCACAGGCATCCTTATATATGGTCTAGTAGCCCCCCATTTTTATTTTGGTTTGACACTACTATTGTAGACAACTCTTAAGTTGCAGAGGAGTTATTAATCTACATTGGTACAGGAGATTTCCTTGTCTGGTAACTCCCTTTGTCAATGAAATCAAAGATTCAGTTTCTATTCCCTATGTGATGTTGATGACCCTGTTGTCAGATGGAACAGATATTACCATCATCAGACTGCAGCTCATAAAACTGAGGCTCATGGATACTGACTTCACCAAGGACATGCAGGTAGAAGTAGTCTTTGGGACAAAAATTCAACACTAATTTTGTCTACTATGTTATTCTTTCTAGCATACTACATCACAGAAAAAAAATATTTCATAGGAAGATTTCATATTAAGAACATTCATTTTCTGAGCTACAACATAAACAGGAAAAAAAACTTGAAATCTTTTGTTCACTTAATATATATATTTTTTAATTCTGCTGTTTTTTGAAACTAAAGATTTACTAATTTGTCAGTCAATATTGTTTTAGAATTTCTAAGTAAAATCAGAAACACTCAACTGAATTTCAGTGAACCAATGCTGAAACAATTCAGAGACCAGTCAATATACCAATATAAATGACAACTGCCGATTCACACACACACACCACCACCACCACCACCACCACCACCAAACTGTTATCTACAATTTCTAAAATTTATTTTCCATGGCACAGTGGACAAGAGAACTTTTCTTAAACCTAAGGAAATCTGGATTTAAGTCTGGCTTCAGACACATATGGTCTGTGCTACCTTGGTAGAGTCACTTAACTTCAGACTATTCTAGGAAACTCTCTAAGGCTGAAATGCAGAGAAGAAGCCCTTATATTATAGATGCTTTTTCAAATGGGTATTCACTTATACATTTCTAGAGTCTATCCCTGTACATATCTCCCTATTTCTAACCCACACTAATTTCCCAGAAAAACTCCAAAAACAATGCTAGGGTTGAGAACTGGAAAAAGAAGAAAAAAAAATAGGAAAGTCCATGATGAGAAAGAAGCTCCAAATAAAATACAACAAAAATAATCTTAACTATGCTTGTCTCATCACTACAACTAATGTCTTTGCAGCCAAATTTTATAGAAATGATCATGCTCCAGGGAAATAAAATTTGGCAAAATAAGTAATGGAGAAAGCAGAATGTATGACATAAGGAGAAACTATAACAAATAACTTACCTGCTTCTTCCAGGTCTGCAAAAAACTTCGTAATTCAGCCTTGAGCAGGAGTATTAAGTAAGTTCAGGTCCAGCATCACATTACAATGAGCCTGTTAATAGACAAGAAAAATCTTTATTGCTTTGGAAAATAACCTGTAATTTACTTCACAATTAGTTCAATGAACTTCCTAGAACATAAAATCTTTAAACTCTACTACAAGGAAATTGGTCAAGGCTATGACTTTTTAAGTATGCAAAATGTGATTTCCCCCCTTGATAGAATTTTAAATCCTCTAGTCTATGTATAGCAATGGATTAGTTCATCACAATAATTTATGCTCCTAGAGAACTAGGGCTGTTACATTTTTGTCATTTTATCACCAACACCCAGCACAGGGGCTAGCATCCAGCAGGGGTCTAATAAATGATTCTTGACAGTTTGAATTAATTCAACACAACTTTATTGAGCATCTCCTAAGCACAGAGTATTGTACTAGACTAGACACTAAGGGAAATACAAAAAGAAATTTAATATGTGCCTGCTCACAAGGGGCTTAAATGGTAAAACATACACACAATTAATAATAATGCTACAAATTGGAATATGTTGAACAGGGATATAATTTAAAAGGTCTGAGAGTGTTGAGGGGGGAGGGGTTATATCTCTATTTGAACCTTCCTACTATTTACTTTCTACTATTAGAACATGGGTAAATTTTCAAGAGGTGAAAGTGACAAGTGAAGGACTTTCTAGGCACAGGCAAATATGTAAGCAAAGAGAGGAAGGTAGAAGAATATGGGATGTATTCAATAAACAGGTAAGTGGTCTGTCTTCATAGAATATATAGTATAGTTGAAGAGAACTAACATACAGTAAGGGTAGAAAGCCAGATTGTAGAGGTTCTTATATAGCTAACCAGTAATTGAAACTTCATTTGTTATGCACTGGAAAATTGTAAATGATTTTTGAGAAACGGACAGACTTTAACAGAGCTGTACAGTGCTCGACTTTCTTCATTTGTAAGTGAATTCTACCAATTATTCAAATTACAATTTATTCCAACACTATATAAACTATTTGAAAAACTAGGTAAAGGAGTGCTACTAAATTTTTGTTATGACATAAATATGGTTTGGACGTAAACTTGGGAGAGCAAAAAAAAGAAAATTAAAGACTAATTTCCTTAATGACTATCAATGCAAAAATTTTAAATAAAATATTAGCAAGGAGATAACAGCAGTATATCACAAAGATCATACACTATAACGCAATGGGATTTAAACTAGGAATGCAGGACTGGTTCAATATTAGAAAAATTATCAGCATAATTGACCATATTAATAATGAAACCAACAGAAATCATAAGATTTCTTTTGAAGAAATACAACACCATTCCTACTAAGAACACTAGAAAGCATAAGAATCAACGAAGCCTTTCTTAAACTGTTAAGTAGTTATCTATCTAAAACACAGAACAACTATTATCTTGAATGGGAATAAACTTGAAGCCTCCTTAATAAGATCAAGAGTGAATCAAGTATGCTTATTATCACCACTATAACTCAATATTATACTAGAAATGATGGTCATAACAATTAGAGAAGAAACTTGGAAATCAAGGGAATGCCCATGATTGTGATCAAATACTACTGTGCTATAAGTAATAACAGAATGGTTTCAGAAAAAACCTAGAAAGTCTTATATCAACTAATGCAAAGCAAAGTAAGCAGAACCAGGAGAACACTGCACACAGCAACATCAATATTGTAGGGACGATCAACTCTGACTGACTTATGTACAGTGATCCAAGACATTTCTAAAAGACCCGTGATGAAAAATGCTATCAACCTCCAAAAGGAGAACTGATGAACTCTAAATGCTGATAGAAGTATTTTTTTTAATATTTTAATTGATTTTATGTTTTCTTTTGAAACATGGCTAATATGGAAATACATTTTGTATGATCTCACATGCAAAATCAAAACCAAATTGCTTAAGGATTGGCACAGGAGAGGTAGAAAATTTCGAACTCAAAAATGTTTAAAATGATAGTTAAATTTGTTTTTTCACATGCAGCTGGGAAATATTTAGCAAAATAAATGAAAATAATTAAGAAAAAAGAAAAAAAACAGGGAAGTTTAGAAAATGGGAAAGGTAACGGATTCTGTTATGGACATATTGAGTTGGACATGCCTACAGGATATCCAGTTCAAAATTCTCAATAGGCAGCTGGTGATGAGGAGTCAAGAGATTAGGAATCTAGGGGCTAAATAAAGACAGACAGAAGATAAGAAATTTGGAAATGGATTCAAATATTCATAAACCCTGAAAACAAATAAATCCATATGGCCAGCATTGTCTTAAACCTATCTTTTCGGAAAGGCTACAAACATATATATATATATACTGCATCTGTCCTTGGCTTCTTTTAGAAAGCTATTTCCAATTTTTAATTGGACATTTCATATTTTTTAGCATGTTCACAAGCACAGGGGACAGAATTGGAATTAGCTGAATAAATGAAGCCGCTTGCACTGCTGACCCACAGAATTTGGAACATAGTTTAAATGAGTTGACAGGTAAGCTGAAGGCGGAAGGTAGGGAGCTAAGATGTGTAGCGAGTTCTCTTTTCCCTTTTGTTTTGATATATGTGCATGTTTGTATGTGTGCGCTTGCACACATGCTAGGAGAAAAGACACCAGCTGCTTTGTGGGATTGTGTAAAGAATGTGATTTTGAGAAACACTGACAAAGTGTCTATGTAAAGAAGAAGCAAAAATAAATTCTTAAAAGTCAACTTTTAAAAATGGCCTTTTGGTTTTTTAAAGGAAAATATGCTTAGAAAAAATACTGTACATGAAGTAAACATCCATTAAGACACATCTGATTAAATGCTATCCCAGGAAGCCAAGAACAAATGAGAGTTAAAAAGTCAGTCTATGACAAAAGATAAGAGTAGTAAATATTGGTGGTGCTGTGGAAAAAATATTACTAGTGAAGCTATGAATTAGTATAACCATTCTGGAAAGCAACTTGGAATTATGAAAATAAAATAAAAATGTCCAAACCCTCTGACCCAAAGATTCCTCTGCTAGGAATATACCCAAAGGAAATAACAGATTAAAAAGAGAGAGGATTCATATGCCCCAAAATATTTATAATAATATGTGTTATAGTAGCAAAGAAATGAAAATAAAATATACATCCATTCATGGGGAAATAGCTAAAGAAATTATGGTACATGATTGTAACTGAATATTAGGAAAAAATAAATATGATGACTATAGAGAAGCATAAAACTTACATGAATTGAAACAAATTGAGGCAAGCAGAGTCAACAGAAAATTTGCACAATCGCAACAATGTGAATGAAAAAAAACAACAATCACAAAACAAGTGACAAGGCATACTGTAAAATTACAAAAAGCTTCGTGACAAAAGAGACAAGAAGACATCTCTCAGCCTCACCCCAGAACACATTAAACTCCTTTGCAGAGGCAGAGGTTGAGGGAGAACTTCAGTGTTCAATGTAACATAGTACTGTCAGATTTCTAAAAATGCATTTAACAATTTTTTCTCTTCTTCCTCTTTTTAAAAGAAAAATATTTATTTGTTATAAAGCATAGCTATTTGGAGGTAGGTGAGGAATACAGGGGAAAATTCAAATGATATAAAAACACAACAGATATCAAACCAAATTTACTTTTAGAAGTAATTTTAAACTGTCCCTCTATAGAGTCAGGGATTTCAAAAAAAGATCAGTTTAAGATTTGCAACTTCTTGGTTTCTGCTGTGAGCCTGACAAATATAATTTTCTGAGTGAAAGTAGTAATGACTAGAGAGCCTCGTAGAGGTAAAAATAGGCCAGTGTAAACCAAGAATTAAACTTCCATACTAAATCGTCACCATCTAACAAAAACTGCAGTTCTTCTACCTATAAAGAACAAAGCCTTTGACCATATTTCAACATTCCTTGCCATTTTTATCATAAAATTAATAAACATAACCAACTTTGATAATTTCTGAAGGCAGAAGAAAGCTTATCAAGCTGCCATCTCTCCTTTCAGAAAACACTCAGGATAACTTTGATTGTAAAAAAAAAATACTTTGACGTCAATTAGAATTATTCCATTAAAATAATTATACCAATTATAGCCATTAGACGAACATATAATATAAAGCAAGTAAATGTATGCAACCACAATGGGCAAACTGAATAATCAATTTTCTGAAAATCACACATACTGGCCATCTACATACTTATGAACTTCAAATTGGTTGGACGTAGCAGAAATTCATGCAATGGTCTGGCCTCTGGGAGGTGTGACTAGATGGAGAAAGATTTTTAAGACTTGAAAGAGCACTTCAGGCAATAAAACAATGTCTGAATTCTGTCTGTTGACCGAAGGGTCGAATATTTTACATCTATAGGTAGTAGGCTGAAACCAATCAGGGTTAGAATACAGGCTGGAGTTCACTATAATGCCTACTACAGAGGCCTGTGCTCAGTGGGAGCTCAATAATACAGTAAAAAGTCAATAAAAACGAATTCTCTCTAAAAAATACATCGTTTTGATTGTTTTCTGTTTGGCTAGAGATGGAGTAGGAATAAAGGAGAGACAGAAGCATTGACTGCAAAGGAAAACAATGGAGCCCTACAATGGGAGGGAATTATGTTGCATAACACATAAGTGAATATTAAATATTTTTCATGACCTCAACATCTTAATCAGTACTAAGACTGGTTGTCTTAGTGCTTTTCTTTCTTTGTCCAACTGTAGATAATAAAAATCTATTTGTAAAGTTGTTCCCATTTTCAAAGCTGGCCAACACTGCTAATTAGCATTAACAAAAGGTTAATTGATTAGCATTACTCAATTTTGACAGAAATGTTTATTAAAATTTATATTACAGTTTATGATAGGTATGTCCACTGGCATATTATTTATTTCTAGTCTGTATGTTCCTTGAGGGTAGAGACTAGTTCTTATCTAAAATTTGCACTTCTCCTAGCACTTATTAGGTATAGGGGTTTCTTTATTTTTAGGGGGGAAAATCAGTATTTTCATATATTGGATAACTCTAGTTTACGAAAAGTAAATCAAATGGAATCGGGGTATTGACTAAGCATGAGCAATACCATTAGACTGGAAGTGATCCATTTATCACTAATGTTTAATACCTCCAAAAATTACCATGATGTGGATTTTTATAGTCTCCAAAGCAAATTCCTTTGGTTATCACAGCAACACAATGAGGAAAGCAAGTCAAGCATTATTGCTTCCACTGTAAAGGTCACAGCTCAAGACCATGATCATGGTCACCATCATTCTCCGCTCCACCTCCTCTACTCCTGAAGAGTCACTCCCATAACCCTAACTCTGTGCCTACCAAAATGTACATGATTTACCAGGGTCTGGCATAGAACCCTGCACACAACGGGCATTTAATAGGTGTTTACTGTATTGAACCCAATTCAATCGCTCAACATCAGTGCTTTCTATACCTGTTAGCCCTGCTTTCATTTCTTTCTTATTTCAGGTTTGGCAACAAACATGTTGATAGTAATTCTAGCAGCACTAATAGTTCATGATATCCTTTGCCAGCAGAAACAGAGAAATGCAGGATATATTTAAATTTGTGGGGAGGCTGAGGTTTTTTGCAGGCCAAAACATAGCACCAAAGTGACCAGGCTTTGTCCCTTCCTAGATTTTCATAGTGAGACAAGAATGATGGATCAGATAGATGGAGAATAATGGTGTTACCTCCTTTAGTTTATTTTTGGCATGTCTTCAATCCATGTGCATGCTAAACCAGAGAATATGGGAGGGGGGTTTTATTTAACCCTAAATCACATAGTTATCTCTAACTGAGGGCTTTGATCTCCAAGAGACACAGGGATCTCAAAAGAAAATATTTAATCTTAGCCTGGGGCTCCTGGGCTTCTGTTAACTAGGTGTGGTATTTATGACTAATGAGCTTATCAGGGAGATGTTCAAATCCTCATACCCTAGCAGACTGAACTTGATTTAGGCCTGGCTAGTTTTGAAAAAAATAAGGGCAGACTCAATAGCATGGAGCAATGCCTGCCAAAGACTATGGACTATATGGACAGCACCTGAGCTGAGATCAACAAGGACCAGGCCAGCCACTGGGGTTCAGTTCCTTCAGTTGTGCCTGACTCTTCATGACCCCACAGATCATACTGTCCATGGGGCTTTCTTGACAAATATAATGAAGTGCTTTACCACTTTCCTTCTCCCCTGGATTAAGAAACAGGTGAAGTAACTTGTTCAAGGTCACACAACTAGCAAGTGTTTGAGGCCAGATTTTAATTCAAGCCAGATTTGAATTCCAAGCCAGGTGCTCTTATCCACTGAACCATCAAGCTGCCCAAGAGGAGTCCTACATCAGCAGAAATATGTACACAGAAGTCACCATGAATATAATATGAATAAAGTGTCATCACCAGAAGACAAAGGCATTCTTGTGGTATCAAAGGTCTAAATTGCTCCTTCCTCCATGAATTCTAACCCTGTGTTCCTCCACATATATGTCTATTATGAGTGATCTCTCTATGTGTTTACTTTCCTGAACAATGGTATGTGTTTGCATATCTTTGGAAAGAATGTTCTTTTGAGAATTTTCCTCCTATTTAATGTAATGACTTTGCTTTAAACTAATAATACAATCTGCCTGACTAGAGGGTCAAGAATAAGGATTAATTAAGTACCTACTATGTTTCAGGCACCAAGCTAAAGACTGGAGACACAAAGAAACCCAAAAAATCAGTCCCTCTCCTCAAGAAACTCACATTCTAATGGGGGTGGGAGGTGGGAGTGGGGCAACAACAGGCAAACAATTACATATAAACAAGAAATAGGATAAATTGGAAATAAGCCACAGAGGGAAGGAAAAAGTATCAAGGTGGTTAGAAATGCTTTTTGCACAAGGTGGGATATTTAACTGGGACCTGAAAGAAGGCAGGGAAGGCAAGAGATGGAGATACGGAAGGAGAGGAATTCTAGGCATGAGGTACATCCAGTGAAAATGCCAAGAGTTGGGGGATGGATTGTTTCTGCAAGGATTAGCAAGGAGGCCAGTATCACTGGATGGCAGGGTATAAGGTAAGAACTGAGGAGAGTATAATAAGCTTTACAAAGACTAGAAAGGAAGGCAGGCTCCATGTTATGAAAGGATTTAAAAACCAAATAATTTTTATATTTTATTCTAAAGGTAAAACAAGACATTGGAGTTGACTGAATTGGAAGGAGGGGGGTTTGAAATGGTCAGATCTGTGCTTAAGGAAGATAGATTATTTGACAGTTAAGTGAAGAATGGACTGGAGTGGGGGCGGTTAGAGACCTAAAACAGGAAAACTAAACACTATATTGTTTTATATTCTAAATAGTAGAGTAGAATGAAGAGGGATGGGAGAAGGCTTCATGTACAAAGTGGGATTTTAGTAAGGGCTTAAAGGAACACTGAAAGGGCGGTAGTTGGAGAGTAGGAGGGTAGCAATAGGGCAGTGGCAATTTCAGAGAGAAAAGGGTATGTAAATGCTATGAAGGTACATTCCACAAGCTTTGGAAGCTGACTGGATATGAGGAATGAGAGACGATGACACTGAGGTTGTAAACCTAAATGACTGGGAAGATATTGGTGAACAAACAGTAAAGTTCAAAAGAAGTTAGGATTTGGTTGAAAATCATCATTTGGGACATACTGAGTTTAAAATATCTATAGAACAGCCAGTTTGAAATGTCCATTAGGTAGGTAGTGATACAAGACTACAGGTCAAGAGTGAAGTTGGATGTGGATAAATATATCTGAGAATCATTTGCAAAGAAGTGAATCCATGGGAGGTGATGAGATCACTAAGCAACAGGATACAGAGCAGTTTGTACCAATCTCAAATAAAAGGGATCCCACCATGCAGAATAACTCAGAAAACCAAAAATTAACATTATCTATGTTGTGCAGTATTTTTATTTTTTCAAACATTTCCTGACTACATTTTGATCTGATTCAGTCATATCCAACCCCAGCTGACACCTCTAGTAAAGAGAAGAAGATCCAAAGTAGAGCCTAGGGAGACATCTCAATTAGTAGGAGAGAAAAATAATAGCATCTACGGGAACTTGTCCTCTATAAAATATGAATAATCAGAAGCCATTAAAAGAAAGTATCAATTCATCTCAAGTGTCATTCTTCAAGTCACTTGTCTCTAAGGATTTCTTCTTCTTGGCTTCTTCCCCATCTCTTTTCCTCCCCTACTTTTTTCAGTCTTTTCATAAGGACTAATAAGTATCTCTCCAAAAGAATGCCACCTCTGGGTCTGTCTCTATTTCTGTCTGTCTGTCTCTTTCCCACACCACCCCTAAAACTATCCACAAAATCCTTAACATACATAAAAACACAGTTCTCTAAATTAGCAATTTTGGCTGTGGGGTACCGTCTCTTTGTATTCCAAATTATTTGGCTGGTTATCAAACATTTTGCTGATTGTTTCTGAGAACAAAGGATCACTTTTTAAAAGAAAATTAGTACTGAGATATAAAGGGATCAGGATCGATTTTTAAAAAATAATTTAAATTATTTACAATGCCCTGAAGAAGCTAAAATATTATCCTCTGAAAAATATTTACTATTATCTACTTTTAACTGGAAGAAAAATGAACAGGAGAAGAGACCTGCTACTAGGGAGACTGAGGTTGGCAGATCACACAAACTCTGGAATTGTGAGTTGCAATGTCAAGCATCCCTGGCTCGTACCAACACAGTGACCCCCCGAGAGCAAAGGGCTAGAATC
This sequence comes from Pseudochirops corinnae, assembly GCA_028646515.1. Classification (NCBI taxonomy): domain Eukaryota; kingdom Metazoa; phylum Chordata; class Mammalia; order Diprotodontia; family Pseudocheiridae; genus Pseudochirops; species Pseudochirops corinnae. Next base: position 447,885,621 of record CM053585.1, on the reverse strand, counting down.
AGTCATATTCAGAAATAGGGAAAGTCAAATATCCCTAACCATCAGTAATAGGAAAAGGTCGTAAGTGTCCAGGAGATTTCCAGCCTGAGAGAGATAGGGAGATTATATCTATAAACAAATAAATAGACACAACTATCAAACAGATGGATGGATGGATGGATGGATGGATGGATGGATGGGTGGATGGATGGATAAAAGAAATAAAAAAGGAAAGGGATAAATGTAACTTTAGTCCCATAGTAGTACAGGGATAGAGCACCAGGCCTGGAGTCAGTAAGACCTGAGTTCAATTTTGACCTCAGACACTTACTAGCTGTGTGACCCTGGGCGAGTCACTTAATCCTTTTGCCTCAATTTCTTCATCTGCAAAATGAGCTGGAGAAGGAAATGGCAAATCATTCCAGTATCTTTACCAAGAAAACCCCAAAAGATTTTACGAATACTTGGCCATGACTGAAAACAAACAACACACTCATTTTCCTTAAGAGTCATGAGTTCTGAGAAATGTTCCAGAAGACCACTTAAGTAGAAGACCTACTCCTTACTCACTGAAATAGAATTTGGATAATATCATGACATTACTTCTTTAATTACACTTCTAATGTAATTAAAGGCTCCAGAATTCTAAAAATTCCAGCTGACTTCATAATGGCATGTTCTCTTTCTTGGGGATAAATTTAATTCCTACTAAATGGTTCTCGTTTTGTTTACTCATTTACTACTGAGAGTACATAGTAGGGCATCATTCTATTCTGATAGTTTTTGTGTTTTTCTGGGAAGATAATTTTGTTTTGTCTCCTTGGCAAATTCACTTTAGATCTCTAGGATAACGATTGCTACAAAGGTTCCAATGCATTAAAGTCATTATGATATAATTCCTTTTGAAATCGACCATTCAGTAAACCTTATACAAAACCGTTTATTATGACAATTCGTCTTGTCAATCTATTTTTATCATAAATGTGGCTAATATCCTAAACAATGTATAGCATCAAATAAAAGCAAATTACCAAGGTCAATAAGTAGGAATACTTATTTATGTTAAAAATCACTGCATCATTTTATTTGTTTTGCAAAAAAAAAGAATTATTAAGTGAACATATTTTCTCAGAATTCCAAAAGAGATTTTGCCAGAAAAAGATATTTTCAGTTCAGCCATTTACATGATTTAGAATACATTCAATGTCATATAGCATATATGCTAATTGATTTAATACTCCATATTCCTAGACCTTTTCACTCAAAAGCTACTTTCATGAGATTCCTCAATGCAACTAGCCTTAGATGAAATTGGTAACAGTGGGAGGGATGACTATTATCCCCCACCTTCTAAGGTCCAAAGTTAGAAACAGTACCCATTATATTGTGCATATGCAAGGTAAAGAAATGGCCACAAAAGTTCGGAAAGCAGTACTGAGACACAGAGCTTTCTTTAATAATGGATTTTATAATCATAACATGTTAGAACTATATGACTTGGTAGAGGCCATTTTCCTAATTCCCTAATTTTGCTGATAAAGACAGTAATAGCCATAGTATGTAGGCACAAAGTCGGTGGGGAAATAGGACTAGAACCTGTGTTTCTCAACTCCCAAGTCAGTGTTCTTTATTCTTATGACCTATCTAGATGCTTTGATAAGATCCTCTGGTTCAAATGTTTCTTTCCAAAATGTACACGGAGACATAATCTCTAGAAATGTTTTCCCATTCTTTACAATAAGAACAAACTGAACATCCTGGAGTGCTAAAGGTTAATGGTTAGTGGTTTTGAAGTTAATCACAAAATTACACAGCTATCAATCCCCTTTACAAAGAACTATTCTAATAGAGGTTGTCACTGTCACTTGTCAGTCCCTTTCAGTCACTAGCCACTCAATTAACATAGTAGCCTACAGAGGTGTCAGGGAGAAAACTCAGGTTCAAATATCTTGGCTTTCTTACTCAGGATTAATTCTCTACTAAAGTTAAAGTATTTTGAACACTGAATCAGTAACACTACCATTTCTTTGCCTTCCAAATTATTTTGCTGACTGTCAGATATAATGTTTCTTGAGAATAAAGGATTACTTTTTCAAGTAAAATTTTAAAAACTCTTATTCCCATTTGGTATATTTAGATATATAAGACATCACATGAATGTCATCTGTTTGGGTCCATATCATACAATAAAATAAGCCTCATGATCTATTTCTGGGTCTAACGATTACTCTTTAAGAAGAAAAGGGAAAAAAATAAACTTTGTTTAGCTCTATACTGTGAATTAAGAGGGCAGGATCCTGGAAGTGAAGAAGATGAGTTTTACTCTCGCTTCTAATATAATTTATGTGACCATGGGGCAAGTTTCCTAGCCTCTCTGTGTTGGCAGTCGGCACTCTAAAACAAGGTACAAAGAAGTTGCTAATTGTCACTTCTCCAGGGAGTTTCCAAACTCCCAAGTTCCTCCCACTGATGAAAACACAGGTCTGCACTGAAACAAAAAAGAATATACATATACTATATGCAATTATACTTAATTGAGAAAGGATACTAGTTACAGCAAATGTGATATTCTGATAAACATCGATACAGCACACTTTACCTTTTCAGTATAAAGTAAATCACTCAAATGATGTCATTAAATAGTTCTGATCATAAACTGGAGTTGTCAGAGAATGAAAAGCCAAACACTTGCATCATACTGCAAATATTTAGTTGTGGATAAGCACTTACACAATGAGGAATAAATCCAAGATAAATTCTCCTTGGATAATGACGAGGGGGTAGTACAGAATAACCTCCGTTAATTGTAAACCCAATGAACCAACCACATTAACTCATAATATTCTTCTCTGCTTACAATTAGAATAAAAAGGCATATCACAAAAATATGCATCTATGATTTCTTTATATGTTTAAAAAGCATTTCCAGGGATATCCTAAACTCTGTAAGTATTCAGCCCAAATTTTAAATCTTACATCTACAGTAATCTCATTATTTATGAAATTAGTAAAAATGAACTCAACCATCTAAAATCCTATAAGTAAATAAACAAAAAAAAACTGCTGTAGCTAAAAACAGATTATAGTTATATGAGATCTGTGGCATGATCACTAACAAGAAGAAAAGACTATTCTCAGTGGATGAACCCACATAGTACTGTATGTGTGTGCCCAGAGTAGATGGGCCCCTTAGTGGAAAGTGAATGGGTTCAGTGATCCAACCCATTGGACCCAGAGCAGTTACTAAAATAATACAAAAAAAGAAAATTTGTCTAATATACTGACCTGAATGAAGTATGCATTTAATAAAGGTGAGTTGAGTTGAAGTGAATAAATTTAGGCCAAACCAGACTACTAATTGTTTCTCACAATTAATAATACATCTTTTACTTCCCATGAGCTCACTCAAGTCATATCTCATACCTAGGATGCATTTCATGCCTGTTTTAATTCCTGTCTTCCTTCAAGGCTTAGCTCAATATTACCTCATTTGATCTCCATATCAACCTGTGAAGCAGGTACTATTATTATTATTCCCAGTTTACAGATGAGGAAACTGAGGCTGACAGAAGTTAGAGGTTAGATTTGAACTCAGATCTATCTACCTGACTACAGGGCAAGGGTTCTATCTATTGTGTTACCTAGTTGCCTTAAAGCCCTTCATGATCACCCCCAGGTCTTATTTCTTTTTTTTAAAATACATTTTCCTGCCTCAATTTTTCTTATACTATACTACTTTTTATCTCTGTATCTTGAGTGCCTAACACAGAACCTTGGACTCAGTAGGTGCTTAATCAATATTAAACATGTACCCTCAAGTAGTTTACAACTTCAATTGCAGACAAGCCACTATTTTTTTCAAACTGTGTGATCATACGCAATCAAATGCTAAAGTGTGGTAGAGTGCTAGTGGTAAAGGAATTCAGCTGACTTCCTAGAATAGGACCAACATTTATTAAGAACCTATTATCTACAAATTATTGTGCAGAATATTATGGATGCAAAAATTTTAAATGGTATAGTCCTTCCAGAAAAAAAACTTAAAATCCAACAAGTATAGATAATATATACACAAATCGACATGATGTGACAGCAATGAAAGATAGGTGAAAACACTAAGAAAAATTTAGACAGAGAGATCAAACTTCACTTCTTGCTCAAATCCGCATTCTCCTAAATATATAAGGCCATGAAGGTGTAGACTCTAACCTGGATTCTTTTTTTGTAATGAATCTGGGGTGTAATTTATGTCTTTTGTATTTTCCGTGGTTGGCTCGGGCAGGGAGTTGGCCCAGAGTTATGATTTCATCAGGGCAGAAAATTCTAGTAAGAAAATTGCCTCGACTTATTCACACCAGCAATATCTCTAACTTAGAGCTTTAAGGGATTTCAGGTTAGAAAGGGGGGTATTTGGGATAGAGAGAGAGGAGAAGGGAGACAAAGGACAGACTAAGAGTCTAAGTGACTTGCCCAGGATCACACAACCAGTATGTGTAGGAAAAAAGACACGAGATCAGATATTACTGACTCCAAGGCCTTCTATCTAATATTTGACTTTGCTTTCATCTTCTATTTACTAATGATAAAACAGAAAAGTTTAAATCAGTTACTATATCTAACTGGCAGGACATATTTCATTCCAGTTTTCATGTGATTAAGACAAGAAATTCAAAACTAAGGGAAAACAAAGTCATGACCAGCTTCAACAAATGACCTGACTTCACCAGCCAAAAGAATGAAAGCTTTTGCTTTTGTTTTTCTCCCCACATGTAAAATCAATCTGAAGTTAAGTCAGGCATTTAAGTCTCACTTCCATCACTGGCTAAAAGATCCTGGAACTAGGTTTATCCTTTACAATATTATAATAATCTGCAAAATTTCTTTACACGGCAAGATCATAATTTTACCCTTTGGCCATATGCTACTATATGCTACAGGGATATCTTTTCCTTGAAAACCACATTTACTGGCCTCAGCAAAACCAGAATCCAATTCTTCATTCCCTAGTATAAACTCATGCTTTATGATCTACAACAGTGAGATAACAAAGAGTATTTCTAGAGGGTAAAAATCATCTCTGGGAAGTCCTAAGGCTGGTATTTCTAACTCACCCTTTAAAAATAGTAATAATGTCATATACCCACAGCACCAAGAACCAGTGACCTCCTGACATACAAGTTGTGCCTTCTATAGGTGCTTTGGAACTCTGGAATTGATTTTCCTCATTTTAGCATGTGAGAAGCATAGCCTTTGCCTATCATCAGAGTGCACAGTGACACCAACAGAAACACACATTGTAGAGACAACAGCCCTAAGAACATCAGAAGCCCCAGCTCCAGGACTGCCTGAACTAACAAAAAGAAGGTGGCTGTTGTCCCATGCTATGCTATGTTTCCTGACACTCTATGCTGACAGAAAGGGCTGCTTTGTGGAAGAAAAAAGGCTGATATGCACAGCTTGCATGGAAACTTGAGAGGCTACTTTCAAATCACAGACATTCTTACTCCATAAATATGAATTCTAAGCTGAAACATGTTAAGTTTGGCTAGATCCAGTTCAAAGGGGAGTTTTCTGTTGCTCTCTCAACACACAGATACAATTCTCTTTCAACAAATACCACGGTAGTATTTGGATTCATATAATGAGGTTATTTCTATGCTTCAGCAGATGGCCTATAATTATAATGCTTTTCTGATTTGGTTATAACAAACTGTATAATATGAAAAATCCTGTACAAAAGAAACTTTCACCAGTCCCTTGTCTTTGCAGGAGACAATCCCTGAAAAGAAGATGATGTTTCAGTATTTATAATTTGTGTTGTAACAACAGTTGAATGCATTAATGTTTTGGGGCTTTTTATCTGGCAAGTTTTTCAAAAGGTTGTATTGGTGTTTTAAAGGGAATTTTAAAGGAAGGAAGTATTTTCCTTGGGCAACAGGAAGAATGAAAGTTTAAGGTTTGAGGGTTTAGTTGAGTCATGCAGAGATGATTAAAGCCAAAAAGAGAGGTGAAAATGGGCCAGGTCCAGAACTGGATTCCTTTAGAAGGTAAAAATTTAAAAAAAAACAAACCAACATATACTTCTCACTATATACTGTAACAATTATTCTCCATTTAGGTTACACCAAGGATCTAGAAAGTGCATCAGACCAAATCCTGATGAGGAAATTCAAGAAAAAAAATCACTGTGAGTCTTTGTTTTTGGAATTAGAGTAGCACAGAGACAGACAGAAAAGCCTGTGGACACTTGGGATAGGGTCCATCCAGTTACCCTCCCACTGGAGAATTCCAGTGAACAAAAACTCATAGATTTACTAGGGCTTTTCAACAAATAAATTAGCAGTCCCAGATCCATAGGGGAGCCCTGACCATAATCACAGTGCAGGAACAGTTTTCAGCTGGCAATATTACTCACTACACAGATCCAAGGCAGACCGAGGAGGAGACCAACATCTAGGGGTGACACTGCAGGATGAGTAGTGTTGAGTCGCAGAGTATACAATTAGCAAAGAACAAGTTTACAAGCAAACAGTAACTGGATGGCTCTGTCCAGGGGGAAAATGGGGTCTCAGGTCTAGTCTTTAGTACACTTTGAAGCCCAGAGCAGAATATTCTATGCAAGAATCCCAGGTTAAAAAGGGTCCTATAGTTTTGTCACTTTGAAAATGAAAAAGCTTTCTACCTTGCTGATTGCGACAAGGTCCTGAAGTACCATACTATAACTCTAACTATGGACAAGCCCATTGATTCTGCCCCTCAAACGTAAACCCGGATTAGACACTCACAGAGCTCACACCAGAAAGGTGCTGCCCTGGATCAGACCACTCCAGGAGCACTGAAAGCTGACAGGTCCCAAGCTTAACCTGCTCCTGGAATAATATAACACTCAAATCACAACAGCAGAGTTATAGAAGGACCCAAGAGGACACAAATTGTGACAAAATCAGGATTTCCTTGATTAAGCTTCCTTCCTCCCACCCACAACATTGGGATGCTTTACCTAAAAGAAGACAAAGCTGTCCTCAGGACCTGACTGGATCCCGCTTTCCTGATACGGCTTCCTGATGATCGAAGGTCTGACAAGTACCAGTCATATGTAATCTAGTATTTGCAGACATGGCAGATTTCTGAAGACCATAAAAGTTATGATGTTCTTCACCATATCCTTCCCTGATGAACATTTGAAAGAAATGAAAGGTATCATGTCCAGAGAAACTAATGCAACTATATCTTGCTACATACCCTTCCTGTCCCAGGGGAAAGTAAATCTTTTGTTAACTGTTTAATGATTTATAAATGTCTCATTTCTTCCAAAGACTGAATTGAACTAAGAGAGTGCTAGCATTATAGCCTCCCCCATATTACAAGCTCAGTCTAGACCTTCCCCCTCCAGAAGTTTGAAGGGCACATTCCTAAAACAATCTTAAGTTGAGAGGTTGGCTGGAAGAATGAGTAAATAAAATGAGAATCCCACTATTAAGGATATTCAAGGGGTAGCTAGGTGGTACAGTAAATAGAGCACCGACCCGAAAATCAGGAGGACCTGAGTTCGAATTTGACTTCAGACACTTAACACTTACTAGCCATGTGACCTTGGGCAAGTCACTTAACCCCAATTGCCCTGCCTTCCCCCCTCCAACAAAGCAAAAAAATAAAAAAAGATATTCAAGACACAAATGCAGAAAGAGAAAATGACTCCAAAATGTTTATAAGCAAAACCTCAAAAGCACAGCTTAGGCATATGTTTCAGCTAGAATTCCCAGAGAAGATGAAGAAAGATTTCTTTTTTAAAAAGCAAAAAATAACTTTAAAAATTAAAACAGAATGGTAGAGGGAAGAAAATGGGAGCTAAGGAAGAGAGAATTAACAGCTTGGAACAGGAGATACAAAAATTTACCCAAGAAACAAATGACCTGAAAATTAGAATGGACCAAATAGATGCTAATGACTTTAGGAGGCAATTAAAATATTTACAAGTCAAATTACTGCAAACTCGAAAAAATACAAGGCGTTTTATAATAAATGAAACTGATCTGAAAAATATAAGGAAAGATAATTCAAGAAACCCTGAATTACCTGAAAGTCCTGAACAAAACAAAACAAAAAAAAGATGCTTAGACATCTTTATATTTCAAGAAAAGAAAATCACTTAGATCTCTTAGTACCAAAGGGTAAAAGTGAAAATAAAGAATCTACTGATCATCTCCTGGGAGAAACCCCAAGAAGAAAATTCCTAGGAATGATACAGTCAAAATTCAGCATGTCCAGGTCAAATTTTTTTTTAAATAATGTAAGCACTCACGAAGGAACTCAGTTACTGAGAAGACACAGTCAAGATCACATGAGATTTCATAGCCACCATTATAAAGGAGCAGAGATAACAGAATATAATACTATACAAGTTGAAGGACCAAGAATAATTCACATAGAAGAAGTGAGTATAATCATAGAGGACAAGAAATACATCTGTCAGGAAACTGAGAAGTTCTAAGCATTGCTGATAAAAAGACCATAACAAAATAGAAATTCTCAAGTGTGAAAACAGGAGTCAAGAACAACATAAATAGGTGAATATAAGTAGGCAAACATAGGGACAAAACAAAGATACATTCTTACATGAGGACAGTATATGTGTATTTTCTCAGAGCTCTATCATTATCAGGAGTAAATGGGGGAATCTTTTTAGAAAACAGAGCCTGGGAGTGATTCTGTTACATGGAAAGGGAAAAGAAGAAGAATACATTAGGAAAGGGGAAAAATGAGGGAAACTATCACACATAACTGGGGTGCATAAAGGGAAATCCATACAAAGAGGTGGTTGACACTTAAATCTCACTTTTATTTGAATGTTAAAAGGTAGGCAGAATATACATACACAGTTGGGTACAGAAATACATTTAACTCAACAGGGAAATAAGAGGGGAATGAAAGAATGGAAAGGCAGGAATAAAAGGGAGAAGAGGTTAATGGAGAGATTAGCACTAAGCAAAACAAACTCTAAAGAGAATGGATTTCAAAAAGAGGTTGATAAAAAATGAAAAAAAGATAAGTCTTTTATCTAGCTCCAGGTAAGGGAAAGAAAAGAGGGGCAAGAGAGCAAAAGCTGATTAAACCAAACCTAACTCGTTGCTGCTGAGCTCACTCCTCTTTCATCACCATCTTTTTTATTTTTTGTAAAAGGTGGGATGAGGGATGGGGGATGGGAGATGGGGTCAACAAAGAAAAGAAGTATAAGAGAATAGGATGGAGGGAAATACATAGCTAATAGTCAAAACTGGAAATTCACCCTTAAAACAGAAGGCTATATGGCAGGATAGATTAGAAAGCAAAATCCAACACAATAGTTTATAAAAGACACACTTAAAACAGAAAAATTCACACAGAATTAAATTAAGGGAACAAAATCTATTATGCTTGATGTGTCAATTATGATTTCAGAAAAAAACAACAAAAATAGATTTAATTTAAAAAGACAAATAGAGAAACTATTTTCCTCAAAAATACTAAAGACAATGAATATCAATACTAAACATATATATACCAAAAGGCATCTAAATACTTAAGAGAAAAGGTTAAATAAGTTACATGAAACAACAAATGGGGAAAACATGATACAGGGGAACCTTAATTTACCCCGTCTCTGACCTAGAAAAAGTGAAGGAACTGAATGGAATTTTAGAAAAGTTACATATCATAGGTCTATGTGGATTAACGGAATAGACAGGAGTATATATATTTCCAACAATTCATGGTAACTCTACAAAAATTAACCATTTATTAGGGCATAAAAAGTCACAAACAAATGCAGACATACTAAATTCATATTTTATAGACCACAATGCAATGAAAATATATTGAATTAAGAGCCAATGAAGAAATGACTAAAAATTAATAGGAAATTAAGCAACTTGACTCTACAGAACAGGTGGGTCAAAGAATAAATCATAGAAACAACAGATAATATCACTAAAGATAATGACAACAAGACAACATATCAAACTTTTTGGGATGCAGCCAAAGCAGGTCTTAGGGGAAATTTTATATCTCTAACATAGTTTCATCAATAAAAGAGAAAAAGAGTAGGTCAATGAACTGGGTATGCGTTATTTTGAATTCCAGAAATTAGCATTTTATTAATCAACAAAACAGAAATCCTTAAAGAAAAGATATTAACGAAATTTAAAGCTAAATAATGAATTAATATAACTAGGAGGGGTTTTTTTTTAAGTAGACAAAATATCACCTAACTTGATTTGAAAAAATTAATGTATTATTTTTAATTTTTTTTAAATTTCGAGTTTGAATTCTCTACCTCCTTCCTGCCCACTCACCCCCCTTGATAAGGCAGGAAATGTGATAGAATTATATATGTGAAATCATGCAAAACATATTTCCACATTAGTCATGTTGCAAAAAAGCAAGAAAATTTAATAAAGTGGAAAAACATTGTGCTTCAATCTGCATTCCTATTCTATCAGTTCTCTCTCTGGAAGTGAGTGGTGTTTTTCATCCTGAGTCCCTCAAGATTTGTGTTAGAATGATCATTGCATTGATAAAAACAGATGCCATTCACAGCTGATCATCAATAAAATATGGCTGCTATTGTGTACAGTGTTCTTCTGGTTCTGTGCACTTCAATTTGAATGAGTTCATGTAAGTTGTCGCAGGATTTTTTCAAACTATCTTGCTCCATATTGCTTATAATTAAATTATATGCCATCACAATCTAATACCACAACTTGTTCAGCTAGTAACCACTGATGAGTATACCCTCAAATTCCAATTCTCAGTCACCACAAAAAGAGTTGCTAAAAATATTTTTGCATATAGATATGCATATGTATATGTATATGTATATGTATATGTATATGTATATGTATATGTATATGTATATGTATATGTATATGTATATGTATATGTATATGTATATGTATATGTATATGTATATGTCCTCCTTTTTCTTTGACCTCTCTGGGATACAGACCTGCGTACTGATATTGCTGGGCCAAAGGGTATGCACAGTTTTAAAGTCGTGTGAGCCTAGTTCCAAATTGTTCTTCAGAATAGTTGGACTGCCTAACTTTATTTTTAAAAAAAGGATGAAGACATTCAAATTAATACCATCAAAAATGAAAAACGTGAATCTACAACCAGTGAAGAAAAAAAAAAATTAAAGAAATTATGACTGCTTACAAATGACAGACAGAACAAATATACTGGCCTAGAAAAGTTTTTGGCTTTGTAGCTTTCTTTTTATTCTTAATGTCTCTTTCCCTCAGCATTCCCGAACTAGTCATTCCTAGCCTTGGGTGCAACCTTGTAAACCGAAAACATCAGAATATCCTGAGTCACTTGGTGGGGGCTGACTAGCCGCAGAAAGAATTTCTTGCATTGGAAAAGATGACAACAAACTGGAGGATAGACTTAAGCTCTAACCTGGTCAGCCAGAACCTCTCTGAATTGTTTGGGCCATTCCATGAAGTCATTTCTGATCTCTTCAACCTGGTAGACCAACTAGGGGCAGTATTGCTGCCCCAGCCCTGGGGAAAGCAGAATCGGGCCCCAGTCATGGCAATGTCTAGAGCAGTGTACTTGCTGGTGGACTAAGTGGGAAGGAATGGAAGAAAGTGGAAGTAGAGCTCAGAGCAGCACAATGAGTAATAGCATGGACTTCAGCAGTAGCTGTAATAGGAAAAAGTACATGTCCCAGGGACAATGGTAGCAGCCAGCAGCACAGGCTCCAGCAGCAGCTGCAATCAGAGAAGACAGTGACACAGAGCCCCATAGCATGTACCTTAGCAACACAGCTGCCGTGGTGGGGGCTCCAAGTGCAACACAGTGGGCAGACATAACCCCAACAGAGCAGAGAATGTCAGGGACAGTACTGAAAGCAAAAAAAAAAAAAAAAGGATATAGTGTAGTTCTATGCTTACTACAGTATGGAACTGATGAAACCTCTCTGCACCAATATAGTTTAAACCCTGGTGATCGCTGGACCTTCCTTTTCAGGAAAGGTGATTCTAGGTATGAGCTTGAGGGCACAGTAGAAGTTGTAGAGAAGAGGGTAATGACTTCTTAACTACAGATGATGCTAACTCATGATGACAATTGGTGACCGTGAAAAGAGGCACTGTTTTCTTCGGTGTAGCCCCGCTGTTCCTGTTATCACTCCTGCTCATGGACATGTCCCTGTATTGGGAGACCCATTGTGAACTACAAAGATGCCCTATGGTTTCACCTAACACACGGATCAGACTGTTTACACCTGAGACTGGATTCTTCCACATATGGAAAGAAGCCTGGGACTTCTGGTCTTTGTTGACCCATATTCAGCTACTCAGTTCATTATATTGGCCACTGTCTTTTGTTTTGGTTTGTTTGGTCTTACTTTGTTTCTGGTTTAGTTTTTCTTTTTCTGGTATTGCCTATGTCAGACTTTTCACATTTCTTAGCTTATAGCTGTTCAGTTTCATCTCTAAAGCCATTTAAGCAGTATACTTAAATGTGGGTAAGGGAAATATCAGAATCCCAAGCCCCCCTCCATGTATTCTGAGCTAATTATTTTCCTTAAAAGGTACTGAAACCATCCTCAGGACTGAAGAGGCTTAGGCAGTTGCTCTCAATTCCTGGTTGCTTGAGTGCATAAAGCAACAGGGAGAACCAGCTCTGCCCTGATACTTGACAGGATACTTGACTTGATGCCCTGACACCATGAGCAATACCGAGGCAGGGAACTAAGCCCATTTAAATCAATGTTATTTCCTGGCTGAATAACCTTCCACTGTTATGACTAAATAAATCTCCTTTTGCTACTTTGTCAGATCTTCTATGATTATTTCATTTCTTTCTACTATCAAAATTAAATTATCGGGAAATTGGCTACAGTCAATAATTTCTCTTAACAGCAAGTCAAGAGGTACAGTGGATAGAGAGCTAAGCTTGGAATCAGTAAGACCTTAATTTGAATCCTCCCTTAGACAGAGACACTTATAAGCCATATATGACCCTGGTCACCGACTTTCTCAGCCTCAATTTCCTCAAGTGTAAGATTGAGACAATAATACCTACTCCACAGGGTTGGAAGGCTTGAAAGATATTACAAAGCACTTTACAAACCTTACAACATTAGATGATGATGATGATGCCATCACTCAACTTCTCTGAGCCTCAGTTTCCTCATCTGTAAACTGACTGTGATTAAATAACTCTAACGTCCCTTCTAGCTTCAGATATATGATCCTACGATTCTTTTGGCTGACAGCCCCTACAGAGTCTTAGGCCAAATGTAACTACCGACCCTTTACATGAAATCACTGAAAACCTGTTATCATTGGGACACAATGGCGGGTTGATCTTGATTCAGCAATGAATTATAACATATTTGTTGTTTAGATAGGACTGCATAGGTATTTGGTAGAATAAAAAGTTTACCTAAGAAAACACACCTACTTTTACATGGCATACAGTTGAGAGTCGATAGTGTCAGGATGGCAGGGGCCATATCCTATATCTGACAAGGCCCAACATACAACAAATACCAATAAAATTCATTTATTTTGATAGAAGTGAATCCCATTGAGACTGCACAATAGACAGTGAGGGAGGCATAAGAAAAAATCCTAAAAAGATTACAGGATTATTGTTGTTAGAGCTGGAAGGAAGCTTTAAAATCATAAAGTTTAAACCTATAGTTTGACAGATGAAGAAAATGAACCCTAAAGATGTGCTATGACTTATTAAAAGTTATACAGACTGTCAAAAACAGAGGTGATTTTCAAACCAAGCTATGACTCCAAATGCAAGTGCAATTTCCATACCACAATGCCTTCCATATTCTACAAACATTCCTTCTAAAGAGGGGTAAGATCACCACAATTTAAAAATGAGATATATCTTTTAACAAAGACACTGGGTAAATTAGAAACTATGGTATAAGAATGGTTAATATTACATTAACTATAAGAATATAATAAATGAGGGGAAATGACATCCATGTAACATTAGAATACAAATTTAAATACTTCAGAAATTAGGAAGTGGGAAAAGTAAGGTTAGCATAGCAACTTATTTCACCCACATTACTTTATTAGTGAATATGTGTAAGGTGGAAAAATTACTGTTACTATGGAAACCATAACAATACTATTTTATACTTATATAACACCTTTCATCTGATGAACTCAAAGAGCTTTATAAACATTCATTCATTAAAAGTCATTTTTACTGAAAGTACATCAAAATTTACCTAATAGCATATAACAACAATTACAAATCAAACAAAAGGAAACTTCATTGTGTACTCTAATAGATTCACATATATTATACACCACCTCCTAGGGTTTTTTTTATAAGACAGTACATCCCATGCACATTCACCTTCTTGTTGCTTGAACCAAACAAGAACCAACTTCCATTGTTTTACTGTCAAAAATATGCAGCTCCTTTTCCACCCACTCTTTAATTTCTCTTTCTATGTGTTCAGCTAATTGCCTAAGGAGTACCTTTAAAAACTCCATTACTGTGATACCTATACATCTCTCTCACTATTAAGGAATTCACAAATTTAAATCTAGTTTTTTCTTTCAAGGATACATATAACTTCATTTAAAAATCTTTAAAAACTGAAAATTTATAGGACCTCTGTAATAATTCTTTGGATTAAATTGGTCCATGTAAAGCAGGGCATTCTTCATATATATATAAAATGTGTGTGTATGTATATATATGTGTCTATGTATATACACACATATAAACACAAGGAAACACCATAATGGATTACATCAATGGCCCATACATATCAGTGTTCCCTTTTAAAGGCTAAAATGAGGGTTATTCATGAAAATTTGTGAACAATCACAAAATTATCTCATGAACAATTTCATCAAGTCATGTTTAAAGGTTAGAGAATGTACAACTTTAAATTTTCTTTACTATCTCTTTATGGATATAATTCACACGAATTTATCCAGCCGTTAATTAGACTTACTCATATTTTTAGCATTTGTAACTTCTTCAAATAATCAATCAGAAAGCATTTATTGAGCATTTACTCTGTACCAGACATCTTGCTAGGCACTGGGAATACAAATACAATGAATAAAACCACCCTTCCTAATATGCCCACAGGCATAAAAAAATGCTTATCATATATTCTTCTGGTTGAAACTCCCAATATCCTATAAGATAGGTAATACAATTTTATAAAAGAGGAAAGAGAAGCCCAAAAATACTAAGTGATTTCCCACACTCACATAACTATGAATGTGAGAGGTAGTATTTGAATCTAAGTCCTTACTTGTAAGTACAATATTTTCCACTTTACCAAGTTACCTATCACATCACTAAAACTCCATCAGAATTTTTCTACTGAAGTATTACAGTTTTTAGGTCTGTAATTTTCCATCTCAATCTACCACATCAAGCTATCAGCTATCACTCCTCCTGTCCTTCTGGCTACATCTATCAGGTAGAAACCCAGAAACTCAAATCCTCTTTAGTTCCATGCCTCCACTATAATGGTGGCAAGCTAGGAAACAAAAGAGCCAAGATTGTTAGATGCACGTGTCAAATAAGAATCCTATGGACTCTAAATAAGGCCCTAAATAAAAGATATTTATGGGAACCACTTCAGGGTCTTTTTCTATTTGATAGTCTTCTAGTAGTCTAAGGTTACAGTAAAGACAAAATTAAAATAAAGGTATTGGAGGAGAAATAATCATAGTTTTAAATTTCACATTATAGCCTCTAGTCATAGGATTTGGTGAACTAACATCCACAGATTTCAATCACATTCTCTCTCAAGCATTCCTTAAGGAAGAATTTAGTACTTTTTTATTCCAGACTCAATGGAAGCTTCCCTTGAAAAGGGTTCTCCATACAGAACCATCTCTTACAACGTCCAAGCATTTTCTTTTCCACTCTCCAATTTTTTTTTTTTGGCCGGGGGGGGG